>JABSTQ010009776.1:1200000-1800000 GCA_013358835.2 Ixodes persulcatus
TCGGGTTTAAGGGAAATGCGAAGAGTGGAGCGCGTAGCCGTGGACATATAATGCACCTAGCTGCGCCTCCTGGAGGCCTCTGGGAACATATAAAACTACAGGCCGGAGAATAGGGCGCTGCAAGAGTGTGCGTCCTACTCCGATGTGCTCAACCCTCGAACAATACAACATAAGCTGCGACACTGCGCCAGTGTTGCGCTAGACGTTCCATCACAGCCACTTTCGTATGCTCGGCACGAGCCACGCGAGGAAGCTCGCGGCTAGCAGCAGGAGCAAGTTGCTGGCAAGGGCGTACGTGTAGCATGACCGCAGCGTCATGCTCCTTGAACCGCTTCTTTTGTGTTTTTTGTTAATACGTATTGTGATTTTTTTTTTTGTGTGTGTGAACAGTACACCAGCAATTGTGCTAACTTCGAGACAGAGGACAGGAGGTAATTCAAGACGGCTGCTGACGCCTACGTGAATTCGATTTCTTGGCATACCTTTATATATGAGCCTCCAGCGATCGCGATCCTCTCTAGTCCTTGTGTCTCGTGTGTGGCACTGGAATTGCCAAAATGCAGCTCCACCAGCTCCTGCATTCATCAAGCATTTCAACAAAATGTAGTAACTTTATCATTGGGACATTTTATCAAACCGTTACAGCGCCCCGTGGTCACTGTATCACCCGAGAGCGCGCTTAAAGGGACACTGACACACCACAAAATGTTTTTTTTTTTTTGTCAGTTGATTTATTATGGTGTCAAAAAACTACCCAATCGATATTTTGATACAGCGTCACGTACATTTTTAATAAAGTAAAAAAAAAACGCAACTGCTCGAAACCGAAACCGAAACTGGACTGGGGAGGAAGACGAAATATAAAGGAGGAGAGAGATGGCGGAAGTCACGTGGCTGTGATACTTCTTTTTCCCCAAACAACGCATTTGCAGCTTTGTAGAAGCCACAAAAAAAATGGGTATCATATTTCTTTTCTATATTTAATATTGTGTGTGTGCGCCTTCGATGACCTGCAACTTTGATTATATTTCGTGTTCTTTGTGTCTAGAGTCACTAAATTAGCTGCGCTTAGAGTATCGGCACTCCGTTCCCCGACATTGTTGTGGACGCCGCCATTTTGGCTCGTATGCAGAGCAGGTACAACTGCCGATCGTCATGATTCAAAAGTGCGACTTCCACAGCATTAGATTCAGTGTTAGGAAGGTAATGTAATACTGCTTGGCTCTGTGGCGAACTGTTTAAACATTTGTGGAGGGCGCAAAAGCGTTTCTTGTGATCTCACATAAAGCTTCAGATAACTGGCAACCATGATTTTAAGACACAATATGGCCAAGTGTCGTTACTCTGAAGCGTAGCTTATTTAGTGGCACTATTTGTGTCTAAACCATAGAAAACGGCACGTGGCCATAACTAAGAGAGTGAGCGCGACTAAAACCGGCCAGTTCTCGATCGGCTGTTTTCGGCCGTAAAGAAAACGAGTTTCGAGCCGCGAATTGTTTTCTGGACAGTTGGGCTCTCATGTGTAATGTACAAAGAAAAACCTCGGCGAGCATAAATACTCTGTCAGTGTCCCTTTAAAAGCGTGCTTCGGAGGCTCCGGTAGTGCGATACGCAAAGCACGGTAACTGTTTGCTAAAAGTCCCTATTGACGAGCCACATTTCGCAGGCAGCCCCGTGTGTCAGTAGCGTTAAATAAAAGTTAATGCCGATCGTTCGTGTACTGAATACCTGTGTAGCTTGATTCACAACAGTTATCAGAACTACGCAAATGTCCCCGTGAAGGACCGACAGCGCACGGCTCCTGCAAAACAGTGCGTATTGAAAAAAAAAAGCGTACAAAAATTAATGAATAGTAAAAAATGGCTGCGCAAGTTAGGAGGGAGCGTGACGCTGAGGTTCCGCTTCACGGAGGCGCGCGCAAGTAGCCTGCTCTCGATGCAAGCGGCGAGCGGAGCCAAGAAAACTAGCTGTGACGTAGAGTGCCTCAATGTTGCAGGGCTGTTGAGGCACTCTACAGGGAGGAAACGTTTCGTGCACCACCGGCTCAGCGTCGAAGCTTAGGTGGTGCTTTGCCAGGGGTAAACACATCGAAGTAGGACCAGCACCTCCTAGATAAGAAAACCTAAGCGCTGAATTTTGGCTGCGTCACTAAAGAAGGCCACCGTAGGCCACAGGTTGGACTACGGAGATAGCGTATCTAGGAGTCGAGTTATAACTAATTAGTAGAGGCTGGATTTTTAGGCACTAAAAAAGCACGTTTTAGGCGCCAAAAATACGCGGCAAAAACAACGTTTTAGGCACTAAAAAGAATAAAATAGGCGCAATAAATTTTTAGATAAATGCTAATAATTTCAAGTGAAGACGTGAGCGAACTGTAAGCACGACAGGAAATCCAAACATGCCATTGCTATGAGGCCACAATGGCAGTAACAGTTCAAATCAATTCCATTCAATTCTTTATTTTTCTCTCATAACAAGTTCTATACATTGACCTTAGACGTGGAATTGCCCCGTAATACCTCTGGGCTAATGGCGATCAATTGGCTTAATTTCACAAGCGCATTGCTTACATACATGTTCAGATGCGAAAGTCACTCAAGCGTCGCATATTGTGAAACAGGCAGGAGAAACAATACTTGAAATATGGTAATACTGATTTATAAAAGCGCAAAGTTATGTCTGCCTGACGCAATTAAATTACATTAAAGCAAGAAAATAATAAATGCAAGATAGACAAGGTTTGTTAAGAAATTAACATGTCGTTACGTGAGAACTTACGTACAAACTTTAGCAATTTTCTACATGTAGGTACCTTAATTATACAGGCAAGACCTTTCAACACTGCCAAATACACATACGCTCATTCGAAATATAAATATTAAGAATTGTGTTTGGACAGAACGCGGAACCTAGTTTAAGAATCACTATGAAAATTATAGAAACAATAGGTAACTACCAGCATCTCCAGATTTCCGGGTTCAAAATTGTGCCTCTTGTCGCTGAGAATGAGTTTGTACGCGGAGAACGAACGCTCGACGTCGACAGATGTGATTGGTGCGTACTTATAATTGGGAAGATTCGATGGGTTAATTGACACTGGGATCCTACAGTGCTCACCATCAAGGACTTCTGAAGCTTCTTTAAGGACAGAAAACCCCTTGTTTTTGTCCAAGACCGATTGCAGCTTCGCACGTGCCTTTTCGGCGACGGGTCCTTCGGGAACGGTGGCGATTCTTTCCTGTGCGTGGAGAATTAGCGCAACGTTAGTAACAAGAGTTTCTCCCGCACTTTCAAGTTTTTTGATAGAATCCGCTAAGAACGTGAAGTTGGCGCAAAGGTACGCGAGGTCTCCTGGAAGGCTATTCACGGAGAGGACAGCTTGAGCCTTTGTGACTGCAACACTCTCGTCAATTGGAAGGCCGTTGATCACGGCCTTGATGTCCGAAAAGTAGCAGTGGTAGTACTCAACAGCTTCTAGCCACGTTCCCCATCGTGTGACGACGGGTTCTGGCGGAAGGGGCACATCAGGCAGCATCTTCTTGAAGACGCGCACGCGAGAGGGTGCCTTCAGGAACACGGCCTTGGCTGAACCAATAAGCTCGTTGACGCCAGTGAAGTGCTTCCTCAGTTCCTCGCAAACACGATGAAGCGCATGCGCTAGGCAGGTGACATGGAGCATCTGCGGGTAGAATGCCTTCAGGAGATGAGCGGCCTTGTGCATGTAGGCTGCAGCGTCTGTGTAGAGCAACAGAACCTTGGTGGCCTCGACTCCTGTAGGGTAAAGAACCTTTAGGGATTCGTTTACAAAGAATGCTACAGACTCCCCATTTGTTCTCTCCAAAGGTTTCGAACACACGAGGAAAGCCCTTGTCTTCTCGTGCGCCGCAAGCTTCCCAGCAAGAAAGTGAGCGGCAAAGCGCCCTTTGACGTCTGTTGTTTCGTCTACGGAAATCCAAATGCAGGAGTCGCCAAGCTCTTCTCTGATTCTTGCTAATGTCTGTTCATACAAAGGCCGGAGGTAGTTCTTTCTCAAAGTAAACTCAGACGGCACGTTGTGATTGCAGTATTTCTGTAGAAATTGTTTCAGCACGGGATTTCCAATATTGGTCCAAGGGATGTTTGCGGCCACCAGGGCCTCGCACAAATCAACGTTGAAAGCGTTCGTCCTGTCGTCCTTGAAGGCTGTTGTCAAAAAAGACTGTTTGGATGTTGAGGGCTTGTCCTGCTTAAGGTTTGCCAGGTGACCTGCCGTCTTCTCATGCTGAGCCAGGTGGTACTTCTTCTCGCAAGGAATCTGCGCAAATGCGTTAGGATTTCTTAAATACGAAGCGTATATTCAACATCACAGCGCAGATAAACATGCTAGCATACTAAGCGTCTTGACATGCTAACAGAAGACAAATAAATACGATAAGCATCAATAAACATTCTAACTTCCGCAGAGAAGCGCTCGAACACCCCTGCAGCGTCCTATTTGATGGTATAACTGCACTTGAGCGCCGCGCTGCTACGCGTGTCATACCACCAAAACGTACTTGAAAAACAAGAAGGTGAGATTACATTGACGTTCTGTTCAACTGACTCGGTGCGCGCCATCAATATCCTAAATTTCACGGTGGCGCGGCGGGGGAGTAAGATACCAGATTCAATTGCGTGTTAACTTAGCGTGGCGTACTTCGGTAATTCTAGCTAGCGTCTGCATGTAATTAACCGAGTAGCTACGAGGTGGACTTCGATTTAACGGATGTCCAGTGCATATCTGACGGTATCATAGTTCCCCTGGGGAGTAGAGTTGTGCGTCCACCGTCAAGTCCTGCGGGAAAGCCACCCGTAAAGCATGCAGAAGCCGCCGCTCTGGTTGCACCGGCGCAAAGGGAGGGGGGGGGGGGGGGGGGGGGGAGTGTTAAAAAGAGGACAAGGTTCAAACCTATAGAATTCAGAACAGTAAATATTTCCAGGTAGAATGAATAAAGGTATCAAATTGCGCTCGAAAGCGAAACTTGACGCTACATAGTGCTGATTTAGGCGCCAATTTGAGAAAAAAGGCATTTATAGGCATTTATCGGAGTTTAGGCACCAACACCCAAAATAGGCATTTATAGGCACTATAAAACCACCATAAAAGCCATCCTTGACCTCCAATTCGTGCTCATATATCGAAATGGGGCGATAGGAACGCAAGGAAAAAAATAGGCATTTGCCTAAAATCCGGTCTCTACTGATTAGACAGAAGTTCGAAGCACTCGTGTTCAATCTGTAGCCTACGATGGCCTCCTTTAGTGTCGCAGGAAAATTCAGCATTTAGGATTTCTTATCTAGAAGATGTTGTTAAGACGAACACCCTCGCAGTGGCGCGCACTTTCCAAACCGCAGCTTTATGAGTTTCTGGAGGCCTCCAGTAGGCGCAACATGTGTCGATGTCCACGCGCTTTAATGTTCGCATTACATTCGATCCCGATAGTACTATATATTTTTTTGCAAACAAACATTCTTTCACAGAATAAATTCTTTCAGCTATGACATCGCTCGCTGATATAATGCTCATTCGTTTTGCAGGAATGAGAAATGTTCTTTATTTTTACAGTCATCTGGCTTTGTTTACCCTGTTTGTTCACCAAATATATTTAAGATGTGGGAATAACAGAAGCTTTGTTCTCTTACAGATAACGGGACGTTTTGTAGAGTGTTTATTTAAAGAAAAACGACGTTTTTCTAGTCTTATACAACTATGTGTTTTTACCAGTAATATAAATATGTTTAGACTGTTTATTTACGACTATATTGTGTTCTTTACGAATATCATAAGCCCTGTTTTTTACTGCTAAGCTTGTCTGCAACTGTTTCCTTAATTTGACCAAATTTGTTCCGATATTTACTGTTATATTGCAAACATTTTATACAATATATCTAAAGAATCGCGTTCTAAAAGGCACCGCAAAACACGAAGATGTATCTCGATTGTGTTTTGAGTGAGGCCGGATAACTGCGGTATTAATGTCAAAGACGCGTTTCTTGATGTCCCTAAGCTCAAGCAGACAAGCAATTGGCGCATTTGAAGAAAGGCGCTTGTCTCCGCTTCTCCCCAACGTAGGACCTCTCGCCCACTACAGGAGGTGTTGCCATTACACACTGCATCCTCACTCTTAGGAGGCAACAAAATGCAGCACCCGCTCTGAAGCTCATATGGTTCTCCCGTAGTTTGTGCTGTACATAAAGAATCGCTTGTTAAAGAGCAACGCAAACCTAACCTCTTTACATTGCCTTTCTTTGCAAAACTCAGAATATGCAGGTCTTCCAAGATTGGAAAATCGTTCGAGGAACCTTAAGGCTCTGTTCAGATATGATCATGCACTCGAGCGCAGGCGTATTTTTGGTGTTTGTAACTTTTTATATGTTACTTCTCAACATGTGTAGGGAATATAATCACGATATTTTGCAAACAAAAAATTATTTGAAGAGAACAAAAATGGTGAGTGCGCCAGAACGGCCTATTCGATTTTTGAAGTTTTCATGTATGTCATGATTGGTTACACCTACTACGAAAGCAACTAATACCAAAATTGTTAAATATATTGAACTTATAATAGATCATGGGAACTCTTTATTTAAATATGTAAAGTGTTGTGGCGTTTATATATTTCGCGCTATAAATGCGCTAACTTGGGTCCTTTGACGTTTTGTCAATGTCCCTAGATTGCTGAGCCTTTACCTAAAGAAATTCAGTAGCTTCATTATGTTTTATGTAAAATATTTGTATGAAAGCGTTCTTTCAAGTGATATATATATATATATATATATATATATATATATATATATATATATATATATATATATTATATCATTGTTTTAACAAAAAAAAGTTTTTTATGGTCCTCCAAATTTGTCCTAAAGTACAAAAATGAGAAATATCAAGGGGCAATTCGAAAAAAAAAACCATCTTCGCTTTTTTTTAAATTCCTAGTAATAGTTCTCCAGCATACTATTGTATTCATTCATAAACAAAACAAAAAAAACATGTTGCAACTTTTTGTTTTTTTTTTAGGTTACAGCGCTGCGAAATGTATATTGTGCTGCATGTTTGCCCAAGCCACAGACGAGATCTTTTGATTCCGTGTATTTTATGCCGATATATATTTTGGTGCTGTTTTGGGGTAATGGGCTCAACCTCAAGTATTCTGAACCATACCTGCGTTACGTCTCCTTTGTTTTTATTTAACCAATAAGCCTGTTTTACCCTTTACAATACAAGTTCCAGGAGTTTTAGCGGAAGTATTTCCAGTTGTGATCGCGACAAGTACTATTTGTTTTAGGAACTAGTAGAAAAGTAAAAACACTGGTGGTAATTATATGCAAATAGTTATATCCTTATCTGCAATGAAGTGGGGATGTTTGAGTCACCAATCTTTTTACACTGCTATTCATGACGGTTGCAGGTCCGGCTGACCAAGGTGAACTTGTGACTTCACTGGCAGACTTTCACTAATACGTCCGTATACGTCCGTTCAGATAAAAAAAAAAAAGTATTTGTGATTATTTATTGGAGTAAAAATAATGACAAGAATTTGGAAAAGTCAAACAAAAATGATGACATCGAGCGCACGTGTTGCCCGCTTTGGCATGATGGTGCCTTGAGAAGTTCGTATTTTGCAACTTTTCAAACCAGACTGATGAATTCCTCGAAGCAATCACATGTACTGCAATAATGGCAACGAATGTGAGAAAATCGGTAAACTTCGAATATGACAAACAGGGAATGCACCAACTGATTAACGCTGTCTCGTGGTCGCAGCGCTCCGGGAGGAGAATTCGAGAGCACTTGAGGTGTAAGTTCAACTCCGGCTCTCTGATAATCTTAGTTTAGTTACGTGGCAGCGAGCTCTACTTAAAATAACAGACAAAATTAGGCCTGATTTTATCCCGGCAAAGCAGTCGATAATCACGATGTCGGTCCATTTAAAGAATGGCGTTTTACAGATGTGGAGGTTGTGTTCTTCCCTGGCATCGTTCGAAGTGACAGATCGGAGAGCAAAGCAAAGCTGCTAAGCTTAAAGACCAACACGACCACCCATAAAACCCATTTTAGAGTCAAGAGCCTCGAAGGACTTCCGTCGTAACCCAGTCTCCACGGGCACGCAGTTGGCAGAGGAGCATGCTATCACTTTGACTCGCTGGCGGTACCGGTGGTACGCAACACTTTTGTTAATATATTATCATCCATAGGAGCCAACGCCGGCGTCAAAAGCGAAATGCCGCGAGTCCTTAAAGCGGCGCGTGCAATACTAGCAGGCCCAACCTAATTACTGCTAAATCAGAAAGGCGGCGGCTCGGACAGAAAGCATATCCCACAAGCCCTACGGCGATGGCCCCCCTCGTGAACCTAGAGAGGGGCTGTACGGGAACCAGAGACGGCATGGACAGCAGGGCATACCCAACAATCGCCTGTTTTCTCGTGGTGCACTTTTTGCTTTCGGAGGAACTGATTGCCGACATCCTTAGACTTACTATGTATACGTTGCCTCATAGAAAAGCTAATAACGCATTATATTTTCTTGTTCCTCTATCCTATCGTGATTTCGGGAGGTGGGGGAGTCTTGGAATCGTGCGACAAGACAACACGCGTTTCGCGGCCATAAACAAACGAAGTGGTTTCCAGTCCCGTGTGGTTGCGTCTTGCCAGAACGTGCTCAACCATGGGCAGTCCCTTACAGCGTCTGCAGAGTTTTTTGTGCTGACTATCTTAGTAAACATAAAAAGAAGATAGCAAAGCAGATACATTTTCGCAATATGCAAGAACTGGACTGCCGATTCTCTGAGGAGGATCGGGCAAAATCTTCCTGTTCGTACTACTCCCGATTTGTAGACACATTCGGAGTTGACAGATTTTCTACGCACTCGTTCGAATTATTGCAGTACAGGTGAGAGCTTTGCATAATTCGGTCAGTCTGGCTTGAAGCAGGGACAAACGACGGGCTTCTCAAGATGCCCTTCTGCCAACGCATGCAACAAGTGCGCTTAATATCTTTACTCGTTTTTATATGTATTTATTTTATTTTAGTATAATAAGTGCTTACAAATATGTTTAATCTTAACGCACGTCTTACTGAAAGTCTGCCAGTGAAATCGCAGGTTTACCTTGGTCAGTCCGGTCGTACAACCGTCATTAAAGGGATGATGAACCGAAATTGGATTTCAGAAAAAAAGCAATGCAGGAGATGTAGGAGGGACGCTACAATTCCTACAACACTACTCGTAAGGCGATATCTCGAATGGACGGCCGTATTTTAGGAAAAAGAGGTCGAGATTGAACCAGACCGACGAGGCGCGTGACGTGAAGATGCCTAGTTTCCTCCTCTCTTCGCTTCGCTCCCTCAAGGCGGCGAGGCGGAGAAGACGCGAGGCCGTTCCCTCTCCTTCTCGGAGAAACATGACGTGAATATTTCTGTCAAATGCGCCTCCTTTTCTTGAAACATACGGTCATCCGTTCGAGATATCGCTGTATGAGTGATCTTTTGGTGTTCGTAGCATCCCGTTGCACGCTTTTGCCGCGTGTTTTGTGGAATCCAGATTTCGGTTCAGCATCCCTTTAAAAGCACCGAAACAAGATTGGTGGCTCAAACACTCCCACTTCATCGCGAATATAGGTGTAAGCATTCGTCTATTATTTGCACCGTTGTTCTTACATTTCAACTATTTCTGTAAAAAATGTTGTCGTAGCGATTGCAAGATTTCGTCCCACTTTTTTTGGAAAAAGTTCAGCTAAATCTTTTAGAACTTTTAATTTTTTAAAGGGCAAACATGTCTATTGCTATATCAGAAAAGTAAACAAGACAGGTATTGCTTTAATTAGTATAATAACTAAACTTGAGCCCTAATATTTCAATAGAGCACAAAAATATATCCTCATAAAATACAAGGAATCAAAAGATAATCTCGTGCGTGGCATTGAACCACGGATGCCGGCTTGGAAGGTACCATTTGAACCGCTGTAACAATGGCGAACACAAAATAATGAAACATGTTTTTTTTGTGTGTGTGTGTGTGAATAAGCACAAGAGTATAGTGGAGAACTATACTTATAAATTTCAGGGAAACTGAAGATGACTTATTTTTTATCGCCCTTTAAGTTTTTTACCTTCGTAATATAGAACAAATTTGGAACGCCATAAACTTTCATATTTTTGAGATAAAGCCATGATTTATATATCATCGGACAGACCATTTTAATAAGAATATATAACAGCAATTTTAATATTTTAGCTATTATATTTCTTTAGATAACGGTTCAAAAATCTAGTGAGAGAACGTCAAAGAAGCCATGTTTGCGCATTTTTGACAGCGAAATACACACCCTTCACAATGCTGCGCATATTTATGCGAAAGCATTAACTGTACCTGGAACGAAGTCGGCGTTGTCTGTAACCGCAGCTAAACTGCAGGTTAATTTGTCATTGGTCAAAAGCTCAGCAACGCAGATGCTTCGTCACGGAAACCGACGGGGCGCTGAAGGTCAAAGCTGACGCGTCTCATGTATAAAACACACAAAAAAAGTAGAGCAGCGAAGATGCCTCGTCAGGGAAGCCGTGAAGCCGGCAAGATTCACCTCGCCTGCGCAGTGCGGGAGCGTGTTGTCAACGCCGGAGCGTCGTGTGAAACAGGAAAACGTGGAGCGCTGCTTGCGGCTCAGCAGTCACCAGCGATCCAGCCGCTTCTGCACCTCTTGGTGTCGAAATTGCTTTCGCATTCACAACTCAGACGAAGCGCTTAAGTGTCATTTGTGATATTGGTAGATTGCGTGGTCGGTGTACCAAACATGACATAAACGAAAACTTTACAAATCGAATATGCCGTTCTTCTCACTCAACATTTTTGTTGTCTGCAAATATTATGTTTTTCTAAATATTTTTATTACGTTCTCTGCACACGTTAAAAAGTTCCATATCAAAAGGTAAAAATGAAAAAAAAAGTAGCCCGGGCTCGCGTGCATATTCTTATCTGAACGGAGCCCTTAGCAATTCCATCAACGTTCTTACATTAAAGAATAATAAACAAGAAGTGTTGAGAAGCAATTTAACTACAGAGTACTTAAAGAACAACTTGAAGTACGTTTATCAAAAGTGTAGTTCTTTACTTAAAATATACTCATTGAGCATGTACCTGTATTTCTTCAAATATAATTTCTTGTACTTTCGAGGAATGTACAACTCCCGACTTCACAATACATTCCCCAAATATGAAAACAAAGAAATGGCGTATTGTCATCTGAAAATGCGCTACTGTCTTTCGAAGCGTCAGCTGTACATGTCTCTAATTGAAGTAATGGCGGCTATTACACCGATACAAATAAGTGCCTCATAAGTTTATTTTGTTAAATAGTTCGTAAGCGAGAGTGATACAACTCCTCGGGAGCGACTTGAATGTCTCCAATATTTGCCGCCATTTCCGAAAACAAAACTAACGCAACTCCGATTGCTCGTAGAGCATTGCATACCACTTATAAAAATACATTGTAGAGGGGATGAAAGCGCATCATGAAGGTTTCCGTTAAGAAGTACTTCTACTTTACTTTGAAAGCGCACTATGTTTAGAGTACATTAGTTCAAGTACATTGCACGGGGTATACTTGCTACTTTACTTGAAGTACATAACCCCTCATTTACTTTGTACTGTACTTAACAACTTTTTAGATGCACTATACGCAACACTGTAAACAAATACATACTGCGGAATCATGCTCAGGCAGTGCTAAACAACAAACAGACGGCAGCAATGAGAGTACTGTAATGCAATTAGAGTCATTAATTTTTTATGGTAATAAGTAGTGTAATAAATTAAATTTCTAGGCTTGTAATTTAGTAGTGTAATTATATACTTTTATGAAGTAATTTCGAGAAAATTACTCATTACTTTTGAAATTACTTTCGTCCCAAATGAAAAACCTCGTTTGCGAGATGCGAGATTTCTGATTTATTTTGCATGGTGAAATGTGAAAGATACATAGCAAATAAACGACGGCCATCTGAGCGCAATACATCTAACAAATAACACGACAGACGCACAAGGGCAGGCTGGAAAGGCGACGAAGACGGAAAAAAGCTTTCGTGTAAAGACAACGCGGGAAGGCCACGGCTCATGAACTTCAGATAAGACAGATTCATGTCGTCACATCAGGACGACGGCACTGTACTTCGTTCATCCCTAAGCTGACAGTGCGCTTCGAGCTACGAACTAATCGGAACCAATCAACTACATTCCTTTCATCACCTGACCCCTTCTCTGCGCGTGGGAATGAATGAGAGCGTGGATACGTGGAGGAATATGGACCTATGAGTGTTCCCACGAGCACGTAGCTTCCACCGCACTGTCAGCTTAGGGATGAACGGTTTATAGCTTTGTAGGCTGCATGGCTAAGGGCACATCACCAGTGAGGTCAACACATTTTAAAACCTGCGAGGACAGGACAGACAGATCCCGATACGTTTTGCTCTTTCAGCAAGCAAGGTCAAACCGCAAGCTTCGACCATTGTTAACAATAAAAGACCGGAATAAGTAGTTAATTAGAAACGCTTTGTCAACGCCCCAGAGCGTCTCGGGCGTATCCTAGGAAAAGACGAGAATCGAGCAAAGCAGATACCACTATCGGTATTTCTCTCTTCCCTTCCCTGTGGAGTTGATTTGGGAACAAGCAAACGAGGAAATATCGCCGCGCGTTTTTTTTTGGAAAAGTACACATTTTAGGAAGCTCGCGCCATCCGTTTCCTCAGCTGGCGACACTTCTGCCTAGAAAACTTTCGACCTAGGTGCCCTAATCCAGGCCCTTTGAATGACAACGCGCAAAAACTTTGGGTCTTCGGGTGTTTTGGAACAAATACTCCTCGAGAGGAATGACCGGGAATGTGTCGACGATACTTATTTTCACCTCAAATTCAGACGCGGCCGACACTATGAGTGGATGGTGCAAATCAGACAGCGTCAAAAATGCACCATCATGGTGTTCGTCGTGTTTCTCTACGTGTTCTACCATCGCTGAACCAATCATAACCCAAAAAAGACAGAGTGACTGGCGCCTTTGACGTTGCTTGTTTAATCCCATTAGCTTGTTGCGTTGGCTGAGTCTGCACTTAAGCTGAAAGCGAATGTAGTGCTCTTGGGAGGATAAAATAGATTGCGTCCGATTCGAAGGGAAAGTTTCATATGACGACTTCTTGTAAGAACGAACTTTCATGGCCCAAGTTAACTTAGTCACACGGACAATAACTTCTTCCAAATCAGGAAGACGGAAAGAGATCACCCTTTAACTAAGGTCTTTCACTGATGATTTAACTGCGAAACCGGTGAGTTGACTGTTTTTGAGTCGCATCTAAATAAGATGTTAATCATCAGTGTAGCGAGGTTCTTTAGGGTGAAATATAGACAAGATACAATGTCCTTCGATTTTCTTAAAACATGTATTTACAAAAGCAATCAAGAGTTCATATACCGAAAGAAAAAAATTGACCGCATCTCCACGTGGTGAATGATGTTGATTGGGGCGAAGCTCTGGTGGTGTTTGTCTGCGTAGACGCTGAGCCGCAGCATGCCGAGCCTTTCGTTCGTTTTCATCCATGTCAGAAAGAGAATGTGTGGTATGGAACGTGGTTATATACGCATTTGAGCATTTGCCCGCAGCGCCCTCTCGTCTATAAACGTTGAGCCAATGCATGCAAAGTTTAACGCGATTATATACGCATTTGACCGCAGCGCCCTCTCCTGTATAGACGTTGAGCGGCTACATGCAACGTTTCATCCAAGACATCCCCAGCTCTTGAGTTACTACCACATCTCAGAGCCCCCTACTCATCCCGCAATCGTGGCCGAGTGGTTAAGGCGATAGACTAGAAATCCATCGGGGTATCCCCGCACAGGTTCGAATCCTATCGACTGCAGCAAACATATTTTTTATACATTTTTTTATCATTTTTTTTTCATTTTTTTTCTCCTTTCATTTTTTTTTTGCCCTACACGAGCACGTGAGCACGTGAGCTCACGAGCAGGAGCACGAGCACCGGACGCCGGACGCCGGACGCCAGACGGACATACAGACATGGCTGGCCCCTAAGGAGCTTCGCCCCGAAAAAAAAGGGACACTTAGTTAAAGAAATGAAAGAAAGGGGAACGCTCAACAGTCACCATGTCTTTGAACAACCATGCGCAGCAGCGGGTCTCGTGTCTGTAGCGGTCGTTGTCGGCCATCGGTTGTGGCTGGCAGTCAGGAGAGGGAGCGGCTGGCTTCCGTCGATGACCCAAGAGTCACCGCACCATGTGCTCTCGCAGCAAGTAGCCGGGCTATGCCGGGCAGCGTAGATTTCTATGCTCTGCCCTCACTGGAACAAGGCTGCTGGTCAGACCGCAGGAGCGAGCAGCCGATTGCCCTGGCCGATGGTGTCTTTCCTTTCTCGCACCTTCTCCCGGCCAGTCCTTCGCACGCTCTTCGTGCACGCACTACCCATCTCTTCTCTTCTTCGTCGTCTTCCCTTGTCTCTCCGAGCCGATCTATGGGTTGACTTGCACTTCTTCTTTTGCACACTGAGTCACATCATCACAATCATGTTCAACACTTATGTCGTGTTCGCCGGCGAAACGACTGCTGAGTATGGTTGACTTTGAGGCGCATAAGGTTGCTTCGGTGTGGACATAAATATCTTAGATTTGGTACATATACTGTAAAAAAAAAAATACAGCACGATTTACTGCCTCGGGGTATTGTAAATATTGTTAAGTTCATTACATTTGGAAAGTAATTGCGATGTAGTGTTATTACATTTAGTATGCGGTAATTTGTAATCTATTTGATTGTATATTTTCACTTTTCAAGGAAGTAATAGGGAATGGAATTGTATTAGTTTTTAAAAGTAATTTTTGCGATCTGTGACCTTAAATTTAGGAATGATACATCCGCAGTACATCATCGACAAAAAAAAGAACAACAAAAAAATTAGGCTCGCAGAAGCAGAATCAACTATTAAAGCATTTCTGCGAAAACACAAGCCGCTTTATATTTGGCTAGCAGAATTTCGCGAATGGATAAAAACCTATGTACTGTATTGTTACAATGAAAGAAATATAAACGTAACTTAAAGAGCATTCGCTACTTTTTGTTTACCGTAGTTTGTTTACCGTAGTGCGAAATTGGCTTATAGTGATATCAATATTTTCTTCTCTTAGCATTTTTTTGACGTTTAGAATACGTTTAAGAAATATATATTAAGTATCGCCTCGTAGCAAGGAAAATGTTTTCATAAAGTTCTGAATACAAATAACAGGTCTTATTATTAATTTATACGTCAGCAATTGCGAGGGCGAAAGACGAAACGTGGAAGGCTAAATCACTAATGTAAAATAGTCAACTTTGCCATAGAGAAATGATGCCATTTCGAACCATGACCACCCGAGGCACCTTACAGTCCCAAATGGATAGCTACGCAAGTGTTCAAAGCCGATTGTCTTTGCGGAGGTGAACCCAAAACTTTGTCGATTGTGAAGTGATTAGTAGATGGGGCCAAACTTCAGCTTCACGAGGAATTGTCGGCACTGGTATCCCCCACACTTGCTACCGCTATACGACAGCCGTTCAATGGCGGCGCAATCCGTTATCAGTGCCGCCCACTCTACTTGTCAACAGTATTGAACCGGAACCGAACCGAAAACCGGAACTGAACCGTTAGTTCTCGCCGAACCGGAACTAAACCTAACCGAAATTTTCACCACCATCTTGGAACTGAATCGGAACTGAACCGAAAAACAAAATGTGACGGTAACTGGTTCAAAAGAGTTCACTGTATTATATTTTTTAGAAAATGCATGTTTCAGAAATAAAATTGTCAGCTATATTTCTATTGAGTGATCAAGTCGTCATATACATAACTACAATGTATTAGAAACCGAGGGTTCTCCTGCTGCTTTCGTATTGGCACTATGATAAGTCATGTGTCACTTGGTAGCGTGACATCATGGTGCGCAACACTTGCTCTCAAGTAATGTCCCGTCACGTGACCCCTTGACATAGTCACGTGACGTCAAGTCGACTTAAATTGAGAACGACACTAGATTTATTAGCATTGTTTACACCATGATGTCACATGACATCACGACTTCTCACCACGAGTCAAGTGGTGAGAAGTTCATACCAAGAGTCGATTGTTATGAGCGCCAGTCGAGTACTAGGGTTCATGACAATCAGCATCGCCAAACATTCGGGTAAGGGCTCGTGTTCAATGAAAGATGATAACAGCCGAACACTAACAACGTCTGAACCTCAACCCATGATTTGTTCTTTGCCAACCCCTGCACATGACTATGATGAACGCTGACGGTATGTGGAATCATTAGCGTCAGATCGCGTGGCCACTTCTTCTGACACCGAGATGAGGAGGGGAAAGCTGTTTCTCTTCTTTCTTTTTTTTTTCTTGCTGCGTCTGCCATTGAGCGGAGAAAAAAAAGTAATTGGTGTTTTTGAATGTTATCAACATCAGGAACCGGCTCATGGCGGTATTTACTGAAAGTTCAAAATTTGTTGCACTACACATTTTACATGTACCGATTGCACGTATTGAGGAACCTAAACATATTTTCGTTGTTGCTGAACTGTCTCAGAAAGTTGTCCCCGTGAATAGAAACATTGAAAGGACTAAATGTAACTTATTAATCCGACGATTAACAGAACTATAGGTGTGTACGGGAGGAATACCTGAAAGTTATGATCCTAGTGGCCTCAGAAGGACATCCGAACGTTGACAGCCGCTTTAATTCTCGCATGAGTGTCGTTATTAGTTCCTATCCAAGCTTTGACCACCCCCTTACTTTGTTCTAACGTCACAGTGTTTGGGTGAAAAGAAAAGAAATTAGTACTGATCACAATTGACAGAGTTATAATTGACGAATTAACACCCCAAACGAGGAGGGAGTCCCTCAGGAATGAAAGTAATCCATAAAAACCGTATCGGAAAAAAAGAGAAAAAATAATGCGGTTTTTTATATATATATTTTTTTTTATTTATTTTTTTTTTTGGAGGGGGGGGGGGGTAGTTTTAAAATCATACTGTCTTCTAAAGATTTGTCTGCTCTGTATCTTCGAAGAGATCAGAAAGCGTAGTGCGAGAACCTACTTTGTTTGTAAAAACACTTGACAAAGTTAAAAGCTGGGCTAGTGCGAGTCAGCACCTGTCCCGTCCTGTTTGTTCCTTCCTTCTAGACTTTGTCGTTCTGCGCTTTTTTTATTTACATAATGTTCACACCCTTGACAGAAAGCGCGTTATCTTTGTACCAGACGATCGCGCCGTTCCTCACCACGCCGCACCAAGCAAGTATAATTTTTGTCTTTCAAATATATGGCTTGCACTGAGTGCAAACCTTCTGTAGCGTGCCTTTTGCGCCTCAGGATTTGATGTTTTCAGCAAGAACAAATCTCAATGACCACCAGCATATAGTGCGATGACGTCACTTTCAAACCATGTTAACCAGTTCAGTTTTCTGGTAAAATCCGGTGTTCTCAACACTAGAAAAAAGTGTATGTCTAAATTGTAATGTTATGGGGTATATAAACCAGTCTCGCGATAATCTGCGGCAGTTTAATAAGATGTTAGAGCGTGCATGACTTATAAAGCACAGAGTTGTAAATTGAAGGCCCAAAAAGAATGCACGTAAAGCCGCATATTACAGTAGCATCCCGAGACAGTATTTTGTGAAGGTTCGAGCTCGTACAAGCCATTGTCCAAATGGGATTTATATTAGAAATATAGTGTTTGGCCTTTGCGCTATTTATGTATAAATATGAATATCATTGCATGCACATCTATGCATTTCTTTTTGCAGTAAGGCGTTGTGAATGGAATTATTGAGAAGAGTAGCAGTTATTATGTCTCTGCACATGTCGTGCATTTGCCTTCAGATATATTATGTGAGCACACAGTCATTTTGGGATTACCCTCAACCCGGTGTGTTACACTGCCAAACAACGAACAAAAAGCATGTTCCCGAAGACTCAACAGCTTACATATTTTCCAGTTTCGTTCTCCCGTGTCGGTCTCAGGCCGTGTCGGTCTCAAGCGGTTAAGTGAAGCTCATTAGGTCAAATGTTTGATGACAATCAAAATAAATGTAATTACTAACTGAAAATGTCACAACATAAATAAATGTCGATCACCTCTAACATATACGCCAGAAATAAATGCACCTCCAAATTATCTAAAATATGCTCTGGAAACGTTTTCCGGCATTTTTATTCTCGTAATTTGAAAAGTGATTTGGGAGAGCCTTAAACAAACTTCTGATTTTGAAGCCCATTTAAATAACTATGTCCTCCTGAGACTTATTTACCTCCTCAAACATGTATGTCTGTTATTGCCTCTCTTATGTGGTGAACAACAATTTTATGTGTCTGTGGGTTGGACAAAAAAAAAGTACAGAGTGGCGCGTGGCGGAACTATGACGATTGCGCACTCAGACCCTCAGAAAGTGACCAGTTAAGTAGCTGCAATGTAAATAGAGCATAAGATACTACTTTGTTTCGTTTAACAAAAATCCCCAAGTAAAGAGCGTGATGCTTATTTACAAATTGAATTCATCGGCATCTTGTCAACAACAAATATAAACAGCCAAGGCATGTCGAAAATGTTCACCTGAGTACGCGCTATATTAGGCAAGATTCGATCTGAGTACGAAGGTAGGTAAGGAGAGGGTGAAAATTTTGGATAACCATTTTCTGTGTGGTTATTCGCATACATCGCCGTGCCGAAGGTGACCAATCTTGGTCTAAGAAAACAAACGTTGCGATTGCCGATCAGTGTTTCATGAACGGTAGAGTGCAAGGGCTTCTCCTAGAACTTTCGTGACATTATGAAAACATGGTGACTTTTAGTTCAGTTGTCATCATATAATTGTGAAACGTATTTCATGAATTAGATTTCGCGATATATATGGCGAGGCAGGTGTCCATTTCATAATTTCGTGCACTGTAATTAATCTTTAATTCAACAGCACCATTGGAATTCAAATTTTAATACTGCCACGCAAAGTTGTACCAATCAGGGGTATTTTAGGCGACCTACAAGACTCTGTGACAACCTTTAGATTCAAGTAAACTTTACGCGACTAAGGTAAACAGCTAAATGTTGATTATATAGACACAACATATGTATGTTAATCTAGCCTTTCTTTTACTGTTTCGTCGAAAATAAATGGATATTTTTTTTACATATTTCGTACATGAAAATAAAAGTGTATTCTACGAATGATAAAAAAGCTATTTCATTACTCGTTTCACGATGGAAAATTATGCCTATTGGCAAAACAACGCGAAAAATATATTCTCAATTTAGCGGTTCGAATGTTTTCTCCCCGGATCTCAACCGGAACTTAACCGAAAGCCGTGAACCCGAACCTGAACCGAACCGATAAATATTTCGGTTCGACACTCTGCTCGTCAATCCCATTAGATCTGTCACTTACCGGTCTTCAGCATCAATTTAGGAAATGGAGCAATCTCATCAAAATGTCATCTTTAAATTTCGAAAAGTTACTCCAAATGTTGCATGCACTGCGCACTACGTTAGCCCCATCAATGTTGAAACTGTCTTTTCCTATTTCGCGCTCGTTCAAAACCTCCGACTCTTTGAGCTTGCCGCGCCATCTACGAACAGCAAAAGCAACTAACACGGCTTCGACTGCCAGAGGCCTAAAAGGTGGCGCCACGGCCTGAACAGTCGGGTCCTCTCACTGATCTCTATGAGAATTGCTGGATCGCGATTGCCCGCTCCCCGAATGCGGCGACTGGCGGCCATATTTTTGTTGGAGTTATGTTACCTTTAGCCTACGTTTCTAAAATCCTCAGTTGGGAAACTCACCTGTGAATCCCGGGCCGCTGGCGTCCACCGAGACCGAGCTAAATACGAAAACAGCGCCACCCTTTAGCGACGAGTTGAAACATGAAAGTTGCTTTACATAGCTACTGCAAGATGATCCTGCGAGATGGCGCCACCTGCCCTTGCCCGACTCGACGTGCAGCCGTGCAGTTCCCGGAGTGGACGCTGCGGGAGAAATGGCGGCGTTCCGATCGCCATTAGCTCGGTTCTCGAGTACAGATCGGAGCCACTTTTTTAAAGCAGGCTCTATGGCAGTTTCCCAACTGAGTGGTTTAGTAACGTTGCCTTTAGCCAAGGTACAGCTGCTGCAGCCACTATCATCCATCCATGAGAGACAGCGTTGTGGCAGTTGTGGTGGCAGGCTGCCATCAAAATAGCGTGGGTGATATTTCGTGCTTGGTTGAAATTGTTTGACGAAACATATTTTTGAAACCCGGCGTGAATGGTAGCCCGATCTTTGAGGACCCGGTGAAAGTTTCACGAAACTGCAGCACCGGGGAAAAGCAGCACAGCACGCAAGGAAAGTCGCATCGAAAGAAGCATCGAAAGCAGACGCCGGTACGAAGTCTGCTTTCTATGCGAGCTGCGCTGCTTTCCCCCGATGCTGCGCTTTCGTAGAACTTTCGCCGGGTCCTCAAAGATGAGAGTTCCGTTCACGCCAGGTTTCAAGAATCTGCTTCGTCGAACAACTTCAATCAAGCACGAAATATCACCCACGCTACAGTGTACTAGCCGCCTCGGTGGCTCCGACGCGAGAGCGCTGGCCTACGGATCCCCATGTGGCGGGTTCGAATCCCGGCGCCCGCAATCTGACGGAGGCTTGTTGCGGAGGAGGCGCCGTGTAACTGAGCTTTCGGTTGCACGTCAAAAGATCCCCAGGTGGTCCAAATTAATCCTCAGTCCTCCGCTGGGGCGTGCCAGATGCCCGTCGTTGGTTTGGCACGTAAAACCCCCAAATGTTTTGATTTTTTATTTGATTTTGGTACAGTGTACTAGATCCACGGCTATTTTATGGCAGCCTGCCGCCATTGCGCTGTCCGCCATATTACTACGATCGCTCGAGATAATATAACTCTACCAAAAAGATGGCCGACCATGGCCGCATTGCCGTCCATATGCGGAGCTGGTCAAACGCAATCCAGCAAATAGATATAGAGATCCGTGGGTCCTCTGTTTGGACGCCGTATTCGCGAAATAGGATGAAGAGGGGCTGGAGGCGCAATGGCAAGGAGGTTATAAGTACTAGGAGGGGGCACGTTGCAATATGGGTGAAGCCTAGTCATAAAAAGTTTAAACGATGTGGCTGGCAATTGGTGTGCGTGACATGTCACGAGTGAGATGGATGGTTGATTGTAGTAGGATTCCTTGCAAGCTTGCGCGCGCTCCGTCCGGTAGGTTTTATCAGATCGAAGGCTAGACGAAGGCTAGCTATGGTCACGTGATGTGATCACGTTGGCCTGATAAGTGAGGAGGGTAAGGAGGAAAATGAGAAAACCCTTACAAAACTTTTTAATGAATTTCATTTGAAAGTGTATGGAGTCTACTCATCGTATCTTTTCGAGTCTCAACAGAAATGCAAATGAGTTTTGTAGCGAATCCGTAAGGAGTTTACGAAAACTATTGGCCACCGCGTTCCAATTGAAGTTTCGACGTGCTAAAGCATAAAGTTTCTAATATATTTCATATGAATATAATTTGAAAGTCTATTGACGCCGTTTCGAGTCTGTGTTGAAAAACAATTGATTTTTTGTAACGAGTCTCTAAGGAGTTTACGAAAACTATTGGCCACCGCGTTTCAATTAAGGTTTTGCCGTGTCACCTCATACGAATTTCTAATACATTTCATTTGAAAGTCTAGATACACTGCTTTGAGTCTCTTGTGAAAATAAATGTTTTTTTCTACCGCGTTGTAATTCAGGTTTTGACGTGCCATCTCATTAGGTATATTCCGACGAGTCGGAATATACCCAATGAGATGGCCCATCAAAACCTCAATTGCAACGCGGTAGAAAAAAAACATTTGATTTTCAACAGAGACTCAAAGCAGTGTATCTAGACTTTCAAATGAAATGTATTAGAAATTATACTCCTAGCATGGGTTTCTAGATAGAGAGCTCTAAGACGGAATACGGCAATAGGTTGCATGACATGTAGTCCGGATGTAACCGCTGTTTTGAGGGAAGGCGAAAGTGAGTGCAAGTGTCACTTATATCTATGCCTATACGCATGCAGGATTCAGAAAATGCCTGCATAAAACCGTGGGAAAGAGTAATAACTGGTTTATTAAAAATGCGAAATTCGAGTATATGGTACACTGCCTTCGTGTCCATGGGGGACCTTGTACTCCCTTCGTGTCCACGGGTGACCTTGTACTGCCTTCGCGTCCACGGGAGTACTGGTAAACTATAAAAAAAAATGCACAGTTACACATTGATCCGCTTATCTAAACTTCAATGTCCGAGCAAGGTATCCTGTTCACAGCGCAGCACTACCTCAGCGCTCAATCAGTATTACAAACCGGGACATCAGTCCTTTGTATGAAAGGAGGCAACTCAGAACACACGATACAAGCCATGGTAGTATCAGTGACTCGTTGCCTTAACAGGGCTGAGTTAGCACTGCACTGTATGTGTCAACCAGCCTTAAATGCGGAAAGTCACATTTAAAATTCCTACATTTTTCTTACCCAGGCACTTAATTTACACACTACCTTGATAGTTTAATGAGTGGCACTAATAACATTGTCACGGGGACCATGGTGCAAAAGTATATTTTGCCCCCGAGTCTGCGAGAATCAATCTCTCACTGTTTTTGCCGCCGCAATGCAGTCTTTTATTTTGGCTTTTGACAAGGTCTACCAAAGATAAGCGAGCAGATGTTGTCGCTTATGAAGTTTACCAAATTTGAACATAAAGAAGCTATGACTTATAACCATCTCGAAGAATTATTATGGAAATTCGGGCCAATTGGTTCATGATCGTAGACAAGCGAAGCTAAAAACACATGGACAATAAGTGATGGTAAAGACTGGCGCCAGTGTTTTATGTCCACTTCTTGTCCCTGTGTATTTTTTGTGTTTGTTTACCATCTTGAAGCACAACGGACAGGAAGGAAACGGTAATAGGGTTCTATGCGGATCATAAAGCCATGCTCTGAACAGGTGTGTCTCAACTGCAGTTTTCACAATCGAAGCAATACACGAAGTTTGAATTATTGGGACGATCGATACATCAGAGGCCGAATTCAAAAAGCAAGCTTACGATAAAAAATTGCGTATGACAAAACCCGAGAAGAAATCCGAATTAACGACACATAATTGTTGCAACTTTTGTGTGCCTTACAACGGAATATTACGACATCCTCCAAAGTGTCTTACAAACTTCTTAGGGCAAACATGGCCGCACGTCACTTGGCTATTTCGCCGCGACCAGCAATGAAGTTAGAAGCGTGGGCATGAGGCATGTATTTTGCGCACTGTTCGCATGCATCCCTACTTGAAGCAGCACAAGGACAACGCTAAACTACACACGCAGGATTAAGCCGACGAGTCTGCCGAGCTGTCCATTCTGCCGGTTAGAGCTAGCGAGGTGCAGGACAGCGATCAATGGCGAGATGCGCAAATGGATCAACGAAAGAAAATGCCACACGGATCTTCAGTGCACCTAAATGGATCCTTCACCTATGAATGGCATGAACCTGATTTGGTGATCACTAGAGCCCCCACCCCTCGTACTTCAGTTGTGATTTTCGAAAATGTGGGCAGCTGTGCGACTCTACCACACGAAAAGGCACTATCCTGACTGGATGTGCTTTTTTAATGCGAAAGCATTATAAGTCCATGGAGCGGAAAATCCGGCGTCCGGCGGCGTTACCCGAGTGGTACCAAATGCCAACGGAGGAATAAAAGAAAGAATAAAATGTGCTTCCACGGCTGAGATTCGAACCCGGTGCTGCTGTGCGAGAGCCGGGCATGCTAGCTGCTGTGCTATCTCAGCCGCTTCGGAATGCGGCATTACACTCCCCTCAAACAGAAGCTTGTCCAAATACGGCAAAAGACGGCGCCGGCGTTGATGTGCCCGAAAGATGGTCATAAAAATATGTCCTCGGTTCGATGACATCACACTTCACGTGACGACATGACGTACCATGATGTGTGACGCCATATGATGTAAAGTAAAAAAAAATATTACAGGGGGACTTTGGTATCCCAACGTTAATTGAATGCGAAAGCATTGCCATTCCTAGCAATAGAGGGGGAAAAAAATGAAAGCTGTTTACAACTCCCTGTAACGCCGAATTGGAGCGCAGCTCTTGAGGAGGAGGAGGGAAGGGTACTCAGGGGAGGGTATACCCCTCCTCCTCCTCCTCCTCCCCTCATTCTTCCATGTCCTCCGGGGGGGGGGTCACGTGACCCCGGGGGGGAGGGGGGGGGCTCGCGCGGTGCATTATGGGAAATTTTCCATAATGCACCGCGCGAGCCCCCCCCCCCCCCCGGGGTCACGTGACCCCCCCTGAGGTCACGTGACCCCCGGGGGGGTGGTCACATGACCCCGGGGGGGGGGGTCACGTCACCCGGGAGGGGTCACGTGACCCCGGGGGGGGGGGGGGGCTCGCGCGGTGCATTATAGAAAATTTTCCATAATACACCGCGCGAGCCCCCCCCCCCCCCCCCCCTCAGGGTCACGTGACCCCGGGGGGTCACGTGACCCTGGGAAGGGGCTGCGCGGTGCATTATGAGAAATTTCCCATAATGCACCGCGCGGTTACGCCGACGCCGACGGCGACGCCGACGCCGCTCAAGCCGGAAACGGGCGCCTAAGAGCTGCGCTCTAAAAAGGAAGTGCCGTTAGGAATGGCAATGCTTTCGCATTCAATCCACAAAGGGATACCTAAGTGCCCCTGTAACATTTTGTGTGGAGTAGAGCTAAAATAAACGCCGTACAGTGCAGTATATCCACGATTAAGTTGCTGTTAGTCGTGAGGCTTAATGTTTTGCACCAACAATACCGTAGGGTTTTTCCTCGGTTGCGACGAAGCGACACTGCGCTACGAACTTGCTAGAAATTTCTGCATATGTGACTGCTTTATTCTGGAAACCTACGGCGACCTGCCACTCACTTTTGGCCAAAGAACAGTGAAAACACCAGATGTGAAAACAGCCATAACAAGCATTAATGAAATCAAGATGGGGGTCATAGCATTAGCTTCCCAACGTGGCGAGACTAGGACAGGATTTCTGTCACTCGCCGTTTATAAGAGAGGAGTCGACTTTTTCCGGTCTGATCTTGAAAACAAAGTTTGGTCCGGTGAATTTTGTAGCCGAAGGCCCGTGCTTTGCCGTTCGTGGGGTCATTTTCTCGGTTCAAAATATGATGCAGATTTCTTCCCATAAAAATGCATGGGTGCCCGCTAGGACTCTCCGAAATGATGAAATTAACCGAGGTCGCGCTATACTCTGTTGCAACTCTAGAATAGCAGAAGCCCCTCCCACAAAGCCCTTCACTATTTTTAATGAGCAAACACTAGAGAGGAGGAGAGCCGAGATGACACCGCCAATCATGGCGAGCAAAGGGAATTGTGGGAGGGGCTTCTGCTATTCTATAGTTGCAACGGACTATAACAAACGTTTACAGTACCATGAAAACAAAATGATCAAGCATGCAGAGAAATTCGCAGGAAGTGTAGCAGGGACAGTATAGAAAAAACTGCAGCTGCAATATTTACCCTTTAAATTTCCCTCGACAGCCCAGCAGAGACGACATGCTGGTTGTCAGCGCCTGGAGGGCTACACCCTTGCACTGGCAGCACATTTAGTCTGAAACAAGCAACACACAAAACAATTAAATGCATGGACAATCCGCTTATGCTGTTATTTCGCTTCACTGGCTTCTTCAGAGAAAGCAAGCATGCACACCGTTGTAAAACCATGTCAACTGCTAGCCAAAACTTCCTGCCGCCAGGATTAAGATATTGCTTGCACTATAAAAACACAATTATACACTACCCAGCTGGCATGCTGAAAGTTCAAACATTGAAGAAACTAGCTCATAAAACTTCAATGTAAGAGCTACACCTTGTGGACGCTACAGAAAAGTATGTTCAGTCTTAACCTTGGTGCACTGCAAGGCTGCTTTACCTCAGCCAGTTTGGAAGCATCCGCAGTTTCATTCTTTTCAAGATATTATGCCTGAAAATTAATGTGAGAAATTAACTGGGTTAAAATTTTTCTAATCGACACCCGGCCCAAATATTTAGGAAGTATTCTAGTAGGTTAATTTCTAACTTACCATAATTATTTTCGGCATCCTGAAGGCGTCGCTTCTGGGTCCAGTTTTCATAATGGATCCACCTCACCCTCACAGCTGCAGCTACACGGCAATGTTTGCAAAGTTTCAGGCAGGGAAATTAAAAGTCGGCAGTTTCTCTCGAACACCGCTGTCACAAATTTCGTCTTTTTTGTCATTTTGTTCTGTTTAAGGGTGGTTCGGGGGGGGGGGGGGGGGGGAGGGGGGGGGGGTTCAATTGCAATCCTCACACATGTTTACCTGAGCACCAAAGGCATGAGCTCGGATGAGACTAATGGCGGCCGAGCTTCAAACCAACGGGATGAGGAAGACGAGAAGAAGGAAGTGGGACTTGGAGCGTTTCGGGTTGAACAACCACGAACCCGTGACAACCGCAGAGGTCATTCAACACACGTCCCATACCGCTCAAACACTGTGTCGAACTACATTTTGAAGTCAGTCCCACTTCCAACGGTGTACGAACAGGGGCATTCATTTCATGGCATGCCTTGAAATGAATCGAGTGACGCAAGCTGGGAACACACTGCTGCTGCTTCATTTGGGAATAATTGCGGCCCTCGGCTTGATCACATCACAGTTGCAAAATGAAAGAGAAAAAAAAAGAGGCGAAAAGGAACAGCTGCCTTATCAAAAATTCTAACCGACAAATGTAAACCCAGTTCAATTCTAGAAAGTCAGGGGTCCGAAGTTTGTCCTAACAGTACCATGCAGTCCACTTCCATAACTTCAAAACAAAAGATGGCTATCCTCTTGAACCATTTTGACTGCAAAGGAATATACTCTGCATGAACCAAATTCCAAGGTAGTCTAACTTCTGAAATGTAATGAAGTATGATCAATAATCAATTTATAGTTGAACGACATCACTGCACTGCTAGATCACTAAGACATTTTCTAAACCAACGCACTGAAAGTAGCATTAGGAATTCTATAAGTGCTCTGTTGACATAAGCTACACTTTCTCGGACCATACTACAGAATGAGTGGCAACTTTTCATTATGCTACGCAGCAGATCCAAACATAAGGATAGATAAAGCCAACCCAAGTAGTTAAAAAAAATAAAAATAAATCTAGCTTAACGAGCAAACGTGTGCCGAGAAAATAGGGAGTTTTAGAATACCGGGCGCTACTTTACCGCGCGTTACGGACGGCAAAATAGCGAGGATTGCGGCGAAGAGTTTTAGAATAGCGTTTCTCTGCCGGGGACCCCCCAAAACGCAAGCAGCTCGCGCTTAAAACGCCACCAAGATGTCGCGATAGCTTTTATTTGGAAGTTAGAACGTTATATCTTGAAAATTAAATATGTTTTTCGTCTAGAGTAACATTTTTATAGTTGTTTTATACTCAATGCCGCATGTTTTGTTTTTGTCACAGCCAAGCTGCTCTGTTGCACTTACGAAGCAAAGACTATCCACTACCCAGGCATGTTTACATGTCTGCCGCGATCGTAAGTACACGCGCTTCGATAGCTTTGAGCTGTGAATCCAGCGATCCGTGGCTTTTTCAATACGCTTCGACCATACCGACCGCGGTCGCCGAGTGCGACTCACGCAGTTGCCGAGCGGGCGACGGCGTCGAAGACGCGATCAACGGAGATGTCCTGGGCGCCGCCTTTTGCGGTACCCACGCTATTTTCGAGAAATAACGGGCCCCAAAGCTCGAGTCCGTTTTGGGTCTGCGCATGCACAGCAGTGACGACGTTATTTCCGTGGAGTTGCGGACATTATTCTAAAACTCCCTAATGTTCACTTCCCGTTCAACGCGTCTGCTTACAATGCAAACAAAGAGGCATGCTTACCAACTGCTTTGAGTTGCTCGTTTTATCGCGTCGTCGGTCTTCCGAGCTCGTCTTGAACATAACCATCACAAGAGGAAACGTCACAGATAAATAAACTTGATTAAATTAGCACATTTCCATGTCTAAAGGCATTTCCGTCCCGCGACACACATGCAAGCATCCAACGCACGACAAACGCAACGGTCGCAACTGTCGCAACAATGCCGGGAAAAAACAACAACAAGGAACTGGTGTCGCTACCGCTGGGGCGACGAAGACGCGATCCTTACAATACGAAACCGAAACCAGTAAAAGTTACAATACCGGAACCGAAACTGACCAAATCGCGATAGAGGGGCGCCGTAAATATGACTTTAGAAACTTAGGAGTAAAAGAGGGTGAATACAGTTATTATTATAAGCACAGGAAATAAATATGTAAATCACAATTAGCACCGACGCGCTATTTGTTTGGGGTGCAATGCAGTAGGGAGTAGATTTCTTTTTTATTTTTTTGTGGAGATTACTTTTAATTAACACTCAGCTTACAGAATTTTATTAGTACATTATTTTACCGCACCATGCTCCAAAGTTTTATTTAGAGTATCGTCCTAAAATTCCTTCAGAAAAGCCAGCGTTGTAATAGGGTATTTTCCTCTAAATTGTGACTGTATCTGAGTGTTTGATTCTAGCATTCATTTCGAGCTACAAAACTCTTTGAACATTCATAACCCCATTGATGTACAACGATGGTGTGTTATGTAACCTGGGCTGAAAGCACTTTTGCCATCCGAAAATATTAAAAAAT
Organism: Ixodes persulcatus; assembly: GCA_013358835.2. NCBI lineage: Eukaryota > Metazoa > Arthropoda > Arachnida > Ixodida > Ixodidae > Ixodes > Ixodes persulcatus. The sequence continues at coordinate 1,228,786 of JABSTQ010009776.1, forward strand.
AAGCGTAACACTGTCGCATAATTAACTTGCCTAATGTACTTTTATACATGCTAGAATTCTAGCAACACATTCTTTGGACGTGGAACAGATATTTGCATCATACAGCCCTGGCTACATAACACATGCATCAAATTGGCCGGTGTATTTCTGACAGGGACTAATTTTACCTCAGTTAGATGTCTTACAAATATACCAGCTTCGTCCAAAAACAACTTTCCAAAAGCACAGAAACATGCTCCCATTGATCAGATTCTCAATTGTTGCGTCCAATATGCATTTCCATCGTTCTGACAGACATACGTCTAATTGGTTCCTATTGCTCGAATATACATGCACAATTGTACTAGACATTCCTGTTTGGCCAACAAAACATTTCGTTTGACTGATCAAAATTCCTAATGGTCCAATAAAATCCCTATGGGAACAGTCCAACCTCCTACATGACCAAAATTTATGCCTATTGGCATTCCTATTTCTCTTTTATTTTCATGTGTATTGAATTAAAACAAAATGGCAGCTCAGAGTTAATTAATCAGCCTAGTGTGTATTTCGTCTTGATCTTACTGGTTTTTATTTTGTGGAAACTTGGCATTATGTTTCTGTGAGACTGTGTGAGAGTTGGTTTAAATTTTTGCGCAGTATTAGGTCAACAGTTGCTACTTATAAATGTTTTGTAAAATGTTCTAAGCAGCACTCTGTATTTGTAATATTAAACAGCAGGGCTTCCCAAACTGTGAGGCGCGAACCCCAGGGGTGTCGTGACTGATCTAGCGGAGTGTCGCAAAACAACTGCTGGCTTGTTTCTTTATTTTTAGAGCGCAGCTCTTAGGCGCCCGTTTCCGGCTTGAGCGGCGTCGCCGTCGGCGTCGCCGTCGGCGTCGCCGTCGCCGTCGACGTAACCGCGCGGTGCATGTTGGGACATGCACCGCGCGAGCCCCCCCCCCCCCTCCCGAGGTCACGTGACCTCCCCCTTCGAGGCCACGTGACCCCCCCCCCCCCGAGGTCACGTGACCCCCCCTCCCCCCGAGGTCACGTGACCCCCCTCCCCCTCCCCGAGGTCACGTGACCCCCCCCCCCCCGGAGGAGATTGAAGGATGAGGGGAGGAGGAGAAGGAGGAGGATGAGGAGGGGTATATCCTCCCCTGAGTACCCTTCCCTCCTCCTCCACCTCAAGAGCTGCGCTCCAATTCGACGTTACAGGGAGTTGTACACGGCTTTCATTTTTTTCCAATGGTTTTAAATTTGTTAAAATTACCTGTATTGCCTGAGAAACTAAATTTCAGAGTCAATTTCAATATGTTACTGCTTATGCACTGAGATGGTAAGACTTGTGGTCTAGCCAAATGCGAATGGAGGAGGGGGCGCAGTCGTGGCAGGATATATTTTATATTTTAGTGGATTGCGCGCGTAGGGAAGTTTGAGAGCAGATGCTGTATATTGAGTCATTATGTCTATCGCTGTGTCATTTTGATCGCCCGAGACAGTGTGCTAGTCGAGAATGGGAATAATTGAATATATTTTGATTTCATAGAAGGGTTAACGGTTAATAAATATGAGAAGTTATTGGATTGCAATTTTGAACATGACTTTATTTGAGGAGGATATCTTCTGAATAGCAGGCAATCTGCATTCATGATTATCTTCACCTTTGCCTTTATCGAATTCCTCCGCTGTGGATCAGCTGATGTCTATTGGGTGCCTTATGGTAGAACTCACTTGAGTGTCTATGGATAAGCTCAAAAGAACGGATATTGCATTTTTAATGATAATACTCATTTGCATGAGTAATCAGTACATTTATAAACTCAAAAATAATGGATATTGACTGGGTAACGATAAAACTCGTTGGAATTTGTAATGAGTAAACTCAAAAGAATGGATATTGATTGGGTAACGATAAACCTCACTTGAGTTTGTAATGAGTAAATTCAAAAGAATAGATATTGAGTGGGTAATGCTAACACTCATTTGAATAGTGTTATGAGTAAATTCAAAATAATAAATATTAGTTTTGTAATGATAAAACTCATTTAACGTTGAGTTTCTTTTGAGTTTCATTTGACTCTATAAAAACACATTAGAAGCTCAATTGAAACTCATTGTTCATTTTTGTAAGGGAGAGGCGAGGCGTCAAGGGAGCATGGCTTGTGGAGGCTACGCGGCTGATGTCATGCCCTCTCCTACCCTTCTATCCTCCTTGCGCGATGGACATTTTGGGGACCGCTGACTCGCCTGTTAACCGCAGCGACCCTAGCGGTCCCCAAAATTTTCATCGGTGAACTTTCATCGTAGAATTCGGGCGCACGACCCATAAAACAGGTGAAACGTGCACCATTCATGTAATTGGAAAAAAAAAGAAGTCATACACGTTTTGCTATTAACGGAACATGCGAGCAGTTCGACTTTCAATATTGCGGAAACCTGAGTGAAAAAGATGAAAAAGCTATGTGACTTCCAACACCCGCACATCAGGCAATCAGGCAGCGCGTATGTTCTTAATGTAATTGGAACGCAAGTTTTTTCCCCTTCTTGTTAGTGTAAAAGAATTACAGTACATGCCGTTCTCTCCCCACCCAGCCAAGTAAAAATTGACCGCATCTCCACGTGGTAAATGATGTTGCTTGGGGCGAAGCTCTGGTGGTGCTTGTCTGCGTAGACGCCGAGCCGCAGCATGCCGAGCCTTTTCATTCATGTCAGTAGGAGAATGTGTGGTTTTCTTATTTTTGTTTTTTTAATCAGACAGATGGGATGCATCTCAGAACCCCCTACTCTTTTTTTCTTCTTTTTCTTTGAGCCTTTTCATTCATGTCAGTAGGAGAATGTGTGGTTTTCTTCTTTTTCTTTTCTTAAGCAGACAGATGGGATGGCATCTCAGAACCCCTACTCTTTTTTTTTCTTTTTCTTTTTTCATAATTTTTTCATCTTTTTTTTTCCAATTTTTTTTTTGCCCTACACGAGCACGTGAGCATGTGCTCACGTGCTCGTGAGCACGTGATCTCACGAGCAGAAGCACGAGCACTCGACGCCGGGCCTACGGCGGACGGACATACGGACATGGCTAGCCCCTAAGGAGCTTCGCCCCTAATAAATAATAAATAGCGGTTTCTAATAGACCGATCTCACCAGCTAGTTTGAGTACGAAACCGCTGCCGCCATGCATCGTGGGAGCTGTAGTCTTTCTGCACGCACGACAACCCCGCTGGAGGTCTGCACGAGCCGAGCACGAGGCGGCATGAGCTGTCTCGTGAACTAGCGTCTGCCTCCTATGAACTGCAGTTATGGCGGCGTCATGCATGCGTGGAACGCTTGGTGAGATCGGACTATTGTGCCATTCCTACGCACGGCTAGCTGTGTTGTAGACGCTACCGAAAAAAAAAAGTAACTAAATACGTTTGTCATTACTTCAAAATAAAAGCAACGAGTTACCAACCTCCGTTACGTGAAAATAGAAGGAACGCGTTACCGTTACCATTAAGATAAAATGTAACACTCGTTAATTTAGCGTTACTCTTTTAAATATGATTTTACACGTTTTACTGCTTTGACGGGTCAGGTATGCATAAGCGCCATGTTTAAGAGAAACATTAGGTTCATGTAGAAAAAGAACATAATTACTTCAACGTTTTTACCGTTTCATCTAAATACTTACAAAAAAAACGCAAAAAAAATCAAAATTTCACATAACTAGGTGCCTAGAAGCGCGGAGAAAAATTAAGTGTAATTGTTTTAGGTCTTAGGAGAAGATGTAACGAGTAACCTAATGCGTTACCCGTTACTTGAAAAAAGGTCACTTAAGTAGGTTACCATTTACTGCTTCGAAAATGTTACGAGTACGTTACACGATGCAATAAAAAGTAACGTGTTACCGGTAATGACGTTCCTTGTAATGCTGTTCCTTGTAATGCGTTACCGCCAACAAAGTCGACTGGCCTCCGATAGCTCGACTGCTGCCCGTAGCGCCGTCTATCGTTTTCATCGCAATACTCCGCAGCCTCTCCCTCCCGCCCGTTACACTTCCCCTTCTAGCCACCATACCTGAAGCATAGAGTCACTGTTATTTATGCTAGAGGTTCAGCTGGCGCTAGTGTTAAGCAGGTAAGAAACAGTAGAAAAGTGACTTCCGGAAACAGATTTCTACGGGGAAAAGTGGTTGCAGTTTTTTTCTCTGCGCTTGATTATAAAAGCAAGCATTACAACTATTTCTTACACACCAAATAGCTGGCAATACTTCTGAATCACGTAAATGAAAATATTGGAGAGCGTCATACATTTATTCATGTTCATTGTCAGGCACTGTTAGTGCGAACTCGGCGTCGCGCGAAGCAATAGGAAGGACATCTGGAAAACCACGAGAGACGGCAAGAACTACGCAGTAACACTGGATGAGCAACTCTGTGCATGTAGGCGATCAAATAAAGCGAAGGTTCCGGCGAAGGTCAAATAAACCGAAGGTCCGATTTGCAAAAAAAAGTTTTAGTTTATTCACCCTGCTCATGCATATGTGCGAAGACGCTTGTTTTGATTTCAAAACATCACCCGCACACTTGAAATCTTTTGAAATATTGAGACGCCAGAAAACACGTGCCCGATAAAAGCTGCCCGGCATTATACTTCGTCTCACCCTAGCATGGACTAACCGCGAAGGCTGTGCTAGCGCGAGCGGCCCGCCTTGACTGCCTTGACTAGAGCACTAGCTGCACGAGCCCTCTTGCTGCCGCCGCGGCTTCATTCAAAGCGACTAGCTCGCGCTTTTAGCACGCGCTTCTAACAATAGTTCATACTAAGGTGAGACGAAGTATAGCAGTAATATGAAAATATATTGCCGCGAGCGCAGCTGACCAAGCAGGCAGCGCGCTCGTGGCCTAACGGTTATCGCGCGTGCCTTCCGCGCAGAAAGTCAGGGTTCGATTCCTGGCCGCGGGGACGCATTTTTGTGGACTCTGACGTAAAGCTCTAGTAAATTCGAGAACCGTGTTGCTCTCTCGAGGTCAGAATGTTCTACACGCAGAACCTTCTACGCCGATTCTTCCAGAACCCCACGCGTGTACATAAGGGGCTCCGCGTGGCGAGCCACTGTCAGTCTCGCCCCAGCGTTCGACTCTACTCTACGCCATCTTCGACGCCCGCGACGCTCTGTTATTATTTTCTGTACCCTTTCATTTTTAGCACAAGTTCGCCACATTAAACGTTTCTTTCTTCCTGTTTACTTATTGTTCTTTTGGTCACCACCCGTGACATTTGGTGGAGGTGCGGGGTATCACATGCCCCTGCCGCGCACCCCTACGAGGGCCCGCAGTGCAAGTCCGATTCCGAGCCCCCGAGGACCCAACGAAAAGAGGACCGAGACCCGATCAAGTCGCCGCAACCTCGGCCTACCCCCGGAACTTGGACCACTGCCTGACAGGACAAAAAAGCTACCGAAGCGGACAATGAACACCACGTCGCAGCCAGACGGAACGCCACCGACGTCCATTGTCTACGTGCAGGCCACACCAAGGACGCCGCCGAATTTCAGTGGCAATTTTCATGAAGATGTGGACGACTGGTTGAGCCAGTACGAACGCGTCGCACGGTTCAACGGATGGGCTCCTGAGCAGAGCCTGCAAAATGTCTACTTCGCTCTTGAAGGCACTGCACGCACCTGGTTCGAGAACCACGAAGCGTCAATTTCGTCGTGGCAAGACTTCCAGGCGGAGCTTCGACGTACTTTTGCCAGCCAGCAGCGACGTCAGCGGGCCGAAGAACTTCTTCAAGCAAGAAGCCAAGGGCCAAACGAGAGCGTCACAAGTTTCGTCGAGGACGTTCTCCGCCTCATGACCCGCGCCGACCCAAACGCTCCTGACGAGAAGAAGCTCCGGTTCCTGATGCGAGGGGTGAAAGAGACCATCTTCGGAGGCCTTGTGCGGAACCCGCCTATCACCGTCCAAGACTTCATCACGGAGGCAACAAACATCGAACGTGCCCTTCAAGCACGGGCCTCCCATTACCAGCGACTTCCCGGCGTCGCTGCAATCGCGACTTCCAGCCGCAACAGCCCGGACCTCCGCGAGATTATCCGGGACGTCGTGCAGGAGGAAATCAGGAAGCTGCTACCTGCTGCCACAAACCCGGTTACGCCCTCAGTCGCCGAGATTGTCCGGGAAGAACTTCAGCAGGCGCTGCAGCCAGACGTTCTCACCAGCGCCGCCCCTGAACCACCGAAGCTGAGCTACGCCGCAGCTACCCGACGACCACCGCCCCCTGCTCACTCGTATACGGCGCCACCTCGACGTGACCTACCAGAGCCGCAGACTTTCCGACGTCGGGAAGGGCAACCCCAGCTCGTCCGCACTGAACAACCGACGCCTAGGAAGACCGATGTCTGGCGCACGGCCGATCGACGACCGCTGTGTTATCACTGCGGCGAGGCCGATCACGTCTACCGGAGGTGCCCGTACCGACAAATGGGCCTGCGAGGCTTCGCACCGAGCGACCCGCGACCTCGCCTTGGGGAGCGACCAAGAGACATCGAGGAGTACCTCCGACGACCCCTGTCCCCGGTGCCGACTCCACCCCGAGGTTCCCGTTCGCCTTCGCCTCGACGTGCGCTTTCGCCCTTCCGCCGCTCTCGTCGGGACAGCCTGTCCCCCCTATCCCGTCGGGGAAACTAAGTGCGGCAACGCCTGGAGGTGGCGTTGCCGAAGACGACCAAAGTAAAGAGCCTCCAAGAACGCCGGAGCGCTCCCACTCTCCCGACGCCACGCATTGCAACGAAGCCCCTGCAATGTGTCCAACAACCTAAATGTTGTTATCGACGGCTACGACGCATCGGCACTCGTGGACACCGGAGCAGACTACTCAGTCATGAGTGGGAGGCTCTCTCGCCGCCTGCGAAAAGTTACGACGCCCAGGTGTTTGCTCAACGGGCCGAAGAAGTCCGCCAGCTCGCCCGACTCCTGATTCAAGACCAGCAACGCGTCGACGCCGGCCGCTACAACCTTCGTCGCAGGGATGTCCACTTCCAGCCCGGAGATAGGGTGTGGGTGTGGACGCCTATCCGTCGCCGCGGCCTCAGTGAGAAATTGCTGAAACGATACTTTGGACCGTACAAGGTACTTCGTCGCCTCGGGGAGCTGAACTACGAGGTGATGCCCGACGGAACAAGAACATCACCACGCCGCCCACCATGGCCTGAAGTCGTCCACGTCGTGGCGCCTGAAACCGTACTACGCCCGATTAGGACTGTGCACCTTATGCCTTTCAAATGACTCTCGATAGCTCGACTGCTGCCCGTAGCGCCGTCTATCATTTTCATCGCAATACTCCGCAGCCTCTCCCTCCCGCCCGTTACACTTCCCCTTCTAGCCACCATACCTGAAGCATAGAGTCACTGTTATTTATGCTAGAGGTTCAGCTGGCGCTAGTGTGAAGCAGGTAAGAAACAGTAGAAAAGTGACTTACGGAAACAGATTTCTACGGGGAAAAGTGGTTGCAGGTTTTTTTCTCTGCGTTTTATTATAAAAGCAAGCATTACAACTATTTCTTACACACCAAATAGCTGGCAATACTTCTGAATCACGTAAATGAAAATATTGGAGAGCGTCATACATTTCTTCATGTTCATTGTCAGGCACTGTTAGTGCGAACCCTGCGTAACATGGGATGAGCAACTCTGTGCATGTAGGCGATCAAATAAAGCGAAGGCCCGGCGAAGGTCAAAATAAACCGAAGGTCCGATTTGCAAAAAAGAAGTTTTAGTTTATTCACCCTGCTCATGCATATGTGCGAAGACGCTTGTTTTGATTTCAAAACATCACCCGCACACTTGAAATCTTTCGAAATTTTGAGACGCCAGAAAACACGTGCCCGATCAAAGCTGCCCGGCATTAGAATTAATATGAAAATATATCTTTGATAGCTCAGGTACGTTATTATTTATGTTGCGAATTTTTTTTAACCGCTCGAAAAGATGAGCGACGGGGTCCTTTTCGTATATAGTGGCAGGACCGGCATAATGGCAATATAAAAGCGTCACCGGAATGCTGGTCAACCTTGAACACACTCTACATCCCATACAATTGTTATTTCGCTGAGAACCGTCTCTTCTATACACTTTTTTTTAAACTGAGTGATAAAAAGCAATTTTCTTTGTTTGATTTGAATGCGCGAAGTTTAAGAAACAAACCAAAAGGTGTTGACATGTTACTTGATCCGTTAAACTATTATTTTGATAATTTAGATTTTACTAAAACCTAGCTTTCAAACGACTACCATGTCGTTCACTTAGCGGGATATGAATGCACATCAATATCCCGAGACAAAATTAAAGGAGGAGGTGAGGTGCTGTATGTAAAAAAACACATAGATCTGAATGTCATATCAGAATACTCTATAATGAATTCGAATTATGAGTCTCTAATGCTAAAGTGTGCAGGCACCATACTTGTCGTTATGCGTAATCTTCCTTCGGTTACAGTAGCCACGTTTTTAGGATTCCTTGAAAATATGCTGCAATGGTGCGCGCAAATTTGTTAACGTGCTATTGTTTGTGTGAGTTTTATTATTTGATGAATAATAAACATATCCAGCCAAACAGAAGCTTCTTTGTGTTTTTTTTAAAATTATTTTGGTCATAAAATGTATTTCATGTCCCGACCAGGGTGACCGCAATGTCTCAGACCCTGCATGACTTGTGCTTTATGTACTATCAAGTGAATGAGCTAGAGGCGGGTGCTCTGCTGTCGGATCTTAGTGACCATTTAACCATTTTGTTTTCATGCCTTATTCACCACAGCGTAAAGAACCCACAAATCTTGAGCCACTATGTATAAGGTCATCAATGATGCTAAAATGATATTTCAAAGCTTACTCGAGGAGGAATCTAGAGCTTCGTTGTTCAGTTGGATGATTCCATTGCAACGTACGACCACTTTTCAACAAGAATTAAGGAATTTTATGATCAAGCGTTTACAATGGTGATTTAAAAAGAAAAGAAATCAAGAAAGCTTTGAATTGTCGCCGCACTGCTTAATAGAAAAAAAAAAAACAAGATAAACTCTTCGCCCTTTTTTTTTAAAAAAAAGACCATCCGGATTATTTAGTTGAATTTTAAAAGAGCAGAAATAAACTAGTCGCTGATATTAAACGAGTACAAAGTGTGTATCATGAAAATAAACCCTAGAAACGTTTCGAAAATGTAAATAACTTGCTTCCTAAAAAACGAAAGAAAATGTATTTCTGAGTTTATAATTGAAGGCATTCCCTGTGCCTGCGCAGGGGTTAGCTTGCTGATAAATTTAATGCCCACTTTTTGATGTCCGCTGCTTTCACTGGCAAGGTCATTAGTAATCATTACGAATCTTACATCTAACCGGGTATTGAGAGGTCAATGTTTTTTTTTTCCTACTCCTGAAACGGCAATATACAGCCTTATACACAAACTTAAGAATAACAGTTGTTGTGGTGAAGATGGTATAAAATCAAAGTTTATAAAATCAGTTGCTCATTTAATTAGTGGGTTAATCTCATGTATATGTAATCCAGTTCTGAGTACCAGTATATTAACGATATATTAAAGATAGTAAGAGTGTCGGTGATTCACAAAGAAGGTGATAAAAACGACCTAAACGACTACATACCAATCTCCGTTTTCCCCATTTGCTTTTTCAAACGCATAGAACAAGCTATTAATGCGCGACTAATCTTTTTTTTTAACTAAATAATGTTATAGCGGAGCAACAGTACGGCTTTCAGAAGCAAAAATCGTCGGAATTGTCGCTGTTAAACATTAAGAATAAACATAATTGACAATGTTGAGCACAGGTTATATGCAGTAGGAGTGTTTCTTGACATTAAAACAGCTTTTGATTTAATCGAGCATAATATTCATTTCGGAAAAGTATTTCATAGATAAAATTTATGAGAATTTTAATTAGTATAATGAAAAGCTATTTATTAAATTGTTCAGAATATATATGCATTTGTGGGGATTCCTGTGGTCTCCCTTTCCCGATGGCTGTGATAAAGGCCGCGGGTCGGAACACTCGGCCTCCGTCGACGTGAGCTCCGACCTGTTCGTGAAGCAGAGGGTCCCCTGTCTTGGAGAATACTCCTTTCATTCTCTCACGGGGGGACCTCGTTCCGTTCCCCCGCTCGGATGCGGATCGCTGCTGACAGGCAAAGAGGTTTCACCTCTTGTTTTCCCGCTTTTGGGAAAGGTATTCGTCCGGTGACGGCGAAAGAGATAGGACGTGTGTCGGCGATTTCTCCAATACTTCCCCGATCTTGGCCGCGTCTGGCAGGTAAGGACCTTTTCTTACCTTGCCGGCGCGGGGGGCATTTAGGATTGGGATATTTTAGTTCTTTTTGAGAGTGTTTTAATAAATGCTCTTGGACTCTGTGCTTACTCTGGTACGTGTGTCTTTTCCTTCCGCTATGTTCGAGAAAGTGAGACAAGGCAGTCGATCATTGGCACCGACGGAGGTAATTTATCGAACAGACACGCGGTAACGTAGCCCTAAACGTCGTCTATATTGCCGCGGAGATGTGGGAAAAGCGCTACAAGGTTTGATGGCTCCTTTAATATCGCCGCCGCTGTTGAGGATAACCCTTTGCTTACTCTATCGGTACCTGTGTTGGTAGCTAACAGCAAATCCCACACATTATACACGCGAGGTAAAATATCGGTGAAATAAAATATGGTGTCCCGCAAGGGTCCATTCTTGGGCCGCTCTTGTTTTAATTTAAATAAATTACATTATAAGCGTACCTCTAACACCAGATATAATTTTACATGATGAAGACACAAACATATTTTTTTTCTGGAGTAAGCCTAGAAGTACTTGAGCGCGAAACCAACGCACTGACTGGAAAATGTATCATCGCAGTTTAGAGTCATTCGAATTCAATTAAACACGGAAAAAAACAGTATATAAAATTTCGACCACGGAATCAACGTATTTAGCAGGAAATTCAAATTCAATTTCTCAGGCGAAATCAGCCAACCTGTTACATCACAAGTTCCTATGTGTTCGGTTTCATGAAACTCTAAATTGGTCCTTCCATGTGCAGAGAGTAAGAACGGAAATCTCACGATCTATCGTGAGATTTCCGTACTTTCTGTGTAAAAAAGGTATGATATAGCTGATTAGTAAGGTATAATATAGCTGTTTTTTTTTTACACAATTCGTGTGTAAGAAAGCCATCTATATCATGCCTAGGTTCATTCACCTTTTCACTACTGTCTTCTTCTGCGGGGTACCAGAATGAAAACAAATATAGAAACCCTGGAGCAAACACCTGAAGAAGGCCTTGGGCTCAATCGAAAGTACACCGTACCGGAGTCACTGTGCTCCGCTCTTTAGAAAGCACCGAATATTAACTATTCAAAATGTTATGAAGAAGTTTATCCATATTAATCTGTAAAAAGATCAAATTAGAACCAACTGCCTTTTTCAGTAAGTATCTTTGGAAAGATTATCATACAATTTTTGGCACACGAGTTACAGAAAGCAAAAAAAAAACACGCACAAACTATGACATATAAAAATTAGATTATGAAACACCCGTACTACTTCTAAATGGCCACCCTGATCTCATAAACATTATTCAAGGAGGCATGTCATGCATTGTTTATTTTTTTACAGCATTGATCTGCAGCCCTAAAGAACTTTTTTTTTTTTTGGTAGAAATGGCTGGCTGCCTTTACTATGTTGTCGCCTATGGCCCCATTGTTTGCCGTGTCTGTTTACACTTAAAAACTAATGTGCAGCGTTGCTTTTTGTCAAGGCGTGGGGGACAATTTCGATTTATTTCCTTCATTCTTGTCATTGTATACAGTGTTTTGCTGCTTATGTGTTTTTATGTTTGATTTATCATGAACATGTAGCTTCTATTCAGTGAGACAGTCATTTTGTTTGGTATGCTGGATGGTCTGGCCCTGAAGGGAGGGGGGAGGTGGCTGTCGCTTTGTCAGGCATGTCGATGCTTTTGTGGCGGCCCCCGAGACAACTGTATTCTTCAACGGTTGTCTTAATAAATTTTGATTGATTGCTTGATTGCTTTACACACCTTCTGCGGAACAGAGGCTTGTGCCTTAAATCTAGCGAAGTTTAATATGGTTTACTTATGAAGAAAAAAATTGTAACTAAAGCAATCACGCTTTTATAATAATCATAGAGGAGCATACTATTCGGTACAACCCCCCAAAAATAAAGTGATTCATGTTAATATCCGTCGGAGAGACAAAATGGACCCGCGTTTTCTCACGAGAATGTGCAGAAGTACCGCAAAGGCATACTGGTTGCCATCTGCTTCAATTTTTATCCCGGAAGTTGCGTAAACATTAGCGCCAGTTGAACCTCTAGAATACATTATAATAACTCTATGCCCTGAAGTAGCTGTCACTCTGTCGCGAACTCCACTGAAGTTTATGCTATCCTGGGCAGCGCTCTTAGATCTTTCGGTTGTCACGCTCCATGGAAGAACGGCGTTCTAAAACCGTTCTTTCCTGTTGCCTGCACGCAAAAAGGTACAGACGAGTAGCCTTCCCGGCGCCACCAGCGACAACGCGTTCACGGCAACGTTTAAGGACCGTTTTCAAGCGACGCTTTTTTGCGTGAGCTTTAAACTATCAATACCTCAATATAAAAGCTTTTTACCGCAGACAATGTGCATCCAACTTTCCGCCGGTTCCGCGGCTTCCGTCCATAGGCCGGGCTGATATAAAGCCCCTCTATACTGAAAGTAGCGCATTGTCCTTTTTCCCTCGAGAACGTCTCGCTCTTTTCGCGTCTCCACGAGTCTCTCCTTGTTTCGTTTCGACGCTAGCGCCTCCTCGGCTGCCCTTCCTCGAGTGTTGGCCAACCCTTGCTTGATCGTTGTTTTCGGCTCGATTTCGACCACCAGCTTTCCTGTGTTAGCTCGAATATGAGTTGCCGGTGCGCCTGACTTCTTCGCTACAGGGTATGTTTATAGAGTTGCCGGTGCGCCCTGACTCTTTCGCTACAGGGTGTATGTTGTTCCATTGCTGGGCATTTTCATTGTATAAAGAAGGTAAGCGAGTTTTTGCAAGGCTTCGGCTTTGCGTTTGCTCAGATAATTTGGTTGGAGATCAGATGATATCTTCTTCTTTATAAACATGTATACATTAACATACAAATGTGAGACCTATCGTCATAATCTCATACCTGCTCAGAAGGCAGGGTAACCTATGCGATAAGCGCGCACACGCTTGTGTTCTGGAATCCGAAACCACGATCCTACGCTGCGAACGGAGCAAAGTGCACTTTAGTTTCGGTGTCTTCGACCCGCTCGCCGACTCGCACATATCATCACTGCGTGTGCCTTTTTCTTTCTCCCTTTACACGCCGAAATGACGACGAGATGAAAAGCGTGAATGCGCGTTTTGTAAACACGCGTGAGTGATTTAAGAACGCCACGTCATAGCGGCAGTTTGATGTTGTTTCTAAAAGAAAAACAGGCAACGCACCCTCTATCCATAAAAAAAAAGCAAAAAAAAAAAAGAAATGAAAAGCTTCGATGGGAGGTTGGCAACATATTATGTATACGTATACACGCCGCTGGAGAATGCGATTGCTTGACACGGGAAGGCACAAATAGGCGGGCGGAAGTGGCGATCCAAAACCAGACGGACGATCGGCTAATCAGTGGTAGTGGCAAGGGAAAATTTTAAAAGTAGAGGTATCGTTCTAGAGAGTGATGGCGTGTCGGAGGATCAATCAGTGGCCCCTTTATCCTTTTCCCTTTATACTTTCAGCATAGAGGTGCTTTAAGCGGATAGCGTAGCGAGTGCCACCGAGCGGACGCGCCACGAAGAGGCCTTAGGCGCTCTAAGAAGCTCTTCAACTGACTTTGATCTATTGAGGCTGACCCCGGTAGCTTGATGATAAAACAGCAGAGAGTCGGTATAGACCGACACGCTGTTTACAAACAAGCCCACGTTTGTCCCCACCAGGTGTGGGCACTGCGCGAGTGCAGAAACCAAATTCGCGTGAGGCGAAGCTTCTCCGCGTGCGCCGTGGCGACAACAGCGCCACCGCAGAGGCGTGACGTAAGAGTCGCGTGTTGGTCTATATGAGGAAACTTCTGGTGGTTTGATCGTCTTATTTAAAGCAGGTCAGAAACGCTTTCTTGCTATACCACACGCGAAGCCGTCCGGTCTTTTGTGTTTCACAGCCTCCTCTATGGAAGAGAGAGAGAGAGTGTGTGAGAGATTGGGGAGGGGCCGAGGCTTAGGTAGGGATTAGGTTAGCTGCCTTCGGTGTTCCTATGCTGCAAGATAAAACTTGCAGATTTGCTTAAGCTCCTATCCGAATCATTATCTTTGCGTGTGTGTCTCTGCCAGACTTGAACTTGTTACTTGAAAAATGTAATAGATTACAATTACGAATTACCGAGCCTCAAATGTAATGGATTACCGCTACAAGTTACTTTCGCTGAAGAGTAACGGGTTACTTTACTCGGTACATTACAAATTACTTTCACGATACTTTTTTCTGCACACTTATCCAGAAAACAAGAACAACAATTTTGATATTTTTCAAAAATGTTCTGGAACACTACTTTTCATTTCTCATACGCCCGTAATATGATAGTCCCTGTAAAAATAAAATATTATATTAAAAAAAAAGACTGTAGGTGCACTTCGGTCACCTGTAAGCTGAGAAGGCACCGTAAGCTGCAACCACAACCGCCATCCCGCTAGCTTACGGCCTCCGGAAATGGTCCCTGGAATTGTGGAGACGAAGCTAGCGGTGCGCAAGCTCAATAGCAGCGTGTACGTCCGCTACGAGATTCGGAGCTAAAGAAGCGATCTACGAAAGCTCCCTTTTGACACTGGTGTTTCGCCTGTTATTCACAAGAAAAGAAAAACTTGGTTCTAACGTTACAATGTATAGCCCAATGCAAAATGCAGGTGTCCCAACTTACCTTGAGGTGCTTTCGTAGACAGAGTTTGTTGTTCTTGCTAATAACAATGTGTGTTTTCTTTTTGGCAAGCAAAGTATGCACTGAAACTCTAGCTTTCCGTTCTCCTTAATGACCTGAATTTTGAACATCTCATTGAGAGATGGCCATGGAGACGACGGACACTTTCATGATCGAAAACTCGACCAGTTAGAGAAAAAGTGGCGGTTACGGGTTATCGATCGTTCATCGGTTCTCACTTTCATACCAATATTCGTGGAGGCCAAGGGAGGAGAGGGCATAAAGAGCGCTAGAAGCGGTGGCCATCGGTCTCACAAAACAATAGAGGATCGCACCAAATTTACGCGTTCTCTCTCTCTCTCTCTCTGTCAGCACTCCTTAGATGACCTAACCCCCCCCCCCTCCCTTTATGTTGACAGTTTACTGTAAAGTGAGGAGTGGACTCGACCACCATGCCCAGACAAGTAAGCCAAAAGAAGTACCCTCCGTACCCTCGAAGACGATGCTCTTAGCATCGCGCCGGGCGCTTTTCAGCCGTGTCTCAAGAGCGTGGTAGAATAAACTAGCGCACATCAAAGAAAAAAAGAATTCGACCCCCTCGCGCGAGGCTACATCATCTGTTACGCGAGTTGTGAACCCGCGAATCGAGGGGGTACGGACCCGCGCTTGATGTCTGTGCAGGTGGCGGGAGACGTCGAAGAAGTTGGGAAGTGTAACACGGTGTAAAAGACAAAAACAAATAAACACGAAGAGCTTTCTCCTGCCCGGGAGAAGAAGAAAAACAGGATGGAGGGCGGCGTAGCGCCTACTCGGCGTTGTCCTACTTGGTCTTTGTCTTTCTAATATTTGTACAAGCCTTGCCCGTTTTTCTTGGTTATAGTGACCGGTCATACAAAAAATCGCGTTTTCTTTTCGGCTATTTTCCTCTTCTTTATGTTTTCTATTTTGTTGAACTTGCTTCCTTTATGCTGCTGAATGCTCTGTTCGTATTGCTCCAGTTACTGTATTATGATCATATTTTTAAAAAGTAACGTAGTAATTGAAGTAATCCGTTACCAATATTTTGTAACGAAATAACATTACAAATTACTTCCGAAAAAACGTAACGTGGAAATTACAAAATTACTTGAAAAAGTAAAGGAGTACAAGTACACCGTTACCTGTAACGGATTACTTCCCAATTTTGGTCTCTGCCTGTATATGTTCCATGGCACCAGTGTCAGGGGCGCCGCTTTTAGCGCCAGCCATTTTGATTCTGCCGTTAAAAAATATCGTTTATCGCCAAGGTTCCTTGCTTCCAGTATTTACCGATAAAACCTGGAAATGAACCTCCGATATGATTTTATTAAAAGAGGATGAAAAAACAAAGACGAATTAGAGCTTTCCTTGGATTAGGAAACCAAAGCTTCAATTAAAAACATTGCTTATCTATTAAATTCTATTTTGTGTTGACAAGGAAAATAGTCAGCGTTAAACTGTCCTCAAGGCTTGCATCTTTCTACGAGAACCATATCGCCTATTTGGTTTCCATATCTTTTTACTACTTGAACAATATGTAAGTGTTCCCGTCACACGCATGTTCCCTGGAGGTTGAGTAATCCTTAGCACGTGTCCCGCTTCCTTCAACGTAAACCCCCTTAAACTGACGATTTTATGGTGGTCGCCAAAATGTGACGTCGAAAGGTACCGAATCTTCGGGAAAAAAAAAAAATAGAAGACACTTCCGAATTTCATGAAAACCGAACTGCGAAAACATGGATCTGGGTATTTATGGCTAATATCGCCAATCACCCCCCGCAATAAAAGCGTCGATCCGCGATCCAGCCTACTACACTAAAGATCAGCTGCTGCAAACGCGTCCATAAACCGAATCGAGCATTTCGAAACTCTTTATAATCTGTGTACACTAAGCGGAGATTAGGCTCGAGGCGCCATCTACCTACTGGTGGCCTTCTTTTGACCGAGTGCGTCGTCCGCTCACTGCGCCTCTCTAGCCTTGTCGACTGCGCCTATTTGAAGAAGGCGCCACAAACAGAACCCTCGCTAACCAATTGGCTGCTTTGTCATCCACCGTTTGCCGTGCAAAGTGTGTTGCTGTCTTTTTTTTACATGAAAAAAAGCTAGGTCATGAAATTTTACAACGTAGATTGCTTCCTCTAAAATACGCCGTGATGAAAATGCTCTGATTTTTTCTTCCGAAGTGTTCAGACGAAGGAGAACTCAATGAAGGGATGTGCGTGATGTTTTCAGCGGGCTCTCTTCAGCTTCGTTGTTCACATCGGCTGGCTGCCGCTGTGAGGGACGTCAGCATTAGCTGCACAATTTAACGGTTTGCACTTGTCACATATTGCTAACCATTTTATCTGTTTTAACTCTTGACAGGACGCTTTGTAAAAAAAAGAAAAATCTTTAAAAACACTTTCCTCCACCCCGCGCCGACTTAATTTCTACAGCATTCATTCGCCCTCCAGCGTGAAGCTGACGTCACTGTGACGCAGCACAAAAGCCTGATGTTTTCGTCGCGTGGTGCACTTTTCTGGGAAGAAATCTTTCAGACTTTTCTCTCGCGTAAATACTGCTTTCAGCGATCCTGGAGATTTGTGCCACCATATATTTGAAGCTCTTCACTGGGTATACGGTTTCCAGAAGTCGCAGTTCTTCGTACCGACGTCCTGGTGTGAAGAGTAATTGCCAGGTTGAAGCCATAATAATTCTGGATTTCCGGGAGTATATGGGGTCCAGTTGACGCCATCAAGTTCAGGTGTTCTGTGGGAAAACAGAAGGCATCATCATTTCTTTTTCTACACTCCGCAAACGATCGGTTATATTGGAGCACGAAATGCTCTTCCACGAAAGATCTTTGTAAGGATGGTAAAGGATTTGAAGCCTTTCGGGCAAAGATATTCGTGGGTTCCCCAGGCCGTTTTGTTTTTGTTTTGTTGGTCGAGCGAGGAGTCTTTCGTCTTGTGGTTTCCACCGGCAACGTGTCCGTCGAATGGAACAACAGAATTGCAGGCCAGCGTGTTAGGAAACATCATGATCTAAACACTTAGACAATAGAAAACTAAATAACGGACGAGACCGCACGCCTTTCATTTTATTTATCGTTGTCTTAGGGTTTATAATATGTTGTTGTTTGGGTGCTTTTGTTACTCGCGGCGGTCGTTACGTCCCTGTGAGCCCCCTCAGAAGAAACCGATCGGATTTCGACAAAGGCGACTTGGTTGCGGGGACCAAAAGCACCCCGTACTCTACAGGTCTCGTCGGTGGTCTCAGCCGCGGTCCGTTGGGTGATTGACGAATGTTAGTGTCAACTATTGATCTGTGAACGTCACGTGCCTTCGCTAAGGTTTAACAGAACTGCTAGACTCCTTTCCTAGGGCTAAGGATGTCGGTGCCCTCAAAAGCCTGTACTTGGGCGGAAGAGGGCACATATTTTTGGGTGGTTACTTGACCCCTAATGAGATGGCCAGAAATCCTCTAGTGTGTGTTTACAGATCACATATGTAGATT
Source organism: Ixodes persulcatus (assembly GCA_013358835.2). Classification (NCBI taxonomy): domain Eukaryota; kingdom Metazoa; phylum Arthropoda; class Arachnida; order Ixodida; family Ixodidae; genus Ixodes; species Ixodes persulcatus. The sequence goes on from JABSTQ010009776.1 coordinate 1,247,224, forward strand.
ATTTTTTCAGTTACTGCATTCGTGTAAAATAGTGTAAGTATACGGTTCGCACTCTAGTACCGTGAAGCCTCCGCCGCACTCTTTAGATCAAACTCCGAAGACAACCTCATCTTCCATCGTGGCCCCGCAATGACACAGCGTGCGGCACAAACATCTACACAATTGAAAGAAGCATATTTGCTCCCTGAATCCCAGAAATTGGTTCACCCATCTGTCCGTTCTCCCCTTCGTGCATTACGCCGCTAGATTTAGCGTGGAATCTGACGTTACGTGAAGTTAGAGCATCACGTAATCACGTGACACCACGAAAAGTACACTGTGTCGTGTCACATGACACGTAGAGGGATGAGACGTCATGTGACATAAATATCACTTGAATTCAGCGGGAATTTCGAAGCTCATGTGAGCTGATGTCATGTGACATCATGATATGACGTGGCATCGCGACTTGGCAATGTGACTTCATGTCACGGGACCTGACATAGTGGTGTCAAGTGACATCAGGATGCCAGATCACGTGACGGCAATTTCCCCGCTAAAGTTGACCAGGAATTAATAAGCACTAGGTTATTCACTACCGGAACTGAGTGCTAAGGCTTTTGAAACAACTTTACAACAGCGCTCTTTAAATAGTTTATTCAATACATTTTGACTTTGGGTATTGATGTCCCGGGCACTGCTCGTAAGAACGGCGAAGTTAGCCAGAATTACTATTCGGCTTTCTATTCATTTGTTACAGCGAAGAAAAAAAAAAACAGTTCCATGCGAATACAACCAGAAAGAATATAGCTCGGTAAATCTTTGCAGTGATTGTCTAAACTTGTAAATCAAACGCAAAAGCATACTAAGGTCTAAATGTCCCGACTTTCCCCGTGGAGAAGGCCCACATTCTTTTCCAGTTACAAGTTTTTCTCTGGATAAAAGGTTTCGTCACTAAAGTGTAACATACGATTTAATTGAGGATGATGTTTTGTTCGAGGGACTTTAATTGTATATAGAAAATTGTGCTTTGGTATTGCAATCTTGCCCAGGGTCCAAGGAGCCTTATGAGATTCAATACCTCCAGTTTGATCCTTCTGACTGGCATTTCCAAAACATATCCTCGAACATATTAGCATATATACGCTCAGGAAAGAATATGCTCTGTGGCCACAGGCTTATATTCATCGACCATGGTACATTGAAATGAGATTTGATGTCACTGATTAGATCGAAGAGGGAAAGAAAGGGGAATTGTTTGCTCGGAATCGGCTCAGTACACACTTTATTCCGTTTCACTTTAAGTTAGAACGCACCTCACGCAACGATTCGATAGGGCCTCAAAAAGTTCTAAAAAAATGCGTCGTTAGGATGCTCATTGCTTTTGTTGCGTTTGCTGCCAATTACTAAACCTACCTGGCGCACTGAATGCGCCGCTATCCTGCGCGTGTTTTCTGTGCGTGATTTGTTTAGGCGGCGATGGCAAGCCCACAGAGGCTACGAGTGTCGCCGGCTGCAGCATCCACGTCTAGCTGCGCTGCTGTTACTCCGCCAGGGTCACGGTAGGCTACAGCACGGCACGTTTGGGCATACCTCCGTAAACCTCACTCATGAGGACCCTCACTCACCCTAACTCATAACTCACCCTCATCTTCACAGGTGAGATGAGGGTGAGTGAGTTTCTGAACCAGGAGAATTCATCAGTGTGAGGGTGAGTGAGGGCCATGAGCGCTGTGAGAGCTGTGAGGACTGTGAGTACGTGAGGGGTATGAGTGCGTAAGGGCCCTGAGGGCGGTGAGTGCGTGAGGGGCGTGCGGGTCATGAGTGCGTGAGGGGGGTGAGGGCGGTGAGTGCCTTAAGGGGCGTGAAGGCCATAAGTGCGTGAGGGGCGTGAGCGCATGAGGGGCGTGAGGGCCATGAGTGCGCGAGGGGCGTAAAGGCGGAGAGCGTGTGAGGGCCTTGAGTGCGTGAGGGCGGTGAGTGCGTTAGGGCGGCGAGTGCGTGAGGGACGTGAGGGCCTTGAGTGCGTGAGAGCGGTGAGTGCGTGAGGGGTGTGAGGGCCATGAGTGCGCGAAGGTGGTGAGTGCGTGAGGGGCGTGAGGGCCATGAGTGCGTGAGAGCGGTGAGTGCGTGAGAGACATGAGTGCGTGAGGAGCGTGAGGGAGGTGAGTGCGTGAGAGGCGTGAGGGTCATGAGTGTGTGAGGGGCGTGAGGGTGGTGAGTGCGTGAGGGGCGTGAGGGCCATGAGTGCGTGAGGGGTGTGAGGACCGTGGAGTTCAGTGAGGGAGAGTGAAGAGCTGAAGAGGACTGTGACTGGTGAGGATAAGGGTGAGTGAGGGGCTTAGGCGAGTGCGGCTGTGAGGGTGAGGGTGAGTGAGGGCGGCCTAAAATGCCGACCTCTGCGTTTGAGACGTCAGCAGGCGGAAATCGACGGACCACCTTTGAGGACGCCCAGTAAACGCTGTAATGTAAACACAAAGAAATAATATAGCGGACGAGAGGACAAAATATATTCGTGGCGTCTTATAGGTAATTTATTTTGCTCGTGTCGGAGTTTATGATGTTTCCTAATCAACTCGCCTGCATACTGTCGCTTCGTGGTAAAAACACCAGTCGGAGGCACCTTCTAGGAACCACAATCTAACGAACAAAGGGGACTTCCCCAGGGAACTCACCCGTGTTTGGCAAACGAGACGAATGCCCGCATTACTTCTCGGCTAAAGTTCCGATCTTCGTCCGAGTAGTTGTCGTGATCCCAAAGGGGCACCCCGAAGTAGTACGGTACGTCTCCCACGTGCGGAACGCCGCTCCATTTCGGCAACTTTGACTTGGCAGAACTATGACCAAACACGAAAGAGTACACCGAGTTGCCCTTTTCCGAATGACTGTGGGCGAAATATCTCACTGGGCACACGAAATAGAAGTCACCCACAAACTCGGCGTACATCTGCCTTAACGCCCGTTTGTCATCCTGTGCCGCCTGTGTCGCGTAGTGCTCCACGAGATCCATGTGCTTGTCCTTCATCCACGTGGCTGCTATTTTCCGTAGAGCCGGCTTCAGGGCCTCTACTGGAATAGAGTTCAGATCTTCGTCCCAGAAACGTTTGTCAGGCTGCGACAGCACGATCACGTTGCCTTCCGATCGCGTGACACTGACCATGACGTCGACGTCTGCGAATTGACCCCGTCTCTGTGACAAGGTCGGTCGAAACGGAAAGAACTCGTTCGGATAGGTTGGGAGGAACGAATAGAGTTTGGGGTCGGTCACATTCTTTGTGGCTTCCAATAGAGCTTCAGTCGTCTGAGCCCGTAAACAGTTCAGAAAAAGGTCCTGATGACTCGTCAGGTCCCGGCACAGCCCGGTACAGTTAAGTCTCGCCGCCACCTCGCTTCCTCGAACCGCACTCTCTATCACGGTGTCCAAGAGACCAGGAGAGTCGTATGTGCCGCTCATCAGAAACGCTCTGTGAAAGAGACCTCGGCTGAGTGGCGATATGATGTGGGCGTGGACACTGTAAGCACCCGCGCTTTCACCGAAGATGGTCACTCTCGTCGGGTTGCCGCCGAACGCGTCAATGTTTTCCCGCACCCACCGGAGTGCGAGACTCTGGTCCAGGAGTCCCACGTTGCCCGGAGCGTCCGGAATGCCGGCGTCGAGGAAACCGAAAAGGCCGAGGCGATAGTTGGTGGTCACGACCACGACATCGTGCATCGCTGCCAGAAGAGATCCGTTGTACCAGCTTTGGTAGGAGCTGCCGAAGGCGAAGCCGCCTCCGTGAATCCATACGATGACCGTTTTGTTTGGTCTTGTAGTGCTAGGAGTCCACACGTTCAGGTAGAGGCAATCTTCCGATAGACTTGTGGCTATTTCAAAGAACGATGGCTGTTGAGGACAGGAGTACTTTTTTTCGGTGGCGTCGTAAGTGCCTGTCCATGGCTTCGCAGGCACTGGTGCGCGGAAACGAAGGTGGTGTACCGGTGGCTCAGCAAACGGAATTCCGAAATAAGCTTGAATTGATTTCCCCGACACGGATTCGAGGCGTCCTTTCAGTTTTCCCTGCTTGATTTTCACAATTTTTTCTTCTCCTATGTTGTTTGCAGACACGCAGAAAAGTAGGACTGCGAAAAGCTGTGCGCAAAGCATCTCTTTCGAACGACGTGTTCCGGACCTGCAAAGAACGCTGAAATTAGGAACATCTCACAAACTACAAGACACGACGGCACCAATATTTTGTTTGCCACACCTGTATTAAATATGTCGAGCAGCGTGCACTGAGTTATTTTGGATCCTCAGGGGCGTAAAAAAAAATTCAAGATACTATACATATGGAAACACCCTTTTGGCACCCTTGTTTTGAGTCATACTTTCCTTATATTTTCTAATAGGGTGATGTTGCATGAAACACTAAAATTTTGAAGGATGTGAAACTAGGTGGGGAGGGAGGCACAAGGAGGTCAGGCGAAGACCGTTTCTGGAGTGTGTTCGCATTATAAATGCGGTTTCAGCTCCTCTGTCGGATTATGATTGCTTGTAACAACGCTTTTTACTTGGAGATTTATTCCGTGAACTTCGATGTATTAGCTCTATGTGGACGATAACTGAGCATTATACTTTCAACCTTGGTGATTGCGGGGACGGTAACCTTCGAACTAACGTATTTGAATTGTCGTGTACACAAGGTGTTGGAGCAGGTAACATGGTCTAGATTACAGTGATTTATAATTCGAGTTTCGGTAAGAACGAGGAACCAGCTGGCTTTCCCTATTGGAAGAACGTACAAGGAACATACCCTCTGCTTCTGTAGTTCGGGTATGACACCACATAATTTCTGGTTATTAGCAATGCAGCTACTTTGGTGTGGCGTTCGGCATATCTGGAGATACCGGCACCGCTATGACTCCGCGTCTGACTATACTGGCAGCCAGTTTGCTTGCCGACATGATTGGGTGTGGCTAGTATGATGTTGCGTCCGATAACGTAGGCGACCGACATCATCCAACTAAACGCTTATACCACAGGAACACCGGTATCACCAAATCATACATGCAGAGGGGCGACCGACATCTTCCGAAAAAACGTCCATAATTTACCACCGGTATCGTTATATGTACCATACTTGTCGAAACAGAACATACACTGACGTTGAGCTCACATAAATTCCTCGGTCAACTCTTCACGGCGACGTCTTGGGGTAACTGTGTCGAATAATGTGAATTGTGCACCACAAGTGTTCGACCAGCGCACCAGCCGTACCGCATAGCAAAGCCAACGTGCACGGCAACAAACCTATTGTGACACCAAGCCGAGGATACCGCGCATCGCCGATCAACAGCGGCAAAGGGCCCGTTGTACCGTGGGCCATTACTGGTACTTGGCCAACTCGGCGCCTTCTCGTGGCTTCACTCGTCGTCGCAACCAGCCGGAAACCCACCACCCCGCAACCCATAGCCGGCGTCGGCGAAAAACGAAACCGAAACGTAAAGCTTCCGCCCAGTGGCTGCCGCGGCTCCTCGGCTCCACTAGCTTCTCGGATTCAGCTTCCCCGCTTCCTGTCGTCGCGGAGATTGAGGAGACGTATAGCGGCTGTGGGGTCGTCGGCTCGTTCTACGTTTTACGGGACAGGTGTTTTGCGGTCCGGTTCTTTCTACGGTTCTGGCTCTCAACTCGACGGCGTTTCTCATAGTTCAACCAGGCGTGGTCAGCCTGGGTCACCGCAGCGCGGCCGGCTCGCCTCGTCCGATCGCCGGACCGCCGACGGCTTCGAAGTAGGCCTAGGATCGGAAGGCGTCTGTCTTTCCGTGAAGCGGTAAGCGAATCTCGTCCCCTTTTCGTTCTACTTTTAAATTGCGTTAGGTTCGCTTCAATGTAAACTTGTGTGCCAAGTATTCTTGACAATTTGGAGCTAGAATAATTGTGCTTAATCACGGTTTTTTATTTACCGAAAATGTATATCAAGCCGATGAACGAGGTGCCATGCTTAAAAACGATGTACGATGTTAACTTGTACCCGGGTGGCTTAAAAAAAAACAAGAAAACTGTGGTTATGGTTGGATGCGAAGCTGGTCTTAATGCAGTGGTAAGCACTTAGAGCGCCTTTCTGAACTGCATGTAAGCAATTTAGCGAGCAATGCATGGCGTACAGCGTCACCAGACAAACAGCCGTGCAAAACCTCTCCCTTCTTCAGGTGTTGGTGACCACGGCCCTTTCTGCGATCCCGCCAGGAAATCTGCTGCATCGTCATCTTCTGGCTCGGGACACGTCATCTGTTGTCATCGAGAGAGTCACGGCATTTCCTCGGGCGTTTTCGCCACCAACTTGGATCCACCAGGAGGCGTTCAACATCAGCATCTGGCAACAATCAAGCACTGTAACATCACATGGTTCCTATCCCGACGAGTGGCTACATAAGCCGACCGGGATGGATGGCCAGTTGGGGCACGGCGTCGCCAGACAAACAGCCATGCAAAACCTCTCCCTTCTTCAGGTTGGTTACCTTCCGAATGCAGTTTGTTCTCGAAATAGAAATCTTAATTTTATTGCGATGTCGTGCCCCAACGACATTTCCTGGCGAAAGTGGTTGTGTTTTACTGTTTGCAGTACCCGTACATTTTTTATGTTTCTCGACTCCTTTTGTTAATGTCCGGAGACGTGGAGGCAAACCCGGGACCACTAACCGATAGTGAGCAAATCACAAGTATTCTTGCAGCTGTCCAGAGAATTGAGGCTGATCAGACAAACTTGCTAGCAACAGTCTCGTTATTGGAGAGCGGACAGAAGGCTACCGAGATATCTGTCCAACAATTGTTTTCAAGGATGAGTGCTGTAGAAACGAAGTTGGCTAATACGAACTACGCATCTCTAACCCCCCATAATGAAAATCTTCCTGTTGACCTAGCAAATATTCAGAAGCAGTGCGATGACAACGAAAATAGGCTTCGTAGGTCAAATCTGTTATTTTTTGGCTGCCAAGATAACCTCACCGTAACATGGTGGCAATCGGAAGAAACAATTATCGAGTTTTGTTCAAGCAAGCTGGGAATTCAGTTAGATTCCTCAAATTTAGAAAGATCACACCGCCTAGGGAAATTTCAGCCCCAGAAAGCTAGGCCAATAATAGTGAAGTTTGCCCGATTTAAGGACAAAGAGAGCATCCTGGCCTTCGGGTTTAAACTGAAAGGCGCCCATTACTCATGTACGCGAAGATTTTTCTGCGTCTGTGCGAGTTGCCCGTGCCAACATTTTGAGTATGGTAGGAGTATGAACGTACCGTTTAAAGTGCGTTTTAACAAACTGCATGCGGACAACAAGCGTTTCGTTTTTAACTCGGAATCTCAAACTGTTGTTGAATTTTCATAGCTACGTGCTTCTGGCAAAAATAAAGTGTTACCGTCATCCCCTTATGCCGCCTTGCGCGATAAAAACAAAAGCCTTTCTGTTATTTTCACTAATATTCGCAGCTTCATTCCAAAACGCGACGAGTTTCACAGTGTACTGGAGGACAGCTCATCAGATTTAGTCATTTCGACAGAAACTTGGATAAACCCTGATATCGAAGATAAGGAGCTTTTTCCACCAAGCTTAGATTACAAAGTCTTCCGGCACGACCGGCATGGCCAGAGGGGTGGCGGTGTGCTTATCGCAATAAAAGGTTTTATATCTTCTTTTGATATCTGTTTAGCGAACCATGACTTGGGATTTACTTGCATATGTGTCTGTACGCCATCAAATAAGGTCATTGTGGGCGTATGTTATAGGCCACCAAATTGTGCTTCATCATTCCATACTGATCTATGCTCTGTCTTACTTGATATACGAGATCGTTTTCCAAAGGCTGATATGTTGTTATTTGGTGATTTTAATTTTCCTCAAATCGATCGGTCAAACCTATCATCCGTAGGCTCTGCCACATCCGCACATTTTTTAGACATGTGTCTTACTCTGAATCTTACACAGCTTGTTGATAAACCAACTCGTTTGGGAAATATTCTTGATTTAATACTAACTACGTCACTGGACCTTGTCAAGTGTATCCAATACTGTGATGGGCTCAGTGATCACAGGTTGCTGCATGTTGATTTGTCACTTCCCACTCTCACCAAGCATCCCATTACCAAGATTATTCACGATTAAAACAGGGCTGATTATATCTCGATAAACCGCGAGTTGGCAATCTTCTTTGACAATTACGTCGTTCATTTTCATCTTAGATCTGTAGAAGAAAACTGGACATTATTCAAAACTAAAATGAATCATCTAGTAAAAATGTTTGTTCCTACAGTTCGTGTGCGCACCGATTTAGGTAATCCATGGTTTACAAAAACCGTGCTCTCTTTGCGAAACAAGAAAAAAAGACTTTTTGCAAAGGCCAAACGGTTAAAATCTGCCAATCTTGGGATGTTTACAATTCTGCACTAAAAACCTACACCAGGAACATAAAGCAAGCCAAGAACAAATTCTTTTTTAATGACTTACTGTCCATCTTGAGGAGTAACCCGAGGAAGTTCTGGAATCTGGTTTCACCAAAGAACAACAACTCTGCCATCCAACTACGTACCGACAACGGCGATACCATTCCAGAAAGTGACATTACTACAGTGTTTAACGAGTATTTTTCTTCCATTTTTACTAACGAGTGTTTGAACACTGTTCCCAGTCTCCCCGAGCAACCTTACGAAACCATGCCACCAATCGGTGTAAGCGCAACCGGTATTCAAAATCTCATTGCCAAATTAAAACTGTCATCGTCCGCCGGTTCCGACAACATCAATTCAAAAATTCTAAAAATTACTACCAGTATCTCCAGTGAGTTCTTAAAATTAATCTTTGACCAGTCATTATCTGAAAGCTCGCTCCCTTCTGACTGGAAGGTTGGCAGGATCGTCCCAGTCTTCAAGCTGGGAAGTCGCTGTTTGGCCTCTAACTATCGTCCAATATCTTTAACTTCAATCGCATCTAAACTTCTTGAGCATATACTATATTCACATATCATGAGTCACCTAACAACTAATGGATTTTTTTTTTCAAAAAGCAGCATGGATTTAGAAAGGGACTCTCATGTGAGCCGCAGCTTTGCGACTTCATTCATGACCTACATACTAATCTCGAGTGTCGGGCTCAGACTGACGCCATCTTTCTGGATTTTTCGAAGGCTTTTGATCATGTTCCCCATAAACGACTACTTTCCAAACTGGCATCCCTTCGTCTTGACCCGCTGATCTTCTCATGGATACGTGACTTTCTTTCTTCCCGGGTGCAATACACGGTTACAAATTACCATGAGTCTGCCCTAACAAACGTTTCATCTGGCGTTCCTCAAGGGTCCGTACTGGGTCCCCTACTTTTTTTAATATTCATAAATGACCTTCCGGCCACTATCTTATCTAATATTCGCCTGTTTGCAGATGACTGTGTCGTATATAACAAAGTAACAAGTGTGCATGACAACATTCAACTCCAAGATGATTTAGTAAAAATTAATAAATGGTGCGAACAGTGGCTGATGCCATTAAACAAATCTAAATGTAAACTAATCTGTTTCACTAGAAAAAAAACCGTCTTGTCCTATCAATATTACTTAGGCTCCGATATCATTGAGGCCGTTCCTTCGTACAAATATCTCGGTGTAAAATTAACATCAGACCTTTCATGGAATAATCACATTGAAGCCATCTCCGCAGACACCTCCAGGACCCTGGGAGTACTCCGACGTAACCTTCGACCTGCTCCACCAACTGTCCGCAAACTGGCCTACGACACACTTATCCGACCCAAATTGGAATATGCTGCCTCCATCTGGAACCCCCATCAAGGCTACCTTATCAATCATCTGGAAGCAATTCAAAACAGGGCCACCTGTTTCATCCTCTCCACGTACGATAACTCCATCAGTGTCTCTTCCCTAAAAAGTCAACTAACCCTTTCTTCTTTGCAGCTTCGTAGGAACGTCTCCCAGCTCTGCCTCCTTCACAAAATCTATTATCACTGTCCTGACCTTAAAACAGCATTATTATCACCTCCCGATCGAACATCATCTCGCCTAAACAACGACTGTACCATCAAAAGGATCTCTGGCTCAACAAACGCTTTCAACCGATCTTTCCTCCCACAATCTATCAATGACTGGAACAGCCTCCCATCCTCCATCGTCACCATCGTAGACCCAAACGCCTTTAAATCAAGTCTTCAATTGCACTTTTTATGTTGTTAACCGTTTACCAACCTTTTCCTGAATGTATTTATTTTTGTGTCTGTTTTTCTAATGTATAATATGAATGATCCCCCCCTTATGTAAAGCCCTCACGGGCCCTTAAGGTTCAATAAATGAAATGAAATGAAATGAAATGAAATGAGACGAGCGACGGCGACAAGCCACGAGTACCGGCGACGAGCGACGGAGATTTCTCACTGTCGCTGGTTGGGTCGCTCGGTTTTTGGATTTCTAGAAAACGTCGAGCCTCGCCTTGGTCGCTTGCTCCCTTCGCTTTCAAAACGCGTGTCTCGTCGCCCGGCTGACTGAGCGACAGCGGGTCCTCGTCACTTGTCTCGTCGCATGCCAAATCGCTTACATGAAGTACACCGCCCTACACTTTTCTGCACCTGTGCATCAGGTGCATGTATATCGAACAAAGCTTTTATTCACCGCGAGCGTTCTCTTGACGAACTCATACTAGCGGTTGTTTTCACCCTGTCGATTACATTTATGCAAAACGGGGGCTGCTGGTTCATCATATAAACCCTCAATTTCTGTTTTTAATTAAACGCAGTGTCTAGCGTTGCGTCCAATGGAACCCGAAGTAAAAATTAAAGTTACGTCCGACGTAACTTTACCCCAAGGTTTTGAGTTACGTCCGACGTAATCCAATATAACAATTGAAGTTACGTCCGACTTAACCCAATATTAAAATTAAAGTTACGTCCGACGTAACCCATTATGAAAATCAAAGTTACGTTTGACGGAACTCGAAGTAAAAATTAAAGTTACGTCCGACCGAACTCCAAATAAAGAGTAAGGTTAGGTTTGACGGAACCCGAAATAAAAGTTAAAGTTACTTCCTTTGTGACCTACGCAACCTACGCCTATGTTTCGCTTTACGGCCGATATATGGTGTAAATACAAAAAAGAAATTGTGAATTATTACTGCGTTACGTCCGATGCAGCATTCCTGAATCGGTTAAAATCTCAGCTCTATCCGGTAGGGATACAGCTGAGATTTTAACCGATTCAGCTTTGCTGAGAGTGCTGGAGTGTATTCCTCGCACATCGAGGCTTTAAAACAATTTATTAATTTTTTTGTTTTTGTTTTTGTTTTCCAATATCAAAAACATTTTTTTGCTATCCCTGCCGGGTTTTTACACCTGTTTGTAGACCTTGCTGGCTCGGGCTGAGAGCAAAGTTGATATGGCTACAGGCCTAGGTTCTATTTTCATTCTCACACCTGGGCGACCCCCTCGAACCAGTTCTTTATTTAAGACACTCTGGCAAAAAAACACTGCCAAAGCTAGTGCGCGTGCTGACTTGAGTGGTACATGAATATTGTGACAGTTTTCAACAAGTCTGCCGGAAACCCTGCTGCTGTAAACAGCACGTTCGTATCACATTGCCATTCTATATCTCTTAATAATTGCTTCGAACGTCGGCGATTCTCAGAAAGCGTCGCAACAAAGGAGAAAAAAACGCATAAAATTGTGTTAAAGAAAGAGAAAGCACGAAAACAAAATATGACGGTCATCTGTACCTGGAGGTACAGGTGGAGTCGCGATTTTAACCAATTAACGAATGCTGCATCGGACGTAACGTCGTAATAATTCACGATATGTTTGTGTTTACGTCATGTATCGGCCGTAAAGCGTGACATTCAATAAGGTTGCGTAGGTTACACAGGACGTAACTTTAAATTTTATTTCCGTTGGACGTAACTTTCAATTGCCTTTCGAGTTCCGTAGGACGTAATTAACTGGAAACCTTGGGGTAAAGTTACGTCGGACGTAACAGATTTAGTTTTTATTTCGAGTTCTGTCGGACGTAAATGTAATTGTCACATTGAGTTACGTCGAACGTAACTCAAAACCTTGGGGTAAAGTTACGTCGAACTTAACTCTAATTATTGTTTTGGGTTCCGTCGGACGTAACGCTAGACACTGCGTTAATTAAAACACATCACTGACCTAACAAATTCTGCTATCCTAGAGTTTTTTGCTTTAGGAATCTATCGCTTCTGATAAATTTGTGAATTTCTACTTTTAGCCCCTGCCCCGCCAGATGCAACATCTGGCATAACGCAGTGTTTCGGATCTCTTTCCAAGACCTGAGGCAGGTCGTCATTCAGTCCAGGAGTCGGCGGTGTCTCGCAGGCGAGTTGCTGGTGCTTCTTACCGAATGGTGCTACCGAGAGACATGGGATCATGCTTGAGAAAGGCAAATATGGCCGCCATGAGTACACATATTGTTTTTACCTTTTCTCGAATCCACTTCTTTTAAGAAATGCTCAGTTTGCATATGCGAATCCCTCGATGCCTTCTATAGTCGGCGTGTTATTATTCCGCAGTGCTCCAACTCTGTCAGCGCTAGTTTCTCTAGACCATGCATATAAGACGCAACACTAAACCACATGCTCTCGTAACCGTGCTGGGCTGAAGCACTGTGGAAGCTACTTTAGCCTTTACAATGCAGCAAAAAATAGGCGCGCCGAGTATAGGCCAAGTGAGACTCCGTTTGATCAAAAGCTCTGCCAAAACAAATCTGCCACCTTATAGGTAGTGCGAAAAATCATCGCGTGCCTAATCTCGAGAAGGGCATTTTCTTGCATAGGCCAATTTTTTTTTACACCAATACGTTTAGCCTCCTTGAAATGTTAACATCATGTTACAGACGGAAGTACTGTAAACCCCTTAATGTATGCGAGCCCTTTATTTTCGCAAATTGTGAAATTCGCAAAATAAAAGGGCGCAGGAAAATTTCGGTTCCTAAGAGTTTCAATGTGGCCTTTATATTTGCGAAAATTAGTGGCCGCGATTAAGCCCTCTGTGACCAATTCAAGAAGAAATAGGGGCCACGAAGATAAGGGGTCTTACTGCATATCGGAGAAAAGAGGAGGTCACTTTTGTTCGTATGCAACAGTAAAACCAACAACAACAATTTTGGTGTCGTCAGTTTGTGAGCCTATCTGTGTATATTGAATGATATGAATTTTACTTTAGTTCATTAAACATTTTCGCCTGTACGTGGTGGGATGCTGTATTCAACACTAACAGTATTTTTCTTGAAGCAGGCAGCATGAACGAGTTCCGCAGCACAACAGAGTTCATTTGCAGGTTGTACCGCAGTTTTCAGAAGGTTTCACGCAATCTGGGGGAATCACAATTCAGTGGTGAACGATATTTGCTCATTCTAAAAATATTTGGCTAGAAATCAGGAATTTTCGACGAATGTACCCACATGATTGAAAGGCCAGACAAGCCTTGTGAGCGCTTTGTTTTCTAGCCTCTCAGTCCTGAACCCACTCACGCACCACATGTGTAGATTTTCCGATAGGCGGGAGAACTTATTTGGAAAATGGTGCATGGCAATATGCATACATTGTTGTTATCTTTATCAGAATTCTGTATTATGGTCAAAGCTGGACTGCATATTTGCAATAGTTTTTTCTCACTTAAAAATAAGTCATACTAAAAATATGTAGTATAGCCAATGACAAAAAGAGAATGGCTGGGCGTCCTCCAGCACGCGCTTCTACTTTTCAGCTCACTTTGAACAAATGTGCTCACTCGAGGCTCATAAGACGCTGAAACGTCATCGAATATAGCAGGCGGGCTGGTGGTGGAACAACGGAGACTTCTCCTTGCCTTTCTCATTCAGTCAGTGAGCGTGTACTTCTATACTCTAACTCGGCTTAACCTGGACAGAACTGAGGAGAATAGGCTTGGCGAGTGCCCTCACTGCATATGCATTTGTACAGTCGAGGCACTTTCTAAATCAAGTGTCTTGTGTATATTTCCTTCAAAAACACATCGTTTGGAGGGTGCAAAACGAATTCTAAAGAATGTTTTTGTTTGTATTGTCCAATTACACATCGACTCCTTCGACTAAATGAGGAGTCGACCCAGCCTGTTGAAAATTAAAATGCCTGCCAGATAATTGTTTTCCATTTAGTTAATATATCATTATTAGTTAGGTATCCCAAGTCGTTAGCCGTTGAGACGCAGTCTCTCTGTGAGTCAGTAATTTTTAACATTTGTAAAACTGGTTATCGAATAACGGCACTGTCGAGGTCATATACTCAACTCAAACAATAGCTGGGCACAAGCTGGTCGCGTGGTTACAGGCAGCAAACATCCCGGTTTGAACGTCTGAGCACCTACCTCGGAATGTAGCTGAAGACTTGGCCAGGGCCCTACTTACAAACGTCTATACTTTGTATCTCTTTAAGCTGGACCACTTTTGACGCTACAAGCCATTCCAGCAAAAACAGCGTGACACGTGATTATAAGCTCGACGTACCATGGCGTCCAACTACAAGGTCACATGGGTTGCTTTCTGCACTGAATTCGCAAGGATGGCTTGAAGCTTCTGCCGTGGTTAACTTTATGCTGAGATAGTTTGGAATAAAGCTTCTGTTTTTTAGTGTTGCCCGGCACAGTTAACAATTTGGTAATATAGTGCTGCATTGAAAGGTCGGCGCATTCATGACAGTATCACCTAATGAATGCATGCTAGCTATTAAACTCTCCGTTCTGCAGAGAAATGAAATGCACTTTACTTCCAATTGCAGCGGCTTCTGGAACTTCATCGTATGAAGCACCTTATGGCTGCAAGCTCTGATCGGATCTTGTTCTGTGGTCTGCGCAGGGCTATTGCAGGGAGTCACTCCGAGAGCCTCACATGAGTTTCCTGCCCGTGGTCGTCCTCAAGTTTTCTGGTGTAGGTATGCATCCTTTCTGTCTTTTCCTTAATGGTACTTGGGCGTTTTCTCTTCATTGTCGCCGATGTGCCTCAAAATTGTTAAGCACACGAATAGACGCTGTACAACTGTACCACACATATATTTATCAAGATAACTTTTCTTTACCAAAGTTACAGAATTGTTTATGAAGGTTGGTCTTCTTTTTATTTACAAACTTATTTGAGTGTCCATGGGCAACACTAAAACGTTATTCCAGTGGCGAAGACACTGGCAAAAAGTTTTCAAACCTCCTTTCAGCACTTGCTATGGAGCAAGAAAAAAAATTATACATAAGACATACCCTGTTTTTTAGACTGCTTGTTCATTCTGCAGGTCTGCCTGCCATAGATGTCGTGCTACCGGAGAGCAGGCAAATTCAATTGTTGGTTTTGCCATTTTTTTAGCAGTTGTCTTAATAGTTCTTGTGAATTTAGAGATTTGCCTAAAAAGCAAGCCGGGAGGAATATTTAGTTTGATTAGGTAGCTGGAAATAATGATTGAGTACCCTTTAGTCAGTAAAATAGATACTGTGTGCCACTGTTAGTGCGAAGTCGAGGTCGGCGCTTTTTTGACATTTTGCTTAGAGTAGTACCCATTTTTATTGATTAGCCTCTTTGTGCGCCAACTACAATCTTTCTATGCAGACACCTGCCCTCTGCTGGCGAACTATATACCCTCATGCTCAGTGAGTGTATGAACTGGAGTTGTATCCTCACTCGACACACGTTGAGCATGAGGGTAGGAAAATCTTACCATTCTAGTAGTAGTGTTTTATAGTCTTAAAGTTGAATGTGAATATTCGACAGAAATCTCTCAGGTTGGCGCAAAAGAGGGTTAAACGAACGCGTTTAATCATTTGCTTTAATTAGGTACCCATAATATCAATACCTACATGGCCTTGTCCTCAGGGGAGACTATGGCGGTGGCAGTGAAGGAGCAGTTCTTTTTATAGGTACAAGTACAAAGTATAAAAATAATAAGATCTATGTGCTGATCACTCAAGAACAAGCTATTCATTGTAATATATATCTGCCAAGTACTTGAGTGTGATGTTTTTTTTTTTATTTTCAGCTACCTGGTGCCTCAAGATCTGGAGATCCTAGTGGCCACAAGCTTGGACTCAATCGTCTTCTGTGGTCTGGCCAGGACCATGGGGGAGGTAATCCCAGCAACAAGAGCATCGCAGCATCTCCCTGCCAGTGACTTTTGATTAGCGTTGCGACAGGGGAGTCCTCGTGCCACCAGGTGTTAGGTATGCCACTCGAAATAAGCATTCTTCTCACCTATTCCTTAAGTGAAACAGCAAAAGCACTACTAAGCCTAAAATGCAAAAGGCGTATTCAAATCTTGGGTTGGATGGAGTTCCAATCACAAAAAGGAGTCTGCAGACATGATTAACATGTGAGTTATGTGAAGCCCGCAGATGTAGGTTTGACGGTGTCACACAAATAACTTCCCGCAGATGGCATCGCTCCTGTTATACACAAACAAATTCTTAAAATAATCATTGTGTTACGTTGGTGTCGTCAATCTTATGTACCTATCGCGCCCAGCAGTCGGGAGATGCGAAATTTAAAGAAACAGGAACTTGCACATTGTCAGCTCTGCAAAGATGTTTCTAGTAAACAGAGCATAGCACGTTCAACTTAAGAAAGAAATTCAGTGCAGGCTTAGTTTTAAGGTTCACAGATCTGTAATTGCTCTTCATAATGAAGTGAAAACTGCTTATTTTGTGGAACACTACAGACTTTCTATTAGTGTTAAAAATTGTTCTTGTTTTCTAAACAGCTCGCACCAAGTCTTTTCTTGAAATTCAAGGCTCATGGACATTATTATGTGGATGTTTGTAGACAGCCATGGTGAGACCAATCTTTAATGTCAAGTGTTCCACTTATTCAGAGTTGGTTGAGCCTGTAAATACTGTAGGTTGCAAATTAAATTTTTAGGCTATGCAATGGGCACAATAATTCGTAATGACTAGCTCTATCTAGGGGAACTTTATACATTTACTACAGCAAGATGGTTTCGCAAAACTAAGTATTTCTTTTTTTGAACTCCTGCCCTAACCTTGTCTCTAGAAAGTTTTCATATTCTTTACGAGGCTGAGATAAGATTCTGGAAATAGTTTTTCTAGAACTACCCTAGATATTTCCAGTTCATCAACGTTCTCGCAGAACATTCGTGAGAGTCAAACCCTGTTTTGTACGGAGGGAACTCACCGAATGACGCGGCTGACAGTTTGTTTAAATCCATAAGAAACTGTCGGCACTGTAACAGAAATAATGACTTGCCACTTGCTTATCTATTGCTCATTGTCGCAGATCAAACTGCTTTTTCCGTCTACATTCATTTTCGGTAGACTCATTCACCAAACTCCCTCCCCAGACTGCAGCGCTCGGTTCTCCGAAGTAATTTGCATGAAAATAAATGCAACAGGTTTCTTTGAGTGTGCGTCTAACACATATTCTTCATATTGAATGTGCTAACTGTATTCATGACCATATCTATAATTGTATCCGCATTCTACCTAATAATTTTTATTTTGACATTTGTGTTTTCGGCAGTACGTTTCTTCACATCTATTCTTGTTGAGCCGTACTCAAGCCCATACATCTTGTCTTTCACTATTACATCAATATATAGAAGCGTTGATGCCGAGTGAAAATTCAAGCTACCGAATCTTTCATGTGAGTTAAGAACCAAGAAAAAGCTCTATAGACGAAATTTTGTTAAAGAGGGCTGTGTGGGTATCAGAATAGCACATGCCATGCTAAAAAAATGCAAACTCTTTGAGGTATGCAAGGATGACAGTGCTGCGCCATTTCTGATATGTCACAAAAAAATCAGTGACATACAGTGTTCCTTATGGATATTTAAACTGTCAAATTCAAAGCCTAAAAGTTTTATTCAAGAACGTTCCTCACTACAAAGGTTTTAGAGATCTGAGCCAGCAACTCATGCAAGACTATGTGGCAAACATTTCATTTTCATGTGCATTATGGTTTACAAGGTCTAGTCTGCACTGATTTATTGCATTCATGTTGAAACTAGGAGGGGTTCTCTGGGTATGAATAAAGAGATAAACCTTTCTTGAAATCAAAATATTTGAGAACGGACAAAATGAATGATATTAAAGCGGTATCTTAGATTCTCTTTTCTTTGTCTTATCTCTAATTATCACTTTATTTTATGTGAGGCATTTAATTTTTTAGTGCGCAGCTCTTAAGTGCCCGTTTCGCGGCGTCGCCATCGGCATAACTGCTCCGCTAAACTTGGCAGGAAATTGAAATAATGTCGAGGTCATTTGACATAATTTTCCAGCTAAATCTAGTGGAGAAACTGCATTTGTTTCTGGCTGACGTGAGACAAAGTCATGTGACGTCATTTTCCCTGCTACATTTAGTGGGAAAACTGAATTGGTCTTGAGGTCACGTGACATCAATTCCCCAGCTAAATTTAGTGAGAAAAGCTTCCTGCTAAATTTAGGGCAATTTCCCGCTAAATGGGAGGGAGCAGAACAGGAGGGGTAGGGAGAGGAGTGGCATACGCTCCCATCCTCCTCCTCAAGAGCTGCGCTCTAATTTCGCATTACAGAGAATTGTAAACGTCTTTCATTTTTCATCTCATGTTTATTCAATTTGTTTGTCGCAGGTGCGCTCGCAGCACAAATCTGGGTTGTGCTGATCCTCTACGCACAAGTTAGCAACTCCTGAGCGGCAAGTGTGGGAGTTTGGTCTGGCAGCTCAAGGGACACCTTTGTTCAGTATTGAATTTATAACTATCATCATTTGAGCAAAGTTCAGCTTTGCTGCATGCAATTCTTCTAGGAATAAATACTTGCTACCAAATTTACCACGTCACTACATTTCGCCACTGCTATTAGTGCTCCTCGAGGACCTCGAACAAGAGCTTATTTGTGTGCAAACATCATGCTTGTTTCAAACCAATCGCTGATGTAGAGACTCGCTGACATCCAGCATTCCAATGGAACACTGGATGTCTGCGAGTCTCTCTTGAAGAATGCAAGCGGGGAAGGAACCAGACAGTCGTATCGTATTAGGGGACATGCTATAGGGTGTTCTTTGTATGCTTTACAGATTTGTTGAAAACAAAACCGTAAAAGCTACACTTACGCGGTCTGTGCACGTTAGTCATATGACCAGAGGGGCATGGTATTGTAGAGTCGCAGCTATTAATACCTGCCTCACACAAAAAGAAACACTTCGCGCACTAAATCAAAACAATGAGCGCGTCACAGAACCGAGCACAGCGAGCGCGAGTTGCTCGAGCAGACTCTCGCTCTGGCTCGCTCAGTGGATCTCGGGAGCCGGGGCGACAACAATAAAAAAGAAGAAGAGATGCCTTTCGAATAAGCTCCAGGCCGGACGTCTCAAATTCTTTTCCGGCAACTTCGAACACTGCCGACAGTATAAAGGGCTAATTGTAATTATGCGTCGGCTTATTAAAGGGAAGTGCATGACTTCTTTGAGAAAACTAGATGGAGGTTGATTCTAGCGTAGTTTTATCCCGTGAATCTGAATATCACGTTCGTTTTCCCCAAAGATATAACTAAACGTGAGAAAACACAAAAAACATCCGACCAGTAGTGACGTCGTAAGGGGATCTTTCAGTTGCCAAGCATGTGTCGCTTGAGGGCCGCGCGTCCAATCTCAAGCTTTCTAGGTTTATTTTCCCGCACTGGCACCAGTCGTGACGTCTTTTTTCCCTTTTTAAAAATAGCGTGTGCGTGCATAGCTGAAGATGCCTGAGCAGAGATTTCGAAAGCTCCTTTTGTGACGTCACTCTCCGGCAAGGAGTGCCTCCAGGGATACTTTAAAAATGATTCAATGCAGCCTCAATTCACCAAATTACCAAATAATTTTGATATTTGAAATTCTGGAGGTCAAATGGAGAAGATTTAAAAGTGTTTCCTCAAATACAAAACCGCTTCAGCGTCTCTTTAAGTATAGTATGTTCCTGAAATGTTTAATCAGTGAAAATACACCCATGGTTCCAATTAGAAACTTGCTAAGCATCATCGAAAAAACACTAAATCAAAACTTTTTGTGAAGATATAAGACAAAAGCAGCATTTCATTGCGTTCCAAAAAAAAAAAAGCTCAATTTGGACGCGTTTTTAAACTTCGGTTTCTTATCAATGTGCATGAACTGTAGTAGAGTAGACAGTTGGGCGAGTTGGTAGATATTGAACATAGTTACAGTTGCGCACACAAGGACAGGGACAGAGAAGAGAGACACGTAGACGACAGACAAGCGCACTTGTCTTGCGCTTGTCTGTCGTCTACGTGTTTCTCTTCTCTGTCCCTGTCCTTGTGTGCGCAACTGTAACTATGATCAATGTGCATCTTTGCGCCCGGAATCCTGCTGCCCGGTGGCCGCAGTGCAAAGCCACCACCTCGCCTCCCTCGTAGGGTGGAGAGAAGCAGGGCGCACGTTTGTTGCACGTCTAAGCACGTGGGGATCAGGACCGTGGCGCAGAGATGCGCTCCGATAAGAAACCGAAACCTTGAAACGCATCCAAATGAAGCGTTTTTACAGAACGCGTAAAATGCTACCCCTGCGTTATATCCCTCTAAAAAGAGTTGATTTAGTGGTTTTCGATGACTCTCAGCAAGTTTCTAATTGAAACCATGTGTTCATTTTCAGTAATTAAAAAGTAACTAACCTGCACAAACCACAGAAGTGTAGCTTTCACAACCTTTTTAAACAAATATGTAAAGCTTAAAAAAATCGCCGTGTATAACAGTGAAAAGGCGATAACAGCATGGTGGAGCCATACGGCTCCACCATGCTGGTATCGCATTTTTCTGGTATAGGATGTCCCATAATACGACACACTTGTATGGTTCCCTCTTGTTCCGCCTTAATCCACTATGCCGCTTTTCGCTGGTATAGGATGTCCCATATTACGGTTACGCGTGTATGAGGCATTTTCATCATCTTTTTCTCATCAAGATTTTCCAACATGGTGCGCACTACCGTTCATTTCAGCTTAAGTAAAGACGCAGCCGACGCTACGAGCAGATGGGAACAATCAGACAGCATCAAAAGCGCAGCATCATGGTGATCGTCATGTTCCCCTACGTGTTTCATCATCGCTGGACCAATCATAAACAGGAAAGAGCTAATGACTGAACCTTTTGACGCACCTCGATTGGTTGCATAACCTCGTAGCGTCGGCTGCGACGTGACCTAAGCATAGACAAAGTATAACCCTATTTTCTTTAATGGTCTAGATGTCGTGATACGTGTTTCTCATCTGTGATGATTCAACGCGTCCGCATTGTGCTTCTTTGTTCATGTTAGAACTGCGTGTGGTGCATTCTTCAGCAGTCAAATAACACAATACTGGCGACGTTAGCGGTGTCCGGGGGGCGTATATACATTTCGCCGAGAGCACAGAGCCGCGAGGAGGAAAAAGAGAGAGAGAGAGGAGGAAAGGGGGAGAGAGGCCGCCGTGATTGGCCCTTGTAGTCACGTGGTACGCGCCCGGCTGTTCTGGCCGTCACCCCCCGCAAGCCTCGCCCGCGAGCAGACGCCGCCGGCGCCTTTGGGGTTCATATCACATGAGCGAATGACATTTTAGCGAACAGCGACATTTGAGCGAATTGACGTTTTAGCGAATAATGGGGGTGCGCGTTAACCCATCCGCCGCGCTGCGCTTACGCCGCTTCGCGGCGACAGTCTGTGTCGGCTCATTACAAAAATTTGAACCTATTTGGCCCACCTGAAAACGCCGCTTCGCGGCGTCCGACTATTCGCTAAAGTGTCATTCGGTGAAACGTTGGCGTTCGCTAAAATGTCATTCGATCAAGTGAGTGCCTCCCGTGCTCTGCCTAGCTTCGCTGGTTTTTCATTGGGAGTCACGGGCGTGCTGTCTACTGTGAGAGCGTCGATCTCACTTCTAAATTTTCAGTTTTCTGGATTACACACTCGCAGCGTACCTTTGACTTCGGCGGGTCCGGCGTGGCAGCCACAGCAGCCCAAAGGCACCGGCGGCGTCTGCTCGCCGGCGAGGCTTGCGGGGGGTGACGGCCAGAACAGCCGGGCGCGTACCACGTGACTACAAGGGCCAATCACGGCGGCCTCTCTTCCCCTTTCCTCCTCTCTCTCTCTTTGTTTCCTCCTCGCGGCTCTGTGCTCTCGGCGAAATGTATAAAGGCGTCCGGGGGATATTTTTTTAAGAGCTACTCTAAACATTTAGAAGCAACAAACACTATGCACAGCTTTCACACGCAGAACAGAGGCCAATACAAATGCAGTAAATACTGCACGAGTACATAGTACCGACCCGGCTGGCTGCTCCTAGAGGCCTGTTGCTCTCGACCAGGGGACGCGAGCGCATTCGTAAGACCGCGACCATGTCACGAATGCATGGAGCACACAGCGGCGTTGCAGCGTCCTATCATGTAAAACACTCGATGAATTTAAATTTTATAAACAATTACCGCGAAGCTGGTTTATGCTGGGACGTAGATGAGCCAAAAACGGCCAGAGTCGCCGCCAATCTACAGGGTAGACGAAATGAATTAAGCGGATTTTAAACTGTCTGCGTAAATCGGTTTCTCAACTTATCGCGCTAGGATTTACGAAAGATGTGCCTGAATCTGATGGACGCTTTCGCTAAAATTGCGGCAAAGACTTGCTCACCTGAGTAGAGCAATAAAAATAAAAAACTACGTTTTCACGATACTTTCCATTACACAAAAAATGTAAGGTGTTACTGTGGCGCTTACTTTGCCCTAAAAAACACCCTAAAAAAAGTATCATCTTACACCCTTTTGTCCCCTAAAATACACCCCAAAACTTCAGTTCGACGTACAGCGCACTATAGTCGAGAAGACTGCCCCATATTTTACCAGGGGCCTGATAACGGTGCGACATAACTTATTAAATAGCTAAAGTACGTATCAAATACCACAGAAAAAAAACACTGAGGTTTTGCACTAGAGTAAAAAAAAAACACCTGATTATTGTTTGTTTTTTTTAATCAGTAACACGCACATTAGCTATTTTACTAAGTTGTACCTCACGGCTATCAAACCTCTCGTGAAAGTTTGTACCGTCAGTTCGATGTGAGTGGGCTGTACGTCCAACTGAAGTTTTGGGGTGTCTCAAAGGGGCAAAGGGTGTAAGAGTTACACCCTCTGTTTCTGAGAGTGAAGGGACGAATAGGTAAGCCAATTCTGTTTTCGTCACAATTCACAAATTTTTTTCAATCGTAGTAAACGCGAGAATAGCACCTAACGATGTTCTGATACTTTTGAGATAAAAGGCTTAGCTATAGTTTTTCCATGGACAAAACCAGGTTTAAATAATTATTTTCTTTTTACTCCGGAGCCGCCATGTATTTATGCTCTCAATTAATGAATGCACGAGCTTCGAGCACCTCTGTTGTAAATCCAAGCTCGATAAGTTAAGAAACCGATGTTTGCGGTCAGTTTAAAGTGCGTTTAATTCACATTGGCCACGCTGTAGTTTTTCGCGGCGGCGCGGAGCCGCCATCTATACAATAGACCACTGGGAGCGTGCTCGCAAACGGCGGCGCTTCACCGGCAGCCACAGCAGACGAATAGGAGCGTGCGCGTCTGGATGTGGGAAGCGCCATGAGCCCAAAATGGCGACGCGTCGCTGGTACCCAATAGGAGCGCTGGAGGCACGATCAAACGATTGCGGTACTTGGATAAGTCAGCATATCCAGTGCTTTACTATCATGCACGAGCCAGGCTGTCGTTTACAAGCGTTTGTCACTATCCATCTACGCGCGGTAACAGACGCCTTAAAGGACACATGCAAAGAAAAAAAAAATTTTTTAAACAGCTTAGATGGAAAAAGGATATCATAAAACGATTTTGCAACGAAGAAAAAACATTTTTAGAGCTATATTCACGGCGCTATACGAATGTGTAGTTGGCGCCCGCGGGCGCCGCGGAAAAGTGGCCCTTATTTATCACGTGACGGGCCCATATTTGTCACGTGGTGCTCGCGCTCTTTCGGAAGCTTCCTATGGCCTCTAAAAGTAACTTATTCATCTTTGTTTGAAGTATAACAAAAAACTAAGATTAGTAAAAAACTTTTAGAGCACAAAAGAAACTCCTGAAAGAGCGCAAGCAGACGTGATCGACCTGTGCGCCGGTCAGATGACGGCGGCGGCGCCCCGAACCAGACGAAATTGGGCGGCGGCGGCGACGGCGGCGTGGAGAAACGCGTTGAAGCGGCGTTGCCCAACGCTCAGCGTGCGGCGGCGGCGTGGCTTTACGGCACCGGCGACGCAGGGCGGTGGCGCGCGGACCTACCACGTGACCAGCGGCGGCTCCGGCGGGCGCCAACTACAAATTCGTATAGCGCCGTAAATATAGCTCTAAAAATTTTTTTTCTTCGTTTTAAAATCGTTTTATAATATTCTTTTTCCATCTAAGCTGTTTAAAAAAAATGTTTTTTTTCTTTGCATGTGTCCTTTAAGGAACTATGCTTTGTTCCACTTTACGTCAGGACGCAGACGACGCTACGAACTGTTGCAACTAATCAGGCATAGTCAAGGGAGAACCATTATTGTGTTCATCGTATTCCCGTACGTGTTCTCTTACCACTGAACCAATCATAAAGAAAAAAGGCCCAGTTACCTGCGCACCTGACGCTGTTTGAGTGGTGGCATTAGCTCGAAGCGTTGGCCGCTCTGGGCATAGGTTGAAACGATGTATAAAAACAAGTTTATATAAACAAAGAAATACAACTTGCGCTTTCAGCGTCCAATCGAATTAATAAGAAGGCTTTCCTTGTTTTTTCTTCTTGTTATTCTCTTTCATAAATTTATATCCACCAGTAAAATCCTGCCAGGGACCCTACTCGTCAAACACAAAGTTTGAGCTAAAACTTCGCGGAGCGCACCGATTGGACGTTAGCGAAAAAAGCGCGAAGTCATTGTCGTGATAGCCCAATCGGTGCTCTCCGTCAAATTTGGCCCCAACTTTGTGTTTGACGAGTTTAGAGGCCCAGCTTAGCGTTAGGTAGGAATGTGAAAAAGCGTTATGACCGACAATCGAAACGAGACCGAGATATATTCGATTCTGCTCGCGAAGGGACGCTCTGTGCAAACTTGATAGCTAGAGGCTTATTGGAATCGTAAACCTGTAGGCCATTTTAGGGACTTCGCGAGTAGTCGAAGTTGCTCACTGTGCAACCTTGAAAACACGCTTGAGAATAAGGACGGTTTCTCGAGCTCCTCTCATGCGGCGCCATCTCACGGCGTTTGTCAGACAAAGCAGCGAACCTTCGACACAACTACACCGTGGCTAGCCGGCGCAGTTCAGACACCTTTTTCTTCTTCCTCTGTGCTCCGAAGATTGCAGCAATTGGCGCTCCCAAGTGCTTTGTGGGAAAGTATAAGCACCAAAATGTTTAGGGCTTGGGATTATGAAAACATTTTCTTTGGGTTACCGGGTGAAAGAACTAAACCAACTCCTCATGCAAAAGAATGAACGACACCCAGAAAAAAATCAGAGCTACTAAATTCGTATTTTATTTTATGACTTTATTTTGACTCTGTGTCGTTCATTTCTTTTCATGCCGCGTTGGTTCAGTAATCGCAACCGAAAAACCAAAATAGATAACCCACTTTGCTTCTTGGTTTTACTGAGCTTACTGCAGAGCGGGCACTAGTAGCGCTCCTTGCGTTTCAAAAATGCGAATTCCTGATCTTTCGAAGCAGTGTCAGAAAGCTCAGGCAATATCGTTTTTTCTCTGACGCCGAGTGTTTTGTCACATCTGGAGAAGGAAAAATCTTTCCTGGTGATATCAGATTAAACTTCAGAAAACTGGCAACAAGAATTTTCAACACCATGACGGCTAAAGTGACGCTGGAGCGCAACTGCGGGTACACTGCTGTCGGCAGGGCGCTTGCTCAGACGTTTCTGCGCGCGCGGTGCCCACAGCTGGCGTTGGCAGACACCGACTTGTTCATAAACGTAGTTGAAGGTAATTTAGCGGCTCTAAGCCAGACCAGCAGAAGCACATTGGCAGAATCGAGCTCGTAGAAATAGTGTATCTCCCCTGAATCAAATTGACCAAGAGCGAGGGTTCCTATACGTATGTCTTCATAACCAGCGAACCTTAACAACGGCGACATATATATATACGAGAAGGTGAGTAGGGGATGAGGTACCGAGAGAGAACCTTATCGCGAAGGTGACGTCCGAATAATAGTATCAACAAAGCGTATAAATGATTGTTCTAGAATCAGAATTATCTGGCGACCGTCAAGTGGCGGTAAACAGGAAAGATACAAGGCAAACTTGCGCTTCCGTACTCCGCTTTCAGAATAAGCTAATTTAGTGTAACGCTTCGTTTACATATGACAACTGTGAAAACAAACAGCACAAAACACATAGTACGGTGAAGTCATATCTTTAAACGCATTGTGTTGCTTTAACCCGCCCTCCTCACCCAAACAATCGCACCGCGTAATACACCAACTCAACTGTCTGCCGCTGCGGTGGCGCTGCTGTCGGAACTTCGCAAGCGCGGACGCCTCATCTCATGCGAATCTTGTTTCTGCGCATTCGCGCCATAGAGTAAAATAGCGAACGTATAGAGTGGCCACTGCCATAGGCCCCAGCGGCTCACTTGACTGCCAGCGCACCTAGCGGCGGTTGTGAATTAGGTCTCGGCTTTCTATATAGGCGCATCCGTTCACTACACGGGAAGAGACCACTGATCTCTACTATAGGGGCTGGATGGCGCATTGAGCAGACAGGTATGAAGCCACCGGAAGTAAGCGGCTTTTCTAGGAAGTGAGCGCTTGACAGGCTTTTTAACTCTTCCTAGTGCTGGTTCGAACAGCGTTCAGGGCGCTGGGTTTTTTTCTTGTCATACCAAGAGAGCCTGCTTGTTGCGGAGCAACAGTGCATGCGGACCCGAGAAGTCTCCTGGGAAGCCCCAGTTTATGAAGCGTCCGTATGTCCCGGGTTCAAATGCCATATTCTCGGGATTTAATCCAGAACGGGAGTATTAAAACCCATTCAAAGACACAAAAAAGCATAGATCAAAATATCGACTGAATGCACTAGGAAGCCCAGCGCACGCCCGACTTCCGGAACAATTATTGAACTTCCGGAGGCTTACTTGCGCCAGGCTCGGAGAGCAGCTAAGCGCCATCCAACCCCTTATAGTAGAGATCAGTGGTAGGGACATAGATGGCTGCTATCTGAATGTGTGACTAACTAATATCATTGATTCCGTTCGTATCAGGCTGTACGTTGCGCCACCTAGTTTGCCTTGACTAAGTATGATTTTGAATTTAGGCAGGAGTTCGATTGCTTAAATACACGCGTAAATGTTAAGTTCCAGAGAAGATCATGCAGAGTATGCAAAATTAAAATCGCTGCACTCAACAGAAGAAAGAAGGTGACAGTCGAAGAAGACACTTGAGTAATGCATAAATATTTATTGTGACCTCAAGGACGACCATATAAAGACTAACTGCTTTGCAGGCGTCTGCAGAAATGGATGCTCTATTTCCTCGTAAGGGCGAGCAAACGAGGAGCAACGAGCTCCTCTTTTGCTCCTGTATTGAGTGATATTTACTTGACAAGGCTCAACCGGACATTGAACGGTCACTAGGTTCCACCACGGTTAAAAAGGTTGTTCGCTATGGTCATGATTTTTTAGTGCTGCTGGAAGGTTTTGACGGCACGGTGTCCGAAATGAATGACTTCTTGGCAATTTTTGGCGAATGTGATGGGGCCATCAGGTCCACGTCTGAGGTCCCAGAAGAAAAGATCCTGCAGTTTTTCAACCTTTTTCTTTGGTGGCAGTCATATCTGCTGTGCGTACAGCCCTCGGTCAAAAAGGCCATCTAATACCTTTGTCAGACGGCCACCTAAAAGGACCTTTACGCCAAAGGCGTTTAGGATTTTCAAATGGCCTTTACGTTCCGCCGTGCCAGACAGCGCAAGTAAATGTCAATTTAGATGATTTTTACAGCGATTGAAGTCTCGTAACTCGTTCAAACGCATAAATCACGTTCACGCCAGAAAAATAATATTTTGGCAATATAAATATTTTTTTAATGTTTTTAATGTTAAGCATACAAAATATTAGAAAAGACAAAATGACGAGTTCAGTCGAGTGATTACAACAACGTTCATTTTAGGCCCAAGCAACGTGATTTTTGCCAATTAGCGGCAAACCTGAGCGTCCCCCGCTCACTCAGTTCTAGTCCTAACGTCGCTCGGAGATCCCACTCCTTTCCGCGCTACTGCTTCGCTTTTGCCCTGTTCGGTTCGCCGTCGTGCCCGCGGTTGAGTTTCACCGCACGCGTCGGCGGTCCTCCAGCCGATGCTCCCAAAGTCGTATCAGCGCCAAGGTGGCCTTAATGCTCCAATGGAAGCGCGGCGACCCCTTCCTAGTCGTGGACGCTCCTCCGCCATTCGACATATCGCACGACGCGAACGTGAGATACAGAAATATATATGTACAAAAAACAGCTAGCACTAAACTATTAAGGGATAATAAAATATAAAGTAGATAAATAAAAACTAGATAACTGTGGTTGTAAAGAAATTCTAGAGGAGGAAAACCGAAGTGCCGAAGCAGATGATGCGAGCAGGCGACCAGCGGGTCGACGAGGCTTGCTTGATAGGTGAAGTGAGTACAGAAACCTATTAGTAGAGCGAAGGCTGTACAAAATATACGTAAAACACGCTTTGTTTTAATAATAAGTGTGCAAAAACAATGATTTTTGATATCTGTACAATTGTTTATTTCAATTCGCTTCTCTAGTGTAGACCGGTGCTGTCCTGAGTATGCCTTTAGCAGCCGTAAAGGAGTTGCGGGAACTCCGGTTCACGAAAAGCATCTTTACGCTAAATGCCATTTGAGCTGCCGTGTGGCACTGCCTAAATGACATTTACACTAAAGGTCCTTTGGCATAAATGTCCTTTTAGGTGCCCGTCTGACAGGGGTGTTAAACTATATAGGTCAGTCCACTCGAAGGTTATCAAAAGGGGCATTGCCATTTCGTGCTTGGACATGTCTTGCGTCCACACGGTGCTTGGGAGCTCTCAGGCGCAGTGCGATAGGCTGAGAGGCGCTGGGTTTCCGCGTGCTTTGCTGTGTGATGTTGTAGGCACCCTTGTTAAAAAGGTAAAAAGAACCTCTCCCCCTAAGAAAGTGGTGGACAGGCGAAGGACTCGTCACCCCATATCTGCACAAGTTGTTCCACAATTTAAACAAAGTAACAAGTCTGTACAACGTCTCCATGGTGTTTGTTCGAGGGTAATGGCTAAGACAGATATGTTCGAGGGTAATGGCTAAGGCAGCAAAGCAGACAAAAAGCAAGCCCACAAAAAAAAAAAAACACACACACACACGCAAAGCCGTTTGCGAACCGTGTTTCCGGAGTGATATACAAGGTCCCTTTCTCGTGTGGAAAAGTGTAACCATGTTGATTTAACCTGAGACTGGGGTAGAGAAGAAGCTTCAAAACGTAGAAGGGACAGAAAATAGAGAGGACGACGTCTCAAACTCAGCTAACTGGTTTATTTAGTCCACCCCCTTATATAGTCTCAAACTCAAGGTCACTCTGAGCTCACAGCTCGGGGTGCCAAACGCGTGCTTGTTTCCAGACAGCGCGTAGGTGAATAGAATGACAAACATCCGGAAGGGCACATATAGAGATATCGGTCAATTAAACGCAACTTCGCTGGCAGCTGTATCTTGGAAGTTTCAATCTAGACACGCTCTGCACCGCCACCGAAGGTATTTTTCCATTGGTGGCGTATCATGACTTAAATTAGGTTCAAGTTCAAGAGCACCGGCATTAAAAGGAACGTTAATTGTTAAGCCAAAATGTCCTCAATGTGTGTAGCACCCAGATTATGAAGCGGTTCCTGTGTCAGCGCGTTAAGGTCTTGAGAATAGTTGTATATATGGTTTTCGAGAGCTTTTGAAAATTCCAAAAAAAATGAAAACTCAAGTCGGCTTTCTACTTTTTTCCACAAGCGAAACGGAAGACCTCAGAAAGAATGGCTACGCCAACAGCTTCATCAGCCGTGTTGCCCGTCGTCTTGGTCACAGTTTTGAGCACCCACAGAATAGTACGCAGTCCCGCCCTAACATCCGCGTCTGTGTACCTTATATAAAGGGAACTAGCGAAACTCTGGCCCGTACGCTGGCCAAAGAAGGTATTCAAGTGGCTCACAAGCCTGTTTCGACACTTGGGCGCCTAATGCCTCGTCCGAAAGACCGCCCAGCAAGAGAAAAAGCACAAGGCCTTGTGTACCGAATTCCCTGTGCTGAGTGTTCCGCTTTATATGTCGGCGAAACAAAACAACCCCAAGGAAAGTGTCCGCCAACATAAAATTGACGTACGCAAATTTGTCCGAGAGCGTAGCGCTGTTGCGGAACACTGCGATGACAATGACCACCGCATCGACTTTGAAAATTCCCGAATCCTGGATGTGGAAACCAACTGGCGCCAACGGCTCTTTATTGAGTCATGGCGTAAACAGACCACACCAGGAAATATCAATCGATCCTCCGGCACCTTGCCCTCAGCATACGTCAGTGGACTATGACACTTAGAGGAGACACCAAAGAAACAGGTCCCATAGAGGTAAACGAAGATGCTGATCCTCGTTTGTAAATAACCAACTTTGAAGAAAACGAAGGTACCGCACCTGGTTTAAAAACTAACCACCGTAAAAACGAAGATACTGCCCTGCATTCACCGCAGAAGAAAAGAAAGAAGCTGCTTCTCTTTTAAATAGCCCCCCTGAAGAAGGTGCCAAGCCGGCATCGAAACGTTGGGACCCTACGATCTTTTAGGGATTGGTGGGCGTTTTCCCTTTATTTATAACGTTTAACCCAACCAGGCAGACGTCTGCCGAAATGTTCACCTTCAAGTCGAAACGGAAGACCACTTGTGGCGTTTTTTTTTTGGCCGTCCAAAGCGTCAAATTGACTTTTAGCAGAACGTACACCGCACTCCGCGGCGCCGAACAAATACCAGGGAACTTTCTGTATAAAGCTAGCTATAGCGGCTGGACGACAAAGTCGATATTGGAGGCGACGAAAGAGACGCGGGCAAATCAATAAGAACAACCAAGAAACTGCGCTCCTCTGCTTTTCACTCATGTTAATGCGACGTGGCAGATGCTGTGGGGACAAGGACGCTTCCATAATTAACTGCACGCTCAGTACGTGGAGCATATTTATTTATTTATTTGGAGGGGGGAGGGGGGAAGGTGTGCAGAAAGCTATATTGCACCTCTTTCGAAATAATTCTTATTATGCTAAACACCACTCGGAGATATAAAATGATTGCTTCAAAGGGGGAAAAAATGTTGAAGCATGCGAAGCGTTTGTTTCTGAGCTGTTTGATGCTTTCCATAAGTTGTTATTGTTATGATGCTGTAGAAGAGGGCGACGTTTGGGTGCGCGCAGATCTTGTTCTTGGAACTGGCGGGTAACCGACATGGCGGCCATTCTGCTCCCGTTTATTTAATACTAAACAGTTTGTCTAAAGCTTCATTAAATCGACTCATCACAACATAACATGGTATCGGAAGTGAGTGAACGCTGCCTAAGTCGCAAAGCAACAAGCAACAGCATAACTATAGCAATGGCATCCGCTGTCCTTGAACCACCTGCTCCTTTTTAACCTGGTGAGGACCCAGTGATAGCATGGGAGGAATGGCAATCCTCTCATATCATCTTCAAGACAACCTGCGAGTACGCGTCCAAGCCAATCGCTACTCGGAAGGCTCTTCTGCTCCACTGCCTTGGTCCTCAGGCAAGACGGATAGCACAAACGTTTCCTCCTCAAAACATCGGGACATTCACAAACAGCACAAACTGAAAACGCAGTCGACTATATTCTGCGCAAATTTAATGAACTGTACGCTCCATACAAATCCGTCATCGAAGCGACAGCTATTTTCAACACCATGATTTAAAAACCAGGACAGTCCACCGATGAGTTTGTAACTGATCTGAAACTCCAAGCTCAGAAATGCAACTATAGTTCTCAAGAAAACAGGCTCATTGGCAATCGTATCGTGACCGGAAAAAGAGACGCAGCTTTGCGTGAACAATTGCTTCGTGAGCAAAACTTAACTCTGCACAAAGTCATCTCAAATTGTAAAGCTGCGGAAAACATACAAAAAGCATCTAAGAGATATCCAAAAGACCGAAGACAAAGTCAGAAGTTGATGGAGTCTATAATCAGCCTACTAACTTAAGAGCAGCTCAACCGCGGTACCAACACTCTGCATCTCAAAAGGGAGCAAGTCAACAACCGACAACAGGGCTCATGTTCAAGATGCGGCACTTCCCATCAACCTCGAAGCTGCCCAGCTTATGGCAAGCATTGTTTCTCCTGTGGGAAATTTGGACATTTTTCAAAAAATGTGCAGCCAAACAGAGCAAAGGACCCACGGATATCGGCGTGTTTATGCACTGGAAGGAACTTCCAGCTCATTCGTAGCCAATGATCCTAACGAAACGATCCGTTTGGGAGGCATAACAATTGGGTCTCTTCCATCAACCAAAGTAACAACATGGTACAAAAGCGTAAAGATCAATGGTCACGAAATCCTCTTCAAACTTGACACTGGAGCAGCGGCCAATGTATTTTCTCGCACACTGCTACACAAATGCAAATGAGAGGTTAAAATTGTGCCCACGAATGTTCAAGTGCTGACTTTCAGCGGAAAAACCCTTGGGGTTACTGGAAGGTGCACCATTAACTGCATCGTTCATGGTGTAAGCTATGCACTGGAGTTCTATTTAGTTGAAATTGAAGTTGAACCCAACCTGGGCATTCATTCAGACGTGCTCTGACTTCAACCTTGTCAGACGACTCGAGCATATCGTGGTCGGGAGTTCTGAAATTTTATCACGCCCTGCCAATTTCGCAGCCATTCTGTCGGAATATTCAGATGTTTTCCAAGGTATTGGTCGTTTTCCTGGAACGCAAAAGATAACATTGAAAAACGACGCGGTTTCCAGCATAACTGCACCTCGGAAAATACCTTTTGCACTTGAAGCTCGGGTAAAAAAAGAATTGGAAACGATGGAGCGCAACGAAACCCTCGCTTAATTGACACAGCCAACTGACTGGGTACATCCAATTGTGCTCATTCCGAAGAAAGATGGAAGC
Source organism: Ixodes persulcatus (assembly GCA_013358835.2). Taxonomy (NCBI): domain Eukaryota; kingdom Metazoa; phylum Arthropoda; class Arachnida; order Ixodida; family Ixodidae; genus Ixodes; species Ixodes persulcatus. The sequence goes on from JABSTQ010009776.1 coordinate 1,280,324, forward strand.
ATGCGGATCTGCCTATATCCTCGCAAACTAAACGTGGCAATTAAACGAGAGCATTACCTAATCCCGAAACAACAAGCAATGTTCAGCAAATTCAGCAAGTGCAACATTTCTACTCTGCTTGATGCAAGTAAAGCATTTTAGCATATCGTTGTGGATGAGCCCAGCTAATTCACCTGCACTTTTGCCGCATTATGAAGCCGCTACAGGTTTCTTCGATTGCTATTTGGTTTCTCAACGGCTCCACTACTTTTCCAGCGGGTCATAGATGATATCGTTTGTGAGCATGATGATATTCGACCTTTGTTTGATGACATTCTACTGGCAGCAAAGAATCCCCATCAACACAAATAACGCGTACCTTGAGTCCTCAGCCTAGCAAGAATGCACAATCTTAAACTCAATCCAAAGAAGGTTCAGCTGGGTGTTAGTCAAGTAAAATACCTTGGACATGTTCTCAGAGACAAAGGAGTTGCACCAGATAACGAAAAAGTAAGAGCTATAACAGCATTCAAGGCCCCTACGTACATGGCGAGTTTAAAAAGATTCTTGGGCATGGTTACCTACCTGACCAAGTTTCTGCCAGATCTTAAGCAAGAAACCAGTCTGCTTAGAAATTTGTTAAAATCTGACACATCCTGGCACTGGGACGCTAACAAGTCAAGAGAGTTTGAGCATATCAAACAGTTGCTTAAGAAGGCACCAGTCGTGGCCTACTTTGATAGCTCCAAGCCCATTGCCCTTTCAACAGATGCCAGCACTTATGGCATTGAATCCGTTTTGCTACAAAGAGGACAACCTGTAGCCTATGCATCGGTTTCACTAATTGAGCACGGCAACAGTATGCGCGAATAGAAAAGGAACTATTTGCGCTCCTGTTCGCTTGCACGCATTTTTATTATTACACCTTCGGGCGTGAGGTGTAGGTTCAAACAGACCATAAGCCACTTATAGGACTCAGAAAAAAACCCTATGGCGAAGTATCTCCAAGACTTAAGCGACTTCTTTGGCGTTTGCAAAACTGCAATGGGAAGTTAACATATGTTCCTGGAAAATATTAAACGCTTGCAGATACTCTGTCAAGAGACCCTGATAAGCAAGAAATTATGCCTTCAGCGGAAAACTAACCACCTATTAGCGTATGCATTCTTGTAACAGCAACGACTACAAAGTTTCAGCAGATGCGGAAAGAGACTGCGCCACTCGCATGAATCGAACAAGGGGCCTCCGCATGAAAGCCAAGCACGGTAACCACTGGGCCGTGCACGCTTTTTTATTACAATAACAAGGAACTATTTATGTCAGGACCAGTTAAACATGCACCGCAAGGCTCTTGCAGCGCATGTTAAATAACCTGCATTTTGAGCGGTGCTTTACAGAAGCCAAGCCACTCTGGCTTAGGCTAACTTGTGCAAAACCACTTTCGACCTGTTTTACGAGTGAAAAGAAATAGAAGCGCACATCTTTGCAACTGGGGTCCGCATGCCGAACTGCTATGCGGGACCACCAAAGGCTACACAGCCTCAAAAGAAAAACAAAACATGTCATATGGCACACAATCAACATTTGTCACTTTTGAGCAACATATGCTATATGGGCTAATGCGGAGCTCCTTTTTCAAAGTACGTTGGAGGACGTCCCCGCAAAAAATACTTGCGTCCCAGCAGAATATGAAAACGTGCTCGATGGTCTCATGTTGTTTAACAACCGACCCTCCACTGGGCATGGCACATCTACACCGTTTTTTTCTTAAGCCAAGCTTTGTTCGGTAAAATATTGCACTGAAATTTGAAGAAAAAGTCTTTACTGAAGGTGGCATGCACATACGTTTCACCCGTTTCAGTACATCACGGCCCTCGCTGCGAGCAACAATTCTGTACAAAGGCATTGGAAATATACATAACAGCCAGTCACGTTTTAGCGTTTCCTTGCATACCACCGACATATTTGATTTGAGGCCAAAGAAGAAATATGAATAATAGGCCTCTGTCCGCTCCCGCCGTTAGGCACCGCAGACTTAAAGCCAATTCAAATAACATGAATTGGATCCTTGAATCAAGTAGGAATTTCTTGAAACAGCCAATTGGGTGTGGAATGGAAATAAAAAAAAACGGCAATCGGCACCAGCCAGTGGAACGGACCGGAAAAAACCAACAGGGCAGAGTCCTTCAGTGCTCCTCTCACGTCCGACCCCGCTACTAAGTCACGAGCGGGCCTCACAGCGGGTCCGACGGTCACTGCATTGCAACCATGAGCCACGCATCCCCGTTGCAGTGATTCGTTTGATATCTCTCGGCTTTCACACAGAGGGTAACCCAGAGCAAGGGCTCCTCCCACCCTGGGAAGACTCAAGAGGCGCTACCTTTATGTCAGCCTTCCATATAAAGAGGCCGCCCCGACCATCCGTTGACAACTCCGATTCAGGGGCTAACTCCTCCAGCGGGGAAGGCTAGGGGAGACTAGCATTCTTTGTTACCCCCGTCCACGAGAGGAACCCTAGAGCTAGGGCTCCTCCCTCAGGTGGGGGGTATTCGTCCAAAGCCTCCGTTGCAGCGTGAAGCTGGCAGGGCGCACCACGTGCATGTGGAGGTTGACTTCACTCGCGACATCCTGCGGCGCGAGCTTGCGCCCCCCTACCACCGACAGGTAGTCCGACGAGCAGCGCGAAGTCAAGAACTGCAGGCCATCGACAATCTCTTTCTGGAACCCGTAAAGTCGTGATGGCTTGCCGCCACAGGATGACACAAGGAACGATAAAAAATGAGGTGACAATTTTGTTTGGATGAAAGCGCGTGTAAAGGGATGCTCGTGATTGCGTGGAAAACGAGTCGTGACGCAAACTGTCGCACAAACAAATATTATAACCGTAGTCCCCCGTTACTCACACGATGAAACTGATTATTACGCCTCATTGGCTCCCGAGACGATTTCAAGATATATGTTGCGAACACGCGATGAAACGTTTGCACTTTCATTCAAGCGCAATGAGTGAGTTTCAACACGTGCCGTAATTTGGCATTAAGAAAAACATTACAGACAGTCGCACAGGTGAAAATGGGAAAGTCACGCCTCTTCCAGCAAGAAGCGTGCCTGTCGAGGTCGGTGGCGACACCCGACCAGTAGCGTTTGTTTTCGTGATAACGATAGAGTGGCACGCCAAGGTATAGGCACGGTTCACAATACTGGCTATTTCCCTCAAACTCCGAAGGCATTGTGGCCCACGCCCCATGCCAAAAACCACGGCGCTTACACCAGTTGACGACCGAGCCTGTGGCCTCACAAAAATATTTAACCAAACTAACTGCGGCGAAGAACCTCTGCGTATCCCGACAAAAACCCGCAACGTCGTCTGCGTAACTCATAACTTTCACTTGAGCACCACCCAAACTAAACCCCCGACAATGTTCGTTGTTGAGCATGCTCAAACAGAAAAGCTCCAAGTATACATTGAAAAATAAAGGCGACAAAGGGCATCCCTGCCTGACGGAGGAATGAACACTTATTGCTTCAATTAACTCCTTGTTAACGATAGGTCTCATCGTACTGCTCTTGTAAGTCATTTTGGCACCCTCCAAGATAATGGAATCAACAATGACTCACTCCAGAATGTAAAAAAAAGAACGTCTTGTTAAACACGATTGAAAGCTATGTCGAGATCAATCTGAAGTATGGCAACTTTGTCCACGCCGTCATCATATGCCTCTGAAACACTACGTTCCACTTGAATGCTTGTCGTTATGGAGCGGCCCTGTATGCCACAGGTCTGATGTTCACCTATAAGTTGACGGGCAACGTCCTGGAAACGTCGTGCTTTGATTTTCGCGAAGACCATTGTAGAACACGTTACACATCGGTATAGGCCGGTAACCTGCGACTTTCTATAGCTTATTGACGTCCTCACTTTTGGGGATTAAAAGAGTGTACGCTCGTGTAAATGAATGTAGTAGCATTTTACGCATATACGCTTCATAAAAAACTACGCAACACAAAGGTGGCTATAGTGCTTTTGAACCTTTTAAAATACTCCGCCCCTAAACCATCTGGGCCCGGCGTCTTCGAGTTGGGAAAATCGTCAATGTCCCTTTCTATTTCCTGAGTAGCGATAGCCTTCGCGAGCATTTCCTGCTCCTCTCGACCGAGCTGATGAAGAGACTCAAGTAGTCTCTCGCACGCGGGGTCCTTCCTTCCTTTGCCTTGGCTATCGAAGAGCTGCTGATAGTGCTCGACGGAAGCTTTTTCGATCATACTTGGGCTCGTGCTGCTGACTCCCCGGTACTCGATTTCCCCAATCTCGTTACGTAGCGCGTACGTCTTTTCATCAACCAAGGCACGTCTCTTCGGTTGCTCTCCTAACAAATACTTTTTCGAGCGAGCTCGGACTACGGCAGCCCGGCAACGTTCACGGTGCAGCTCGTCTAAGTGCTCCTTGACTCCTTCCAAATCTTCCAATGCCAGGATTCTCACACTCAGCTGTTCGACACTACTGCCAAGTCGGTGCCTAAGCTGCTTTCATCGCGCCAAGCATCAAACGCTAAAATTGACGACCTTTCCACAACTCTCATTTTAAACCCTTTTTGGTATGTTCCCACGTCTCAAAAACGTAGTTCCCAGTTTTGTTCTAGAAAAGCTTAGAAAATGCGGTTTACTAATTCTAAGAATGTTTCATCACTCTGCAAATTTGCGACAAGTTTACAAAGTTTCCAGTTAAACAACTTCGGTGGCGCCCGGTCACCTATAGTATTTGATACCAAATGATGGTCAAAAAAAAAAAAAAAAAACAGGCGCGACGCGATATATTTGCAGCATGGATGCTACTGAAGCCGACACGTACACTCGATCTAATCGCGCGTGCGAGTTCGCTTGGAAATGTGTGAAAGCAATCCCTGACGTTTCGTTCCTCACGGTTTTGGCATCTACCAGATCCAAATCCCCGAGGAGCTCACTCAAGATGGGGACACTTCTATCTGCTCGCCGCTGGTACGGGGACCTATCTACTGCTCTCACGACGCAGCTAAAATCGTCTACAAGCAGAACGGTCCTATCGCAATCTACAAAACGGCGTAAAAAAAGAAAAAAAAAGTTATTTCACCGTGCTGGGGGCATATATACATTTAAACCGCCAACAAACGTTTGCAAAAAAAAAAAGAAATCGCGCAGAATGAAAAGCTTTTTTTTCGTCAGTCGTGACACTCAGCTCAGACAAGGCAAAAACTTTCTCATGAACAAAAAACAACATCCCGAAAAACCGACAGCATGGGTAACGCAGACCTCGAACGTAAGTAACAAGGGTTTCAGTGGGTTGGGTACCTGCACTTGATCAGCCATCTTGGTTTCTTGCGCCACTAAAATTCGGGTCTCTCCTTATAGAGCAAACGTTGTACTTGATAATGTTTCTTGTGGGAGCTGCGACCGCGAGCATTTAGAATTGCTACTTTGATAGATATATCGAGCGTATATATAGTAGAGAGTCACTACGCAGCACTTGCCTTCACGATCTTTTGAAGTCCTCGAAACCAGTCGTTGCCGCTTTACTGACTGTCGCGTCGCGGCCTTCCGTCCGGAAGCTGGTAAGGCACCGCCTTCACGCGTCCCCTCTTGTTTTTCTCTATCCGCATCCAAGGGTTGGGGTCGAGGGTCGTGCCGGGCGCCAAGGGCGTGTCCTCCAGGTCGCGCGCGACAAAGTCGTTGGTCTCGTCCATGACAAGGCTGCCTTCGGGAGCCTTCTACATGGCGGGAAACCGGCCGTCGGGGACCGCTACGACTTCGGTCGCCGTCATCTGGGGGGGCGGGGTGCCAGGGTGTTGCACAGGAACAGCAAGTGTAGACTTGTCGACGTCTCCTGCCGCGGTGATTTGCGGTGAAGCGTTGTCTCCGCCAGAGAGCCCCTCTTGCTCCGCAGACGGTTGGTCGTCGCGCTGCAGTCCTCAGAGGTCCAGCTCTGCCTCTTCAACCTCCATGGTCAGCGACAACAACTCGTCCGTCTCAATTCGACCGGTAACACGGACGTAGCTCTTGACGCACTCTCGTCGTGTCGAAAGCGGTCGCACTCTGGGCACTTCGGTACACGGCAGTCGCGTCTGATGTGCCCGGCGTGGTTACAACACAAACAGACCGGCGCGCGCTCTGGGATGACGATGAGGACGTTTCCTCTGTGGAGCCTCCGCTGGTGCGGTATATCACGGTAAAAACGTTCCGTAAAAAAACGTAGAGTTTCTCATTAAAAGCTACGGAGAAGCATCCGTAATCTGAAATACGATTGACTTGTCCGTAAATCTAAAGTTACGATTCTTTACACAACAACGAAAATTGTTTACAAGCTGAAAATTGTTTTATTTGGTTTAGACTAATAGACAACGGTTCTCACACTTTAAACAATCATTTATTGCACTGTCAAGCAACTTATGATAAACGTTCCGAAACGAGGTGGCGCTTCTTACCACTCAATTCAAAAGGCACGAGGTGAGATTTTTGTCTAGTACAATCACACGGCCGCTATCTCTTCATCTACCCATCTCCGCTCGCTCGTTTTGCTACCACGCTTGTTGTATCGAGGGGTTCGTGAAGGTGCTTGGTGGTTTCTGAAGTTGCGACTGTTCTACGTTAAACTACCTTGTTTTTCCGGATGGTGTGCGGGCTTTCCTTGTTGTTATCAAAACGGAGAGTTGTTCTGCTCTTTTTATTAACATTGATTGGGGACTGTCATATATACGTTCGTATTTTTGACACTTATTTCCTCAAAAGAAACGAAACCACGGATTTGCGTCGCTTTAAACTTTCGGGTTCAATGACGGTCGCCGCTATCTCAGTTCGTGTTTGACGTTCTTCTCAGAGTTGAAAGCTCAAGTCGGGTGCTCGGTTGAACCTTGTGTCATGTCGCGAGCTCGCTGGTACGCGTGGTTCGTCGTTCGTAGCGATTGGGAGGCTATTCGCGCGTGCTGGCTGGCAAGAGTGTTGTAGTAAAGCACATGACAACGCATTGTCTGAGTGCGTGAGTGCGCTTTACGAGTTACGCATCGTTGTTCGCGCAGCCTGTAGCCTTCTCATTTCGCCGAGGGGTCCCTATCGTTTATAAATTACAAATAGCGCTAAGACAAGGACAGACGAAGAAGTGGACAGGACAGGCGCTAACTCACAACGGACGGTTGTATATAAAATCGTCATTTGTGAGTTAGCGCCTGTCCTGCCCACTTCTTCGTCTGTAATTGTCTTAGCGCTATTTGTAATTTAGTATGTATAACCAACTAGCCCGCCAGAATATTTTGACCCTATCGTTTCGTCGAAATTCGTTTCGCGGAAGTTCGTTTCGTTGACAACTTTTCATGGACACGTTTCGTCGACACGAACGTTTCATCGACACACGTTACGCGAATTTCACGCTGCAGGGACGTTTCGCTCCACGCGTGTATCACTGAGGTGTAACCCACACCCCCGCCTGCGTTCACACCACTTCGCGGCGACAGTTTGCGGCTGTTTCATTACAAAAATGTTAACCCACCTAACCGACCCGTACAGGTCGCTTCGCCACGACAGTCTCGTGCACCTTATTACCCCCCCCCCCCCCCCCAAAAAAAAAAAAGAAAAAAAAGCTAATTTGAGCTGTCGATGAAACGATCTGCCGAGGAAACGTCGTTCAATGAACTGATCCCCACCGGTGTATCACCACCGCGTGATGCACGTTCACTGGTTAGCAGTCGTAATGCAGCCAGTGAATTTCTCATTTCACAGAATGCACCTGTGTCACTGTACGCTGATTCCCCCCAACCATATGGTCTAAGACCATCGTATTGATATTAATTTTTATGCTCATATCATTCTATCTGTATATTGAAGCGATATACCTCCGCTCAATACTTACACGGCGCCACGCAGGAGGGCACGTAATACCACTGTTCCACGGACTGTAAAATTGTATGCATTAATCTTGGCTCCTCAGTCAGACTGTTTGTAACGAGCATAGCCACCGTTCCTGCAGATTCAAATTGTCTGAGATGCAAGCTCATATTTTTTCAGGAGGCGTCTTCACCGACAATTGCTTCCTTGTCACTGAGCATCAGCCAATGTTTAAAGAGCCTATGCCATTCTTGAAGGCGGTATGCGTCTTGTTTGGAGCTTTTTACGTGTTGAATTTACCTATCCAAAGAAAGCCTTGGCCACTCTCGAGTTTATTCAACGGTGAAAAAATCTTGAAATGCGTCAAGTCCACAGGATATGTCATAGAATGACATAATCTATATCACCCTTTCATTTATCGTGCCGTAACGCCCTTTTTCACAACTCGCACAAACATTTGAGCTGTATTAATTTTACAAAGAATTACGCTGATGCATTTTTATAATGAATGGATAACGTGTAAACACTGGTTGTCATTAGGGTGTTACTTTCAAGGCAGGGAAACATGGTTATCTTAAATAGACCGGCACGCGACACTGGCGTCACGCAGCTGCGGTGGCGCTGTCGACAGCACTGCGCATGCGCAGACGCTTCACTTCACGCGAATTTGGTTTCTGCACACGCGCAGTGCCCACACCCGGTGTGGGCCAACGCGGGCTTGTTTATAAACAGCGTGTCGGTCTATAGAATGTGTGCTCGTTTAGTCTGACCTGATAGTAGAACAAAAATGGCTTCACCTTCACCAGGCTGAGTATGCATGAAGCAGGACTGGCATTAATGTTAGATGATGCAATATATCCTCCTAGACCAATCTTCCAAATCAACCTGGAGAAGGGGTTGAAGAGAATGGGAGCAGTGAAGCGAACGACGGCCCATCGCAAGGTTTTAGCGCTGCTGAAGGGCTTCAAATGAAGTGTCCACAGAAATCCCTTGAACCCCTATGTTTTTATGGTAAGCGCAAATTTTAATTCCTACACGCCTAGCATCACTCTAAGAGGAAGACAACTCTAATGTGGCTGATGCCAACCTTTTGAGAAGTGTAACGAAGGGCTTTGTGAATATTCAAAACTTTCAAATATCGAAGGGAATGATGTCATATTTTGTTTATACTTTGACCGAATAGGACGGTTCGGCAGTTGTACGAATTTTCAATCTGAGAATGCTCCAGGACACACCATTATAAAAAAAGCAATGAAACGACTCACAAAAGCCCACACAGAAGTCTGGAAACTGTATGCAAATAAAACTTGTTTCAACTCGTTCATTTAAAACTGGAAGTCATCCTATAATTGTAACCAAAGATGGTTGATCTGTAAAATGTTTGAGCCCCCAGAGCCAATACATGATTTGCTGCGATACGCTGCTGTGAACCGGTGATGCATGCACGCAGTGCGAGTGCTACAGTGTCAAGGTAGATCTGGCCGACATGATATGGTATTCATATCCCGTGTTATCAGGAGTCTGCATCTGTTGAATTACAGCAACCGGCATCCTGCCACTTTACAAATTATCTCCTTGCAACGTTTTTGCCCCTTGCTCTCGCACAAAATAATTATTCGTTTGATATTTAAATGTATTATTATTAAATAGTAACTGTTAAGCTTTGAAGTAAGTGAAGCCTCATGGTTCTTTCTTTTTGTTTCATAGAGGTTTTTCAAAGCACAAGTCGGCCGGTCTGGCAGGCACCTGCAGCCATGCTTGCACTGCATGACTACTTAGCATGTCCAGTGCCAGCTGCTATTTAAGCTGCTCTAACTTGATTAAATTGACAGTGACAATCTTGTCTTTTTTTTCAGAAAATACATTTTGCACCTCAAGACGTCGAGCAATGTTTGATGATCTAACCATTTGAACAAGTTGAATTACGGAGTCAACGTCGCTTTTGTTTTTTTATGGTAAGTCACAAGTCTGAGTTCTTACAGATTGAGCATGTCCCTGAGAGGGAGGCAACACTGATGTAGCTGATGTCACTTTTTCGACAACTGTTGTAGCAATATCAGCCACATCTAACATGGTGCCTCCAAAGCCCCAGTTTGAACATGTATCCTTTTTCCAATGTATATTTTAGCCGATTATGAGTTAACTTCGAAATGGAACTGCATGGTTCATTTTTGTTTTGTAGAGGTTTTTCAGGGCACAAGTTGGCTGATCTCTGGCAGCCTCCTGCAGCCATGCTTGCACTGCAGTCCAGTGCCAACTATGATTTAAGCTGCTCTCACTTGCCTAAGCTGGCATTCTGACAGTCTTGTGTGTCTTGATTTCCAGAAAAAATAGTTAGCATCTCGTAACGTCGATAAATGTTTGATGATTTAACCATTTTAACAAGCGAGTTACGGAGTCAACCTCGCTTGTGTTTTTTATGGTAGGTCACAAGTCTGCTTTCTTACAGATTGAGCATGTCCCTGAGAGGGAAGCAACACTGATGTAGCTGATGTCACTTTTTCGACAACTGTTGTAGCGATATCAGCCACATCTAACATGGTGCCTCCAAAGCCCCTGTTTGAACATGTATCAAGCCTTTTTCTAATGCATATTTTAGCAGATTATGAGTTAACTTCGAAATGGAACTGCGTGGTTCATTTTTGTTTTGTAGAGGTTTTTCAGGGCACAAGTTGGCTGATCTCTGGCAGCCTCCTGCAGCAATGCTTGCACTGCAGTGTTACTTTGCATGTCCAGTGCCAACTGCGATTTAAGGTACTCTCACTTGCTTAAACTGGCATTCTGACAGTATTGTGTATGTCTTGTTTTTCAGAAGATACGGTTAGCATCTCGAAACGTCGAGCAACCTTTGATGATTTAACCATTTGAACAAGTCGAGTTACGGAGTCAACGTCGCTTGTGTTTTTCATGGTAAGTCACAAGTCTGATTTCTTACAGATTGAGCATGTCCCTGAGAGGGAGGCAACGCCGATGCAGCTGATGTCACTTTTTCGACAACTGTTGTAGCAATATCAGCAACATCTAACATGGTGCCTCCAAAGCCCCAGTTTGAACATGTATCAAGCCTTTTTCTAATGCATATTTTATCAGATTATGAGTTAACTTCGAAATGGAACTGCGTGGTTTATTTTTGTTTTGTAGAGGTTTTTCAGGGCACAAGTTGGCTGATCTCTGGCAGCCTCCTGCAGCAATGCTTGCACTGCAGTGGTACTTTGCATGTCCAGTGTCAACTGCGATTTAAGGTACTCTCACTTGCTTAAACTGGCATTCTGACAGTATTGTGTATGTCTTGTTTTTCAGAAGATACGGTTAGCATCTCGAAACGTCGAGCAACCTTTGATGATTTAACCATTTGAGCAAGTCGAGTTACGGAGTCAACTTCGCTGGTGTATTTTCATGGTAAGTAAAAAGTCTGAGATATTACAGATCGAGCATGACTCTGAGAGGGAGACAACGCTGATCTAGCTGGTGTCACTTTTCCGACAAGTTTTGTAGTAGTGTCCGTCACATGTAACATTGTTTTGACCCCAACTGGTGTTACTATACACTATAGCTAGATTCAAACCTAATATGCTAAATTCATTTGAATCTATAGTCCGTTGCAACCTAAGAACGAAGGGCGAGGGGAAGACTGGCCGGGGAGGAGGAAGCAGACGGAACGCTAAAGAGAGGAGGTTTCCCCCTCTCTTCTCTAGCGTTCCGTCTGCTTCCTCCTCCCCGGCCCGTCTTACCCTCGCCCTTCGTTCTTAGGTTGCAACGGACTATAGTTACTATAGCTAAATTCAAACCTACTAGTTCACCTGCTGCTGGCTTTTTGTAGCCGATGAACTTGCCACGTTTGAATCGCAGGTAGTATTAAGTAGTGACACGTTGCGAGTGACATACTAATGTAAAAATTGTTTTCTTGGTAACGTTTAACTATCGCACGCTAAGTTTGTGAGAAGCAACTTCTGTATCACGTTATTCTTTTCTGAATAAAAAAATGTAGCAATGTTCTTTTGTAGTTAATATTTTTATCTTTCTAATTACATTTACATTGAGGAGCATAATCTGATGTATACCTTATATCTAGATTGTCATGGATAGACAACGACCAAAAAGATTACGCATATATTTCGGATTATAGATGACGAGTTCCAATGACAAAGTGCAGCTGGCAATGCAGAGAAAACACTGACAACAGATAAACGAGGAGAATATTTTTTCAACTCCTTCCAAAAGTTGTGTGTACAGTGAGGCGCAGTGGTAGAGAAAGGTAACCTCAGAGACAATGGCTTTGTGTATCGTTGAGGTGTTAACCAGGAACAAATCCTTGTGTGTGCAAGCCATTCCGCCGAGTGTGCCAGTTGAAAGCTTGTTCAGCGATGGAAATGGATGTGCTTGCCTTCAGTAAAGTAAAACTTTTGGACGAAAATTTAGAAAAGCAACTGCTGCTTCAGTATAAGATGTAATAACACGGACACAGGCACTTTGTGCAATAAACCTGAGCATAGCCGGTTCCTACTTTTCCTTGTTTATTTCTTTAATAAAAAAATTAAGGTAAAGTAATGGAATTACCTCTTAGGAGTAACTGTTATAGGTTGCTTTTTTCTTAACTAGCTTAATTAGGTAGTTTTTTATATAAAGTATCTTGCCCAAGGCAACAAGTATTGCAAGGGTCCTCTAAATGCACAATTTTTTCGCTTAGTTTAGGTCGATGCCTACAAGGTCTTGCTCTAAGAAGATTTTAAATCTTTTTTTATATATTCTAACACATTATAAGGTAACCTTTATGTAAAGGGAACTGCATGGTTCTTAAGTCTTGTTTGTAGGAATTTTTTAGAGCACAGGTCAGCTGATTTCTGGCAGTCTCCTGTGGCCATTGTACTGCAGGATTACCTTGCATACTTATAGCCTACTACAATTTAAGCAACTCTCATTTGTATAGATTGTCATTCGTGTTTGTCTTTTTTTTCAGGAACTACACTTGGAATTGTACAACGTGGAGCAGTTTTTGACGATTGAGGACTTTGAAAAAGTCAGTTTGTGGAGTTGGCTGAACATGTTTTTTGCTGGCAAGTAAATAGTTCAGTTTTTAAAACCTAGCATGTCTGAGAGAAAAGCAAACCTGATGTGAATCACAGCACCCTTCTGAAAACTGTTTGGACAATATTGGTCACATCTAACCAGGGTTTTCCCCACGGTGGGCGGCAGTGGCTTCGCTGCCCGCTAGTCCTGCTAGCCGCCCAATTCTTTGAAAAATGTCTTGTGGCCTTCATGTCTTAACAGAGAAATCCGCCGTGCTCGGCGGATTTCTGTGCCAAGAAATGCAGGTACAGGTCCCCACAATCCAAATTAATACGACTTGGTCGAGGTGCACGCAAGAAAGATGCAGCTGCTGCCTGTGTCCCCCTCCCCTCCACAGTCGTAGTCGGATGTCTATTTGTCCACAATTTATGGAGAAAAATTTGTGTCTAACATTTATTTTATTCTAACTTGTACAGCTTCACTAGATCAAAGGCCACAGTTATTAAGAAGGCCTTCCACAAGACTGGCTTTTTCCTCTTTATCTGTGCAGACCCGATTAATTTATTAATCGGGTCTTCAATTTTAAGCATTTGGCTTCACATATTTATTTCTTGTAGATATAAAATAATTGATGTAAAGAAAGTTTCATGATACTTTTTTTTAATGGGTTGCTCGTCTCAGCTTGTCTTGTTTTCATTTTAAATGCGACGGCATTTGTGGGCAAACCTTTTATCACTTTTTATCGGTCGGTTGGTCTGTTGGATGGTTCGTGTGACCGATTTGACTCTAGCACAGGCAACGGCACAAGCCCATAAGGACAGCTCGGTTTGTATGAGCGCTCACGCAGAGAGAACGCTTTTTAAAATCTTGCGTCTGACCCTATGCCTTTGTCAGCTCCAAAGCCAACTTGTGAATTGGAGTATATGGCATGCAGGTACACCAAAATGCATCGTTCGCACACATTGGGACAATCTCTTAGTGAAAATTATAAAGAAGGGTCCGCCTTTCAACGGGCAACAAAAAAATGTGCAGTCAGAATGCGCTGACGAGGTGGCCAAGCGAGCTCCTTGAGTGGTAGGCACTTGGGGTAAAGGAAATGGCTTGATCACATTTTGGGGGTAATCAGGTGCACAAAGTGTGAAGCTTGCAAACAGACTTGCATGCCATATAAAAATAATCTAAATTTTTATCACTTGCTCAACTCAAAAGCGTGTGCGCAGGTGTGCTCAAACGTGGATAGGATGGAGCTCCCAAATTGTGAGATTGGGGACTGGGAACTAAACTACTGCTTAGTCTCCAGTTTTTGATAGTAGTTTTAGTACAAATCCACTCTTTCACCCCCTCAGTTCTGTGAAAACCTTCAGGGATATCTAAAGAGAAAATACACTTTCTAATGTTCACACTCTCTAAGCACTCGAGGCTGACCACCTGATTCGACAACGAGAAAGAGTGCAACTAGCCCTTCGTTCTAATGGGAGGTTTTGAGTGGCTGCCCGAACTTAGAAACGTCTAGGATATGAGCTTAGCCAGTTTTAAATAGACTCTTCTGCAACATCTTATGAACCTTAGAAATAAAGCATTACTCAAACTGAATCGAGTTTTCCGGTTGGTTCATCAGTTCTCAAGAAATGCTTCACATTATAAAGCAAATCACTCTTGTGATTCCGGCCTTACATTGTTTTCACAGTTTCGAAATAATTTAAGCTTGAAGTCTATCGCTTTTTACTAAGGAACAGGAGAACAAGTCCCTAAAGTCAAACATTGGTTTTAGATATCGGATCACAGGATGAACAATTTAGGGGCAATGTCCATTTGACTTTTGTATAAGATGCATGGCTAAAAATTAAATGGGCTGAGGGGGGCTGTGTCTTATGCAGAAAGCTCAATTTGCACATGTTGTTGATATGATACAGATATTTAATTGTTTTTTTTCTGTTTTCTCTTCTTTAGCACATCATGTTACATACAGCATCTAAAAACAAAGGCAAAACCACGAGGCTCCACTTTGGCTTTTCAAGGACCCAAATAAAGTGTTCGAAGGTACTTTTCTTATTTTCTGATCAATTATTCAGGTGACATTGCATGATTGCTGCAAGCAGCATAGGAAAGAAGACTCAATATTCTTTTAAAGAGATCCTTTTCCAATTCAAAATTTTGTAACCTTTTTTTTATAGAAAACCTGGTTGTATCAGCGTCATAATGAACGTTACTCTATGTATAGGGCAGCATCACTTAGGAACTGGCTGTAAAATAAACTGGAGAAATCTGCTCCTACAAGCATTGAGCTCATATTCTTACCAAAGGTCTATTTTAGCAGTGAACACTATTGTGACATGTCAAGGCATAGCTCCGTCTCTGTGGAATGTGAAAACAGCATTCTCTATATTGTCAAGCATGAGTGCCGACGCAGATGACTGAGAGTGACGTTTGGTGTTGTCAAGGTGCTTCATATCGCTGTTTAAAAATGCAATGACTGCAGTGGTCGATCAGACTGCAGATAATGTTTTGTAATCCCACTACTTCCTATAATTCGGCACGTTTATCTGAATGCCAGAACTGACAGAAGAAAAAACAACTGACATTGAGGAAACTTGCTGCAGATGCATTGCTCACCACAGGTTGTGGCACCTCTCGACAAGAGCACTCAACACGACTCGGTTGTATACATCGGTGCCCATTGTCAAAAATTTAAATAATGTAGTTCATATTTTTCACAGAATGGAGTTGCACCTTAAAAGTTTTCATGGTAATCTGTGTCACAAAAAAGAAAACCTTTGATAATAAGTTGAGCTTGCTAAATGAAGGCATTGATTCTTCTAGCTCATTTTACAGCCCACCTTTCTATTGACACCGCCCTATGCGGAGAGCAAGTCGTCTGCTTCTTGCACAGACATTACGGTGACGTCGGAACGGTGACGAGCTCTCATTGGCTTTGATTGGAAGGATATAGTGGGTAGACCACAATGCTAGACACCATGAGGTCTAGCCACTATTTTTTTTTTCAATCAGCCAATAAGAGCTCGGCCTTCTGACATCATCGCAACCCCTGTGCAAGAAGCAGACGAACTTGCGCTCCGCATAGGATTACGGACACTCAAGAGTGCTTTCCGTAATATAATTTACGGAAAGCCTACTTTGTTTGCCCTTTTACGGACAACTTTTAAACACTTTTACGGATACTAGAGCGATTTCCGTAATAGGTTTTACGGAATGCATATTCCAGTCCGTTGTTTTACGGACAGGTCTTGAATAGCGTTACGGATAGTAGAGCACTTTCCGTAATCCGTTCTGCGGAACGTCCTTTTATTTGCGGATTTTTCCGTTATTAGGATTACGGATGACCTTTCCGGCAGCATAGGTGCCAGAGAATTTTTCCGTAAAAGAGGGCAATTTTTTTTACAGTGTACTGTCGGACGTGACGCCGTTCCTCAGCGTCATGAGGACGATGCGCGTGGTTGACTCGATGGCCTCGAATCCCTCAACGTGTCACTTCTCGTGGGAGACTTCGACAACTTTGCCATAAGGCTGAAAAAGTATAACTCACTGCGTCGTCGGGGACGTGGAAGGGGCTGCACGCGAAAGCATACTTTTGTGGAACACGGGTCGATTATGACGCACCGCCGACTTTTCACGCTCAATTCCTTCGCATTCAACGATTGTTCCTTGGCGCCTGGCATCCGAAGCGTGGCTTTCCAAACATGGTTCGTCTGATACGCGCCTAAAGAGGTGATATCAGACAACAGAGCGATTCGCTTAAGTTCTTGGCGAAAGTCTTCTATCCGATATGGACGCCCCTTGAGGTCGCAGTGAAGCTGCACCGAGTTTAAACATGTTTGCTTAGTGGGTACAGACGGCAGGACAATCTTGTACTCCTCCGAAGTGTCAGCAAAAGACAAGAAACCACAGCCGGCAAGGGCCGCTTTCGCGGCCCTATCGGAGCTAGTCACCCTGCGACTGTCTGGTGCGAGTACAGAAGTGGAATCCTCCACGCTGGCATGTACGCGCCCGCTCGGCGACGCGCGAGGCGATATTGGGGCGTTTTTATGATAAGGTGTAGCGATTAACTGAGGTGACATAAATGCTGGCAACCATAGATTGTGCAGATTTATTTGATCTCTCTGGCGCCTTTGAAAAGTGCAATGTCTTCCTAAATAAAAAAACAAAAATAATTCAAGGGAGTTGTTGTTCCGAACCTTAAATTTTATTCATTTATTAGTGTATTTTGTAATAATTATTCTTTAATTAACTTTAATAGCCTCAAGGGCCATAGAATATTACAGTAAAGAAAGCATACAAATTCACACAAAAATGGCAAACTAAAAATGTGAAATAGTATGCAGATTTGATAATATAATAAGTTGGGCGTGATGACATTAAATATGATTAGTTAACGTGTCTTTAAATAAACCAGATAATAGCACTTTTTCCAGGTGTGCTGGAAGGTGTTCCACCCATATGATGTTTTTGGTATGAAGGAGTCAATGTATGCTGGTTCTCCCCAATGAGGTCTGCCAACTATAAAATTATAGTCGACTCTTTCAAAAATGTAAGAAAGGCTAAGGCATCGTTTACTTTTCAGTGAAGCGTTGAAATGATATATATTGTAGTAAAGCCACAAACGAGATATATTACGATCACTTACCTCTTCCAGCTATCACTATAGAACGACACATTTTTGCAATATTCTCAAAATACCCGTGACAGTTCCCACCCAGAGTGAGGTATGCACAAATTTTGAAATATGTTTAATCAAAATAGCAAATATTCAGGTGATTTGCCGTGTCTTGTGATTAACCTTTTCTTGTAATTATCTGCGCATTAGCACATCTTCTCCTCTTACACTTGCTACTCCACGATCGTCATTTTGGAAGGGCATCGTCCCACACGACCAAGGTTTCAGCCGCTATCTTTTAGCGTAGCTCTACGTTATCGACGATACTTTGTGAGCATCGGAGACGACTGGTGTTCCTAGAATGAAACGATACTACCGCTAATCGGGCTGATAATCCTGACAATCTTCCAGAGCATTCTATACTCTAGAGCTCCTCTCCCTCCGTGCGCACATGTGGTTGAGCTCCTCTTCGCCTATCCTTCTGGTCGCGTGACCTCCCTCGTTAACCAATCAGCATCGAGCTTTGCGGCTATGCTTATTATGCTTTACTTACCAGGCTTCACGAAATGCTGAACAACTAGCCAAACGCGTAACAACAATACGATACAGATACAACGTCACAATGCCATTGTGAAATTACCGGTAAATGAGCGTTGCGTTGTTCTTCATTCCTACAGCGCAGACGTACCTCCAGATGGCGCTCGTTACTCGAAAAAGATAAACGTAAACACATCGAGGGGCTTTAGAAAAATATCCATTGAACGACGGTGACAGCCAAGGCGCTGCATACTGTTGCACAAGTTTCTGCATACAAGCCATATTCTTCGTTCTATTCTATGTGCATTTTCCTATAACGGGAAAACGCGCATAAAATTTTGCCCGTTAAATTGAGTGCATTTCTATTAAAATATGTCAAGCAGCTAAAGCCCGTACCTCGAAAAGCAAAAAAAAAAGGCTTCTTGTTTGGGGCTTTGACATCTTTATGCGAATACGCTGCAAATGATATGAACTTTATTTATTTTATTATTGATTAATAAACCTAGTGGGCGTTCCTTCATGATTGAACACACTCCCCAAACCTACATATACATACGATATTGTGGGATTTACGTAGAACTTACATTTCACTTGGACCCATTTCAGCACACACACTGATGCTTTGACAGCTTTCATGCAGAAGCGCTCGGAGATATCGAACGAAGCTCTACCCTTTCAAACCCTGTTTGAAATCTTTCATCGCAATAGTTCAATCGGATTAGTACCGCCTGATTGGCTGCAGAAAGCGTCGCCGTTCTTTTATCTCGAGCCTCCTGGACGTGCATTCCACATTCCTTTTTCCAGACTATATTGTATTGTTTTTTTTTTTTACCCGGTTTATTTCTTTTCAATAGACCTTTTGATAAATTACCGCAGCACCAAGGAGCATGCTGCAAGTGAAGTTACACCCGCTGCACGTACTAGCGTCTGTATACACTGTTCATCATTAAAGGGGTACAGAAACAAATTCCAATCCTCAATTTTTAAGCTTTAATGTAGCCGTCTTTCGTTGAAAGGCACAAGAAAACTAATTTTAAAGCTAATTAAACGATCTTTCAATGTGAACCTGTGGGATGCATGTGGAGCCTATTTGGGAGGTAATCTAGCAATGTTGAGGAACTTGCTACGTTGTGGTGACGTTGGACGTTCCATCGGAGCAGCAGCCGCTCTTTGGATTTTCAACATTTTCCTTTATAGCTTTCCTCCTCATCTCACAAATCACGCATGTACCAAACAGCCTAAGAAGACGGAAAGGAGGAACTCCCCTCTTTCTTGGACCTTCGTTTGTGTACCCGGACACAGCCATTCTCCCCCTAGAAGATTAGCCCGTCGCTCAAAACTCGGACCAAAGTTGCTTTACCCACTCCGTTCAACAATACCGACATTATATTTTCTTGCAATGGATTCCAGGTCGCAGTTCGCTTGAAGTATCTGGACAATCAAGCTAGAATTGAAGGTTAAAAAAGGACGGCTCATTTTAAGTTATATTATCAAGATCAAATTCAAGCGACATGGCCGGAATAATGGGAAGCATTTTGGCAACGTAACAACGTAGCAAAATAACACTTTTATGCACACCTGAAAGTTATGCAATCCAGTTATTAAATGCTTCATGCCGAGGAAACTGCACCAGGTAATTGTAGTTGTGGTACACGGGATTGGCTCTGATGAGACATACACGCACAAATATGCACATATGATTGGTCAAATTAACTAAGCTTATAAAAGTCAACATTCTTAATGCTCCATGACAGCAAACGCTCACTCTGATTTTGCAGGCGCTGCTTAATACGAATAAAAGCACTCATGCAAGCCTTAAGCACAAAACACAATCAATACATTCTGCAATCGAACGCTCTAGTTATTAAGCTACACAACATTTATAAAACCAAGGTAAACTTTTTTTAATCGATTAAATGAGATTTATTTGTTTTAAATTGGATTTGTTTCTTTTAAACGCCCCTTGGTTAATTGTTGATGAAATTTGACAGTTAAATACTGGCGATCTACTTGGGTTACAACGATATTTTTTCGCCTGTGGAGAGCCCAAAAGACGCTCTGTATATATATTATAAAATCATTGAGCTGTATAAAATGTCCTTCGCGGTACGTTAACGTTAATATTATGCTACAACCAAAAACTATCAATATTGAGATCGATTTTCTCAAAAAACTTTTTTATTTTTTTTTGTTACAGTGTAGATATGATAGTTGTCTACTTGAAAATCAAACTTTACATAATGTGGAAGGCAAGGAAAGGCTCTACACGTGGTATTATTTTAAGAACAAAACTAAACATAGTCGACTCAAAAAAATCCGCAGTTTAGGTCACAGTTGTTCGCGAAGGCATGTTTCGGGATTTTTACAAAGATTTGATCGACGAATAATGCATAGCAGTTGAAATGTAGCTTTACGGACTTGCAAATCTATCTCAATAAAAAAATATAGAAGCTCTGTATTGAATACTTTGAGATTGAGAGTGGTTCAAAAACGCCACACACGAAAATCGTCAAAACCCACCATCGGCATTTGCTCGTTTTTAGCATATTTAGAGGCTTAAAACTCAAAACCAAGGCAAATACCTCTAACGGTATATATTCTGGCTAAAAGAAGGGTGTGAAGAAAACACGACGCGAGAAAAATAAAAAAGAAGATAAAATTTTTTTTCTTTTATACAGCGTGCTGAAATTGAACCAAAAGTGAAAACCCTCTTTGTTTCATAATTTATTTCTCAGTACTCGTACAAGATAAAAACACATACTTTGTTTAATTTGGAAGGCAATGAAAGGTTCTACCCGTGGTATTATTTTAAAAGCGACACTAAACATAGTGGACTAAAAAATAAATCCGCAATTTAGGTGACAGTTGTTCGCGGAGGCATGTTTGGGGATTTTTACAAAAATTGGAGCGACGAATAATAAATAGTAGTTATAATGTCGTCTTAACTACTTGCAAACATATCACACTAAAAAAAATATAGACTTTTTTTTTAATACTTTGAGATTGAGAAAGAGATTCAAAAACGCCACACACGACAATCGTCAAAACCTTGTTCTTTCCCGCTTCTGTGGGTTTTATTTTTTTTTTCTCAGAAACTAAACATGTCAAGACATTAAAATAAAAAGGATTGTTCTTCTTGGAACATTCGCCACAAAATATAAAATATGAAGCAAAATAAAAAATACGACTGCACCTCGTTACCTGAATCCAAAATGAAACCGCCCATATGTAATATAACCGTTGCCGGAATTTCTTGAATCAAAGCGTTTGCGGCTTCGGTACAAGAGGGACTAAATATTAAATTGTTTAGTTCAAGTAACGTTGAAACAACTGATTTTCAAATTTGTCATCAATTAACTTTCCCCTTCTGATGCACATCCCTTTCCTTGCTAAAGAGGAGCTGGCCGGTAGTGCAATATTCAGTCGTAAAAAAAAGAGAACTTTCTAAATGGTGGAAAAGTCGTTAGGACTGGAAAGCGGCATCAGGGTTTCAGCCTTCTATCGTTTCGTCTTTATGCCTAGCGGTAGTGCCCAGAAATGACGGTCGAAACTCACCCCGAGGTGCTTGCGAAGTTTGGAGGAAGCGGACCTCCCGGCTGCGTATACTTTCTTGCAGTGTTTAGAGCGAGCGGTGAAGTTATCGCCCCTGTATTCGACGAGGTCAAAGTGCAGTTCATCGGCTGCCCACAGTGACAGCTGACGTTCGTCACACATGCCAGCCTCTCGTTTGAGCGAAAAAGAATAATTACCATCCAACTACTTTCCTTTTTTCTCGGGATGTTCTTTCTACCTTCCTCTTTCTCTTAAGACAGGTCTTGTTCCCCTCCTTCAGCTGACAGGAGAGGGAGAATCCGATTAACAGAATGGCCCATTACAATAATAAAGATGGGAGCAGAACGCTCACCCATTTAAAACTGAATAAAGTGAAGAATACCTGATATCATACAAGGTAAAGAAAGGAGTTGACAAAACCAACGCGAAGTCGTCTAGGAATGCATTCAACTTTTTTTTTTTTTTATTTCTTCTATGCAACAGAGAGCCAAAGATTCAATCGTGAATCACGGACTCGCGGCCCCTGGAAAAGGGCAAGTCGACCAGTTGAAACGTCGTCTGTGGCCCCGGTGAGACAGTGTCTCCTGGCGGCGACTCGCTTTCTCAAAATAAGCTAGCGCCACGACTGCTGCGGAGCCTACGACAGGGGCTCTTGTTCGGCGTTAAACAGCTCACCCATGTGTCTACGTGTCGCGCGCTTCCGGGAGGTAGATCTGTCGGTTGGCCGAAGAGGCGGGAAGGGTGAAGACGGGGCGGGCGACAGAGCCACGCACAAAGAAAGTATGCATAAAGCGAATGCTAAATCTGCTTTTCCGCGCTATGAAAAAGGACAAAAAGGAGTAGAAAAACGTTCGCCCTGTGCTACCGTACTTTGCTGCGACGAAAAACGTTTTGAGTTCTGGTTTTGTTTTGTCGCGTCTAACCTGGGCCCGACCTCCGCACATGGTCGAACCCGCTGTAGTGTTCACTTGTAGGGTAATTTATTTTCGCGAAAGGTATCGGTATTTTTGCACATAGTTTTTAGTGATTTAAAAGAAGTATTTAAGTTATCATTACAGTTACTTCAAAAATATGTCGGGTTACAATTAGAGGTTACAAACAAAACTAACAAATTACAGTATCGCGATACTGTACCCAAGACAACCTAAGGCTGCCCGAACGAATCGCGCCTTTGAACAGTGAGGGTCCACGAGAAATCGGCAAGTATATTCGCAGTCCACCGTCTCCTTCGCCGGCTTCACACCGAGGAGCTCTCTCGCCTTCATCGACTCTTTGTAGGTCCCACCTGGAAAGCCTGTCTGCCCTGCGTCACAAGGAAAACTAAGTGCGGTAATACCGGGAGGTGGAAGGGTATGCGCTTGGGCTAGTTGGTGATTCACAGTTTAGAGTGTAAAGTCGCTAATGAAAACAACGTACAAGTGAAAGACACCGCAAAGGGGCTCTGTGGTATTGGCCTCTTTCATTTGTCCGTTGTTTTTTTTAGCGCTGTTACCCTCCAAACCGGGAGGTGGTATTGCCGAGGATAAACGACGCAAATATCTTCCACAAACGTTGCAGGGCTCCCGCCCAACAAAAGAGACGCATCGAAACGACTCACACCGTGATTATGCCAAATATCCGCAACGTTGTCATCGACGGACACGACGTAACGGCGCTCATCGACACCGGAGCAGAGCATTCCGTTCTGAGTGGAAAGTTTTCTTGTCGGCTTCGAAAAGTGATGCGCCGAAGGATGGTGCAGACATTCCAATCGGCGAAGAACACCTCACCAGGCCAATAGGGAGGTGCGCAGCTCGCGTCGAGATGCACGGTGAGACGTGCCCAGTAGAAGTCGGTGTCCTCAAAGACTGCGCGGGGAACGTCGTTCTCGGAATGGACTTTCTGCCGGAATACGGCGCCGTCATCGACCTGGGAGCAAACAAGTTGACTCTACGGAAACACCTCTTAACGCAGGATGATCCCGAAACGACGTCAACCGCTGCCCGGGTCGTCGCCGACCCTGTGACATCGCCGTCGCGATCAAGGGATTTTCGTAGTTCAGACGAAACCGCCGTTTAACGTACAAGGTAATTTGGTTCAGCTTTGTGCTAATATAGTTAGGCTTGCATCCGGACGATGCACTTTTAAAAAGGGGAGTAATGCCGCTTCCATAACCAAGAAGGAGTGCTTCTGCGTACTTCTTGAAGATTCGAGTTTACTCTTAGACCGAGTGTTAAGGATAAGGAAGTCATCATGACCTTGATGAGTAAATTTCTACCTTGCTTACTCCCGAATATTCTAGGCCTAATCTTCGAGAACCCGAGTGTAGTAGAGGGTGGTCCAAGTCACCAGACTCGATCTAAAATTGACCGTCAAAATCGACGCCTGAACGTAGCAATCAAAAAGTTTCGTCAAAGCTGTATTTCCAAGGTCGGTTTTTTCTTGTGAAATTACAAAGCGTAGGTCTCTTTCTGTAAACAATAAGGCCAAGAAACTTGCCAGGGTCTACGACGGGCAGCGACGCAGACGACAGGGGTACAGTAGCGAGGTGTGCTTGGCGTTCGTATCGACAGAGGGCGCTACCTCCTTATCGCAACGGCTCGCAACCACCGTGGTTTATTAAAATAAACATAATCTTCTTGAAATGTACCTTCGGTTAAAAAATAAATGCGGACAATAAAAGCAAAACTTAAAGTAAAAAAAAAAAAACGCGACTGCATAACGGCGGCGCTTTTGCTGGCAATGGATTTCGTCTGCTTTCTTTCGCTCGTCGGCTGCACCTTCAGACGCCTCTCCCGACGCCATCTATCAATAAGAACGCCAAAGACACCCTGCTAGTGGACTTGGTCGTCTGCGTCGCCACCCGTCATAGACCCTGGCAAGTTTCTTGGCCCTATTTTTTACTTAAAGAGAACTACGCTTTGTAATTTTACAAGAAAAAAAAAACGACCTGTGAAATGCACCTTTGACGAAAAGTTTAGATGGTCACGTGCCGGCGTCGATTTTTACGGTCCATTTTAGATCGAGCTTGTTGACTTGGACCACCCTATAGATAAGTAGCCCAGCATGGCCGTGCCGACCCGCTCTCATGACGACGAGGGACACTCTTTCGCAGTCTCGCTCCAACCACCTGTCCCGCCGACGCCGCGACGTTTGCTGCTTTTGTTTCGACGCTCGTTCTTTATTTGGTTTCTGACACAAGTTCTAACAAAGCCTTTATTTTCTGTTTACACCTCTTCGAGCCTCTTTCCATCCTTGACAATATCTCCCAACGGTTTAAAAAGCGTTGATAGATCGGAGCACACTTCAAATAAAAAACAATGGTGTATATTATCAATACGGTACCGTGTTTTTGTAAAGACCGGTGAACCACGGATAATAATCCCCAAGCTGGTTTTATCAAAATTGAAGGAACCCTAAAAGAAAAAACGAAACGGATTAGCCCTCAATAACAAAACCCCAAGCTTCACAGGAGGAAAACCTTATGAATGACCTTACTGGTTTTCAAACGGGTCTTCGATATCCTTTTACATACGCCCTAATAAACAGAGAGTTTTTCGAGACGCACAAATGGACAACGATGAACACCGAATCAAAAAAAAAAAAAAATCTCTCCCCTTCAAAAAAACGGACGCAAATTTGAAGGAAAATTAAATCCCGAAAACGCGGAACAATAATTTTGAGCCATGTGCACAAGTATCCAGTAAGATTTTCTCACCTTGGAAGATTGTCGGGTTGTAGGAACGTACCACTTCGCTTCAACCGGATATGAAGTATTTCACCCAGTTAATGGAGTACAGTATATATCGAATGTCCGTCGTATAGGCTCCGCGCGAACAAACCTGTGAAGTAGAGAAATGTTAAATTAAGCCCGTGCCACATTGAGTCTAATACACCCCTTTCGAAAGTCATGTGTCGATTATTAGAAGGTCGGAATAACTGCACAATGGCAAAACAACTGACATCGTAGAACGTGCAAGACATCTCATAATATAGCGGACGTTGGAGCGCCGTCAACTTTAGAAGCCGACACGTCGATCAAACAGCATCGAAAGTGAAACGTCGCAGCGCTGATTACTTTTTTTAGGGTGTGTTTTTGCCTTCGAATCTAACAACACGCATTAAGTGTGCCTCGACGTTGCGGTTTAGAAGGCCAATGTGCGGGGATTCCACAGTTACCAACAAAATGCCGTCTTTCGAGAGGTGTCTATATCACATGTGAGAGCACGTCTGGAGCAAATTTCAACCTAATATAGTCGCACTGTTTTAGAGCGCTCGCGTCTAGAGCTTGCGCGTTTACTAATGTGTGTTGTTTAAAGTCAAACAAAAAGGACCAAATCACAAAACTAGAAAACAATGAATGGTTCCCAAATAGTGTATGCGACTTTTATGGTTTCTATTACTTGCCCTGGGTTACAGATTCAAGCTTGACGAATTCGAAGCAAAGACTATGATCCTTGCAGTTTTAACATACATATGCTGGTCGGCAAGGTCAAAATATCTTACATGTAATAGACCCCCCCCCCCCCCCCCCCCCGTTTACACTATATCCGGCTCTCCACTTGCCGTTTCTGATTCTATATGCATCTTGGGCATTACATTCTCAAGGAATCTGGACTTTTCGGCCCCTATTGCGGGTGTCGTCTCCAAGGCAAGGCGGACACTGGGCTGCATATCGCGGGTGACGAGGCCGTGTGGAGCGGGAGCTCTGCGCGCGCTCTACACGGCACTCGTACTTCCCACTATGGAGTACTGCTCGGCCATCTGGTCCCCGTCCCAGCGGCACCTCAGGGAACGGCTCGAAAGTGTGCAACGCCGTGCGGTGCCGGCCATTTGGGGCCGGTCGCCAGACACAGTGTACAGCTCATACGGTGCACGTCTGGGTTTCCTTGGTCGGAGACCCCTTAGCGAGAGGCGACAGACCTCACGGGTGCGTGCACTGTGCCGAGTGTTTGACGGATCGCTTTCCGGGACTCCGTTGTTCTCCGCGGTGCGGGTAAACAAAAGAACTGGGCAGCCTGAGCCTCTCCGCGGCAGGACCACCCGCCACTGTGAATCCCTGCTCCCAGCGGCCATCGGAGATTTCCTGACCATACCTCAATCCGCTCGTAGCCCTCTGCCTTCATCAAGTGATGAGTCCAGGGAGCTGTGCAAGCTCTTCTCTCGCCGAGTCGCTTCAAGCTCCTGATGATGAACAGTGACTTTCACTATTATCTCTATGTGGATGTGTGTGCTTGTTTTGTATGTTTTCCCTTAGTTCCCCCCCCCCCCCCCGACGTCTTCCACACTGTACGCGGCGGCCGGCTAGCAGGCGCATGTGCGTAAGGGTTATCACCATTCTGCCTAGCCTCGCACGCTGCCGCGTACAAGTCAACTCATTGTGCAAATAAATTACAATTACAACTACAATTCACCATTCGAAATTCGCGCGTCGATTATTAGAAGGTCAGAACCCCTGCACAATGGCGGAACAACTGACATCGTGGAACGCGCATGTCATTCCATAAGATAGCGAACGTCGCAGCGCGGCCGATGCTAGGAGCCGACGAGCCAATAAACCGTGTCGAAAGTGCAACGTCACTGATCTCATCACCTTTTTCTCTGGATGTGTTTTCCTTCTACTCCAACCAAACGCGTAAAGCGTGCCGTGACGGTGTGGTTTTAGTCCGCCATTGTGCAGGGATTTCAAAGCTGCCAACAGAGAACAGTATTTCGAAAGGGGTCTAAAGACCCTTCCTACACCTATGACTCGGGCGAAAAATGCTGAGTCACTGAGCTGTGGAAGCATGCGCAGCGTCTGATATACAGCCAATCGGAGCAACAGCGCACACTCAGAAGGCAGCCCGCAGCCCAGCAGACAAAGATGGCGGGGCGGCGAAGGCGATTTTTGCAAAGGACTATACGTCGACCAAGTGTTTTAAAATGCGTCTTTGGCGCATCGGAAGGCAATAAGGAGCACGTCAATCAAAAGGCAACATAGAGAAGGCGCAGGAAACGTGCGATGACGAGGCAGCCATGCGCGCACCGTCAAGGGTTGAGGTCGGGGTTAAACAAAAGCACGTGGCGCATTTGGGGTGTAAACAAACGCACCTGGTGCACAAGAAGCAGACCAACTTGCACGCCGTAGAGACCACACAAAATATTTGTTCGAGAACTGAAGAGCATGACAAACATATTACACTAAAGTTGCGTCAGACCATGCAGTTTATCAATTCTAATTAATAATTAAAGTTAATATAATTTTACTAATTTTGCAGATATCGTACCAACTAATATTCATTGAGCCCAGCTATTGGAAAGCAGCAGTGGTGGCCCGATGCATCAAGAAATAGAAACGTGCATTTACTGCAGGTTAGTTGCTAATCCCTTTTGTTTCTTTTTCCTTTGCTACTACTGCCACTTTTCCTGCTGCTACCTTTTATTGCCTTGTATTGTTAATTGCATTGCAATTGTTTTGATTTCTAAAGTTGTTGAAGTATATAGGAAAGCTAGTCAACGAAATAAAATATGAAATAAAAAGTGTTTAAGGTTTATAAGGAATCTTTAGAGACAGACTACCGAACTGTACACCGTGACATTCGCACAGAGTTAAAGGGGATTAGCGACCGGGTGAGTTTTATGAACAATGGTGTTGAAGGGATTAAGAATAAACTTGACGGCAGTCGTAGACAAAAACACCACCCTCAGGACAGAGAATGTGAAACTGGGCGTAAAGTGCAATGCGGTGGTCCTGTAGTTTAAAGAAAATTAACTAAGACTGGTCCAGTGCGAGCAATATTCGCGGCGTCATAACATCAAAATTAAAAGTATTCCTATCACCGAAACAAAACAAAAAAGTCACTCAACTGGTATTTAAACTCGGAGACTTGATCGGAGAGCCGATTACTGACTCCGATATTGAAGTTGGGCATCCAGTACCGACCAGGGAAACGACAAAGAGCATCGTAATAGTCCAGTTTTATCACCAGCAGAAACGCGACTCAGTTCTCAATAAGGCAAAGCAAAAAAGAATCACTTCCCAAGATCTCGGAATGACTGAGCAGTCACCCATTTATGTGACTGAACACGTATGTCCTTTTCTGGAAAGGGAGCTCGGCATGAAGATGTCGAGGAAGCGTGAACACCAGTTGCGGTTGGTCTGGTTGAGAAATAGCAAGATCCTAGCAAGAAGGTGGTTGGAACTCCTCTCATTACAATTTCCAACGAAGGCGACCTTATCAAACTCTGTTAATCGCTGAAATATTTTTTTAAACTCTTTTCCTCTTTTAATGACAACTACTATTGATACCATGACGTTGGAAAGATTCAACAATTTTATGAGAAACCAGAGTTATACACAATTCAGCTTATTTTACTTAAATATACAGGCAGCTAGAGCAAAATGAGATGATCTCATGTTGTATTTTTATTCAGACCAGACTTATGTTAATGTGCTAATGTTTACAGAAACAGGGTACAGAGATCAGGATGTTTTTCTTCTAGCGGGCTATTATCACTTTTTTTTCATCGTGGTTACAGTCCGTGGGGGGGGGGGGGGGGGGGGGCGTGCCTTTGGATACCATTGTTTTTGGCTTCGAACTGTTTAGTGGGTACTCTGCTGTAACGCCGGACTATGAAGTACTTTGTTTTAAGGGAAAAAGTCGTATCTATTGTGTCCTGTATCGTCCACCAAATTTAAATATGTCTGTGTTAGAGGACTACCTGAAAAAATTGTCTTGTTTTGCGAATAAAGAGAATTGCAAATTGCATCTTGGTTGCGATTTAAATATACATAGGCAAGAAGATTCGAAACTGAGAGATGATATTGTGCGCTTATGATGTCCAGCAGTTTTTGTGACATGATTATCCCCTCAACTAGAGTTACATGCTCAGCGTCCACATTAATCCATCTAATTGTAGCAAATCATGATGAAGGTAATATCAGTGTTCGTTAGCTGGCTTCTAGTTTAAGTGATCACCTTCCTATATTTATGTTTTTAATAGTGCTGTACAACGTAGTAAGGCTATCAACCATCCAACAATGTCCCAATACATAAGTCCTAGAAGGCTACAGGAGTTCAGAGAAAAAATCTGCACCATCGGCTGGAGCCACGTGATGAGAATAGCAAATGCTGATGATGAGTGCTTTGATGTTTTTTTTAAACTCTTAAAAGAGGCTTACACTACTATGTTTCGAAACAATGAAAATTCGTCGTAACAAAAATTGTAGCAAACCATGGGTCACTAAGCGCCTCCAAAGACTTATTAAATCAATACCCTTGTCTACGGTAATTTTATTAAAACAAGCGACGAAGAAAAGTTGCGCGATTTAAAAGGTTTGGAAGCTTTGTCAACGAATAACTTAGTGGAGCACAACGCATCTATCATACCAAGTTGTTTGACATGTATCGTTTAACTCACCACAAGGCTGTCTTGAAACGTCTTAACACATGATTACGCTACCCATCTTAATATAATACCAATAATAGCAAACCTATAATGATAAAAAATATTTCTGGTACCGCTCTTGTAAATATCTTCAATAATTACTTTTCGAGCGCAGACTCTAAAAGTAATTATTGTAATTTAGGGCGTACGTAGAACAGTATTGTGACAAATATTTTCGCGAGAAAAATCGATACAATATTTTTTAACACTACCGATACAACAAAAGGGCTCACAATATTTTGAATATAAAAAAAAAAAAAATAGTCGCAGCCATGACTCTGAGGATCTTCTAATGGGAAAAGTGAAGTACGTAATTTACTTTTTACTACCATGGGTAACTCATCTTTACACTCTTATATTGTCATCCCATACATTTAAAAAAAAAAAAACGCAAACCATTACAATTCCCCCAGTTTTCAGTCACGACTTAGTCCCAATGACCGCCACCCCGCAGCTGCAAATCTTAAAATATTTCAGTTCTTTGCTAATATTCAACGGAATCCCGATATTTCAAAATAATATGAACATTTCTCCGTTCCTCTCTGTAAAATAAAAATGTAAAAATTAAGTCTACAAAAGTTTTCGAAATTAAAATGCTTGCATCGCCTATTTGACGTGCAGACACCGAGAAACACTATAATAAAAACGTGTCAGCCATTTTTATTAGTAATGCATTGAAGTGCCGTATGAAAACTTAACTCTGCGGCGCGTTTGTTTCTAAGAGTAATGTACGTGTTTGACGTTAATACTATTTGATCCACTTTTCAGTGGTGGAACCCTAGATTAGGCAGTATCTTGACAAAACATCTTGACTTAGTTCTCTTTGCGTTGTATTGATCCAGTTCTATTGGCATACTCTGTTTCCGCTTATGATAGTGTAGAACATGTTACGAGTCGTCTCCGCCAACTTAACGCATAACTTTACAACACATCACTGGTGCCTCTCTCATAGGTCACGTGACACTCTCACTGCATTGGATTGAATTCGAAGACTTCGAACATCGTCTGCGGTCCGTCGTAAGGTACAATAAAGAAAAGGAAAGTGCGACGTCACGTAAACCTTCCGCTCCGACCGATGATGGGCGCGGTGAGGGCGAAACGACAGCAGGATGTCTTTTAAACACAACGCAAACGAGTAAATGCAAGGAAGCGTCACTAAGCAAGCGTTGTGCCGCCGAACAAGTGGTGGCTCGGGAGTTTGTGGCACCGATGATGCACATCGGGTAATGTTTTCACCGCGCAGTAATAGGCCTCGTGCAAAATAAAAAAAGGCACATAAAAGTGGTTCTATTTTCTTTCGCGATAACTCTACACGACATGTCTTTGTTCGGGATATATGGCCACTTAAAAAAATGTACATGATATAAATGAAAAAAAAAATTCCACCTTTGGCAGAATGTTTTCGCTATTCACAAGTGTTTACGAGCCAATATCTCAGAAACCGTTTTATAAATACTTTATATACATATTGTTTTATGGCTGTAGGCAAAGCATGTTTTACAACGTTTCACCATGCGACATAAATATCTCATAAGATACAGGTCAGCAAATTTCCCAGACAGTCGTTCAAAGTGCGATGTTTGGAACTATTTTCTTACAAAACACACGTAACGTAACAAACGACTAATATCATTTAAAAAAACTTTACCAGCACCGGATATGGTTTGTCAAAACTAATGGAGATCTCCTTGCAAGTTTTAAAATAGCGTACCCAAAAGCTTCATGTAGGAAGTAGCGTCTTCACCATGCGTCAATTCAAAGCGCGGTTCGAACTCGGCGCAGGTGCCATGGCGACAATGCTAGATTTCGTGAGCGCAAAGATTTTGGGTACGCTATTCTAACTATTTCTAATGCTATTACTTAGCTATTTTAATACAAAGCATGACCCTACCGGCGGTGAGTGGAAATACGAGTTGCCAACTTTTCATGATACACGACTTTTTGTGTGTACATTATTCTAAGGCACAATGTTCTTTGCATATATTTGCACTCTCAATTAGGAAATTACACATAAATTATTAAGTTAAATATCTCGAAAAGACACCCCTTGCTCCACCTTATCTAAAATAACCCTAACACCACAATATATTATAATATTTTCTTCCGCCATCACCTCGCCCACCATGGCTTGGGACAGAAGTTTTGATAACACTCCGGATTCTAGCAATTCCTAAGGAAATTCTTCTAAATATCTAATTTCAAAATCATCCCGCATTAAACTAATTACATAAAACGGTGTTTACTGCGTTACGAATATATTTAATCAAGTAAAAGAGCCCAGGGGGGAGAGACGCGAGTGGGGTGCTTGTCTCCTTTACCCCCGTTCTGAAATCACTCTTATACTGCATGTACTCTCCTTCCCCCCCCCCCCCCCCCCCTGTGCGTAATATGTTAGCTACGCTGCTGCAACGTCCTAAGGACCGAACCCGCAGCAAAATAACGTTGCCACACAGAAGTTGTTTTGCTCACGTCAACTGACTATTTTAAACAATCAACTTATAAGGCATTTATAAGTTGTTGAGAGAATTGTTGCCTCTTTGCGTTCAGAAATGTCGATCCGTTTGAACAAAACCCAACACTTTTATTTTAAACTACACACACTACACATTCCAAACAGACGAGCCACTTTCTCGCACTCCGCTCGCTTTAGTTCCAGCTTTCGTTCTCTCCGTCTCCACTTTCCCAGCTGTTGATCTTCGCGGCTGCATCCGGCCGCTGCGGGTACGAAGTTCACAGCTCGCCCCCCCCCCCCCCCCCCCCCGCGCTCGATCGTTTCCGCCGTGGCAAGCCGCATCCTCTTCGCAGAGGGAATCCGATGACGTTCTCGCGAAAGTTTCAACACACTCCCCACCGAATGGGCGCGAGCACATTCTAGAGTTCCGGCATTTCCAGGGGGTAGATCAGTTGCACTGGCCTTCGCAATACTGTACCGCGATGTACGCGAATCTCGCACGAACGAACCCTTGCATCGCGTCCACAAAATACCTTCTCAGCCTTTCCAAGCTTCCAGAGCAGTCGTGGAAGTGGCTGTTTCAAAAGGACCAACTGGCCCACTCGGGGGAGGGGACTGCTTTTGGTGACTAGCGTAAGCAGACCTCAGTTCTCGGAGGTATTCCGCCCCCACGTCCCCCAAAATAAATTGAGGATCCGTTTTCGTTTACGCCACAGAGCGCCAAGTGTTTCCGGTGTCGAAGCGAGCGGCCCTCCCCCGGCCGCCGGCAGCGCTGTCAGCCGTCTACCGATTAGAAAGCTCGCCGGCGTGAGAGGGTCGCCCTCTCCAACCTCGTTGTATACAAAGGTTAGTGGTCTTGAATTCACCACGGCTTCAATTTCGGTGAGAACCGTGGCCAATTCCTCCGGGCCCAGGCATTTCTTTCCGATCACTTTCCTCAATGACACCTTTACTGAGCGCACGAGCCTCTCATAAAAACCTCCCCACCATGGCGATGGCGCTCGTTCAACAATAAATCGCCATTCTATGCCAGCATTGGCGAACTCCTGAATCACATCAGGGTGTCGGAGTGTCTTCCAGAGTTCACTTAGCTCCTTTTGTCCGCTTCAATGTCAAAGCGTTATCCGAATAAATGACGCGGCATACCCCTCTCCGCGACACAAATCTGCGAAAGGAATATAGAAAGCTCTTTGTCGACATGTCTGTCACTAACGCTAAATAGACCGCTCGGGTGACCGCATATGTAAACAACAGCACGTAACATTTGCTGGTGAGGTCGTTCGCCTTAACATACAGGGGTCCCGCAAAGTCTGTGCCCACTACCTCAAACGGGTCCACTCGCGTTGTACGATCCGCCGGCAAGGGTCCCGTTGGAGCACTTGCAGGAGTCGCGTTGAATCGCTGGCAGGTCACACACGCACGCACCACTTTCTTTACCGGGTGTCTTCCGCGGAGGATCCAGTACTTCTCGCGCAGCTGCACGAGAGTGTCCCTGGCTCCCGCGTGCAGTACCTGGCGATGGGCGTCGACAGTCAGCAACGTTGAGTATCGATGCTCCTTAGGCAGTACAATGGGGTGGCGTTCTTCCTCCGTCAGGTTCGATGACTGGAGCCGACCGCTGATCCTCAGCAATCCCTCTTCATCAATGAAAGTGCGAAAGTCACGCAAGAGCGACCCAGGTGGGGGCGACATTCTCTTTGCTGCACAATCAATATCGGAGGCAAACAGCTGCTCTTTGTGCTCTTGCTATCCAGTATGTCTGCGTTACGTGGATCTCCTCGGCGGTCAGTGGTCCCATCCTTTTTTCTGACGATCTCAGGTTATCGATGAACCGTAAAATCCAGGCCGTTGTTCTTTGGAGTTTCAAGGCCGAGCTGAACCTTCAGATGTCGAGCAACTCTTCCGGTACAGTGGCAGTTACCTCGAAGAGCTCTGCTCTCGGAGTCCTCTCCTCGAGCCCGTCGTGGGAAAGCTCCTCGTCACTTTCCCCAGACCACTCTGTCACGGGTAATAGCAACCAAGTTGTTCCGTTCCACCAGAGCGGTGCAGAAAGCAGTCGATCCGCGGACAGCCCTCGTGTCATCAGGTCGGCAGGATTTTCCTTCCCCGGGCAGTGGTGCCACATTGCCTTCCAGCTGTTTGCTTGAATTTCCTGTACTCTATTTTTCACGAACATCTTCCACCTGGATGGCTCTCCCCTAATCCAATTCAAAGCGATCATGGAGTGTGTCGAGAAGTGGACTTCATCCACTTTGATTTCAAGGTGTGTCCTTACGTACTTAAACAGCCTCGATCTAATCAAGCATGCCATGAGCTCTAATCTAGCAAGGCAGATTTCCTTCAGGGGCGACACGCGGCACTTAACCAGTAAGAGTGTCGCGGTCGTTTCTCCGGTGTCATCTGTTTAGCAGATGAAGATCATGGAACCGTATACGGAGGTGCTGGCATCCGAGAACACGTGCAACGTTCGATGTACAACGTTGCCCTTCAGCTCGCTGTCGTAGAATCTGGGCACGTGAATTTGCTGAAGTGTGGTGAGCTCGTCGCAACAGTTGTTCCAGCCACTCATCAGTTCTTCGTCCCAGCGCAGGTTCAGCTTCCAGATTTCTTGAAACAAGATCTTGGCTCGCACCACGAAGGGGGAGAGGAAACCAAGGGGTCATACAGTCGTGCTGTCGTCTGGAGCACGAAACGATTGGTGTTTCTTTGTTGGCTGGCGAACTCAATCACGTGTTTTGCCGAAAAGGAAAGGCTGTCTTCATTCGGCTTCCACGTCAGACCGAGCACCTTCAACACACCCGTCTGTTGTCCCAATGGTCTCTCATCGGGACCCTCGTCTTCAAGCATTTTCGACAGGGCTGCGCTATTGGAGCCCCACTTATGGAGCTTCATCCCCGCTACTCCAAATATCTCGATCGCCTCGTTGCATAATGTCCGAGGGTCCTCTTCACTCTCCGCACCCGTCAAGAAGTCGTCAACGTATACCGATCTACCCAGTCGCTCTGCTGTCTTGGGGAATACGTTCTCCATTTCTTTGAAATGATGTCGCAGGGTTGCGGCCAACAGAAAGGGACTGGACGTGGCTCCGAAAATGACTCTCGTCATACGCCAGACTTCCACCTCCGGAGTTGTCTGGTTCGGTTGAGGTGGTTCTTGGACCAGAGGAACCGCAAAGCATTGCGATCCTCCGGGTTTACTCCCATCTATAGGAAGGCCTTTTCGACGTCCGCAACCAGTGCCACCGGATGTTGCCTGAAGTTGAGAAGCAGGCTAGCAAGGTCTGGGTTCAGGTTCGGACCACTCTCCAGGCTGTCGTTTAGTGACCAGCAGTTTGGTCCGTGCGAAGACGCGTCGAAAACGATTCTCATCTTCGTCGTACTGCTGCCCTCTCGCAGAACAGCCTGGTGGGGCATGTAGTACACGCGTTCACCCGAGTTCTCTTCTCTCTCGACCCTCTCAGCCATTCCGTTCTTGACGTAAAGCCGGACTGCCTGATCATATCTCTGCATGAGCTCAGGATTCTTGCTCAGCCTCTTTCCCTGGCTTTCGAGTCTCTTCTAAGCCATTTCTCGGTTGCAATCAAGCTTTACATCAGGTTTCCAAGGGAGGCTCACTTCGTATCTTCGATCGGATTTGGTAATGCTTCCCTCAAAGCGCTGCATGATGTCGCTAGCGGAGTGATCCTGGACCTCTGCGTCCACGACTCCTATACTCTCAAGCTCCCAAAAGCCTCTCAGGACAGCCGTGTTCTCCTGGTCGCTCACGGCAGCTCTGAGGGTGATCACTGGGGAACAGTTGACAATAGATGAAATCGCCTGGGAGCGTCCATGTACTGCCCAACCAAAGGCGGTCTCCACTGCCGTCAGGTTCTCGCTCAGTCGACGACCTCTTCCCGTAACGCATCCCCAGTAGTGATTCGATCCCAAGAGGATTCCTACTCCGCTGCACTCGAGTCCGTTCAGATCGTCGCCAACCGTTAGTCCGAGCTCCTCCATATTCTCAAGGATGTTTTCATCCGGGCCTGGAAGTTCCTGTTCGCAGAGAGAACGCGTCTCGAGGGCGTCTATCTCGTATGTCTGGCCGGTTAGACGATTACTCAAAACTACTTGTACTCTACGGTACGTTTGTTCGCTGGTCTTGCCACCGAAAACTCCGACGGTCAGAACCTCCGTCCCTAGAAGCTTGCAACAAAGACCCCCCAACAGCTCCTCTGTAATGAAGGAGCGCTGACTACCGCTGTCTAAGAGTATGCGGGCCAACTTCCTTCTGTTCTTGCTTTCCACCCACGCGGTAACCGTTTGCAGAAGGACAGCCGGTTTGTTTCCCTTCTCGCTCACATGCAGGTTGAGAGGCGTCTTATTTTTCTTCCGCGTTTCATCCCGATCCGCTGGCAGCTCGTCCCGGCAAGTAATCTGGATCACACATAGTGGATACATGTCTCCCTCGACACCTGTCACAACAGAGCGTGCCGCGACACATTCTTGCCGTGTGGTTCGGCTTTGTGCACCGGACGTACCTCCGATCGGCCTGCAGCCTGCGCTTCTTTCCCTTGAGTTCGATCTTTGCGTTACAGTCTGGTGTGCTGTGCGCCTTTGATTTGCAAAGGAAGCATTCCATGCTGTCCATCCTGCCATGCAAGGCCGTAGCGGTAGCGTTCCGAGTCTTGGCATAGTTTAGGCGCCTCTTCGGATGTTCATGCATGGGGAAACAATGTGTAGGCTTACCGCCGGCGTCTTCGGGTTGTTCCTTGGATGTTTTCTCCCGGCTCTCCACCTCGATCTTGAGAAAGTTTAGCAGCGCGCGCACTTCCTTAACGGGTCCTGGCTCCGTTGCTGAGTCGGAGCCGATGTCGGTTGCCGATGCTTCCCCGGTGGTGGCATTTTCGGCGTTCCCCGAAGACATCTTGCGGTGTAACCCCAGCCTCATGTCGTCCGGAAGCGCTCGAAGCAGAACCGGGTAGAGCATGGGACAGTATGACTGATTCATCACACCCAACGCCCGAAGGCCCCGGATGTGAGCCTGGACTCTGTCGTAGACCCGCCGCAGAGCTCTGACACTGCGCGATGACGGCACCTGATTGATGTCCATGAGCCCTGCCATGTGATCCTGGATCAGCTCCGCCTGGTTCCCGAACCGCTGCTGCAGGAGCTTGATGGCGTGGGCGTAGCATTCAGCGCTTGGGTGGAGTCCTGCGATGGCGGCTGCTCCATCACCAGTCAGGGCTGGTCTCAAGTAGTTGAACTTTTCTGAGGACGATAGGTCCGGATTTTCATGGATGGCGGTCTGAAATTGCTCCCAGAAGGGCTGCCAATTTCTTCGGTGTCCGTAAACCTTAATGAGCTCTAATTCGGGAAGCTTGATTTTTGATGTCACCTTTCTTGCTTCCCGCTCTTCGTTCGATTGCCCGCTTGTTCGTTAGCTGTCCTCCGGGCTCTTTACTTTCCTTTTGAGCTTCGTTAGGCACTTGACGATCTTGTCATGAATAATCAATCCCTTGCGTGAATTCTGCTTCTGCGTCTTTTTCGGAAGTCAACGACTCGATCGCGGCATCTACGTGGCTGAGTTGGTCCCGAGCGAGGCTTAGACGCTCGATCAAAATATCGAGATCTTCGATGGTCGTCGTAGCTGATTGTAATAAATCCTGTGCCACGCCGAGGAGCTTCGTTACTTGCGTTCGATGCGTTTTTCGTTTTTTCTTGAGGACGTCCATTGCCATTCAGTCCTGGCTTGCAGTGCTGCTTGCTTGTGTCGGTTTATCGTAGATGTTGCCGTTGATACCAGGTTTCGCCCGTTCAGTTGTTACGTTCCCTTCTCTGTCTGCTGGCGATTCGATCACTCGCTGCTCGTCGGTTTCATTTGCAGTGCAGTAGATTCTTTCTCGGGTTTCGGCACAAATTTTTTGTTGAAAGAATTGCTGCTTCTTTGTGTTCAGAAATGTCGATCCGTTTGAACAAAACCCAACACTTTTATTTTAAACTACACACACTACACATTCCCAACAGACGAGCCACTTTCTCGCCCTCCGCTCGCTTGAGTTCCAGTTTTCGTTCTGTCCGTCTCCACTTTCCCAGCTGTTGATCTTCGCGGCTGCATCCGGCCGCTGCGGGTACGAAGTTAACAGCTCGCCCCCCGCGCGCGATCGTTTCCTCCGTGGCAAGCCGCATCCTCTTCACAGAGGGAATCCGATGCCGTTCTCGCGAAAGTTCCAACATATGTATTGGTCTTCTAGCCGTAATTAATTCAGTCAGAGAAATGACCAGAGGAGCGATACGTTGTCTGCTAGCATTTCTTTTGAATGTAGAAATTTCCCAGAATTTCTTCAGAATCTACAAAGCGTCATTTTATGATACAAATCTAAGAATGACAAATTTGGAGAATGTAGTTTGAAGTCGGGAGTTGTGCTGTCATCGGAAAGTACAAAAGATGCTTAGGTAAAATAGAAATATATGCTCAAAGAACGTATTGTAAGTAAAGTACAATCTTTCTAAACCCCCTTGAAGTAGTACTTTAAGTACAATGTCCATGTCTCAATGGAAGTACAGTGGTACTTTATGTACTTCCATGTCTCAGTGGAAGTTTGTATTATAAATAATTCAATTCTATCGTGAAAGTTCACAGATTTATAATCAGCGTGTCAGTTTCAGACGCCGTGCTGTGGTTAAATTTTGAGGAATTCATCGATTCTGTGTGTTTATATGTGCATGTGCTTTAATATTTTTGCTCCAACAATTCCTTTAAAAATTTAATTTGTATGGGAAATTTTTATGTCCAAAACACGTGAATTATACAAGATATATAAGAACATATAAAAATCATATAAGAAACTCATAGTTTGTATATAATTCATATATGTTCTTATATACCTTGTATGATTCATATGTGTTTAATGGAATAAGAAATTTCTCATACAAATGGCTTTTTTACTTGGGAAAAGCCACAGTTTCATGGAAATAAACATAATAGGCGGTGTGATTAGCCCCGACAACAGAAGGACTTTGTAGCATGGCGAGCACCGATAATCTTAACATTTGTTTGTATATTAAGTTTTTTGGTAGGTTCTATTGCATTAGATTACATCAAACATGTTGGCTTACCTCAAGCTCTTTTAGAGTCGTCTCAACGTTTACGTTGTACTTCTTTTCCAGGTCCTGTGTGAGATTCAAGTGCGGAAAAATATGTCAGAGCCGCGACGTCGGTAAATAATCGCTATCAAATTCTAGGTGTTCCAAGGATGGCCCAACCACAAATCTCATGTAAGCTAAAGGGTGAACTAAAAAAAATAGTGTAATGAACCAACAAAGTTCAGCAGATGACGGTGCTGCAAATCAAATTTTCAAAAAGAAAGTCCTCGGTGAAACAATGCACATCGTGCGAATATATAAAAGAGTACGGTCAGTATTACGTTAACCGTTCTTTTTAAACTTCAAAGGTTTATCATTTCTCTCAATTTCATGGCCTTCCTCAGCACTAATTATTAATGTCAGTTTGACGGTTATGTTGGTAAACTTTGCTGTTTTTAGCGTTGTCCAACGGGAGAAATTGCCGTTTTCTGGGTGGTTAAATTCCAGCATTTTTAAG
This sequence comes from Ixodes persulcatus, assembly GCA_013358835.2. NCBI lineage: Eukaryota > Metazoa > Arthropoda > Arachnida > Ixodida > Ixodidae > Ixodes > Ixodes persulcatus. Next base: position 1,320,295 of record JABSTQ010009776.1, read on the forward strand.
CAGTATGATGGTGCTATTTTGCCAGAAAATGTTCTAATTTTTTTTTCGTTTAGTTCCTGAAATAACTTAAAAGTTCGTGGTAAATCAGTGACTGGATTGTGGCTCTTGCTTAATTTCAACAGAATAGTTGTTACTAAGAGTAATGTTCCAAACGCCTTTGGAATATTACAGTAGCATGCGGTCTAACATATTTTAAGCTCATTTATTCATTAATGTTTAAAATTAGCCCAATAAAATTTATGAATTCCAAAATAATAAAAAAAAAATATATGATTCTCAAAATTTGAAAGATGTTACTGGACGTCATACCAGTCTATACTGAAAAATGCTTATTTTGCGAAGCACGTGAGTTTGGTCGATGAAACTTCGAACTACCACCAAACGTTGCACAAGATATCGGGATGATGAAAATGTATGTCACTAGATATGGCAAAGTATTTAGAAATAGCGAGATCCTGTAGTGCAAATAGCTCGTTGCACAAAAGCGGTCTGAGTAAGAAAGAAAGTAATCATTGCGAATGTTTTTATTCATTATTGTGTTTCTCATTTACCTATAAAATTAAATAGTAGTTTGACATCCTTTCTACGAGTCTGGATTTAAGTGGTTTTTCGAAATTTCTATTGTTTTTTTTTCCGCTGAAACCTTTAGGAGCAATTGCCTCAATTGACTCCATGACCGCTTCGTGTGTTTTACATGACATCACGCCGATTGTTTAAAATGCACATCATTATCCAAACAAGCTCTCTGAATGATAACAAACACGGTGGTGATTTTTACCAATGCACCAGGTGGTCCAATTTTGATTAAATCTCCCAGCCAGTTTTGGAACACTGAGTTCGGTCGAGAGCATTCAAGACTTTTAATGACTACAGTATGTTACGGATTATAGTACGACTTAATGTATATTTCGCAGGTGCAAATTACAGTGGAAACAAAACCTGGAGGACACTTAAGCTTCGCCTTTAAGAGCAAAACACGACAGCTAAACATATAAACTCCCGCGTCTTGCCAAGCCTTGCAAGCGTCTCTGCGTTGCCTAGTTAGTTGAGTATATGGCTCCCGACCGAAGAGTCGTGGGTTGAAATCCATCATAAAATTCGGCAATTTTTTTCTTTAAGGCAAATAAAAAACTTTATAATCTGAAATCATTTGAGACATTCGGCGAGCTTTAATTCAAATTACATGTCAGATTATAATCCCTCTCATTCTACGCGTGACATCACGTATCGCGCGAGCGTTGTGTGTTTGACATTCCCGCGCGAGGTCATGTGGTTGTGACGTCAAGACCCTGTTGACCAATCAGAATTTTTTCTTCACGACGCCATCGACGCCGACAGAGGCTTTTCTGTGACCCGAGCTCCTAAACGCTATTGAGTTAAAAAGCTTTTTCTTAGGTAGTGCGCACTTGTGCATAACCCGCATGTCAACATTTATCACAGAGACCACATCTTTACAAAGGCCCGCTTTATTAACTCAGAAAGAATCTTGTGTCATAAATACCTCATCTCTTTCTCCGCCTGTCGTTAAAACGCCCGTTACATCTCACTATGATGAACGTCAAGTAAGAAACAAATATTTGTTTGTACGGAGCTGCAGATGGTCCGCACCACGCAAAAGTTTCACATTTTTATTTGTATGGTGCGCCGACTATTGACCCGAAAATTTGTCGCCCAAGCGCCTAACAACGTTTGAATCGTGCACGCAGTAACGACATCAGTATTCTTGGTTTTACGGGCGACGCTGCTGAACCGAAAGGCGTTTTGCTACATAGACATACAAAATGTAAATATATGTTAATAAGATGCAGCAACAGAAATAAAAAAGTCTGTGAATCAATATCAACTTACATGTGTATTGTGATACTACCTAGCCGGACAAAATATATCTCTAGACTGATGGCAGAGGATGATCCCGATACTCACCGGATAGAGAGTAATCACGACAGCCAAATATGTTTGCAGGCAAGCAAACAACTTTGTTCGATGCATCTGCGGGTTCTTGAAATGAAAATGTCGTCAAGATGAAAGTGAAGTTAAGGTTGTCAAGATGCATATCTAACTTTTTTGTATATTTGCCACAACGTCCTTATAAAATAAATTTGTTGACTTCCCGAGCAGCTCAGATTTGGCCAATTATTGGCCAACGGCTGGAAATGGTACTTTGGCCAGTCGCCAGACAATGGCCAGCCATCGGCTGATGACTGGCCTTTCTCTGGATATTGGCCAATGGCCGCTGGCCATCAGCTATTAGCCGAGCATTGGCCGATGAATGGCCACTCTTTGGCCATTGGTCAAAAGACCATCGCCAGCCATTGGCCAATGATTGACCAAATTTCATGCTGCTTCGGTTAACAATTAAAATTAAACAATTAAAAGTGGGGACAACGTAAAACATGCGTCATATTTTGTGTTTTTTAATATGAATAAATAAAAAAAACAACTTGGTCGTACTGACAATTCAGCAGTATGTAGAATGCCTTTCCTTGGTAAAGTGCCTCTCAGTCGTCCATCTAGAGGGCACAATGTGCGATGCCAAAGGGTTATGTTAACTTCGGTGTGGTAGTTTGCCGAGAAACACGGTAAGGATTTGCGAAGACTCTTGGAAGGGCGCAATATTAGAATTCCGTCAAACATGACCCCTAGTTTAACGTAAAAGGCACTTGCCAAACACTACTTTTAAATGGAGTCACTCGTCAAGGGTCACTTGCGGCGTTTAACGTATCGCCTAAGGGGTGGCTTCCACAATGTCCGTCCTAGGTAGTCTCTCCACCAAGTATTTCTATACTTTTCACGGTGCCTTATACTCCTTTAACTCCTAAGCTGAAAGTACGGCGTTGGCTACATGCTCATCGGGCCAAATTACTTCCTTAATAGGACACTGTCGTCTTGGATGAATAAATTAGGTATAGACTTTGTGACAAATTCTATCACTCACTTTGTGAAAAATCGAATCCTGCGGCTTAGGCTTCGTATATCCAATAACGTTTGTCATGGGTATTGTGTCAATCTCTTAGACACATGTCGACCCTCAAGGGTCGGACTTATATACACTTTATATAAGTTAATATAGTTAAAGCAAGTAAGCAGCCTTGCTGGTTAAGAATGAACATGGTAACCCTGGAGCGAGGGGACAAAAAGGACAGACAGACACAAAACTCGGAACGCAGCTAAAGATTTATTTCTTCAGACCCCCTTCCGTAAATAGGACCACAACAACAAAAGGAGAAACACGCTGCCTGAGGTCACACAACCATGGCAGATAAGACCAAAAGACAAATGAACAGAAGACCGTGCGACCGGCAAGAGGTCCCTCGTTTTTAGGGACACAAGCAAACCCTGAAAGAACCAATGCTCTTTCTAAAGTCAAGCACCCAACAAAGTTGATAGAAAATAAGCATTTCAACCACACTCTTTCTCCCCGGCCGGCGGCCGACCTGAGGACAGTATTTCAAAGGACATTATAAAATAAAGATAAAAGAATACTAAGTGTTAAGAAACGTTGTAATAGGGTTAGTAAGAGCGAAAGACATCTTGCTCAAACATCCTCTATCCCTGGCTATCATGAACGACGCCTTTTCAAAACGTTTCTCTCTTCTACGGGGATTATTTTTGTCATTCTTCTCCAGCTCGCTTGCACCTTTGCATTTATTTGCATTATAATCATAACCTTAAAATGCAAGCCTTTCACCCTTGTTGGTGTTAGAATGGTGGCAGCTGATAAAACCTGTTTGTTCTACTGACGTCTAACCCCTGGTTAGCTCAGTTGGTAGAGCGCTTCACTGGAAATGGAGAGGTCCCGGGTTCGATACCCGGACCAGGCGGATTTTTTCAGTCGCGCACCAGTCACCCAGCTGTGTTTAGAAATTTGTGTTTCTCCTTTGTACATCTTGTTTCTCTTCTCCAGGGAGTATATTTTTGGCTGCTACAATCGGTTTCTCAGATAGACAGACAATTGGTGCTAACTGAGATGTCTCTGCCAACAACCGGTCGATGTACCAGATTCTAAGCGCTACCAGCACGTGTATTGTCACAGGCACTGGGCGAGGTGACTTAATCACGTAATATAGAAATCGACCGACTAACACGCTCGAAAATGTTGTGTGGTCATTTGCCTATCTTAAGCAACATAACACTAGCGTCGAGGTAGTAAAAATACAACTCAAGCATCTCTCGACGTGTGCACAATAGATCCCTTTCAAAAGTCTATGAAGCACCATTGGCGGTCACCATTGCTTGGAAACGAAGCGCGCGATTCCACCCCAGTCCTCGTTGAACGCTGAGGCATAGCTCGTTTTCAATTGGAGCTGAGCCTGGTTCACAGCGAACGCTGCAGCAGCCTTCGAGCCCAATACATGCCGAGGGAATGTGAGCAAGCAATGGGCCTTGGCGCGGGCTTTTGAAAAAGGTATATGAAAGCGACCGCGGATAAGTTGGAGGAGTTCCACGGCCCCTGCTATGCATTGTGTGCTGAAGGACTCAGCTTTTATTCGGAAGCGAATAGGGTAATGGCTGACGCCGATAAGAGAGCACTGCTGCTCACCCTCTACGACATGCAGGGCACTCACTTTGCGTAATGAACATGCTGGGCACTCACTTTGACCCTAAACCTTCCGAGCTCTTGAGCACAACCAAGTTTCAGCGGAGAGACCAGGAGACGGGCACATTAATCAACGATTATGTGGCAGCCCTAAGGATACTCGCCTAATTTGTGAACCTTGCTTGACATTCTAGAAGGGGCTGCACTACGCAGTCTTGGAAGAAAGCGCTGGGAGAATGTAAAAAACATCAAAACTCAAAAGACAACCGTGAATGCCTTGACTGAATGTTCAAAGTAAACGTCATCGGACAATATAAATTGACAAGATAAGGCGGGTCGACCATCGAGTAAACAAGAATGCTACCGCTGTCACGAAGAATACGCCACTGCAACAGGGATATCCCGTACGTCACGGTGCAACTTTTGTCAAAGCATCGGATACACCGAAAAGGCGTGTTACAAGTCGGAAACATGACAACCACACGCTTACGCAGTGACTCATGACGACGCCACACTCTAGTGAAAAACCTTATATGTTTAAAAAAAAAATTTAGTTCAATAAACTCAGATAATTAAATAAGATCACATAAGTACACAAATAACAATATTAGAACAGAGAAAAATATAAGATTAAGCACGTATTTTTAAGCTTTTCAGATATGTGTAAAAAAAGTCATGAAATTTACCCTTACGCGGATTGTACAGGTACGTTATTCGGCTAGGTGGGCATAGTACAAGGGGCTGGTCGTAAAGATGAGGCCGCTAATTAAGTATAATTAGTTCATTAACTTTATAATTTGCGAAAATAGACAAATGGTTCCAAATATAAAATTGATAAGCTTTACCAAAAACCACTAAATAAATCTTTTTAGAAAGATGTAACGCAGGAATAGGATTATAATGAGTTCTAAAAAAAAAAAAACGATCATTTTGGACGTTTTTCTAGATTTCGTTTTCTTATCGGAGGGCATCTTAGCACCCGCGGTCCTGCTTCCCGGCGGTCGCGGCGAGAAGCCACTGCCTCGCTTCCCTCTTAGAATGGAGGGATGGAGGGCGCACGTGTGTTGCGCGTCTCAGCCCAGGCACGTAGCCAGGGGGGGGGGGGGGGGGGAGGGGCACATGGGGCCCGCGTCCCCCCTCCCCCAGAATCTTCTATTTTGCTGGGGCATCCTCTCCCCCCTCCCCCTCATACAGCATTTTGTCATAGGCACCCCCCCCCCCCCCCCAAACAAAATCCTGGCTACGTGCCTGTCTCAGCCACTGGGGCGCAGGACCGTGGGAGCACAGCTGCACTCCGATAAGAAACCAAAACCCAGAAACGAGTCAAAATTGAGCGTTTGTACGCAACGCGGTAAAATGCTGCCTCGTTCTTATATCTTCCAAAAAGTTTGGATTTAGTGGTTTTCGATGACGCTCAGCAAGTTTCTAATTAGAATCACGTGTACATTTTCACTAAATAAAAATGTTGATTAAGAGATTTTACTTAATTAGCCGACTGATCGTTACAATTAGCCTCCTATACTCTATCCGCCTTGCCGTATATCTAACCTTAGCAAACCGCATAAATTAAGTTTTCACGGTTTTTTTTAAAAAGGTCTTTAAAGCTTAAAAAAGACTCTCTGTAAAACAAGTTTTCAGGAACGTCTAATTAGTTTCTTTTGACTTCTTATATAATCTCATATTGTTCTTATATGTTCTGATAAGCTTTTTGTACATATGCTCTTATAAGATAGATCTTATTAGGGGGATCGGTGGCCGAGTGGGCTAGCGCACACCAGCTCGGAGCACGTGGAGCGAAAGCTCGCGCTGCAGAACCCAGGGATCCTGGGTTCAATCCCCACCCCTGCCCGTTTCGATCTGGATGTGCATCGTACCGGCGTGCGGTCGTGTATCACTACTGCGTGGTGCACGGTAAAGATACCAGGCTAGCGGTTGTACTGCACTGGCTAAATTGCTCATCTACAGCGAGTGACTCGTCGCAACATTAAAAATGGCTGACCAACGACTCGCTGTATAAATATCCACACAATCCCAATTATCAATTAGATCTTATTTTATCACATGCGTCTATTGGACCAAGAAATGCTTTATAAATGTATAAATGTTTACTAGGGCACCTTCGAAAAATAGCGATGACATACAAAACCTATGAGCATAACCTCGTATGGCTCAACGCACTGGTTAAAAAACATGTGATTTCCTTCAAAATCTAAGGAAGGCCCAGGGAATTTGAATTGGATTCAGAAATCTTTTGTTTTATAATCACTCAGACGTAAGACAAAAACCTGCCCAATTATTGCTTTTTAACTATACAAAAAAAATCTTACGCTTTGGCTATGGTTCAGGAAAGAGCACCAAGCGCTCGGATCAGCAGAACTGCGCTTTCGGCACTAGTAGAAGTACTATTTGTTTCCACTAATCTTAGCATTACGTTCGGGTTACAATCTCTTCGGAAGAAATTGGTTCCCTAATAATAATACGGGTGACGAGGATTCACCATCTTGATGAAGGAAACACCCTGCAAGACATGTTGTTGGATCAGAATAAAGTATTTTTGACATAGAGCTCAACGGGCACATGTGGCACCCAGTACATCTGGAGTTGAAGGACAACGTGCCAGCACGTTTCTTTAAGGCGAGGCCGGTTTCTTGCACAATCATTACCTCAGTGGAGGTAGAGCTCAGGATGTTCCCAAAACAAGCCGTTGTCGAGCTGACACAAAACTCCGACTAGGACACGCCACTACTGGTTGTAATAAAAATGACGTCACTGTACGTATTTAGGGAGTCTATTGCAGCACAGTGAACACGGCTGCGAGTCCAGCGTTATATCCATTGCCGACAGTAAAATAGATGCATGCAAGCGTGCAGAGAGGCATCATATTTTCGACGCTCAACCTCGCCCAAATATATCAACAGCTGCATGTGATATTGGAGATTGAAGATGCGCTCACAATAAATATTACCAAGGGGGCTATACAGGTTATACAAAATACGCTTGAGATTTTGGCTGTCCCGGCGATTTTCAGCTCTACATGGAGACACTCTAGCAGGCCTACCGGGCGTCGAAATGTTCCTGGGTGATGTCATCATTAATGCAACCCCGAAACGAGGGCACCTTGAACGCCTCGACGCAGTTCTGAGCAGTTGGTCAAAGCTGGATTTCGGTAAAAGAGGTACAAGCATCGTTCTGGGGTGGAAGAAGTCAAGTTTATTGAGAACAGGATAAGTGCACCTAGAATGCAATTCACAGACGAAGAACTCAGGGTCATTAGAGAGATTCCATAACCAACCAGTCCAGCCGGGCTGTAATCATTTCTAGGCCTCTTATCATTCGACTACCGGTTCATAAAGAATAGAGCCTTAGTAGCCAAGATTCTGTACACGCAGCAGAAAAAGGACGCACAATGGAATGCGATGACCGGCATCATCAAGCAATCATACAGCTCAAACAAGCCTTCGCGGATCGCACAGGTTTATCCTATTATTACGATAACGAGCCTCTGATATCATGTCGCGACGCGCCAGAAAACGGCACATTCGGACAGCAAGGAAGGTCGAGTGGCTCTCATTAGTAAAACGCCGGCCAAATCAAAGAAAAACTAATCCCAGTTGAACAAATAAAGCTGTTGGCACCCGGATGATCCCCATTGTTCGCCCAGGTTCCCGCTTGTTAAATCAATACTCGTGAATACTACTAGGCGGTGGCGAAGCGTAATCGGCCACGCCAGCGGCGCTCCGCCGCTGACGAAAAGCCGGCGGACAAGTATGAGCGGGGCTTTTTGGGGTCACGGCGCGCGGCGTGAACATTTAATAAACGACTACGTCTTATGGAAGTAGTCAATACTCCGAGGCGGGTAGCAGCAAGACAAATTATGCGGCTCATGACCATCGTGCAACAAGGTCGTGTTTCCGGATCTGAGAGTTGAGTAAATTTGCTGCTGCTTTTTGCGTGCCCCAATTGTATTGTATCCAACGCGAGGCTTGTTGTGCCGCAATAATTTACGTTACCAGAATTTATCTTCTTGAAATATTTCTGCGTCACTCAAGTTTGAAGTCTCCATACCGGACACATGTACGGTATCATGCGCCCCTCGATAACTACGTTAATGTCTCACTTGTTGCCGGCAGAGCCATGCCCCTACAAACAGGCACACGGCTCGTGCAACCCTTGTTTGGGACGCCGTTGTTTAGTTTCCGCGGTCCGGCTAATACGGCGATTTTTCGAGTGGCCCCTATAACGCGAATGTTTGGGTTCCCTCCCTAATAGACCCAAGTGAATTTGTTTTCTCTTTATTTCACGAGACGCGCGAGATTAATTTGAGCGAGGATTTGGAGGCGAACGGTTCCTACATCAAACACAACCACACAGAGGTGGACGTGCACATTCGAGTCCCACAAACTAAAGCAAACGCAGCCAGAAACGCCTCCACAAAAGCCATATTTGGATAAACACAAGGCGACCACGACGAACGTCGATACCCCTCGTCCAGCTTGTAGAAATAAAGGAAGAGAATAAAAATATGATAAATGTGCAGGCGAGCTGGTGAATGTTAACCATGTTGCCTTTACCAGAGACTCGAGTAAAGAAGAAACATCAAATATAGAAGACACTGAAACTTGAGACGTCGTCCTGACTATTCTCTGCCTCTTCTACGTTTGATGCTTCTTCACTTCCCCATACACAGATTAAACCAACAGGAAGAAAGCGCAACAGGCCCGACGCAAAGCGGAATCCTCTGCACGTCCTCCCCCAGCCGACGTAGCGTAGCACGAAGGCCTAACACACTTAAGAGCAGCCGTGACCTTGTTACTTCGGATGCATCGCGAGCAGAGGGAGCGTTCCCATCCGCGGCCGCTACCATCACCCAGCCTCTTAGGGATCAGCTCAAACTTTCGCTTGATATTCCCAAATATGCAGCTTGCTGGGATAACAATACAGTAGTCACTTTCATTGCCGAGCTAAGGGACAACCAGGTGGCATCGGGCTTCAGCGAAGAAAGTACCCTCACTCGCATTTTTCCAGTCGCATTAACGAAAGTATAGCAACGTGGAGGCACCGCCAACAAGAATTTCACTAGCATGGTTGACCTCCTCATTCATTTCAAGGCCGAATTCCTCACACTGGTTTATGCAATCCGGATAAATGACGATCTGCGTGCACGGACTCAGCATTCTGACGAGTCGCTCATTTAGTTCGTAAGAGCCATTTAAGGGCTATGTGACATTGCAGACGCCACCGCCACAAACCTAGAGAAGGTGGCGCGGGCGATCCACCAGAAATACCCACGCTTCTATGCCTATCTTAATGACCGGAGCTTCGAGAGCTTGGACGGTATGCCACGTGCCGCATTGACCATTAAAACTCAGAGCTTGACCGAATTTCGCCACCGACCTCCTCTACAACATTGGAACCAGACTGGTATGGCTCAGGAAACTTTACCGGGTGAGTTATAAGACCCTCCACAGTAGACCGACAGTGGGGCATTAGATTCGTAGGCGTATACGCCACACAGTGGCTCCCCACAATATAGAGGTGACAAAGTTCACTATTGTCAGCAGAGAGCGGAAGCTCGGACACAAGTGACTCCACATTACGAGGTCAATCTAGGTTATTAAACAGCCGGTCGCACCGCTTCGCTTTCACAAGGTCGAACGGGTGAATATGAACTCTGTCAGGTGATGACCGGTTTGACCGATTCGGGCGTTGAACCGAGGAGGGTCTCAGCAAATCGTTCTGGGTAATGTGACAGTCAGTTTCACCGCTTCGGCGCTGAACCCCGATGGATCGGCTTTAGGGGATCTCGGGAGTGAGATAGACGGTTTGCCCGTCTCGCCGTTGAACCATGGCGTGTCTAAGCAAATCAATCGTGATCATGATACACCCTGTTGCACCGCTTCGCCATTGAAGGAGCGGGTCAGTGCAATCTCGTACATGAGAGAGCCGGATTTACAGTTTCGGCATTGAACCGCGTTGGCCTCAGAAAATAAATCTTTGTGTTGACAGAGCTTGTTACTCCGCTTCTTCAACATCACTCTCGGTCTTCAGATACCCGGGTTGGCCGCCTCGGCGTTGAGCTCCGAGAGGCCCGAACGAGAGATACAATGTTAGACCGCTTCGGTCTAACATGGAGATGTTAGATTGAAGTCGTCGAGATCTATACTACCCGATTGGGTAATATAGATCCCGACGAACTGTAGGGGCATAACTTAGGTTACAATTAGGGCAATATGATTATGGATTAGGAATGGAAACTAAGGCTGACGCCAAATACCACACGAGAAGATTGCATTTCCGGGGACTCGTTTTCGTTTATTTTTGCTTTGCAATTTACTTAGCTTGACGCGAAGGTAAACGAGTCTGAGGAAAAGTGCCCCGGTAGCAGCTCCAGTACTTGCTATAGCCATTCTCTTCAGTGCTCATGAAAGACCTCAGGAAACGGATTTCCTACAATAACGAATCAAAACACAAGATGCGCACCCCCGGACGTGCAGTGCGAGATCTATAAGGGGCCAAAAACAGTCCTTATCACTTCACTCAAGTACAAACAGTATAGACTCGAAAATTTGGAGTGATCCGAAGTGAACGCCAGGAATCATAGTGCGCTGCGTGGCACCTCGATCGTGGATTGTCAAGACTGAGAGTGACGAAGTGAGATCTCTGAACACCATAGACGCCGTGCTCTGAAGATAGCTGCATGTGAGGCTCCATCACCATCAAGGTGGGACATGTGCCTAGAATATTTCTAAATGATTAAGAACGAGACAACCCCATTCAGACGACGGTCGTCCACCCTGTACACCCGTCACCATCACCAGGGGCTTATCCTATATTTGCGACGCGGGTGACTGCCCGCGTTCGTCGACTATTGAAGAGACATGGTGACAACATCTAGGAAGGAAGGGGTTGTATGCATCTGCCAAAAACCAGTCGGCCCACCAGACTATGGCTGCCTTTACATGGATGCGACCATAGAGCATCGAATCGCGATTTGAGTATTTTGACTGGTAGTAAATGGATTGAAGAGGAAGAAGCAGGAAGACAGGGTTCGTGTGATTGGTCCCTGATCGATTCGATTCCGTACGATCGCGTTCATGTAAACCCAGCCTATGAGAGTTGCCAGCGCACGTATTGCCACGAAGGCAGGGTGCGTGTCTCGTGATATAAAAACCGACCGAGCCAGATACTCAACTCTGTCGGGTTATCTGCCTGTCTCAGGCCACACTACGTTAACCACTATGAATTTGATATCAGGCGTGTTTGTTGGGATTTGAAAGAGGCCAACGTGGCAGGGGGGACTTGTACGGGCTCATTTTGCAGGGCGAGTTGGCAGGTTGTGGAGGGCAATTTGAAGTAAAAAATTTTATTATGAAGGCGCAGTCCTTCCTTTTCCGGCTTGTCGGTTTTAGAGTACACAACGAATGTGTGTGCAAGTCCGGATTGGGCAGGGTGGAAAACAAGGCTGCCATTTCGCTCAACGTGAGCGGCGGCGTTTGATTCCCGGTGTGTTTGGACTTTGGAGCATGACAAAGCCCTGTGTTCCGTTCGTATTTTTGAATAGGCACTAGTTGAAAAAAAGGGGATTTTTTTTTATTCCTTCGAGCAGATTCACGCTGATCGAAGAGTGGCGTGGGTTAGTGCGGCGACGAGGGTTGACGCATTAGACCCGACAAAGAATTGAAAAGCAAATGAGCATAACCGACTATGCAAAGCTCACTTCGTCAAAGGTGAGCCACTTTAATAGAAACTCAGGCAAGCTCACTTTAAAGTTTCGTAAGCCTTACATTGCAACCTTACTAAACAAAGAAACCATCGCTAGTCAGATGAACCTGACGTGGTTCCGGCTGTATTCGCTCATGCGGGACAGCGCTGATCTCTCGGTCGCTACGACCGACGTAAAATTCGTGCTACTACGAAATGTATCACCACAATTCGTCTTGTGATAGGCCCGCTAACTGCAGTGGATTCTTAACCCAGCAGTCAGACTGACAGTGGAACGGGATGTCCTCGTCCTCAGCCATGATCAGTGGACACCCAAATGCAACGGAAACACAAAACTAGACAGAAAACCTGAGTGTTAAAAAATCAAACCTAGGAATATGCCGAAATTATGCCTAATATTTCCCTTAATTTCAACTCAAGATACCCTCGAACCCGGTCACCTCTTTAGTCAAAGATGAGAACCAAGCTTCGATCTTTTGTCTATAGGTTACGCCGCGTCCTGAGAAAAAAAGGAAGAGCCTCGGGATCTGTGACCGATAGATTGTTACCAAAAAACTTCGGAAGGCATTTGCTGTGCCCCGGCTGACTGTCGAAAATGCTGTCATTTGTGTTCCTCATAAGCTACGTACCTTGAACGGCGCCACAAAGAGGTCGGACGTCAAATACTGCGATGCCATGAACACCTAGCCAATGAACTGGTCGAAAGTTACGTCGGCTGGTGCTCCATTGAAGCGCAGGAGGCCAAAAGCATGCTTGAATATCACACGCAACTCAATTACGTGAACGGAGGCCGCTATTCTAGGAGTTATTTACGTCCATTCACTTCACGACTATTAATTCTTGGAAGAAATGAGTCAGGCTACTTGAGTCAAACTATGAGATCTTGTGCATGGCTCCTGAACCATAAATTGAAGAGGAATGAGTGAGTACTGCTGGCGAGCAAGTCAAGAGGGTCATGATACACTTTGCATGAGTGGTGTGCAGAAACACAATGCCATGCTCATGTACGCGTCACTTGAAAGCTGACATCGCCCAGGTGAGCTGCGTGAACACGCTAGGATATCGACTGCATTTTGAGGCTTTCGTAATGCCCTGCGTACCCGACTATACAGAAGAATGTACGACTGCAACGTGCAGTGCGGTGGAACGAATCAATAAACTATTGAACACGTGCTGCTGGCGTGCAGGGCCAGCAGTAACTGCCTAATGTGGACTCCCGCATCGTTTTACCAACGAATGCAATCATGTAGCATGCTCAAAGTGGAGGTCCGAGGCATGATGGCAGACACGCCTGTAAGATCGTGGGCGTGACCAAGAGGACCACTAGTTGCTATTATTCGTTTGGCCAGAGTGAAAACAGACACCTGACGCCTAAGATGTTACGTGACCTAATTAACTTTGACTGTAAGAAAGTTTCGGATGGTGGACAGAAAACAAATATAGAATGGTCTCTCTTTCTTTATTTATTCCGTTTTTTTCTTTCGTTTTTTTTCTTTTTTATATGACTGCGCGCCTTACAGGACACTCGATACAAAGAGATTGGACCCCATATATATATGCATACATATATACATTCACACACACACACAAGGTGCATTGTTATCCCACTGTGAAAATATTAAATCATGATGCGAGATCGGGCTTGCGTGGTATGTGACGTGTAGCAGCAACAAGTACTTAAAAACAGCATAACTAGCAAGAATGAGCGGGCCAGAGAGCTTCCAAGAGCCCCTCCATGCCATAGGAGTGCAGGTGTTCTGGCTCCTAAACATGCTGTTCGCTTAATGTATTTATATTTCGCTTAGCCTTTAAAGGCCTAATCACAAAAGGATATAGCACTTATCTCTACTTAGGACACAGATTTCTTAAACATTGGTGGCACGTAACAGTATTTAAGGTGCTCGCCACTTCGGGTCACGCGCATTCGCATGTCCTAAAGGACCATTTAGAAAACCACGTTAAGAGAATCTGCATGCTGTTAGCATAAATTATTTTCAAAAATAATAACTTACATTAGCGAACTCAGACAGCATGGCAATGCAGAGGCGGTATACTGCGCAGGATCGGTCAGCCTCCTGTTTGATTTTTTTTTTAATAAGGAAGGAAGGATGGGAGAAGAAGACATGGCTAATTTTTTCTTAATATCTTTTTTTATAGCATCGACTGAATAGCTATTTATAGCTTCAACTGACGCCATTGTCAAAGTTACGGGATACTTTGAGCACTGCCTGAAGTAGCCGTCGCTACTGACTAATGGGTACAATATGCAGCTTCAAAAGCGTAACTCCATTGGCCTTTTTTACTTATGATTGCTTCAGTGATAATAAAACACGTACAGAAAACTAATGAACAGCATCATGGTGTCTTTTCGGTTCTGTTTGATCGGTCCCATCATCTCATAGCGTCGGCTCTAGTCTTGATCAATAGGAAACTAAGTATAAAACATACAGAACCCTGAATAATGCAAAACACTTACGTGCACTGTTCGCTCCTCCCGCGCCTCCAGACTTTCATTAAGTTTTCATCGATACGATAATATTGTGGTCCTATCACTTTGAACGCGCCCGTGTTTGTACTCTTAAAGTCCGAAGCTTACGAACGCTCGATTCATTTGCATGCCTCTTCTATAGACCGACACGCTGTTTACAAACAAGCCCGCGTTTGCCCACACAAGGTGTGGGCACTGCGCGTGCGCAGAGGCCGAATTCGGCTGAAGTGAAGCGTCTGCGCATGCGCAGGGCCGTCGACAGCGCCACCGCATCTGCGTGACGTCAGGGCCGCGTGTTGGTCTATGCACCGTTTCACCCTTCGACCGGAGCTGTACAATCCCACGATGGCAATCAAGCAGCCATAAAAAGGGCATCGTCAGGACGCTTATCGCCTTTGTAGGTTTGCTATCACCGTATAAAATAATCACGTACAAGAAAGCCGCTGCTATCTTGCGCGTTTTTCTCTGCGTGATTGGTTTAGTTGTTGAGAGAAAACCGACAAGACACCGAGCGCAGTGACGATGTACAGTCGCGCAATTTTTTAATAATATCACGCGAGCGTCGACCGCCGGGACTTCCAGTGCCGTGCCGCGGAAAAATGCGGCGTCACGGGAGAGATTAAGCACGTGCGCACAAAGCCCTTTCTGGTGAGAGCGTCGTCTGCTATACTTAGTTTCAGCTTAGGTCCGAGCGTGGCCGTTGTTGCGAGCTGAAGGTCCAATCAAACAGCGAAAAAGCGCAACGTCATGGTGTTTTTCGCTCTTGATAGGACGAGCCGGCGGAGAAGCACGCACAGAAAGACGGCAAACACCGCTGGTCCTATCAACTGTGGAGAGCACGCCATGACGGTGCGACTTTTTCGCCATTAGATTGGACCTTCGGCTCATAACGTCGGCCACGCTCGGACCGAAGGTGAAACAAAGTATAGGCTATTCCGTTGATCGCACACAGCCCCTGCTCCGTAGCAAAGGATGACAGGGCGCTTGCTATGTCGAAGTGCATCGTGGATACGTTCCTCCTTTTGGAATGCGTTCACAATCCTATTGACGTTAGCCTGTGTAACCCCGACTGTTGTTGCTATATTCCTTTGCGTCATGCCGCCCATCGACATTCTCAAAACACGTTCCCGTGTTTCTATGGGCACTTGAGGAGGCATAAAAATGTGCGCGCCCCCGCTGGCCAAAGAAAAGTTTGACTACTTGGCTACATAGGCTATACTTCGTCTCACCCTACGATGGACTAAAGGCAGAAGCTATGAACCGCCGGATCCAATCACGAGCCACTTAGACATTGTGTAGTATTTCGCTTCCAAGCACGTATCGGTGCCCACGTCTCGGATCAGTGATAGAAATGGGCCGACAGTGGTTTGGATCGAGCAATGAGTGACTCAACAATTTCACATTGCAAAGAAAGCCAAGGCTTACTGGCTCATTGCAGTGTCGAAGCTATAAAAATGACGCAGCGTTTTTGGATTCGGAGCATTATTCGTCTAAACCTAACCATTGCTAAGCGTGTCATAGTTTACTGTGGCACGTGATTGGACCTGGCGGCCCGTGGCTTTGGCCTTTAGTCCATCGTAGGATGAGACGAAGTATAGATGACAACAGCAACAACGCAGTTCATAAAACAAAAACACCAAGCGGAACTTCCGTTTATACTCCGTTTCACTTTCTGTTGTACCGCAGCCGACGCTACGAGCCATCTTGGCAGTCCATCGCTAAAAGCGTGTCACGTGGCTTTCCCGTCGGGCAAAACTGCACGTGGAAGCACGATGTCACGTGGCAGGGTGACAGCGCTGGATTGGTTTTGATGGCTTGTAGCATTGGCTGCGGTATATAGTTTAAAGCATCATTGCATTCAGCTTGTCGCGTCATCGTATTTCT
This sequence comes from Ixodes persulcatus, assembly GCA_013358835.2. Lineage (NCBI taxonomy): Eukaryota > Metazoa > Arthropoda > Arachnida > Ixodida > Ixodidae > Ixodes > Ixodes persulcatus. Next base: position 1,336,926 of record JABSTQ010009776.1, read on the forward strand.
TTTTCTGGTGCTGATAAAGTAAACGCAAACAAAAAATAAAAGAATAAAAAAAAATTAAACGATATGAGGCGCGGTTTCTTTCACGCATGAGCAGTATCACGGTATCACGCAAGCAGGCGCTGTTCAGCTATGCCAGCAGATAAGGAACAGGGGCTGTGTGCGGTCAACAGAATAGCTTAGCAGACGACGCTCGCACCGGAGAGAGCTTTGTGCGCACGCTCCTAATCTCTCCCGTGACGCCGCATTTCTCCGCGGCACAGCGCTGGCCGTCCCGGCGGTCGACGCTCGCGTGATGTTATTAAAAAATTGGACAACTAGATGTCATCCGGCTTAATTTGCTCCAAAGAACAGAAGCGTCGGACGCGGTCGAACATGATGATATACGGAGCACACTGCGTCCAGAACCTCAATTAATGGCAACCGTTTACATCCAATGTTCACCCCTCCCACGCCGCAAAGCTAGCGTGTTGAAGTCTTAATCGATAAGGTAAAATATGAAACATTTCCAATGGGAAGGCATCCGTGTTCCTGCATGCACTGTTGCAAACTTACAAACGCTGGTTGCGCATACGTGCCTATTGTACAAGTGTCCATCGCGAATCGATCGCAGCGGTTTGCTTTGGAACTTCTACGAAAACAGTGCGAAGTACTTTTCATCTAAATAACCTGTGTTTCTGACGCTCACTTCTTTTGAGCATGGAGTCGAACGGGTCATTACTGGAGGATCAGTTGGGGTCCGGTTCAGTCATGCATGCAAATTATCGGTTTGGTCACCGGACCCACCCAGCGTGAACATTTTCTCATGCAACACATATTATCGCAATAATACGCGCCGAATATAAAAATGTCCCTCTCGGAAAATTGACATCCCTAGCATGTTTTTAAGACATCAACGAAGGTACATTTCGGTTTATGTACCCGCGGCATATCATGGGGAGTTTGCGCGTAGAGTATGAATGTTCAATTTGTTTTCGCATTTCCCAAATCCCAACGTGGAATTTAAATATTTGCCTCGTATTTAATATCACCGTTTTATATTGTTTTATACATGGTTTGTCACTGCAACAATGCGTTACCTTATCATCCAAGAGATGGCACAGGTAGCCGTTCGGAATAACGTGACCAGGAGAATGAGGCAAGTGCGCTCGAGGTCGGACTAAATGTGCTTATTATATTCGCTTTCGGTGGGATCACGGACGACATGCAATGGGCAGCCTTCAGAGATCATGAGATAAGGCTGCAGAAGTGACTCAAAGTTCGAAGTGGACATGTCGACTGAACAGCTTGGCTAACCATTTGGTACACATTACTAGCTACTTCGACAACCGCGAGAATTGCGGGCTTTCATTGCCAGGTTATTTTCAGGGCCATTAATGTTGTTTATGTAGAGTGCGTTTTTGGAACCTCCCTTGTCTCAAAAGTGCAGTCCAAGTGGTGTCCAAAGGAAAGCATTGTGGCAGTTTTCTCACCAACCGTGCCAGAAAATTCTCCGCAGCAGCCTCGAAAGCTGTAACCGACCAGCGAAATAAAGCAGACAACATGAAGAGGAAATCCGTCGGCAGGAAGAGCGCCATCGTTATGCACCCGCATTTTCTTTTATATCTGCTACTTCAAGATTTGCTACAATTGACCGCATTTATAATTAAACCACAGGTACTTAAAAAAAAAAGATTGTGCTGATATTAGTGGACCACGATCGTCGGGGGAAGCTTCTATATTTTTTTATATTTTTAAGCAAGCCGAAATCAGGAGGTAGCGCCATCTAACAATTGGTGTGTCAAACGGGCCCCACCCCTCGACTCAGTCGTCTGCGTTGCCATCCTACCGTTGACCCTGGCAATCGTTTTGGTCCTATTTGTTTCCAAAAAGGGAGCTACGCCTTGTAACATTAAGAGGTAAGATCCACCTGTGAAATGCACCTATGAAGAAAAGCTTAGATTGCACGCGCAGGCGCCGATGTATACGGCCCATTTTAGATAGGGCCCTGGCATTTCAGCTACCCTATATAAAGAATGGCTGAAATGCCGAGGCTCGATCTCAAATTTGCCGTAAAGATAGGCCCTTGCAAGTCGAATTTTGAAATTTTTGTCAAAGGTGTATCTCACATGTATGCTTTACCTTGTGAAATCACAAGGTGTAGATCCCTTTCTGCAAAAAGACAGGGCCAAAACACATGCCAGGGTGAACAGCGGAAGGCGACGCAGACGACTGAGCCAACTGGCGGGGCTCCTTTGTAAAGATAAGATGGCACAAATTGTGAAGCCGAGATGAAAATATAGCATACGACACGGAGACAAAATCCGTCGGCAGCAAGGGCGCTGTCGTTTGCAATCGTCATTTATTTGATTTTCCTTAGTTTATATTTTTCTATCTTTGTCCGCATTCATTTTTAAACCAAAGGTAGACTGCAAAAAAAGATTGTTAACTTTAATAACCAATGGTCGTCGCGGGGCAGTGCAGATATCTTCAAAAGCAAGCCGCAACAAGGAGGTAGCGCCATCTATTGTTACGTGCGCCAAACGCGCCCGCCAGTCGACTCGGTCGTTTGGGTTGCCGTCCGCAGTTGACCCTGTCAAGTTTTTTGGCCCTATTGTTTAGAAAAGAGGGTTAAGTTTTGTAATTTTAGAAAGTAAAACACACCTGTGAAGTACACCCTTGACGAAAAATTGATATTGCTACGTGCATGCGCCGATTTGTACGGCCAATTTTTCTTAGGGCCACGGCATTTTAAACACCTTATGTTTGAAACAAAAAAAAAGGATTCGATGAATATCAAACAAAAAACAGAGGTTCAAGAAATCGCCGCAGGTTAATTTACGCGGGTTAATTTTCTAATGAAAACACAAACACCCTTGAGTATCAGAGCAGTCCAATATTTAAATAGTGATATGCTTCTCTTTATAGAGGCAAACATTTGTAGAAAATCTCATTAATATTTTTTTTTTATCCTTGCTTGCTTTTATGAAGCGTCTCCCCTTTCACTTGAGCATTTGAGTTGAAATATACCTAACGTACTAAAAAAAAAAAACCTCATAACCATCTGTAGAATATACTGGCATCTCCTCAGAATGTTCTGCAGTCATCTGTAATGGTTGTGTACTCATAGGGTGTTCGTAGCATATACGGCGTATATTTCGACACACCAATCGGATATTGCACTGTCTTTATGGGATTTTAGAGGGGTGCCCCTCAGGTTTACTTCTGTTGTGTGGGTTCACACCGTTTTATCATTCTACCTGAGACCGTGGCAGCCCGCGCATTTTCTGCGCGAATCATAAAACCGTTTATAGCTTCAGTCAGTAGAAAAAGAGTGCGTTTAACTCGGCGTTACGTGCATTAGAAAAACTTTCCGCCTTTACACCCTGGTGAAGAAGGAACAGGAGCGGAACTGTAGCTTCTGTTTTCGGAAGTGACTTTCCAGCCGAGCGATCTGCTCTTCTTTCGCGAGGGAATCTGAAGCGCTCGACGCAGTGAAACTTTAGAGGATTGCGGCCTCGCGGCGGTTGCGGAACAAATCGCGCTGCTGCGCACATCGCCCCTCTTCTGTTCCCGCTCTTCTTCCTCCGAAGAAATGTTGCCGCCATCTATGAGCGACGGCAGCAACCAGTTGTCTGGTTGCCGAGGCTGGAAAGGTTGCCGCGATCTACGAGCGATGGCGGCAAGCAGAGAACCGGCAAACACAACATTCTGGACAGCTATCGCCATCTATGAGCGACGGCGGCAATCATAGTGTTGTGTCGACCACCGGTGTCGACATTTGTTTGGTACCGGACACAATCCTGGGGAAACTAGCCCTTAACAGCTTCGCTGTAAAAATATGGCTATTGGAAAGTGGTTATTGTAAAGAGGACAGTACAAATTTATCATTAGTTTTGTTTACTGATCACGCCCTCTGATCTCAAACACCACTTCTTCGACATTATGTTGCCATACAGGCGCTCAAAAACAAAAACAAAAACAACAGTACTCGCATACGGGGTCAGCCACTTCGAGGGCTGCGAGAGAAAGTGCCGGCGTACGAATCCTCAGATGGCGGGTTGGAATTCCGGCCGAGGCGCCCGCCTCCTTACGGAGGCTTCTTAAGAGAGGGACGCCTATAACCGAGAGTTTGGCTGCATGGCGAACGATATTCAGGTGGCCGAAACAAATCCTCAGTATTTTGTGTGAGTGTGTTAGATTTCATCAGTTGGTTTGGTAAGTAAATCCCCCAGATCTACGTTTAAACGAGATCAACTAGCCTGAAAGCATTGGGCTTGTAAACCACCAGCTTCGAGTGGCTGATTTGAATACAAGAAAAACAGACGAAGGAAATGAAGCGATGATTGAAGCAAAAAAAAACAAAAACGACCAAACAATCGAGGTGATGATTTTGAAAAGCGGGAAGTAAATAAACCGCTCCACAAACAACTTTCAGAGATCCGGGCAAGCGGTGCCATGGAATTCAGCGCCTTTGTACTGGTCTCATCGTGCCTTTAATTGAATCTAGAGCTTTCACTGTAGAACGGACACGCGCTGACTGTTCGTTGGTTTTCTTCTGCAACGGTAGCGATCTATGGATCATTATGTCAGCCGATCGGTTTTGTGTGATCCCTCGTAACGATCGTCATGGCAACCTGGTGGACTGTCTAGGCAACTGTATTAGAGAGATTAGCGAGTCGTACTTAAGGGAATGTAGTGCTGCACGTACGTCGTCATGACGCTGAAATGCGACTCAGGAGACTGTTCGCGGCGCCCGCTTCGCGTGACCGGCAGAATTCTTACTATGCGGCTGCCGGCTTGCGGACGCAATTTCTACATACTTTTGGGAGGTGAACTGAGTTCTCCAGAGGACTAAATGTTCCATAGAATCACATTTTCGCAAATGTTGCGGGTCTCAAGCAATCGACAAAAATTGCTGACGCAAATAGTTCAGCCCAAGCTAACGAATACATAGCGTACCGATCTAAACTGCGAAATATTTGGTATCCGAAATATTTGAGACTTTGGCAATTTGCCAAATTTGCGAAATAATGATATCGGGAAAATAGAGTCGTTTACAGCGTATATAAAAGCGGACTTCAGCACCATGGTGAAGCATATTTCAAGCAAATCATGCTTTCAATCCGGACGGAGGAGGTCCCAAAAACTAAAAGGAGCCAAGGTGGTGTATCAAACAACACAACTACCTCCACCACCACCATTGCACGTAACAGCAATAATAAGAATAATGTCTGTTTTTTATATATCTCCTATGGTTTCTTCCAGGAGTATTGTTTAGCGTCAAGACAGACGTACGAAGAATAGGCATTCGGCCTTGTTGCATAGTAAGCTAGAATTTTGTCTCCAAGTCGGCTCCCCGGCGCTGATTCGTGCGGCTGATAGAGGTGCCATTTATTTCTTTGTTTCATTATATTTACATTGTATCCTCGTCACTTTTATTTCTACAAGCAACACGGCGTCACTGAACCCTCTACCGTGTATGTTATATTTCACCTCGCGGTGCCACAAGAAACCAAATTAGCTGCACGTTTGGTCATTTTGCCAAACGGGTTTAAATACAGCAGCTTTATAGGGTAGGTGGCTCTCTTGGTTCGGGTGGTGCCAAGGGCAGGACGAGCCTTAATTTTTCAGTGCCTGGAGGTGCTGGTGCTCTTAGCTTAGGTGGTGCGTAGGGTAGCGTTTTGTATGTACACTTGGCTTCTACGCCAGCAACCGGGGTTCAATCCCATTTTTTAAAGATCGTTTAGCGGTTATGCAACGACCGACCTGCTCATTTCGTGCTTACGAGGCTACTAAGGATGGTTGGCCTTATAGGCCAATGCACTGTTCACAAGCAATCCCGTGTTTGCGTATACCAATGCTCGGCACTGCGCGTGCGGAAAAAATCAGATTCACGTGAGGTGAAGCGTCGGCGCATGCGCCGTGCCGACAGCAGCACCACCGCAGCGGCGTCATGTCAGAGCCACCTGTTGGTGCGTGTGAAGCTACCGTTTCAAAACAGGGGCGCCTCCCACTTTCATCACACATTACGATTCTCCGATATACCGGTGACCGCCTCACGAGATCGTGGTCTGTAGTCGTAAAGCGCCCAGACTTATAGACAAAAATTTGGGTCAGCAACAAGCTCTGAAACCGTGGCATCTTTTCTGGACAGGGCTACATTGCATGCAAAGAGGTTTTGGTGATTGGTTGTTTATTGTTGTGCGGAAAAACGCTATATTCATTCTCGAAGACACGTGATACACGAACTAAGTTAGACAAAAACTTTCAGTTTTTTTTTTTTTTTTTTTGACCCAACAAACGTTGTACTATCTGGACATATGTATCTAGAGGTTTACTCGGTTGCGGTTCATTTTTTCATGCATATTGCTCGAGGAAAACCAAGCAATACCTCACTCAATTATAGGCATAATAGACATAGACACAAAGCTTCAAGAAAAGAACTAATAAAGTTCTTAAAGAACTTGCAGTCCACCAACCTGAATAATAGAGGGTTTGATGTTGAGCTTGATAATGACATCCTTGCAAGAGGCAAAGATTTTTGTTATAATCCTACCTGCCTTGGCTGTGTCTAACGGGTCTGCAACAAAGTGTTACTTCAAGTAAGTTATCAATTTTGGTTTCAAACATCGAGAGAAGGAACAGCACGTGGGAAATGTCTAGAACTTAAATTGATCACGCCCTTTTATTTCCTTACTTTCTGCAGCGGTTTTGTTATGTAAGGTACCAATGTGCTCCACACACTGGTACCTTATTATATGTATGGAAAAGAGCAAAAAAAAAAATGATACACTGCACACTAAGAAATTCTACGCTCTTAAATGTGCCAAACGCTGTTCCAGAGATATGCACACTTCACGGCACATTTTCAGAACCCTTTTTTGACAAAATACACCTATTTCAATCGTAAAAAAGGTGTTGCTTCGAACACCCTCTATTTTCAAGAGTTTTTAAAAGGGAGTAGAAAGGGTGCAGAAAGAGCTGAAGTGACAGAGACGGAAATTACCAGCTTCAGGGAGACGGACATAACCAGTTTCAGCCAGGTTCTTTGAGAGACGATATCGAATAATTCTAGCCTCTGCTAAAGATTTTTACTAATAGAAACATTTCTTTAACTTAAATATGTTATGCATTGCTCGAAATATTGACGAGGAAAGTGACACATAAATGCAATCCTCGGAAAAGAGGAGGCAGTGCACCTGTGTATGTGCGTGATGAAATTGTCGAGCATATGAGGCGGTGGAGCGTTAACCAGAGTCATGCGTCCTTTCTCGTGCGTGATCCATTGCGTCTGCTTATCGTGTTTTTGGCGCTTGTTTGTAAAATATCTGCTTGCAGATAATATCACTTGAGTTTTCCTAAGATCGCAAGCATAAACATTTTGGCGTTCACAAGCACACTAAGGGTGTTGGTGTTACACCCTTACGATGCAGGCCTTGGGACGGCAATATCTTATTGAAAAACACTAAAAAAAATACCCAAAAGAGCAGCGTGGATTGTTCTGGAAGGAAACGTAGAAAAAAGGGGTTGTCTTAGCGACAGACAACTAATGGTATTTTCTGCCAGCCCGACGGAGCAAATTAAGTCTTAATATATCATTCTCAAACTATTTAATGTCTCACTGGGTATTAACAAAATTACCTACTTAAAAAATGCACTATATTTCAGTAACACCGATCATTGTTTTAAAATAAGAGGATACAGTGAAATAACGAAGTTGTACGTGAATTTGGTTTTGTCAAAACATCTCGAAATAGAACAAGCTTACAGAGGAACACGTAAGCTCTGCAACCGAAATTTTTTTTTCCGCGTCTGTAACCGCTTTCAGTAACGCCTTCGGGCAAAGTGGGGTGGGGTAACTTCAGAATAGAAGTTAACACTCGAGAATTATTTTTGTGATATTCACAATCCCAAGGTAGGAGAAACATACTAGAAAGCATCTTGAGAGGAATACATTTCCTACAGAAGCAGCTTCGTAAGGTACAGACTGACAATGATCAGCCTCAAACGAACAAGGTAACAGTCATTACGTGTGTACTGAACTTACTCATGGGTGGTCCCCCACACCACCTCATTGTCTGGTGTACTGAACTTGCACGTCCCGCCTCCAAAAGTGCTAGCACAATCACAAATATCAGTGCTGCCATTGTAGCGACCGGGATAAAGTGTGGGGATATAGGCCGCAGAGAGCGAGCACATAGTACGGTATATTGGGGCAGCTGCGACAAACATATATTAATTTGAAAGTGTCAAGTCAAGGTCAGTCGCAGGATTGAGGTGTATTAAAGTCATTAGTGCCATGCCTCCATTCGTGACGTCAATGTATTTAATGGGTCGGCCGAAACACTGCCTGTTAAAATAAAGTAGGCATTGCTTATTTTCTTTCTGTGCACATACTGCCGAAAAAAACACGTGGGAAGCTTGGAAATGCGAGCCGGAGGAATCCTCGCCAACAAAGACAGAAATTAAAAGCCCTCTTGTGTCAGAGTCGGCAGCTATTTCTCATTTTCGCATAGAGTCAGCCCCACATCATCTTACTGCAAAAAAGGGATGCGTAAAAGTATGATTTTCTACGATATTAGGGTGTCACTAAAGAAGCTTATTTATCGAATTTTATTTCATTATATGCGCACGAAACAAACACCCTTTTCAAACCGGTATTTTATTGTCAGTTCCATTGAATGGAACCTTGGCAATTTACCAACCAGCTTGCGCTACTCTTGGGGTAGCGTATTCCTCGCGCGATCGCTCTCGAGCTAATTCGCCGATAACGAAAATGCCACACAATAAAACTGGATTTAGCTTTTCCATGCTACAAGAGCATTACAGTGTTCCAATATGATGCTGTATCGAAATTAGAGGTGCCGGGCTTGCGTGTAATATGCTAAAACGTATTTTTGAAATCGTTGCGCATATATTCGTTGAACTGCCAACGCGTTTCGCATCATCTTATACAGCATAAACATTTATTTATTAAACCTCTTAGGATCTACTCTAGAAGGCAAGGTCTAGGGACACTTTTGTATGATGTACAGAATTTTGTTCAGAACCAATAAAACCAATTAACATAACTGAGCAATATAAATCTCTACTTCCCGCGAGTAGGTCTCTCGCAACCAACCAAAGACCTCAGTTGTAACTTCACCACAATTCAAAAGTTTCCGTATCACTAAACCCGCATAAAAGAGCTATGTATATAAACATAGTAACACCCTTGCTATTTGGAATTCAGAAGCTAATATACCATGTCACATTCGTTAGGAGCATTACTTCCTCTATGCATAATTGAAGTACGCTCATAACAGACTCGTGCAGCCTGCTTAATTTACTTGCTGGCTATCTACACAAACCTGCAGAGGGCTCACTTCGAAATGCTGGTTATCTTAAACACAGTCGTTGTTGATAACGTATTACTCTTTTGTTACCAAGTGGCTGTTTGCATGTTGCAAACGAGAACGGGAACCCTTTTGTTGTAGTAGGTAGACAAGAACAAGACCTTCAATTAATTAGTCATGTCATGATACGTTCTATTTCTTCACACACGATGATACCCGTGAGAATGTCTAACGTAAGAAAAAAGGTATGCAAATGTAGTACTGTAAATCATGTTTAACGGGAATATATAAAATAAGAGACCCTAACCCATGGGGGCCTCGAAACAGCTTGGGAAGTTGCACTTTCCTTCCGGAAAAAAACAGTATAATTTCAATCTGGAAATAAGCTGAGATTTGAAAACCCACCTTCCAGAAACCAGGAAACAAACGGGATTTGAAAACACAGGTTCCGCATACCAGAAAATAAGTTGGGATTTGAAAACCCAGTTTCCACCAACCAGGAAACAAACTTTGTCTTCACACCAGTTCCCATGAACCAGGGGGAACAAACTGGTACCTGAAACAAACTGGGACCACAAACAAGAAAACAAAGTGGGATGTTGAAAAAAGTTTCCAAAAATGAGGGAAAAAACTGAGATTTGAAAACACAGTTTCGACACACCATGAAACTTAGGGGTTCCAAAACAGCAGTTTAGGTATACTATATGGGGCCCATATTCAGATCAAACCGTAGCTTAATTCCGAAACGTATTTGGGATTATGTCGTGGAAGAGAAACCCAGTTTACATTTTCGTGGGGGCCATTTAAATTTAATTGAAATTGGGGTTAAAAGGAAGTTAAGTTGCAAATTCACTTTGGCTAAGTCATCTCTGACAAATAGTTTTTCCAAGCTCAGAAGGGCGTGGGACACTGAAATAAAAGGAAATGGTAAATACCTAATAAACCACGGAAATCTAAATTAAATAAATACTTATTTGAACCAACAAGATATTTGACGAGGATTTCACACATTGCAAACATTTTAATTGACAACGGAAACAAAAATGTCAAGCAATCAATGAATTTCAGCCAGAAAAAATGCCCATCATACAGAAATTGAAATAAAACATTGGGGTGTGTGTTTGTTTATACAGCCTGAAGTTAGTCTGCCTCAATGGTCGACTTGTCTCCCAACTGTAGATGAGAAATTTAGCCAGTGCAGCACAACCGCTAGCCCACGATAGCACGTCAATATGATGCTCATCAAGATCGAAACGGGCAGGGGGGATTGAACCCCAGAAATGAGGCCTCTGCAAGGAATTAAAATACAGAACGGTGGCTGAGTGCGTTAACACACCATAGCTACAAGAACGTGGAGTGAAAGCTCGCACTGCAGGACCCAAAGATCTTGGGTTCAATACCTGCCCGTTTCGATCTCGATGAGCATCGTACCGGTATGTGGTTGTACTTTACTGGTGCATGATGCATATTAAATACCCCAGGCTAGTATTCACACTGGCTCAATTTCTCATCTGCGAACCCAACACCGATTGGGTAATGCTAAGATACTGAACTATCTAAACAAAATAACAACACAATTACAGGTATCACACAGTAACAGTTACAGAAGTGTAAGCTGAACAAAACTTTTATTGAAAGTGGGGGTTCCTCTTCTTGATCCAGCTACAGTACGATTACACTTTCAGCTTTATTACAAAACATTGCATTGCAATTCATTTCCAACAGGCATAATTATAAGAAACACACTTCAAAAAATGTACATAAAAAGCAAACCTGTTCCTATTTGTGGAGCATAGCTAGCAGCTATGCTTTACAGATAGGAACAAGCATAGCTAGCAGGTGTGTTTGAAAACATCATGAAAAGTCCTGCTGTCGTGTTTCTTCCTCATCGTAGTCCGTGTTTTCTGAGCTGTTTTCCCCATCACGTATAAATCTGTAAAGCATTTATTTATTTGTGCAGTTAGACCAGACTGCCAGTAATCTTTATCAGAAGTAATTTCCAACAGAAACAATAAAATGTCTAAAACCAAATTATATAAAATGCAGATTTGTTCCAAGCTACACAGCGATTATACATATTAAAGCAAAGTACAACATGATAGAATGGTCATATATTTCTCTTCCGTCACGTTTAATTTTATTAGGAAGGGTGCAAGCATAGCTAGCAGCTGGGTTTGAAAACATCATGAAAAGTCATGCTGACTTCAAGCAGTGAGACTTCAGGACATGCAAGTAGGAGCCATTGAGCCAAAGCATTCCTTATTTTGTGCCGGAAATTCACCGCTCTTCATCAGAAGACTTTTTATACAGGGCAAGAATGTTCTTCCATTGACAGAAATTATGTTGGCAATGACAAAATAGTCATTCTCCGCGGTCTGGATGAAAGAATAATCATACTTGGTTACCCGCTTGTAAGACTGGCTGTGGAATATTTGTCGTTTGTAAGCAAGCCTCGAGTATTCCAAGCAAGACACCGGACAAGGCTCTCCTTCAAAGGCAGCCTGAACCTCCTGAGGAGTGTCTACCTGTTGAGGATAACCCAATAAACAGACATCACCAGCATGGAGAACGTTCTCCGGCTTAGTATAACCAAGCATCTCTCGGCAAAGGCTTACAATGTGTTGAAAAAGTAGTGATGAGGAAAGAAAGCACTCCGGTTGTTGAACCATCACTACCCTCACAATAATTTGAAGCGGTACCCCACTATCACCAGTGACCTGCTACACGGGCCGCCCGTTTACACTTTAAAAAAACAAAAGCAGAATGAGCCCAAAATCGGCGGGCGACCTCTGCCAGGTGCATCAACTGGTGTAGGTTAAATGTCATGTCTCTCTTTCCATATAACCGTTGCGTTCCAGTCACGAATAGCTTCAGCAGAGTCCCTGTGAACACAAATATTTAAAAATATATTGATGTGGAAAGCACTAAGAAACACTAAGGGTTTATAAAATAGAGTCAACTGAAGTCATCAAAGAACCATCCAAATTTAAGGTCGACAGATAAAACATTTCATGGATTCTTCTCATATAAAAAAGAAATCTGGGTGTTTACATGATGAACCAAAAAAACGGATATGGTGTGCCCCAGCGAGGGTTTTGGAATTTCTTTCAATCACATGGGGTATTTTTTGACGTGGAATCAAATGCTTGGTGTACACACCGACCAGGTTTTAAATCCGCCAAATGGGGATGCATAAGTCCGAGCTTTGCCTCAAAACCACCAAAGCAACTACTTGCGCCTTATTAACTTCAGGTAACTTTCTGTACTTGTATTAGCATCGCACTATAAAATGACAAACAGGCTTTAGTCAGTGGCGAAGTAATGGTCATAAAAAATTTACTAGGTGTATTGTATAAAACAAGCATCAACACTGTTCACTCTACAGCGCAAATCAAGGGGATGGTTGGCTGTTTCTAAGGGTTGCGTAAATCGATTCCTTAATGTATCACGCTAGGATTTACCGTAACCAAGGTGCATGTGCACCTTGGTTATAAAACTTTTACTGTATGAACTTACTTGAGTAAAAAGGTTTAAAATCAAGAACTTGAAATCAGTAACCCATGGCTCCAGTTTGCAGACGAGAGGCATGTGAATGGTACAAACACATGCCTACACCTGTTCTGCTGAGCCAACACATCAACAAAGAACACATGTGTCGTTTTTTTCCTGGTATTGTGTTTACTTTTTGTTTTATTGCTAAAAGAAGAATAATGTCATGAAACTATTGATATAAAAAGAGTGCATCGCCTCTGGGTAGAAGATTTCGCTTACCATTCTTGAGGGAATTCAGCGTTGAGTGCATGGAAGGACGAATGAAAAACAAATTTTTGAGATTGGAGGATTCTGTTAAAAAGTATTCTATGTTTTAAAGATAATCATGGGATAGTTACCCGCACGGTCGATGGAGTGCTGAATGAGATTGGTGCCTAGGAGAATGTGAACAGCCTCTACCAGTTGCTTACGATGGGTCCAGTACTGCCGTGGAAGCAGCTCCAGGGTGCAGGGCAGGCAGTAAAACAACAGCCAATGACGCCATTCACTGGCTTCCCAGCTCCCCCGAGTGCCCACCGACTGTCCTTGACAGCCTTTTAAACGAGTGGGGAGGCTTGATGGCTTTAAGGCGCCGGCTGATCTCTTCAACTCGAGCAGGGGTTTCTGTAAGTGAGGTCGTAGCACCACATAAAAATTAACACTTCTGGAAAGGGGGATCGGTGGCTAAGTCTTTTAGTGTACAGAAGCTAAGGGCATATGGAAGAAACGCCCATGCTGCAAAGCCCAAGCAACCTCGGCTCAATCTCCACCCACGCCTATTTTGTCCTAGAAGAGTCTCCTAACACATACGTTTATGTACGCTGTACACTACTGTGTGATGCATATTGGAGCACTCCATGTTAGTGTCCATATTGAACTGGCTGAATTACTAATATGCTGCAGAGACCGACACCAGATGCCCATCACCACGTCATTTTGTTTCATTTCCGCTATTGCTTTTTTAGGTTATTCTACCTGCAGTGCCCTCATTTCTCGCCCACTGCAGATTGCGTAGCTCAGTATCGATAACAGAGAGAGAGGCTCTCCATTACTGAGTAAATGTCATTGGAATTATTGCATATTTGTGAGAGACAAAAACCGCAAACCATTCTCACCGTTAATGTAGTCTCCTTTTATGAGGCACCATGAGAGCCGAAGTAACCTTTGAAAAGCACACAGTTCTGGACCGCAGACCGTGCTGGCGCATCAACGGAGAAGCACACCACAACGACTCTGGAAGAGCGGTAAGTCCATTCGTGCTCCCAGATGACTGGCTCCATTGTGTTGATACTTTCAACAAATTTTGCGAGGAAGAGAGCCATGTTTGGGTGTCTCTGCTGAACCAGAGACCTGCGAGGGGGCAGTGTTTAAAATGCTGGGACACCGGCAGCTCATTCAGCGTAAACTGATTTGGCCAAATAGAAGCCCCGGATGAGCTGAAGACGGGGCTCCCATCAGTGTTCACGCCGAGAGTGAGGTCGCTGGCGCCCAGGATGACCCGTGACCGAAGCTGGCAGTGGGTTTGTCCTTCTGTAATATAACTGATTATCATGTGTCCTCTGGTGGATGTCCTTGAAAGGCTGTCATGTAGGAGGTCATTTGTTTGGCTCATGACTGTTTTTAACTGCTCATGCATTTTCATTGTTACAAAAAATGCCCCACTCCTCTTGAGTTATTTTTCTTGGCTTTCTTTTCCGCATGTTGGCCACAGCAGGTGATCCATCCCATCATCCGAGGATAAATGGTCGCTACACACGTTGCAGTATAAGTGATAGTCAACCACCTTTTCATCCTCAGGGCGCCATAAATTTCTAAACAAGTATTTGCTCCGTGGAAACATATCTGCACCAGGAGTGAAGAATGTGTTGCCCCTTTTTAGAAGCTCGTCCAGAGCCTTACAGCTCAGCCCGTTCGCTAATAGGAACGACATCATCAAGGCAACAGCTTCAGCTTTTGTAGTGGTGCATTGAGGACAATGTCTCCGAACCGAATTGGCGTAGTCCAGCCGCCAAGAAGTCCTCTTCCGACATGGTACCTCGTTCGGGAATGTCTTCTTAGGCGTCCTGACTTCCATCGACAGTCTCGCTGTCCCCGGTGATGTGCTCGTCGCCACTGGCTGAGTGAAGCTCGTCAAAAGAACAATCGGCCTAGTCAAATGCGTCATGGAGGGTGCTCTCTGGGGTGCTGGGGCTTGCTCGTCCGCGTTACTCACCCGTGAAGTCCGAGCTGGAGCACACGCGTGAATGTGAGCCGTTGTCAGAGACGTGCGTTTTGGTAGCTGATGGGACGCTTTGGAAAAACATTTCGGATTGTACTAAACTCCTAGGTGAGTCAGTGGCCCTATAATGTGTCAATGTTGACTTCGGTACCTGCGCTTGATTTCCGCTCTCGAGATAGCGCAGCCGTCGACGTCGCTTACATTCGCTGCCGCTTTCCATGTTGGCTACCGATATCTTTGAAACACCCCAAACTCTCACAGATCACTGGGTTTTAAGGTCACTACTGGAACATGCCGTAAGTTCGAAGTTGCCTTTGCAACTAATCTGCTCACAATGAGCGAATCGGAAGCTAAACAAAAACTGCAGCTACCGACGCTTGCCAAGAGTAACGGATTGCATTGGATCGGATTGAATTTTGATAACATTCTGAATTTGTTATTATGCATTGGCATTTATACGCACAGCCCTAAAATATATTTATGTAAGTAGTAAATATTTTATAAAATATTACGTAACAAGTATATATTATTCTGCCAACAAGTTACTGCTCCGTTCCAGCTTCCGACAAGACTCAACTTCGGACCAGTTGGTTCCGGCACTTTCAATCCTATCCGATATCCAATCCGCTGTCGCTACTTTGCGCGTCGCCAGCATTGCTCGCCTTGGTGTCTCAGTCTCACACTCCTGGTTGTTCTTTCGGTTAGCTTCTCGCCTACTAGTTTCGCTACGCTTCGACATCGATAAAACCAATTCCTTTATTTCGCGATGATCTCAGCATAAAGTACGTGGATGACGGGAAGCGGGCCATTTTGCCTGTTTCCCTTAACCTGAGGTTCGCGCCGAAGTCGATTGGAGACCTACCTCATGGTGTTGTGAAAGCCTGCTGGTGAAAGTCAAATGGAGAAGAGGAAGGCCACTACGATGCCAATGTGATCCAACTTGGCAGTAAGTACATTTCTTTGGCGCTTTGTTGCGATGGAAGCGGGTGCATATTAGAGTTTTAGGAAACGCTGTGTCTAAAGTGTCGTACCGACGACACTACACACACGCATCCAAGTACCGTCCGAAGGTGTGTTATACATAAAGGTGGTCCACTCAACAATAAAATAACTATAGGCCTATTTCTGTGCTATCTTTATTTTCAAAAATTCTAGAGTAGGTAATCAACGTTAGGCTTTCTAGTTACCTTGAAAAAAATAACATAATTGTAAAGCAACAGTATGGCTTGCGGAAAAACAAATCCACAGAAAAAGCCTTGCAATATATAAAAGATAAGCTAATTAGTAGTTTTGAAAATCAATTATATACAGTAGGATTTTTTTGGATTTTCGCAAGGCATTTGATTCGATTAAAATGATGTTCTTCTAAAAAAGCTGACGCACTATGGCATAAGGGGCACAACTTGGAACCCAATTCATAGCTATTTATCTGGACAATCACAATATGTAAAAATAAATGAGTATGAATCGCAACTAATAAAAATAAATTATGGTGTGCCTCAGGGGTAAATTCTGCGACCATTACTTTTTGTGTTGTACAAAAATGACATAGTAAACATCCCGGAAACTCCAGATATTATAATTTATGCAGACGACACTAATGTGTTTTTACTGATAAGGATCTTAGTGTAATAAAAGGTTTATCAAACATTTGGTTACGCGAACTTGCGCTGTAGCTAGAGCCTAGTCAAATAGAATTGAATATTAACAAAACAAAATATGTTATTTTCAAGCCTGTGCACAAGCAACTCTGTAGTAACTTCTCGGTACAATTTAGAATCTCAGAATTAGAATTAGTGTCCTTCCTAAAATATTTAGCTGTCTGGTTCGAAAAAACCTTAAGCTGGACAAATCACATCAATCATATTCGCTCTAGCATATCCAAATCTATACACTCCGTGCGACGCGACTGGCGCGCCGCCGCGCGGCCGGTACCGAAGGTAGGCAGTGAGAACCCCAGAGAAAACGAAACCGAAACCGCGCCGCGTACGTTGGTACGCATTGAAGTTGGAGCGGTGCGGTTGCGCTGGGTTCACAGCATTAAGTGCTGCCTGTGCTGCGTCATTAAGTGCTTCAATAGTTATGCGTCGTATCTCGTGGGGACAAAGTTTCACAGTTTTTCACCTCGCCGATGTTTTGTGGGACAGCGACCACGATGGACCCGTACCGTACGACGCAAGAAATTTGGTCTCCCGATCATGTCTGCCACTGTGTCGGCACGGCTAACATATTCTACACTGCCGCTTTGCGCTCTGCGTTTGTTTTCGTACCAGTAACGCCTACATGTGTTAGCGCCGATGGGACGAACTGAAATGCCATCCCACACTCGCGGGTATGCAGTGCCAATTTCGTTGGAGGAATGCCCTTCAAAGACGTTTCGTCCCCATCGTTCGTGTCGATGATATTTCTGGACAAGTATGGCACGCAATCTATACTTCATGAAGAAAGATTCGAACGGTAAAAAAAGTAACAAATATGAATCTAAGGAAAGCTACAATGAAACTCGAAATCACTGGAGAATCGACGTTTGAGTATGGAAGTTTATGTGGTGTGCTTTCTTTCTTGGTCAGCCTCCTTTTGGATGTGGAAACGCTGACACCCCGAGTTCTGTAGAAAACAATTTTTTTTTCTTTCTCGGCTTTAGAGCCACCTATCGCAAAGTGGTTTGAACGGGAAGTACCGTCCACTGGTCCTTTCCTACCTGTAAAGTGTGCACCTCCCACGATGAGTGGTATTATCATGACAGCCATTGACGGTCAAAACCAGTTCCCATTTAGTTACGAAGCCCAAACTAAATTTCCAACTGATTTCGCTATGCCACCTCTTTTTAGTATAATATGTGTTGTGTCAAGTTACGGTCATGTCAAAGTACCTGTGCGCCGAAAATCAGCACCTTGCACAATAGGTTATTACACAACAGCTGACCGCAAAAGCCCTTGACGGCTAAACCGTGTGTTGGCCGACAACTTTGTTTCCTCGGCTTTGGAACCGCCTTTCGTAAAGTAGTTTTAATTGGAAGTACATTTCACTAGCCCCTTTCTACCTGTAAAGTCTCCGCCTCTTATGACGAGAGGTATTTTCTTGACAGCCCTTTCATGGTCAAAGCCGGTTCCCATTGAGTTACGCCACCCAAACCAAATTTCCACCTGGTTTCCCTGTGCCACCTCTTTTTGGTATAATAAGTGCTGTGTCATGTCACTGTCAAGTCCAAGCACCTGTGTGCCCAAATCTGCACTTCGCACAGCCCGCTATAACACAACAGTTTGGGTCCAATATTGGATATTCCGTACAGCTTTATTTCTTTATTCGTTGGAAACGTAACTTTCACACCCGCTGTCTCAATGAAACTTGGCACACTTCGGGCACAAACTTAGTGAACATCTCACTCGCCTCCAAATATCATCGTTCCAGCAGTCTTACGTTTACAGCGACGAGCGAAATAAATTTCCCACTCAGAGCAATTACGGTGGCGGCCGTCTTGCTTTTCGGAAAATTGCTCCAACTCCTTTTTCGGCCGCAACTAGAGAAATTACCCCTAATAACGACTCAACTCAATGTATAAGAAGTGGCGAACAGCTAAATGCCCTTCTGCCCAGCACTCATGCAACGTCACCCTCAACGTATCGGCTCAAGAAGCAAAAGTTTCGTCCGTGCGCGCTTCCGCCGCCACAGCTTGGTATGCGAAATGGCGCCGCAGGCTGCTGAACGCGCCTCACTGTCGAACGCCAGCTCCTCCGCTAGCGGCGCTACGCGCGTTTTTCAAAGCGCCCCCTATAGTTCCCGCACGGAGCGTATTGGAACCTTGTATAAGCTTAAACATCTCCTTCCCTGTTGGCTTAAGTGCCAACTCTACTACAGTCTTGTACCATCTCATTTACATTATTGCTTACTAGTTTGGGGAACCACAACGAAAACAAATCTAGACAAACTGTTCGGCTAAAAAAAGGGCTCTTCGTTGCATTGAAAACCTTAACTATACCGATCATTCAGCCCGATATCTCGTAAAATATTGAATTTTAAATATTATCAGCTCTCTATTTTAAAACTAGCCATGATAATATACCGCGAGTACAGCAGTGACCAAAATGAATTTTGTGAGATCTACCACCCTAAAAAACACAATATAATTTAAGAAATTAAATACTGTAAACGACTAAATTTTCGCGAGGACCTAATTTTCGCGAATTTCGCGAATCGCCTACAATTCGCGAAAAACACAACCCGCGAACGATTCGGGAAATGTGTGAACGCTTTGGAAGCTACAATCGATTCGCGAAAATTAAAACCATCGAATAATTTCAAATTTGGGCCCGCGAAAACTAAGTCGTTTACAGCATACGCAAAGCCGAAAATACGGACAAATTATGGCTTCCAAGCTCTAGCCTATAAAATACCACAGCCTTTGAACGATCATCCAAGTGTTTTTGAACTAATGAGGGATGCTAATTTCCTTATTGCCTTCAAAATTAACATGAAACATTGTACAGTCAAACACCTGTATAACGAAGCGTGTGGGACCGCGATAATTCTTCATTTTACACGTCACTTCGTTATATCCGTCGCGCACTTTTATGACCCCAATAAAGCAGATAAGCATACTGAGAGAAATTTGTTTTATTCATAGCAGATTCAAACGGCACTTGGCGCAAAAAAGTCTACAATTTTCTTCTGCACCGTACTATGACTTACAGAATGCGCAACCACCACCGTCCTAATGCCGTCGAGGTTCACGGCGTGCTGCGGCGCGAGGTCAGGGAGTGAGGAGAGATATAGCTGCAGCGCGTCAAATGCTACTACCGCTTCGCGGGTAGTCATAACTCTTGGCTCTTCTGCCAACTCTTCATCACTGCTTGCCTGATCATTTGTGGCGTCCCTTTTCTCTTTGATGGCCTCCACGATGTCGTCAGTTGTCAGGTCGGAGCAAACCAGCACCTCGTCGTCCACCGAGACATATGGTGAATTCCGCTCGCAGATTTTGAGCGCTCCAAAAGCGCTCCATTTGGAGCGCGCATATTCCGCTCGCAGATCTGGCTCGAGTTGGTCATCTTCCGCTCGTAGATCTCCAGCAGCGCCTGCTCCATGGAGCGCCTGCAATTCCACCAAACTTGCTCTGTGGGATTTCACAGAACTCTCCGGAAGTAGACAGCGGACTACCTCATTTCCTTCTAAATTGGCAATGCGCATGCGCGGCGATGTTGGCGAGGTCGCCGGGCCGGTCGCGCCATGGTCGGGTTGTCGGGTCGTCAAGTTGGATCTGTTCGGATGCGTCGGTTGTTTACGCGGGAGTTTGACGGCTCGAACGCTTTTTCCTCGCGTGGATCAGGGATACAAAGCCGGAACCGGAGCGTGGTAAATCGTAAGCGCCGACATCTGTGATCGTGAGAGGAAGAACAAGGGGGGGGGGGGGGGGGGGGACAGAAAATCCGGAGGCAGACGCAAGGTTAGGCCTGTTCATTCTGCAGTCAATGATTGTTTACCTTTTTACACTGCATTCCGCCGGCGTTTTCCCATGCAGTGGCTGGGAAAACGCCGGCGGAAGCAAGAACAGATTAGGCAACGACCTAGCAAGTGATGGTTTGTTACCAGGTCGTGTTTATTAAAGTCGTACCAGCAATCTGAACTCCACCGATGGCAATCGCTGTGCGTGCCCCGCCGCTTAGAGGCGGCCGAAAGGTATGTGACGGTGCCGAACGCGGACGTCCTCCTCGTTATTTGTGAGATGGGCGCCGTGGTACGTGTAATTTCACCCGGCCTGTCTCGCCTGTTTCTGCAGCTAAGCAGTGACAGTTGTCGCTGGTCGTCGGAAAGATCAGTCGGCTGAGCCGTTGGTGGGCTTGTCAAGTTCGAGCAGTGGCCATTTTGAACGGCCGAAGGGGAAGCGGGGGGAGGGGTGTGGGGGAGGTCGCTCCAAAAATGCGAGTTTATCTTCCCCTCGTCGATTCAGAGCGGGTCCCACGGAGCAGAATTTTGCCTCCCTCACGGATTTTGGAAAGCGTTCCGGATCTACGAGTGGAATTCACCAATAATTGGCGGCCGTCACAACCGATGCTACCTCACAACACGCACTATACGTGTTTATTGATTCCTGCAGCTCTGTGGCAGGACTGGATGACCCACGGTCGTCGGCACACCTATCAGCTGTGTCGTCAACTGCAGTGAAGCCAGCAATGCGCCAGCAATTGCGCACAACGTTGGCGGGCACGTTCCACTATGCGCCGGTATCCATCACAATAGCATGGTAAACGTCGATCCTGGTTGGTCCTTCAACGTTGTGCTGGAGGTTCAGCAGAATTCGCTGCAGCATCCTGGTGCGGTAGCGGGCATTAACGGGCCGTATGATCCCTTGGTCCAATTGTTGCAGCACAGACGTACAATTCGGCGGCAGGAAAATCACTTCCACGTGATTCAGCACAGTTGTCGATCAGAAGAGCAATCTTGCGATTCTGAAGCCTCATTGTCTTCTCCAGCTGCAGAAGCCAGGTTTGGAAAAAATCCGCCGCCATCCAGGCTTTTTTGTTCGCAACATAATCAACTGGAAGGCTACGCGCGCCCTTAAAACATCGCGGCTTCGCTGACCTTCCGATCACAAGGGGCTTCAGCTTTTCAGTCCCTGTTGCATTGCAGCAAAGCAGCACCGAGCAGTCCCGTAGCTCCGTTTCGGTTCGCTGCTGTGCGTTACGTGTACGGCTAAGCGTATTCGTTATAAAACAACAATTCAGCGATTGGGAACACGTGAATTGCTATGTTAAACAGGCAAATTCGCTGTAGTGGTCTTCACTGTAGTGGCGTTCACAATACATAGGAAAGGTATGAATCCGGCCAGGCCTAATCGCATGCTCCGTTGTACAGGCTATTTCGTAGAAGAAACGTTCGTTGTAGCAGCGTTTGACTGTATTTTACAATATGCAATAGCGTTTTGGTTATGCATTGGGTTGAACAGCGTATAATCAGATCTGACCACAGTTGTGATGGCCTGTAGCTGAGCCGGTTGGTTATTCATGCTTACTTATTACCAGCTGAACGTTAGGAAAAGCGACGGAGAGAGAAAGAGACACACCGCTGGACTAGCAACCTTTTTAATAAACTTCCTTTTCCTTGACCTCATCCTAAAAAGGGTAGCTTCTTCTTCTTCAGTCAGAGCTCAGACAGAAACTTCCTTTTTTTCCCCCACGAACCGTGGAGTTTTCCTCTTCTTCGACTTTCGGATCTTGCAAAACCTCCTTCTTTTTGTCTTTTACACTTCCGGCGGTCTCAGCCTCGTTTCACTCGGTCGGATCGTGGAGTCAAAAAGTCACAACTTGGTTCATCCGAGGAGCCGCTCTCCTCAGATACATTTTTTCTTTGGGCAAGAGCGCGATGGAGGCAACACTCACGCATTCTCCCTCCCGATCCTCAATGGCCAGCGCCTCGAGGAGCTCCCTTCCAAGCTGCTTCCTGTGTTTTGCGATGACGGTAATGTTTGTGAAATCAGGAGCACATTTGCAGTCCCGACAGTGTGCCGAAAGGTGGCCCGACGACGTTAGTGCGGCCACAGACGCTGCATGTTCTCTGGTGCGGTCGTTTATGCACCGCCCTGTTTGCCCTATGTAGCTTTTGCCACATGACATAGGGATCTTGTAAACAACTCCTTTTTCGCATGGGGCGTAGGGTGTTCGATGCGCAGTGCTGCAGGTCGTCGTCCCGTTCTGGGCGGTGTTCTGGTTCACCCTACGGCACATGGCGTACGCCTTGTAGGGGGCGGAGCACAACAAGGCGTAAAACGGGGGCTGGCCACCAAAGCTCTAGTCTCGGCGCTACAGAAGTCCTGCCCTCATAAGGTGGGGCGCAGCTTTCAAAGACAGCTGGGTCGACTCCAGGATTCTGGGTACTCGAGTACCCTTCTCGTACCGATTTGTGAGAAGCTTTGCAAGCAAATCCGACAAAATCCTGAGAAAAATCAAACAACGCAAAAGAAACCGCCAAAGCCTTTCGTAGTGGTCCCATATGTTCACGGCATTACTCATCGGTTAAAAAAGATCGCCGGCCGACAAGGCATCCACGTTTTGTGCTCCGCCCCCAACAAGGCGTACGCCATGTGCCGTAGGGTGAACCAGAACACCGCCCAGAACGGGACGACGACCTGCAGCACTGCGCATCGAACACCCTACGCCCCATGCGAAAAAGGAGTTGTTTACAAGATCCCTATGTCATGTGGCAAAAGCTACATAGGGCAAACAGGGCGGTGCATAAACGACCGCACCAGAGAACATGCAGCGTCTGTGGCCGCACTAACGTCGTCGGGCCACCTTTCGGCACACTGTCGGGACTGCAAATGTGCTCCTGATTTCACAAACATTACCGTCATCGCAAAACACAGGAAGCAGCTTGGAAGGGAGCTCCTCGAGGCGCTGGCCATTGAGGATCGGGAGGGAGAATGCTTGCCTCCATCGCGCTCTTGCCCAAAGAAAAAATGTATCTGAGGAGAGCGGCTCCTCGGATGAACCAAGTTGTGACTTTTTGACTCCACGATCCGACCGAGTGAAACGAGGCTGAGACCGCCGGAAGTGTAAAAGACAAAAAAAAGAAGGAGGTTTTGCAAGATCCGAAAGTCGAAGAAGAGGAAAACTCCACGGTTCGTGGGGGAAAAAAAGGAAGTTTCTGTCTGAGCTCTGACTGAAGAAGAAGAAGCTACCCTTTTTAGGATGAGGTCAAGGAAAAGGAAGTTTATTAAAAAGGTTGCTAGTCCAGCGGTGTGTCTCTTTCTCTCTCCGTCGCTTTTCCTAACGTTCAGCTGGGTCGCTAAACTCGTCAGACACAAAGTTGGGCACGAAGTTCGCGGAGCGTGCTGATTGGACTCCCGCGACGTTGGCGTCACGCGGGATGAGATGTCAATCATCCAAGCTCTCTCGGTGCTCAAATTCCAGCGAGAATGTTGGGCACAAAGTTGTAGCGAGCTTCATCGGAGCGCGCGCGAGCCACACCGTGGGGCCAGCCGATTGAACGGCTGCACTGATGACGTCGCGCCCGGGTGTCCCTACATCCCTACGCCGCGATAGAGTCAATGAAACGTAGATTGTACCTAGGCGGGCTGTAAATACTCTGAACTTTCTCGTCGCAAGATCGTCGTTTGTGGAAGTTATTGCTGACGACAAAGTGACGTTTCACAACTTTGGGAAGGAGTTATTTGAGGCCAAAATCTTCGCTTCAGAATCGAGGCGAAGATTGAACTTTGTGATATTGTGGAGCCGTGCGCGGTGTACGCGGTTTGAGAGCTCATCTTCCGCCACTGTCAACAACGCCACCGGGGTCACCCACAGGCGTTGTGTATAGAGACGTCGGTAATGACTGAGAGAAGAGGAGGCGACGGGGAATGGCGAGAAAAAGCCGGGGAAAGGAAAAAAAAAAAGGTATGACCAACACAAACACACACGCAAATAGGGGTCAGAAAGGGCCGTAGAAATTGTTCGCGAAAGAGAGAGAGAGAAGGGGGTGGGGTGGTAGTAGTGAAGAAGGGGGATATCCCTTCCCCCGAATGCGAAAAATCGACGAATTTTGCCTGGCGGCTTTTGCTCTGCGCGTGGAATCAGCACAGTGGCTGCTACTTCACGCACAAAGCGAGCGTGCCGTCGGGCGGCGTTCGTCAGTTATTCGCTCCATGGAGTTCAGCCTTTATGGCCCCTTTCGAGCTTGAGCGGCGTCGCCGTCGGCGTAACCGCGCCGAGTTGCATTATGGGACGTTTTTTCACTATATTTAGCGGGGAAGTTGACGTAACGTGATTTTGACACCAATTAGGTTTCCCCGCTAAATGCGAAAGCAACAGGATAGGAGGAGGGGTGCGGAGAGGCATACCCTCCCCTCCGTGCCCTCCCCTCCTCGTCCTCAAGAGCTGCGCTTTAATTCAACATTATAGAGAACTGTAAACGTATGTCATTTTTTTTTATTATAACTCTCTAAAATGCTATAGTCCGGGGCTGGGGCGATATCCCCCCCCCTCTTACATCCTTATGCCCTTTGCGCCCCCTTTTTGAACGCCACTTGGGGGGGGGGGGTGAATCGCCCCCCTCCCCGTTCTTCTGTTTCGACGACCCTGCTTAAAGGCGTTCAAACTGAGCGATGACGAAAAACAGCACAGCGTGCAATTTTCTAAATTATGGTTCTAGAGATTCTGGAATTAAAACGGGGCGCGTTTCATGAACTTACGAGCGGCCATGACAGACTTTCAATCGAGAGGCTCGTGCTAGGGCTCGTTGTGGCCAGGCGCGTTCAGTGACGTCCTTTTATAGTTCATAACTTTGACGTCAGGGTCAGGATGATCAGTTGTGAACGACAAATTTGATGGTGAGTGTTCGAGTCGACGGTGAAAAGTTTGGTTGTGTACGACGAAAGCTTGGTGTCCTCACGTTCTCGAAACATCACTGTCAATATTGACCAAACTGACATTTCTCTTATTTCAGTTCATGAACGCAGAATTAATCCCAGTTTGGCTTATCTTTGAAAGTCTATCATAAAAATGACTTTATCTCCCGCTGATGGTGGACAACTGCCTGTAAGCGAAATCCGTCCAAAGGTGGACAATGCTACTCGGCTGGTTGTGACTTAGCCACGTCGGGGTACACTCTGATCAAAGGCCGAGATAAATAAAAGGGACGACAGGAACGTTTTTTTTTTTAGTAAACTCTGCTTTATCGGCGGAAATAAGAACGATATCAGACTATCAAGTTCGACGGTGTTGATTTTATAATGCAATTACCCAAGCCTCCGCTGTGTTTTTTAGAGACCATCAAGGCCGCAGCTCGTCTCCGTGGGCTGCTCTAGCTCGGCGCCTAGGGAGTAGTAGGGATTTTTCCCCCTTTCAATGAAAAACGTCACGAAGATCTACGGATCTGCGGGTTTGTGAGAAAAGAAAACTTCGCAGCAATCTTTCGGCTCCTCCCCCCGCTATGTCATAACACAAAGAAAGTTGTGTCTGACGAGTTTAGCGACCCTGGTAATAAGTAAGCATGACCACAGTTATTTGTGTTAATTCGCTTGAAAGCTCCTAGCTCCTGCCAAGATTGTACGTTGCTCCTGGTGTGGTTTAATAATTCACTCTTCTGCAGAAGGATAGTTTCGTGCATACTTTGCATAGTGACACATTGCTTGAAAAGATTTATTGTCGTTTTAGTTGTGTTCATTTCTCGTCTGTTTCGATTCTCTGCTGAGCAGTGTGTAGGGTGAAGGGGCTTCGTCAGGCAAATTTGTTTACCTTTTGCCCCTCCACCTGAGACTCAAGGAGTCCGAATAAAGATTATTGTTATTAAGGTGTTGGACATCTATCATGCGTATTTCGGCATGGCCTCCAGCGGATGATTGCGTGATTTCAAATAAAATTTGAGCTTAGATTGTATTTGTCCCCCCAAAATGCAGAGCAGTTAAAAAAACAGGTACACCTACAACGACAAAAAGGGGGAAAATTGTCTGAGGCGCATTGCATTCAACCTGTATATTCGATGGAGGTCAAATACTAATTGGTTTATCTTCTAAACAGATTGCTAGGCATGCTTACCATTGCACAATCAAAGCGATCTAGAAATGTCCTTTGGTTTTCAGATTATAATCCCATCATAAATATTTTAATAATTATTTATGGTCCAGTATGCTTATGATCGGCCAATTAATCTATATAAACAAAGGCATATTATGTCCAGTCAGAATATGTTAAAAACCTGCGGTTCCACCCTACTTCCACGTTCGGAAGGAGAACCATCGGACAGCACTTGAATCCTACACAAAAGTGCCGTCGGACGGCAATGTAGACTTTGTGCAAATGGTGAGCTCTATACATACTTTTCATGCAAATCACGTTTAGATATTTGGTCCTTATTTCAGACTCTTTGTTCACAATCTGTTCTTTGAGAAGCGTGGTGGGAGAGCAGTATGCACTTGATCTTGTCGCTCCACCGTCTCCTTCCACACGATGAAGTCCGGCTTGGACCCTCAAGCTGGCGTTGTTACGTTGGTAGGAGACGGGGTTCGAGAAATGGTGTCAGCCATTTCTGGCTTGAGGCGCTGCATTCACCTGTTTGTCTATCACATTCGGTGTCCATAGTAGGCGGATATTATTGTGCGGAAGGAGACAGCGGTGTGCAGAGTGCAGATGCGTACTTGTGATCGAAGCAAGAACTCATTTTTGCAATATCGTTTGGATATTATTGTGCGGACAGGAGACCAGCGGTGTGCAGAGTGCAGATGCGTACTTGTGATCGAAGCAAGAACTCATTTTTGCAATATCGTTTGAGAATCCTTTCGGGATGCGGTCCAGCAGATCAAAGATGCAAAATGGTTATATTTTAATACTATTTATTATCTTGAGAACAGTGTTTAACTGCAGAACGCTTTTGCACATGATTTGCGTTTTCCCAGTCGTTTGTTGAAACATTCTGGACAGGCTAAACCTACAACCGCTGGAGGCTGTCTGCAGACCGTAAACTGAACACCACTATTCACTGAAACGTCTTTTGACCTGGTCGTCAGTTCATTCAGCAAAATGTCGCCCTCCAGGATGCCACATCTCGTGAGAAACAATCCGCACATAAGTGGGTGAGGAAGTGCTTTGGCCCTACGTGAATAGTCACCCTGAAATATGGGCAGCCCCATGTGTGTTTTTGCTGAGTAACGTTCTACAATAATCATTCATGTCAAAGCGTCGGTTCTATGGGTGTTCGTTTGTTCTGTTAGTCTCAGTTGAAAGTCGGTGTCTTCTGCCTCCACTTTAGAAACAATTTGTCCAGTACAAATGAGAGCTCGTTAACTGCCACCTTTTGAATCGCAAATAAATAATTCATATTTAAAGTAATTTTTCTTACCCTTGTTTACAAGTACAGAGTCTGAGGTGTGCAAGCATATTGCCAAAGCAAAACGGTCTTGTGTTCCGGTCATCTGTACTGCGGATGGCAAAATAGTAAGCAGCAACCATATTTTATATGCTACAGAAGTTTTTATTGTTCCAATTGTCTAAGGGATTGCATAGATGTAACCTACACAATTCTATGGAATACATTTATCTATTTCTTTAAATCTATCATTAACTGCTGTCAAGACGACTAGGTATAGCTATGCAGTTTGCACTAAACATCACTATTACTAAATAGGAGGCAGTTTCAAGCTTCGTAGTATCTACGTTTCGAAATGCTAGATCCCTCTGCTTGTGCGAGTATGGTGGCTCTGCACCGTCTGCAAGGATCACAGTGCTTTCCTTCTATTCCAAAATCAAAACAATTTGGACAGCCTGTATGAGTTCTGCATGAAATGAACTGTGTAAATAGATTCTGCTTCTGCAAGATTATAGACAAATGCACATCTATATCACACTGGAAGTAAAAACATGCCAGTCAGTCGTCTATTTTTTTGTTCTTTGGAAGCTTGAGAAGTGTCCTACACTTCATTTCAGCTTAAGTACTAGCAAAGTATAAAACTACAAGCACAAGGAGGTTGAATTGACTATTGCTTGCACTGCGTGAAAGTGGGTGAAGACAGCTATGATTAAAGCGTGGCGCTCGGACACGTAGCTTTGGCTTTGATTACACCTAAGATCAAATGGTTTATGTACTATCGGGGAAACTGAAATACGACCAACGGAGCGCGTGGCTCGCGGGACAGCTGTGCCGCCTGGAAGTGAACCTAGGGGCGAGGGTGTGTGGCCTGCTCCGATGTGTATGCGCCCCTCGCTTTGCGCTTCCCAATCTTCGGCATCGCGCCTCTTGGTGCGCTGTAAGCTATCACCGCGATCGTTGCTCGCTCGACACGTGCGGCGCGAGGAAGCTCGCCGGTAGTGGCAGCTAGAGCGCGCGCTGGCTGAGCGAGCTTCATCGCGCCGCACTCGTCGAGCGAGCAACAATTAGCGGCGAGATGTTTTGGTGGCGCCCTCCTGTGGTTCCCCCTTGTTGCGTCATTACCTTGCAAACAACAAGTTCGATGGTGTTTGTTATTAGCATGGTGGAAGCTTGAAATCATTGCGCTCTCAAAGGAACACTGCCAACACCGTCAAAATTAAAGTTCTTTCATTCCTCTTATTTCCGTCGATGATAAATCCCCTTTCCGACGTCATAGTCAGCGTTCGGCCAATCGTGGAAGGCCGACCACCGCGACGCTTTCGGTCGCGCACTGGGCTAATAGCGGTGATAGCTTTCAGCGCACGAACAGGCGCAATGCCGAAGATTGGGAGGCGCCCAGCAAGGGGCGTATACACATCGCAGTAGGCCACACAGCCTCTCCCCTGGGCTCACTTCCAGGCGGCGCGACTTGTTTCGCGAACCACGCGCTCCTCTGTTTGTATATCATTTTTCCCCGATAGTACCTAATAATGTTGAGTAAGATTGAATTTGAACTCTTGGCATGTTCACGCTTGAACTAACCAATTAACATTCCTGCCTCATTTTCTATATGACGAGAGTGTCATTATAACATTCCCAACGTATTTTCTTCAACACTTGTCACATTGGGAAGGCATTGAAAATGCAGATTTTCCAAAACTTGGCAAGGCTTCTTTATTCCCACACTTTCCTGAAAACAGAAGCTGTGTTCTCAGATTGTTGACAGTTTTGTCGAAGTAATTTTAGTCTTCGTGACAGATTGAATTCTCCTCTATTTTATTTTCAAGAAGGACGTGGAGGAATCTCGGTCCGATAATCTGGAAGCATCGAGAATAAAAGAGAAGCAAGAACAATCTAGAGATCGCCGGATGGGGAAGCTGTTGCCACAGGGCCGCAGCCGTGCTCCTGTTTGTCGCCACTCGGAGGCCGCGACGAGTGACGATGAGGGCGAAGTCTTTCTCAAGAGCGAACTTTGAATGGCGTACAAGACAACCAAACTTATAGAAGAACAGTTACAACAGGACAGAGAACGAATCGCCGCCTGACAAGTGCTCTGCTTCACAAGATTGGTATAATTTTCAATATTTACGGTTCTGCATTCTCGGTGTTTATTTTCCCGAAACCCTGCCTAATTTTCTTGTATTTTACCTGAAAGTATTTTTTTCTGTTAATGTTTGTTTACATGTTAAAACTAATTTTGTTTTCGGTAAAAAGTGTGGTATCTTCATGTACCGCAACATCCTATATGGTCTTTTTTTAATATTTTTTTCAGCACTGGGCAAAAGTTTACAAATGATTGTGACAGCATGGTGCGGTCACAAGGTGTATGTATTTGTCATACGAAAGGCAACAATGCAGAATATTTTGTTATTTGGCCAAATGTTGAAGAATTGCATCTCTAAAATAGCATAGGTGTCACAGTAGCGTGAACATTAAAATAAGAACGCAACACGTACAGACAAGTAGAGACAAGGTAGATATCGACATGTGCTCTACCCAGGTTGAACATAACGAAGATTAAATTTCAATGATAATTTGGATCGACTTTATACTTTGTAACAATACCTAGCACATACCGGGAGTCTCAAATAGCGGCCAGAATCTTTAAATCGACAACACAAAATCGGTTTCTTACACTATTGCGTTACGATCTTGTGCAGCGTTGCCCACGTGTGGTGCATTTTTTCTATAAAATTTGTACGGATCGGCCTTACCTGAGGAAAAATTAAGAAATAAGAAAAAGTACTACGTAGACTCTAACCAATTTCTTCAATGTGCCCGACGTTTCGAAGCCAGCTTTCAAATTTGTACTTTCAAATACAAGCAACAATCTGAACCGATCCACCGGGACGCTTCCAAGCAGCTATATACACGGGCTAAAGTGCGCCTCACACAGAAACAGAAGAGGAAAACGAAGCTAAGAGAGTGGAGAAGAAAACGATGACAGGTTGCTACCTTTGGGCCCATATACAGTCACCCGTGAACGAGGAGCCGAGCTGGCTTCGAAACGTCGGGCACATTGAAGAAATTGGTTAGAGTCTACGTAGTACTTTTTCTTATTACTTACCTAACCAGGCGGAATTCCGCCGAAATGTTTACATTTAAAAATTAAGAAAATAAAGTCTGAAGTCCTATGAAAACGCATCGAAGCCACCGATGTTCAAACCATAGGGCGCACTATTGTTTGAAGACCTGTGGCTTGGCTGCATTTCCATAGGAGATTAGACTTTTTTTTTTTTTACATTTTCCTCAGGTAATATCTATCTTTGCAAATTTTCTAGAGAAAATGCACCATTTGTGGGAAATGCTGCGAAAACTTGTGGCGCGATAGGTTAAGAAACTGATTTTAGTGGTCGATTTAAAAAGCAAGGCCGTTGTTTGAGACACCGGGTAGTTTATGAATTATTATATATTGATGTGCACTCGTTATTTACTCTTTATATGAGAAAGATTTGGGAACGACTTCTCGCCGTTTGCCACGATCACTTTTTGTACAACTTCCGTACAAGTGACCGTGCATCTACGTTTGAAACGCAAGCAGCCGACGCGGAGTACTACGCGCCAAGATACAACCAATACCCCATTCCAAATCACTTCATACCTTATGTACTCGCAAAGCTTTTGTTACAATACGGGAAGCATCAATGATTTTGACAGAAACTTTTAAAGTACGTTCATACATTGAGACGTTGTGGTTATTTCGGGAGCAAAACTTTGGATAACATAGGAATGCCGAACGAATTGCATCTCCGCGCACCCTGGGCCTGGTGCCGAGACCCGCGAAGTTCATATGCGTGTGCTGCAGGCGCGCACCGTCGAGGAGCGCGGCGATGCAGTTCGGTTGGCGCTCCCATGTTATCCAAACTTTTGCTCCTGGTAGTAGGTTTTGGACGATGAAACAAATTGAGACCTTATCTTGAAAGACTAAGAAACTTGGCACACGAAACCTTATCAGAAACGAGAACAAAAACTGAACCCCCAAAGATATTTATTGTTCAACTGTACCAAATTTTTTGATAAATCCATAAGAAAGGGTGCCACAAAGTCGAACGAAAACCCGACCCACCCCCCCCCTCCCCCCCCCAAAAAAAAAGTCAATTATCTGTTTTAATGGGCTGACCTTTCTCGGTTAAAACCAAATTCTCAAAAATGTGCTCGGCATATGTTTATCAGTTTAAACCAAGAATGCAGAACCCTATCTAAATTTCGTTATTCCAGTTGCCTATTTTCCCCCAAGGTTCCCTTTCTTTGTTTTCTTTTGCACAGAAGTAGCAGCAAGCGTCCCAAACACCTCTCCTTCTCTGGCGAGTATGACAAGGGAGCCGCCCGCACATGTCTGTGCTGGTCCGGCCTTGCAGGGTCCTGAAGAGTCTCCTGTTTCTGCACCTATTGAAGGTGCATACTATGTTCACAATTTAGCTATCGAACATGTTACTAACATTGCATCATGAAACCTTTTGAGCCTGGTCTTAGGCTGCACCGGTTTTCATTGTAGCTCGTCAGTTTTCAGCGAAACCAAAAAACCAGAACTTGTGATGAATAGCAGTTTCAAAGCAAAGAAGTGAAGAAAAGAAAGAAGAAAGAAGCATGGCAGGACTTCTACTGAAGTACAATATTCTGTACAACAAACTCTTACCCAACTTTGGCACATTAGCTCAAAATGTTTTGCATGTTTTGCATCACAACAGAGCAGAATTACATTTTCTTAGAGAAAAGAAGCTCCCAGAAACGACCGGCAATTTTAACAACATGCAAACTCCGGAGCTCAATTGTTTTTCCTGTCTGTGAATTTTTTTTTTTCTTATCTTGAATACTACTTGTTCTGCACATTTCTGACGCTAAAAAGCGTCCGTTTTTACAGGTAAAAAATACTCAAGTGAGGGGGTATGACTGTACATCTTTAATACTCTCTAGCTCTGCATGTCAGCCAGAGCAGAGGAAATGCTGGCACTCTTGGACAGCAAGGAACACCTACAGTCCACCATCCTCTGGTGCCCAAAAGTATGTGTTTCCTAAGTAATGGTTTATTTCCCAAAGCTTTAACTGCATGCAAACTATGCAGTTTAATTATGTGTGTGGGTCTTGCCCTTGAATTATTATTTTTGTCATTGAATACCATTTTTTCTGCATTTATGAAACATTAAAACTTACATTTTGCAAGTAAGGAATCCCAAAGGGTGCCTGTCCGTGCATCTTTAACACTATCTAGCTTTGCTTAAGAGCCACAGCAGACGGAATGTGGACATTCTTGTAAATCAAGTAACATCGGCTGTTGATTGCACAGCTATTTCAACATTCCTTACTTACTCGCGTATTACCCGCACCACTATTTAGATAAAATCAAAGGCAAAAAGAGGAACCCGGGTTATACGCGAATTTAAGTGGGCAGTGCCGCTTCACGGCAGTACACACGAAGTCAAAGAGATAGATTCCCCAGAGTCCCTCTTCACTGGTCTCCTAGGGATTTCCCAATCCGCACTTTTTTTTCTTTCGGGTAGCCATATCTGCGGTCGTTTGTGTGTTTAGTGGCTAAGCCGAGTCAATATATGTCGCCGACCTGCGCTGACCGTCGTCGTCGGATCAAGTCAGATAGCGCCCACCTCACCATCTCGTTCGTCCCGTGTGCCCATCAAGAGCTTCGTTTGGCAGCAGTCATTGCATGTTTCTTCGTTGGTGCGATCGCAGCTGTCGCGAGCACCGTTTCAAAGATTCTAATTAGCGGCAACATACGTTACCCGTCTGAAATCTGCTGTTAAGCATGCAACCATCGTGAATCGTTCCAGGAGTGCGGGTTTTGGAATCGGAAGAACATGGACGACGAGGCAGCTGCAGGAATAAATAGTATGTAAAACGGCAGTTATCCGTGAGCGTGCAAGCTTGAACAGAGCTATGCACGCTGCCGTGCGGCTATGCAAGCGTCTGCAAACTGCAAGAATGACCGTTGATCATTTCGCGGTCTGCTTAAAATGCAGTCGTAAAGCTCATCACTGAGAGAAAATGTCACTGTCATGCCGTGTGAGCACAGATACTGCGTGATTGTGATTGTTCCAGACGATATGGTGCAGATTAGTTTTAAAAAGTGTTGCATCAGCTGATCGTGTTGATGGCATGGATGGCGGCGCTGTCTGGCACAGTAAAGGCACTTCAGATGATTCCATGCTTCGACTGTAGTGGATTATTGAATAGTCTTTAAAATGAAGGTACGGCAGTTACGATTTCTAGCGAGATCTGGACCTTACTTTGCATGGTTAGCGCGAGTAATATGCAGTCTTGTACACGTTACTAAAAAAAGTAATCGATTACAATTACTATTACTCTTGGCTCTAAAGTATTCGATTAGATTACTTGGTTACTCGACAGCAAAAGTAATTGGACATTACTTTAAGAAGTTACCGTTACTTTTCCGATTACTTTATTGTGTGAAGACTTACATCTTTAGCGCTCATAACAATGAACTACTTCCACCCTCGAAACCTTGCTTGTCACAAAGACCACGTAGGGGAAATACGGGATCTTGACGTGTAATTGAACTGGCTTTGTTAAATTTTGCATCTGCTTTAGACATTCTGCGGTTCTGGTTCTCCTATGGGCTGCGAGTAGGTACCGTAAGCAGGATTGTTTTTTTTATTTCTGTGTGTGTGTGCGTGAGGGGGCTAGTTTGAACGAAGGACCTACAAATCTACATTCTGCTCCCTCAAACCTCTCCCTGAATGGCCTTTGTCACGCACTGGAGCTTTCCTGGGGCTTCCCAATCCCAGTCCCAGCTCGAAAGACAGAACGGACATTCCACAGAAACTATGCATACAAAGGGGCTGACCTTGTTTCTACAGATAAGCAGAACTCTTTTTTTTTTTCTGTTCGAAAGAAAGAAGCAAATTTTATTTTTGTCACTTCAGAAAAAAATGGTGTGTGCGGAGGGGGGGGGGGGGAGGGGGGGAGGGGTTCCGTTGAAAAATAGTAACGGTTAGAAGTAATTTTTATTACTTCAAAAAGTAATCAGATTACTCTTGCGATTACTGCCTAATAAAAGTAATCAACTGATTACAAAATTACTCCAAAAAGTAATCTATTAGAAGTAATTTGATTACTTGTAATGCGTACGGTACAAGTCTGGTAATATGTGAGGTAATATTTCGTGTTTTTTTGAGTAGTAAGGGGGGGGTACATGCAAAGATACGGTAGTGATCCTCTCTATGTGTGAAAATGTTGGTATACATTTTACCGTCAGGACGAACCATAGCTTGACTACACGAACCAGGCTGCCTAAAACGGAAACGAGAACTGGGATGTGGACATGGCAGAACATGCAGCAGTTTGTCCTGCCGCTGGTACGTCCATGCAGTGTTTTACTGAATATCTGCATGACTATAACTTGAACATAAATGTAATGTGTACTGAACCTCTCGGCCTTCTAAATTTAATAACAAAAATGCATTAATAAAAATATTCACTGATGCCAACATTTTGTTGTGAGTGACCTTCTAGCTAAGTTAGAATAAGGCATGGGATAGGCAAAAAAGCCAAATAGACTTTAATTAGTTGGTGTGAGGTTGGTGTTCCTCTGCTATAGAAGGGCGGCCCAAAACCACTTCTTGTTCATTACTTGACAGAATAGCATAAACGTTGGTCGGGTACGAATGAAAATTTGATAAGTAGCTTCTCTTCAATATATTCATAGATAGCCAAAACACACTCAAGACCCAGCAGCCATTTCAGCGGTCAGACTACCTCCTTCCACCTCGGCCTAAAGGCTGTCGATTCATTGGACTGAGTTATTGAGATAATAACCGCTTGGATAGGATAATGTTGTTTTAATATTGCGAATGCCTTCGTTTGTGTAGCGGTACGGATGTTCGTTCTCATGGTACTGGTATGCAATTTGTGATTGCATGAAATATGAAGAATGCAGTCAGGCACAATCAGTGACAGAATGCATAACACGGAAAAAGTTCCTTTCTATGGTGTCTACTTTCAACTCAAGTACAATGTAGTCTGAATTTGCATATGCTCAGATCTTGAACGGCATTGAATATGTATATTCAAAAAGATGCATTTCTTGCCTCAAGTCAATGTAGCGTGGAATTTCAGAAATGCGTTGGCAGCAAATGAATTTAAAGGCTAAAATCCTCCCAACCGAATTCTCGTGTTACTTATCTTTAAATTTGAAAAACAAATATTGCGACAATTAATAGTTAGTTACTTAGATGCTATGCAATTTCTACCTCTACTGCAGTGGTGTAAGAATGGGCCTTATGCTCCATAATTGAAAGTGGCATTGTTTCTTTAGTATTGTATTTTAATTCTAAATTTTATTTTTTCTTAGATGCTGCTGAGGACGCAGGAGAGGCTGCTGAGGGTGCCGACAGTCCAGCTGAGCTTGCACCTCGAGACATAGTAAGGGACAAGGTAACACAATTTCCATGTTTCATGAATGACACTGGGCTCTGTATTCCTTGTCGGTGACCATCGAAAATATTTGGTGCTCCATGACGACTGGACATCTCGTACCTGATGTTGCTTCCGGGCATGCCGCTAAGAAAGCATGTTCAAAAACTTAGGCATGTACAATACAAAAAGATTATCTTCTTTTTTGAATTCGTGGTCGTCCCGAGCCGTCTCGATAACGATCTTGCGCTATCATCAATATACATGAGCCAAACGTGTAATACCACTGAACTCGGTCGTCTCCGTGGCCGTCCGCCGTTGACCCAGGAAAGCTTTTTGGCCCAATTTCTTATAGAAAGGGAGCTACGCTTTGTAATTAAAAAAAAATAGAGCTGTGAAACATACCTTTCACAAAAAGTTTAGATTGCTGCGTGCAGGCGTCGATTTTTACGGCCCATTTTGGATTGAGCCTGGTGACTTCAGTCACCCTATAGGTATATAGGGTGACTGCTCCGGCAGACGAAGCCGATAATGACTCAAAAGTAATCGAGCGACCTCAAAAACACTGCCTCCGCAAACGGAAAAACATGGGATGAAAGTTCATCAACTCAGTTTGGCCCAAAGTCTGGCGAGACTTTGAGCCCAAAGTGTGTCACACCAAACCGCCCAGTAGGAGCAGTACTTTGTCTATTAATATGACATTTAATACACTTTACCGTTTAAAAAAAAATTGTTTCTGGCACTTTCAGTATTACCTTGGCTATTGTCACTTTATACCAAAATGGCGGTTTCAGTGGGCAGTGAACAAGGGAAGGAGAAATTCAAGTTTTTTTTCCTTGCTGCTGCGCACCATGTACGAGGACCACGAGGTGGTTGACAGGAGTGTGACGGGCCGACCCTGTCGTCGCATTTTTAAGCATGGAGATGTGGGGAGGAAGTCTCTAACCTCTACAAAGGTCGAAGCGGTCAGGGGTGGGTGTTTTTCTCAGTACATGCTTTATACGAACAGTAGCTTCAAGACAAAAGTTACATTGTGTGTGACGCAAGATGCAATATTTTAGAGCGCAGCTCTTAGGCCTCATTCACACAGCAGTTTTTTTCCCCAACCCGGCGATAGCGCCGGCCGTCCTTTCCGCCGGGGGAAAGGATTTTGGGATCGGTTTCCGACCGAAATCGCGCCGCCGGAGCCGAAATGAGCCGAACGTCGATGTCCTACGTCTCCGGCGCCGGTGAGAGACCGGGAAAACCGGCACCCCGCCCCATCGAGGGACGGCCAATCTCAAAATACAAAACTTTTGCTGAATCTGGTGGATTCTCGAAAGATGGGTGACTATGGGCACGGCCGCGGGAGGGGAAATTGACCGTACTGTGCGCTAACGAACTAACGACGAAGCCAACAAAGCTCTTTTCGGGAAGGAGCGAGGCCAGGGAGACGACGGGCGCGTTGTGTGATGTTTACGGCTCTTGAACAACGGGAATACAGAGATTTGGATTTACCGCTGAGCTGCTGCTCGAAATGATGAGGCCACATCGGTTCCTTTCCGATAGACGTAAATGCAATTTTAAGGAAGAAGAGCCGAAGAAAGAAAATACGGTCGTCGATCATCGGGGATGTAACGTAGCGTAAGGAGTAATTGATGTGAAAGAGTGCTCGCGGTGGGTCTTGACGTTTTTGTTTCTAAACGTGTAGACAAATAAAATGTTTTGAAACATGCAAGATTGTTATGGGCGACCCAACCGCAAGCTCCAAAAAAACAAGACAGTTGAGGCTGCGCCAATCGACGCCGATCGTCCGCTACATTTGGTGGTCGACGCCGCTACAAAGCAGCCACAAATACGGGATTAAAAGATTGCTAGTAGAGATCGAGGGAAGTGTGAATTTGCGCACGAAATAATAGATTATACCGATTATACACCAACTCATGTTTACAAACAAACCGGAGCGCCCCTAGCGGACGCCTCCGGCGCTGCGCATGCGCGATGGGGGTGTGGGCAAGAAGCTCGCCGTCGCCCATAAACAAACCATTGAAATGCGATGTTGTCAACTTCGGTGTGAGTCCCCCTGCCCTTTTTCGCGTTCGAATCGTTGATTCTACGTCTTCCTGGCGATGTCTGACTACTTGAGCGGCGTCAGCGAAATTACCGAGGTTCGTTACTACCGCAAACTTTTGCGTGAATAATGTGACACGCGGCGATTCATTCCTCGTGCACGCCGTACGCTAAAACCTCATTCGCATGATGAGATTTCGCTCGCAATTTTCAGTCGCGACGCCGCTCGGGCTGCAAAAGCGTAAACCGTAGCTGAGATGGTCGACGTCGATACTGAAAATCGCAAGCAGAATCGGACCAAGTCAATTAGGCATAACAAATCAGTGATGGTCAGTGGTAACAATGATCAACATCTCCTTGTATCTACTGTTTATATCGATCCTGCTTACCAACCTTCAAACTTAAGTCTTTTGAGGACTGCACTTACTTCTTACCGCAAGTGCCGGACCAACATTTGGTTTACGGGCGGGCGTCGTCTAAGAGAGCAGACGACAAGCAGAAACGTTTGAAAGAGCAGACGACAGTTCGAACGATCAGGCGGCCGTTTGAACTTGAAGACGCACTGAACGTAGTACGCAGGTGGTCCGCACAACTTGACGGTTTTCTGGCATTCATGTTGGAACAAAGCAAATAAATCTGATGACCACAAGTATCCGTGAATTCAACCTAAAGTGCTTCCCGCCCAAACAATCGTTGTCCGACGGCGTCTGCTTTTCCCTTTTCAAGGCACATATCCAGATTCTCGGACGAACCGAGCACGTGAAAACTGACCTTCAAACCTTTCTCGACTCTTTTGGTACGGCCCCAGTCCCAGCGTTTCGACGAGAAGGCAGTTTTTGTCTGCTTCCTTTCAAAACAACGCAGGAATACACCCAAGTAGCACAACACGCCGGGTTGGGGATGGGGCGGTATCGGCCTGCTGGGATACTGATACCGGCCAGTACCGGAAACGCCCCAAGGGGCGACATCGGCCGGGCCCAATGCCGGAATCCAGCCGGTACCGGGAACTTATTGGGAAACCGGGATGCCGGGAATACGGAATGTTCCCAGTGAGCTCCCGACACAGATCCCCGTCATGGAACCGGTGATACGGTAGGAAACCATCAGTGTGCCAGCGTGTTTCCGGGTCAGAGCCAGTCCAATTGCGGATTCGTCCCAGCGTAATAACAGATCAGTGCCGGCGCAATTGCGGGTCCGAACTATTTTATTGGTTTTCATATCTTTTATAGGTGCTGACCGTTTTTAACATGTTTTTCAGACTTGAACCGAAACAAGCCAGTTTAGTATTTGTGGAATTTTAAGAAACAATTCTGTGTGGACAATTGGCTTTCTCCATGTATACAGTATACTCATGGCAATTATTGTATACTTGTTGAGACGACATGTCCCATTCATCTGTCACCCAGATGCATATTCTGGGTAGTACAAGAAGGGAACATACAAAATGTTTTTACCGTGACGTTCTTTATTGTGACTCGTGCATCCATAGCAGCTAGCTCCTCAGCCAGAGTGTCCCTCATTGTCAAAGGCGGTTGGAGCCACAAGTGGAGTGTACGTCCGTCTTTTTAACTCTATTGCCCCTGCCCGCCGGTTGCTGCTCCATCGCGTCAACGCTGCACCCTTGAGCGCGACTTTGTATGGCACCTGTAAAGAGAATTGTCAGATCACAAAGATTAGTTGAGGGATAGGGGAAGCCAATATCTTGCATACTAGCTACACACAAGGTGCTGTTCACACACCGCAGTTCGTGAGCATTTCATTTGTGTAAATATAGGTCCCTTACCCACCCTGCAATTCAAAGGTGACAGAAAGAGAGCACCACAGAGGTGGAAATTCTGGGTTTGGCTACCATGCTAAGGTGCAGATTCTATGGAGGCATATGGCTCTTTCATGCAACATTCTATTAATCTGAAATGGGGGGCGAGACGGGGCAGGGGGAGAGAGGGGGCGGGGCGCAGAGATGAGTGACTAAAAATAGAGAAAAACTTCCCTAGCTGACACTCTACAGACCAAGGCCTCTAGATGGTCTTCATTAGATTTTCAACCTGAAAACTAAGAGGATAACAAGACAAGACCAACAAAATCTTTTTTCACAGTTACTTCAAAACGCTGCTTTTGAGTATGAAGGTTCCGAAAATGCTAATACCGGAGTTATTCATAATAGAAAATGAAAGTCTAACTAAAAAAAAAAAACGACAGGAACTGACGACTTAACTTTTGCATACTGCAAGACTTAAAGGGAAACTGAAGCTGTTCTGTATTTGAGGAAGAACACCAAACTAGTCTTCATTTGGCCTTCAGGATCACGAATATCAAGTTTATTTTTCAATCTGGTGCACGGAGGCTGCAGGAATTAATTTCTAAAGTACAGCTGAAGCCCCTCCTTCCCAAAGTGTGACGTCATGCTGGCAGTTTTCGGAATTTCTGCTCTCGCTCATCTTCAGCTCCTGTCAAACCCATGCACGTGAACTCTTGTTATCTTTAAAAAGGTCAGAAATAGACGTCACGACTGGCGTCAGTATGGAAAAATACAACTGCCAAGCTTGCAATTGCATGCGCTGCCCACACGAGCGACACGTGCTTGGCGCCCCAAAGATCGCAGTACGACATCACGACTGGTCTGAAGTTTTTCGTGTTTTCTCGCATCTAGTTACACCTTCGGGGAAAACGAAAGCAATATTCAGATTCACAGGACAAAAATATGCCAGAAGTCACCTCTAACTCGTTTTTTTTTTTTTTTTCAAGAAATGTTTCAGCTTCCCTTTAATCGACAACATATTTCAAAGATTTTGCTCGTCTATTGAGCTCAAATAGAGATAACATCAATATAAAAGCTAGTAATGAATATGCATTACCGATGACCATCTTGCACATCATGGCGTCCTTGAACCTTGATTTTCCTCGGTAGCCCAGGGAGAACTGCGCCTGGACTTGCTTTGAGAACAGGCGCCCCACCATCTCTCGCACCACCTTTTGCAGGTTCTTGCTGTCTCCTAGAGACACGAGCTGCTCCTCCTAGAAAGACAAAACGTGTTCTCAACATGTCAATAAAGTTATTGACATGCAGATACAATGGTATGAACATGTTTCAAGTAAGAGAATGTGAATGCCCAGGTAAAAGCAGCAAGCCACACTATACATGCATCAAAATGTTACAAAATTTACTGGAGAGAGAATAAAAAATGTTTGAATATATCGCAACTCTGCCTGTCTTCGACGAAATCAGAAAGATTAAAATATTTCCCTCCATACTCCGCTAAATCTCATTAGTCAGTCACATTCGTTGCATCGTTCAAATTGTGCAAACGTTTTGATGGATTATCTTTGCTCATAAGCATCCACTCAGTAATTTTAATAATGTACGTGGTTCTCAAAACTGTGCATTCAAGACCCTGCCCATCTCGAATTTGTTAAAGCTTAGTCTGCCGGCTAGTCACCCTGCAAATTTATTGCCTATTTTACGACTTTACGAAGACTGGAATTGAAAAAAGCATAAAATGCAGGAATTGGCCAAAACCGTCTTCATAGCCGCACAAACTGGCAACAGCAGCACAGTGTGAGTAGTTTTCTTTCCATATTTTTGTTTAGTGCTCACTCAGTGGTGGCCCTGTAGGCCAATGAACCAACTTACTCAGCTCAAGCCCGCCACATGTAATAATCGCTTGTGTAACTACCGTATGCTATGCCTGGAGACACAGCTACGCATGCAGTCACACCCCTGAATGAAGTGGCGGATGCAATGACAGTTACTCTTTCACCTTGGCTTTGGTTAGGACAGGTTAACGTTTCATTTTAGAAATGCACGACTTATAAAGTAAAGATGCAATTAATTAAAATTTATCCGGCAACCCTTTACAAATTTGTTTGGGCATACGCATATGGTGGGCACGCTCAAAAGCGAGCGTCTACCTTTACTTCTGTAGCAGATGTCAAAAGCACAAATGAATTTATAGCCTTAAATATATAGATCTCTTGACTATAGCCTCAAGTGAGAACAGGAATAAAACCAAAAGAAGCCCAATATATACTTCAGCCTCTCGATCCTTCTGCCAAGCAAGCATTAAACACAAAAAGCATGCAGGCGGGTTTGTGCGTGCTCCGCACACATACTCACGGCGAGATAAAACGGATAAAACGGGCAGAGGTGTCGTAGGAAATCAGCATGATTTATGATTATTTGCAGGCCGACATTTTGTAAGCACCAAAAGGCAAATGTGTTGGGCGATTTCACTTCCCCCATTGTGAAATGTTTTACTTAAAAAAAAATTCGAGAAGTGGCAGTAGAAAAAGACTTAAAATGCCGTTCAATGAGGATGCACATGAAGGCCTCTTGTCTACACGACCTTCGGGTGGAAAAAAACTGTTCAAAAATGTAACGACGCACAAACACTAAATTTTTGGTGGCCACCGTCCAGCATTTCTCTTTTCAGTAGCCTCTATGAAACACAGTGTAACAATTGCAGAAACTATATGCAGGCTACTAAAGCTGACTTGCAAAACATGAAACTGGCGTTGCATCACCTTGACACAATTCCATCGCAGGGTTCAGTTTAAGGATGTCCCTTACAATAAATAGCCTTCCATCGTGCATTGGCTGTGCGTGCACTCTGCTGTTATAAATAACAGACGGACGGTAATGAAGGCGGGGCATCTTACTCATTTTTAATTGCGTCCATTTGAAATATTACAGTAAAAGGCTTCAGTCCACATTTCAACTCCATTTGGATAAATCTTCAGATAACCCAAGTTAAACCACAAAGTAAGAATCGCAGCCTTATACCCATCAATATTGTGAAAAAGAGGACACATAAATACCGGCAGTGTCCTGTTGGTGAAGTCCTTCAGCTGCGCTTCTGCAGCACAAAAACTGTTCCATGTTGCTGAGAGGCATCAGGAACAGCTTGGGTGGTTCAGGCCTGGCCAGTTCCTGGGGTGTTGCGTGTTCCCCGGGCCTCGCCTGCTCTCCCTGGTGCTTGAAAGACACCACGTGCCTGAGCACCTGCCCAACAGACTTGCAGTTCCCTGTTCTGCTGCTGTAGGTGCCCATTCGGGATGTGCAGGTCTATCACGACCTTAGCAGCTGAGCGTCGAAGGCTGCAAGATAAGCAAGGCACAAGAAAGCATTACCCATTTTGTTGATCAACATTATGCGCTGATGATGAGAAGGAACGTTTTTAGAAACTTGGGTTTCGGGAACTTTCAGAAGAACGCCCGAACCTTCAGGTGTTTCGGATGGGTTTGGGTAGTTCTGGAACGGTTGCCAGACACAGTGAGAGTGTTTCAAATTTTTGTAAAAGTTTAAGAGACGTTATAATTTGTACGCAATATTCATAAATTTAATAAAAAACAGTTGTGTTAATCAAATAACCTTTCTGAAAGGGAGACACGGCACCAATGTTCGGAACTTCATAGTTTTGGCTTGTATGCTCAATTATGAATACTCCCACAAAGGTTTATGATGTTTTTTGACAACCAAAGCACATAAAAACGATATTGATTCGTCGGCGAAGCACGCGGGACGCACTGCGCTTGGCTGCGAT
Organism: Ixodes persulcatus; assembly: GCA_013358835.2. NCBI lineage: Eukaryota > Metazoa > Arthropoda > Arachnida > Ixodida > Ixodidae > Ixodes > Ixodes persulcatus. The sequence continues at coordinate 1,380,794 of JABSTQ010009776.1, forward strand.
AAGCACCAGTTTAAAAATCTGATATATAAGTCCGTGGCTATTAGCCCTAGCCTGGTGCCTGTACCCTTGTTGGAACTGCCATTTCCTGGGCTTTCAGGACAGCCTTTTTTTTAACTATCAACCGTCTTAGAATGGGAGAGAATCCCGTTAAGAACACTTGCCCTGGGATAGAAAACGAAACTCGGGCTGCAAGCGGCTGCTCTGTGGTCACATGATACCTTGCGGTTAGGAATATGACGCTTTAGAATGAATTGGCACTTCCAAGTGAAGCACGGGTCGTCAATTGCGTCTCTTGTTAAATAGCAGAAGTTCCCAATGCAACTTTGTTTTCTATCATTTCACTCACAGCATACAGTGCGTAACATATGATCTCCCTTTCTTCGGTTCTGGTAGCAGACGACGCGACGGCGTCTTGTTTCCCGCAGCAAATGGCACTCTGGGGCAGACAAACCCTCCGTCTTTACTCACGTTAGCAGGCGACGTGTCTGTTAAAGAAATGTCGCCTCCTTCAGTACAAGCCTGCCGAGATCTCAATCTCACCAAACACCAAATTTCAAGGTACAAACACAAGCTACCTATTTCAAGGTACAAACACAAGCTGCACAGCACGGTGCCGAAGCGAACTTGCTGCAGATAAAAACAAGCGTCTAAGCTGCCGTCGAACCTCTCCAGAGTAGGAGAGCACCACGGCCGTTCTTGGCAGCATGCAATGCTTTCCCACAGCATTACTAGAAAGTTGTGACCAGTAGCGTATTGAAGGACTCGGTCACTACTGTAAATGTGCATGTGTCACCACGAAGATTACGGAGCTAGCTGAATTGAGCAACTGCAGGCAAGCTAATGTGGTCAAGCATGCTAACAGAGGGCAGATCAAAAACATGTGCTAGCACATAACCAGGAGTTTAGATGAAAAGGAACAACACAAAATAATACTTGCTGCATTTCTGCAAACTCGATGCTCTGAACGAAGGCCAGTCAGGGTCTGGTGCTTGGCCCGCTCGCACACGAGACAAGATGTCCGCCCCAGATATTTTGCTTAGCCTCACGTCGTTGTTTCATACTCACGTCGAACCACAAGAGAGGGACGGGCGCCACCGTTATTTCGTCATTCTCTTCAATGAATGGTACTCCTCCTCACTAGAATGAAAGGCGGGGTCAGACATGATGTTCACTCAAGATACTTCACACTGTAACGTCTTCGCACCTTTAGCGTACATTATAATAACTCCATGGCTATATCCCCATGCACGGCCACAATGAAACACGACAATGTCGCAATCTGGTATACGCCAAGTAATAGAAGCAGCGGTAAAAGAGAAACAAACGGTGCTCATTGCGCGTAAGGGTCTGTTTACACCATGCTTTGTAGCTTTTTACTTGCAACGGTTTCGTGATACCGAGGTTTCGCGCGAGTAGCTTATTTACAACCAGTTTTTCAAGCAACGGCATTGGCGTTTCGACTATACTCCGTTCATCTAGAAGCTCCGCCTTCAACGCGAGCTTTCTGCCCTTGCTAACACAAGTGCGAACGCGCAGGCACGCGCAACCAAAGAACTGCAGACGCCAGCGAGCTCGCGCTGAAAGCGGAGATTCTAGTCTCAGCTTAGGGGCAAACGGAGTATACATTACTTGCATATGACGACACGTTAGTTAAGGACGCGGCCCTGTACCATGCTGGTGGTGGACTTCACAACGCGCAGATGTGCTTAGCCAGGCGTAGGATGCCGCTAACTGCCTGGACATACACCGTATTTTCATAGAAGGTACCTAGTTTTGTTTGATGTGAACTTGGAAAAACGAGCCGAACGTACGATGATGACATTTAGCCAGTACGTGCGGAATTTTTCAGCATTGGTGCGATTGTGCTACGAGCAGGAAGTTTCGATATGCCGCTAATTTATAATGCAAAAAAATGTCGCGTTGCAAAAAAAAAAAAGAAAAAAAGTTGTATTGCACGTTGCAAAATTTGACGAGCGGCTCTAGGAGTCGCCTGTAGAAGAATTGTTACGACTTTGCGAAGTATGGTAAACAGTGCAAGGTTACCGTCATAATCTAAACCCTGATGCAAGGATAAATAAAAAAAAACGGACAAGCGTCTCGCGGACGGCACAAAACGATGCCCCGGCAGCGGCGTCTCGGCGAGTTTGCGTGACTCCTCCTACACGGCGCGGTCGCCCCCGGAGACCGCCTAGATCTCCGGACACCGCGTGATCATGCAGAGATGGCCAAATTACTTTCAAAAAGTAATTAAATTACATTACTAATTACTTTTCTGGAAACTGCAAAAATGTAATTAAATTACATTACACATTACCGCAGACTAAAGGTAATGACATTACATTACAATTACTTTCCAAAAGTAATGAAATTACTTTGACGTTACTTTTGAAGACCTTGAGGCAGTAAATCGTGCTCATTTTATTTACGGTACACACCAACACAGCGTTTACAAAATAACCCCTCGTTTGCCCACACAGCGCGTGTGCAGGAACCAGATCCGGTAGAACCGAAGCGCTGCGCATGCGCAGTGCCGCCAGCAGCGCCAACGCAGTGATGTCACGTCAAAGAGCTGAGTTGGTTCATACGTACCGAAACTCAGATCGTCCTGTTTACACCGCAACAACCTTATGCACCTCAAAGTGAACCATACTAAAAGTGATTTTGCTGGCGCACATGAAATTAGTGTTAAACATGATGAATATAGATACATGTTTAGATGTGACTCAGAAGGGCAGTCGACTCACCGGTTTCGCTGTTCATTCAACGGAGAAGGTTCTTACTAAAAGGGTGATATGTTTCCGTCTTCCTGATTTAGAAGTTGTAGTGCGTGTCAGTTTGTTAAGTCGGGCAACGGCAGCTCGTTCTTACAAGGAGTCGTCACCTGAAACGTTTCCCTTTCACCTGAGATGCAATCTAATTATATTCTCCCGAAAGCACTTAATATGCTCGGCAACAACTTTGCGTGGCATTTCCAGGGAGAGGAGGAGAGCCCGCGCACTGCTTTATTCAGCGCTCAAAATTGGAGAGGGAACCCGTGCCTGTACCCTCCCTGCTTTGCCAAGAAGAGTTGTCGCCGAGTATAGTTGACCTACTCTCGGTCATTCCTTTCAAGGAGCATTTTTCCCAAACGCCCGAAGAGCCCAAGGTTTTTGTGCATTGTCCCACAAAGGGCCTGGATAATTGCTCAGCAGAAGCGTCGCCAGTTGAGAAATGGCGCGAGCTTCCTAAATTGTGTTCTTTCTTAACAAATGGAGGGCGATATCTCCTTGTAGGCTTATTCCCAAATAAACTTCCCAAGGGAAGACAGCGAGGCATAGCGCGAGCTGCACCTGCTTTGCTCGAGGACGCACGAAACGTTCTGGGGCTTTGAGAAGGCATTTGGAATGAACTATTTATTCCGGTCGTCGGTTGTTCACAATTGTCGGTGCTTAAGGTTTGACCTTGCTTGACAAAAGAGCAAGAAGACTGGGGATCCGTTTGTTCTATCCTCTTAGGTTTTAAAATATGTTGACCTCACTGGTGACGAGGCCTTCGCCTTGTAGCCTATAAGCCGTTCACCCCTAAGCTGACAGTGCGGTGGTAGCTACGTGCTCGTTGGAACAGTCACACGTCTATCTTTTGCCACGTAACCACGCTCTCGTTCATGCCCACACGCAGAAAAAAAAGACGGTTCAGGTGAATAAAGGGAGGTGTTTGATTGGTTCTGGTTAGCTTGCAGCTCCCACCGCACTGTCAGCTTAGGGATAAACGAAGTATAGTATCGTCGTGATGACGCGACACCGTGAATCTGTCGTGCCTACTGTTCGTAAGCCTTTTGCCTTCCAGCGTTGTCTACACGGAAGCTTTTTTCCTTCGCCATTCCAGCCCTCCTTTGTGCGCCTGTTCAGGTCTTCGTACGACGCTTTGCGTTTAGGTGGCCGTCAATCATTTTGCTCTGATGCTCATTCACAACATTTCACCATGCAGAATGATTTTTCTCTTTTTTAAAATTGCAAACGAATTTTCTAATTTAGTTCAAAAGTAATTTCAAAAGTAATGAGTAATTTTCTCAAAATTACTGCCCGAAAGTAATTCATTACATTACTAAATTACTCGCCTAGAGAAGTAATTCATTACATTACTCATTACTCCAAAAAGTAATTTAATTACTGTAATTCCATTACAGTAATGTCATTACTGCCATCTCTGGCGTGATGCCAGCGACAAGTGCTGGAACCCCCCCCCCCTATCCTCTCCTCTCTCCCCCCCCCCTCTCTCTCTCTCACGGATTAAGCGCGACGATGGGACGACGAGCTAGCGGGAAGGTGGGACGACTCTCCCGACGCCCGACTCCTTTTAACTATCTTCTCCTCCACTCACCCCCGCTTTTCTTCCCTCACCCTACCCGAAGAGTCGGTGAGAAATGCGCCTAGCGCGCGTACACGATGACTCTATTACCCCCCCCCCCCCCCGCCTAGTTACACTTCAACACTTACAACAACAACATACGAAGGCCGCCGCCGACCGATCGCTGTCTCGCCGGGCTCCCGGCCGAGTCGCGAACGTAAACCAACCGGCGGACACTTCCTATACCTCCCATAGGGACTCCAATTGCAGACGGCAGCGCCGAATCTCCCCCAACGGGCGTTGGGTTTCTCCGAGAACAATAAGAAATCAAGAAAACAATACGCGCGCCGTCGTCATGGCAACCGCTTGGTTGTGGGAGAGGGTGTGAGAAGTGTTGTCCCTCCTCTCCCTCTCTCTCACCCTCGGCGACAAGAGGAGGAGGGAGTTCGTTCGGAGTTCGGAGCAGCCTCCGAACTCCGAACGAATTTGCAAGGGAACTGCTCCCATTGCCGCCGTCTCGTTCTTCTACAAAACAAAGTAATAGCAATATCTTTTTTATATAAAAAAGTGTGTTTACCTTTTTCTGCGAATGTCCGACGCTTCCGAAACGATTGCACTTGACTTTGCGTCGCTCGATTGAGATCGGCTCGGCAACAGTGCATGTTCAGTGACAGCCACTTCTCATTAGATCGTCAATCAATGAATGCAAAGTGCGCCCGGCCGCTGATGTTTCGCAGCTTAAGATGGGCGCACATCGCCAGTCTGAGCACAAGTCCAAACTTTTTTTGCAAGTTCTCTTTTTATTAGGTACGTCCTTTATACAGAAAAGAAAAAAAAAACACAAAAAAACGTGCACTTCACGGTACAAAAAAAAGTAACAAGATCTACAGAAAACTACTATTCAAGTATTCACAGCAATGACACATTTAACTTTGCAGTATTTAGCGACAGTGATTCGATCGCCACGGCCTCTCGCAGGTTCCTTCTGCAGCGCGAGCTGCTCCACGCACGTGCTACCAAGCTGCGGTGCTCGAACACCGATCCCCCCCACACCGCTCATCTTAACATAAATGCCCTGTCCCTACTGGCCTTCTACAATAACTGTACCATAATGAAACATGCACCAGCAAGTTTTCGGCAATCCGAAACTGTATAACGAAAAGCAGCAGTCCGTCTTTACCTTTCTTCACTCGGGAACCCAAAGAACTTGGCAGAGCTGTTGCCACCGGAATTAGAGCACCACTGAGTCGAGCAATAGACAAGGTTCCGTTTACTCGGCGTACTGGTAGACGCAACGCCACTGTCTACTGCCGCAAACGAAATCCACCACCGCACCGCTGGCAAAGGCGCCGTCGAGCAGCCGACGCAGCCGCGACCACGGCAGCCGACGCGGAACTGTTCTCAACGGTCAAAATACAAAAAAACAACCGACCAATGAGAACAAAGTATGAGGGCGAAACTTTAGCTAACCAAAATATTTGTTTCACCTTACCAGGATAATTTTTGAAATCTGTAAGCAGCAACAATAATATGTATCTCATCCTATTAAATAAATTTTCCGGCGTAAACCGGAATTTCTTAATAGAATACCAACGGATAAGAGATGGCGCTGAAATAGCTGACCGGAAGTCGCTCGAAGTGTCCGCCGGTTGCGTAAACGGTAGAAAAGTGCCGTCGCTCGCCGCTATGAAATAATCCGCGGCCGCATCCCTTTCCTGCTGCTCGTACTTTCTCTTACTTGACGGATTCCGTCTCGCGGGACATGCCGACGAAACGATCGTCGGGATAGAGCGAAGGATCTACGAGTAAACCATGGTGCTTACCGGCGTTGTTGAGCGGAAGTTGGTTCACTAGGCCTACGTACGACTAAACCGACAGAACACGAACATCAAAATCAAAGCACGGGCGGGTAACTTCGAACGATTTCTACCCCGCATAGATTTACATGCAGCGCTTTCACTCACCACCACGGTCACATACAATGCTTTAACCCTGAAGCCACCGTACCTGAACCATGTCGCGAACCACGCCAACGCTAAGCCGACGCAAACGTTGTCTCGGTCGCCATTTTTGTTTTTCCGGCTTTGGTTTGGATGCTGGATCGGCTTTTTAGCACAGTCAATCAGTGGCTGTCTGGATGCTGAATGAGGTCTGTTCTAGTCTAAAAACAAAGTCGCAAATATATAATTGTGCTCATTGTGCTGCTGTGTTACTCAAAAAATAAAAAAAAATAAAAATGAAAACGCGGACAAAAGGAATACACGACGTTTCGACGATGTGCACTCTGGGAACTAGTTGGCCACTCAGTTTCGGTTTCGATTGAGCAGCTTCCTTTCATGCTATCACGCCGTGACCGAATGCGCCGCTTGCGTTTTCGATTATCTGACATTTCACGAATGTACAATACATTCATTCTCGAACGATACAACACGAAAACTGGGGCAATTTCCTTGGTTCCCGAATCACCGGAAATTGTGCGTGCGTGTAGAAACGTACAAAGACGTAGCTTAGTCACCTCACTCACGAGTGCATCTTCGAGCTCAATTTAAAAAATCCCGTCTATAAAAAAAAAACTTTGTCTCACCCTACGATGGACTAAAGGCTAAAGCCACGGGCCGCCAGGTCCAATCACGTTCCACGGTCTACTATGACACGCTTAACATTGGTTAGGGGTGGACGAATAATGTTCGAATCCAAAAGCGCCGCATCATTCCTACAGCTTCGACGCTGCAAAAAGCCTATATGTCGTGGCTTTCTTTGCGATGTAAAATTGTTGAGTCACTCAGTGCTCTTCGATTCGAACCACTGTCCACCCGTCCCCTCATCAGTAATCCGAGACGCGGGCACCGATACGATCATCGAAGCGAAATACCACACAATTTCTAAGTGGATCGTGATTGGATCTGGCGGTCCGTAGCTTTGGCCTTTAGTCCATCGTAGGGTGAGACGAAGTCTAGTACCAGTGAACTACAACTGAAATTTGGTCACCTTGAGCCTTACACGTAATTTGTTTTCAAATATCTGCTTCTTGCTTGCTTCATTGGGCGAAAAGCAAGCCGCATCCTCACCGGAGTATCAAAGTTGAGCCCAGTGTTGACGCATGAACAATTAAAGAAACACAATACATTCGACCACTACTGCACCAAAATTACTATGATGTCTTCCTCGTGTCATTATATATCGCCCACTCAAATTTTACGCTGATAGGAGATTAGGTTTTCGCAAACGATGAGGTCGGCTAGCTACGACGAAGGCTCTAACAAGCGTCTCCTACTCCTCGCTAAGCCCTTTTGGACGAGCTTTTACTGACGCCCAAGATCTGTGTCTGAACGGTGTGTCTGAAATTATCTCGGCATACTCGGTCAGGAAGAAAGCAAACACATGAATATTACGGCCATTAGCAACCGTCAAATGCGCTTTGAATAATTTCGTTCCTTTGGCACACCGCAGAGGTTCACGCCCGTCCGGCGCATTTCCGGCGAACGGCGCGACATTCTTCACACAATTGCTTGACTTTTGCTTTCTTAAAACGGTTTGTATGTGGGAATGTGCCTATATGATTGCAGAATAACTTTATGTGCATACGCGATGTTGAATATTAGTGGAATCCAAGCGGGTGGGGACTTAGCTTCGTGCAGTTCTGCGGGTCAGTACAGATAAGCGATAAGAAGTGTGTTCAAATTGAGCTTTTCAATGGCGCCTCCAAAGTTCCACCTCACGTAATCAGGCGTATTAAGAAAAACAGTAGTTGCAAAAAATTATATTTTGCCTATGGACGCGCAAAACAAACAAACTTCCTGACCAGCTGTACAGGTGCGAGCTCGATGTATGCAAACTTATTGGTCGTTACAGCTTGTTGACTCGTACACAAGCAAGATACCTGGGCTACGCAGCGTCGAGATTCCCAGCACTGGCTCGTTCACGTATATCTCGAAACGCTAACCGAAAGGCTCGATCGTGTACAAAAATACAACAAGCACGTGTAAAACAAGCTATACGTCTCGGGCTTGTGCTATAGCTTCGAGGTCTGGCCATTTAGGTTAGTTTAGAGACCAAAAATGATGCTCTCGAGATCAGAAAACGGGTGAGATCACGGCCGTTAGTAGTCCACGCTCTCTGTATAATCTCGTGTCGACGTGTCGATCGAAACCGAAACCATGCCACTCTCCTCCTTGGCGAATTAGCAGTGGTAGTGAGAAGCAGATCTGGTTTTAATAAGCGCGTAAGAGTTAAATGTAGTAACCCTTTCTGGTTGAAAATAGGTGTTCGTGATGTTTCGATTATGATCATGCAGAAAGATGTAAGAAACGAATGTGCCGCCCAAACTGTGTCTTTCTTGGACAGACCACTCGGACCCGGAGTAGTTCTCCGCGCAGCCTTTTTCGGGGGAGTACGATCTATAGTCATTCGCAACATTTCAGTTTCGTTATCAACGTTGCCGCGGGGGAATGAAGGAGTTTCGCTGCTTTTTTGTTTCGATTGCTGGGTGGGCTCTCTTGTTGTGCTTGCTTTCGTTCCTCTTGTCATGACCGACTTGCCCGAGCATACTGCGGCGATGACATCGTTGCAGTTAATTTCAGGAGGTCTAATAAAGCGCAGTAGCAGCGAAATCAGCGAAAGCGATGAAGATACCAGCTTCGCTCCAGCTCGAGTGACGATGAGGCAGCCGTTCTCGGCGAAGTCTTTGCCGACTCATACGCCTTGCCAGCAAAGAGGCCCAAGATATGGTGTTACGTCGAAGACGTTGTGCGCGCCTATTCGGCTGAAGAGCTAGGTATGTCGTTTGCTAGAAGACAATACGCCAAATACTCCGCAGATGGAACTCGCCTTCGGAGATGACGGTCGCTTTACGGCATACGTGTTTGGTATTGCTTAATAGGCCCTTTGCAAAACGTACAGCGCGACGACGGCAGGAAATTTTGGGAACCCTTGGTACAGATCACGCGCACGCGCTTTCTCCTTGCGCCTCCGCGAATGCGCGCGCGTCCCGGCAGCTACCGCCAGCAACCGTTGCAGCCATTCCGCCGAGTCGCACGTCGTTGCCGGCGTACCGTATCTGTGGCAGCAGTGGCAGCGTAAAGGCATCGCGACTGGTGAACTCATTTCAATACGTTATTCGTCGTAACTTACCTTCACGTACTGAAGTGTCACCGAATCCATTTAGTTTGCACCGCAACCGTGGCAGGTTTTGACCAGGTTCGACAAAGCGTTGGTGCAGCAGACGTCGGCCGTCGGCTCGTCACTTGCCCAACTCGGCTGCTCTGTTGCCGTGGTAACCTGTGCCTGCTCGCGTATGCCACGTGGTAGCGGGAGGAGGGGCGTACCGAGGACTCCGATTATTTGTCGCGCGGCACGCGCGGGCTTTTGGGATTTTCGCAAAGGGTCTATTGCATCCTACGGCTCGTACCAAAGTACTTGTAGTTGTCTTCATCGGGTTTATAAAACTGTAAGGAAAAATAAATAGTGTCTCAACGTTGGGGTCACCGTTAATCAAGTAGTAGCAATCAACATTTTTCTCAAAGCATAAAGTTGCGATCAGAACTTTATGCTTTCAGCAAGATAGCAATGGGAACCGAAACTGTTAAAAAGCGAGGGCAGACGCTATATGAAAGCGGTGGCAGCGCGTGCCACTGGGTGGATCGCACACTGAGGCCGACCGCTCAACGACCGCTAGCGCGGAGCGCTCAGCATCTGCTTGTGTGCTGGATCGCGCATCCCGCGTGGTCGCTGCAGTGAAGCAGCAGAGTGAAGCCACCGGTCGGCCATCTTGCATGTTGAAAAATCGCGTTTTTGGAGCGTTGCGGAGGCTGGCGGCAGCATGCTGAAGATACGTTTTCTACTCGTTCGTAGTCATTCGTCGAAGAAGCTCTTTAAAACCCTGTGTAAGCCGTGAGACTTGCCGTTGAGAACACCTGGAAAGTTTTACGGAAGCGCAGTGCCACAGTAAAAATGCCCATTTATCGAAAGCAAGTTTCGCCGCCACGATGCAACGCGCAGGTCACGAGTGACCCATGGGTTGCATCATTGGACTTTTCCCACAATACAACGTACGGGACCCTTGTGACGTCACACGTGACGTCACGTGTGACGTTATAATAGGAAACGTCCCATAATGCAAAGCGCGGGTCACGAATGAGACGGCACACTGCATTATTGGACGTTTCTCATAACGCAACGCGCGGTTACGCCGACGGCGACGTTGGCGTCACCGACCCGCGCGTTGCATCATGAGACGCTTCCCATAATGCAATGCGTGGCTCACAAATGAGACGGCGCGTTGCATTATGGGACGTTCCCCATAACGCAACGCGCGGTTACACCGACGGCGACGTTGGCGTCACCGTCGCCGACCGCGCGTTGCATCATGGGACGCTTCCGATAATGCAACGAGCGGGACCCTCGTGACGTCACAGATGCCGTCATTATGGGAAACGTGTCATAATGCAGTGCGCGGGTCACAAGTGAGACCCGCGCGTTGCATTATGGGACGTTCCCCATAACGCAACGCGCGGTTACGCCAACGGCGACGTTGGCATCGCCGTCGCCGACCGCGCGTTGCATCATGGGACGCTTCCGATAACGCAACGAGCGGGACCCTCGTGACGCCACACATGCCGTCATTATTGGAAACGTCCCATAATGCAATGCGCGAGTCACAAGTGAGACCCGCGCGTTGCATTATGGGACATTTCCCATAATGAAACGCGCGGTTACGCCGACGGTGACTGCGACGCATGCCGCTCAAGCCGAAAACAGGCGCCTAAGAGCTGCGCTCTAAAAAATTAATAGATGTAAACCAAATTCAATTTTCATTCCACAGCCATGTTTGATCCCTTCCCTTTTTAAAAAAGCTTAAATAAGCCTTTGTTAACTGGTTTAAGGATGACGCGGCGTTAATATTAGGTGTCACCTTTTAGCATATTGAAGACATGTGGCAACCTAACAGTCATTTGTAACCATCATATAGTTTCTATATCAGCGAAAAAGCTATGTCGGTTACATATCAAAACTCGCATGGCTCGAATGGCCTGTGAAAGCAGCGAGAAAACGATGGCGGCCAGTCACCGGGAACTCCGTGGCTGAACTGGCCGGTGATTACAGAAAGAAAACGATGTCGGCCAGTCAGCGGAAACTCCACGGCTAGACTGGCCGGTGACTGCAGCAAAAAAACGATGTCGGCCAGTCACCGGAAACTCCATGGCTAGACTGGCCAGTGACTACAGCAAGAAAATGATATCGGCCAGTCACCGGAAACTCCATGGCTAGACTGGCCGGTGACTACAGCAAGAAAACGATGTCGGCCGGTATCGGGAACTTTCCGGCTGGTACTGGCCAGTTTAGACAACGAGTCCCCGATATCGGCCGAAGTCGGTTTCTTACCGGCGTCCCTGGCTGGGATCCGCCGTACAGCTCCCGGTACTGGCCGACGTAATCCCAGTATCGGCCGACATTGTGTGCTACCTGGGCACGTCTGACATGGAGACTTCTGCCCTCAGCCCCAGACCGGAAGTGCGCCCGACGCGCCACCACTGCGCCGTGACGTCACAGAGTTTAGTTGGTGTATACAGTTTTACGGGATACAAACGTTCGACGCAGAATTTGAAAGGTGCAAAAGATTTCTAATCTAGGTGGCGCAAGCTACCGCCCAATATAAGGGGACACAGCCGCCTACATCCTCTCCGTCGCCGCTGGTTCGAACACTCCTCCGTCCCTGCAACGTCCCGTTTTCGGCACGGCACCCACGACGCTTTCGCCGGGACCGGGCGCAACGCCGGCTGTGTGGACGAGGCCTTCGGCGCTCGTTTCCGGCGTAGGTCTAATTCACACACCCGGCGTCTCGCCCCGTCCCGGCGAAAGCGCCGTGGGCGCCGTGCCAAAAAACGGTTCCAACACTCCCTCCCCCGGCGGAAAGGACGGCCGGCGCTTTCGCCGGGCCGGGGGAAAAAACGGCTGTGTGAATGAGGCCTTAAGCGGCGTCGGCGTCGCCGTCGCCGTCGGCGTCGCCGTAAACGCGCGGTGCATTACGGGAAATGTCCCATAATGCACCGCGCGGGGAGGAGGAGGAGGAGGACGAGGGGGAGGAGAGGAGGAGGGGAGGGTGGAGAACGAGGGGGAGAGGAAGAGGGGGAGGAGGAAGGAGGAGCGGGAGGGGAGGGGAGGAGGAGGTGAAGGAGGAGGAGGAGGGTAGGAGGAAGAGGAGGGAGGGGAGGAGAAGTAGCAGGGAGGATGAGGAGGTGAGGAGGAGGGAGGAGGGGTATACCTTCCCCTCAGTACCCTTCCCTCTTCCTCCTCAAGAGTTGCGCTCCGATTCGGGGTTACAGGGTCATTTTTTGTATTATAGCTTAATTAAACAGTGAATTTACTTAATATTTGCTTATGGATGACCTAATATTTTATATATTTTGGTGTAGGTGTTATGTTCTGCTTAAAACAGTACAGAAACGCGATGTGCAGACCATTAAATTTGGAGTAAACGAGAGCCTCTCTTTGGAAAATTCGCTGCGGAAATCTCAGGATTTAGATATTTTTCCACGTCAGCCTTTTGTCAAATGTTTTATAGTCGGGCACTTTCTCTAAATTCAGGCTGATCAATGGATGGAAGTGTGAACCATATTACTTTGCCGATGTATGTTTTCAATATGGCTTTTCTTTTTTAAAATAAAAACCAAGCAAACATTGTGTCTTAAATTCAATGAGCAGTTTCTTTTTTGCAGAAGACTTAAATAACAGCTTTTTGCCTCCTTTCTGCACATTTCTTATACTTTTGCATTTGGCTTCTCACACTATATCAAATGGAAGAAGTAAACCTTGGCTGATAAAGAACGCCTTGACCTGGTGAAAAGAAACCTGTCTAATTTTCTCAGCGAGAAGAACAGGCCACGGAGAATGAGGAAACCAAAAAAACGAAGCGGCTTCGCCGATGAATGTCGCCACAAATGAGTAGTTTCTTACTATAATTGTAATAAACATATTCATTGTATTTTGGGAAAAGGTGCGAGCTCAGATCTTTACCTGAGGATTTTTGATATCTGACATTTATTTTCTTTAACCTGCGAGCCCGTATTCAGTACAGGAAAAACAGAAACTAGGCTAATCACTAAATCATTTCTTGATTCATACCCGGTTGGAAACTAACCGGTGTAGTTTCCAGATTAGTTCCCAGTTAGGAACAGATGGGTTTATTTCCAGATTGTAGTAGACAGGTTTACGTGCCGGTCATTAATATTGGATTAATTTCCGATAAGGCACACCGGTATGATTCCTGGTTCGATAATCTATATTGAAACACGATAATGAAGCCGGTAAGCGTAACCATACTGTGTTTTTCAGTAGGGCACGCATGAACGCTGCAAAGCCTCGAGCTGCTTGGAGTCTCCAAAACATCGGGGCCCTTCATTCTGCCTTTTTTTGTATAAGGCGAAATCATGCTTACAAACCTAAAGAAATTAAAATGAGGTACCATTCCACTCTGTGAAGGTGGATGACCAGGGAAACTGTTTAGCACACGACCCACATGTGAGACAGAATTTTGAAGAGGGGTACCAACACATTTATTGTCTTGATCGGTGGTAATTGTGAAAAATGGCACGCACACAAATGTCGAGGACTATCGCCGCCCTGAGGAGCCGGAGGGAACTAGACACGCGGGACGGGACCGCCACCCAGCGGAAGGACACGAAACTAGGCACGCAAACGCTTGGAACGACGACAAAGAGAGGGCGGTGCGCTTCCCTCCACCTCCTTCTTTCCTCCTCCTCTCCTCCTACCGCTGAATATGTTCATGGGTGACGTGACACGAGGTCGTGACGTCATTTTCCCCTCCAAATTTATGGCTAGGGTCCCGTGGATTTTTCGTGTGCGGAAACAGAAATGAAGTCACGGCTTCGTGACGTCATGTGACGTCACAACTTCGTGTAACGTGATGTCATTTTTCCCGCTTAATTTAGCGGCGAAACTGCACCATTGTTGATGCCACGTGACGTCGATTTCCCCGCTAAATTTAGTGAGAAAATTTGCCCTCCAAATTTAGCAGAAACATTTCCCCGCTAAATTTAGCGGGTGAAATTCACGTCACGTGACACGACCTCGTTACGTCACATGACATCACGAAATCTTGTGACGTCAATGACGTCAAAAAGCCGTGACGTCATTTCTGCTAGTCATAAACAGCTTCGCTGTGAAAGGGATCACACTTCCTGCGCCGGAGACGGAAGAGCGACTGTCCCGAAACGGCGAGTCACCAGTGCTTTTATACACCCCGTAGTTACAAGAAGGTTCTGTCCCAGAACACCTGATAACAGCCGAGAAAGAACTGTAACATTTCGGGAAGGCAAACGTTGGTAAAACAAACGCCTGGGCAGTCAGGGTTCAAGCCCCCTACCTTCGCGTGGCAGAAACTTGCGCCGCCAACTGTACCAAGCACGTTCAACCATACCTCACTGAACACCTCCCTCTTTTGGTCGGCTAGTAGTGAGATCTACAAGTTAGGACTATTCGCGGGCTCCAATGTCCGTCCACTTCTATTGACAGTCCAACCCTGTGGTAGGATTGGATTAGGTGCTGGTAGGACTGGTGATACTCAAGTCTGTCTCGCGTACCAAAATGCCAGATGACTTGGGGCAGACTTACGCGTTACTAAAAAAATGTAAGGAATTTCATTTACGACTACCGAAGGCCAAATTCTATCTAATTACAGCCACAGTTACTCCTCTATAAAATTAAGTCAGTGTTACAGCGAACATGTAATTCGTTAATATCTCGGCGTTAGTTTCAACCTTACTGTACTTGCGTAAGATATGAAACTCAATAGTTAAATTGAAGCGTTTGTTGTTGTCGCCAGTCACACATGAATGACATTGACAGCTGGCTCCCGAAAGCTCTGTCAGACAGCTTGTCTTGTTTCGAAGTGAAGATGAGAGGACTGTCTCTCGCAATGCATTGAGCGTTTCTTACGAACGGTGGAACAGCTAGCAGCCTTGGTAAAAGCTCGAAGCTTCATTGTTACAGTCGGAGTTTGACGTTAGAATCGCAAAGCTGTAGAATGTGCCCTACAAGTAATCAAACGTCGAATCCGATCAATGCATGTGAATCTATACCCATTTCAGTCAGCAAATATCGCCAATCGGTGGTACAACAAGATAGCAAAGCACTTTAATTGAACATAACAATAGATTGATAAATTATGTTTTTGATATGAACTACTATTAGGTCTGAACACATATTTCCGCGCGCCTACGTAGCCGAGTGTGCAGCGCGCTAGGCTCACACGCGGGAGGCTCAGGTTTGATTCCCGTCTCTACATGCCCTTTCATCCTCTCTTTTGTAAGCAGAAGAGTAAAAAAGTTTGGAGAACGTCTAGGTTGCTCATGTTCATTCCAAATGTATCGTCTGAGAAGGATCGTGGCAGAATATTTTGAGTTTCACATTGGACTACCCAGAAAGGTTGGTCACGGGGAGATGCAGAGACGAGGTTTTAGCGATTGAAGTGACCATTTAGTCTGATTGCGAGACTCCGGTGTTGAAAGCGCGGCTTCTACAAACTGTTAAGTTTCATTTAAGAAAAACAAAATTTAGTATTTGGAGGTGTTGCCTTTGGATAAATGCTCATTTTTTGCGCGAAGGCAAATTACGTGGATGGGACTTGTGAAATGTCGACAGATCATTTTTGACGAGATAGTTGGGTGAGGTCGAGTCAACACACTCGTTAACTCGCATTCACACAACGCGCGAAGCTCTACCATGTAATGTCTTAACGTTCGTGGCACATTAAACGAATTCACCAGTTTCGTCCGAGCTTTGTCAACACTTTCAGCGGTGCTGGGCTGAGTTTCGCCGATTTCCAAGACAAGCGAAATAGCATCCGTCCTCCTGGCGAACATTTCGTTTGCCTTCGGGGACTAAATCATACAGATGCACCCTGTCTGAGGGAGACTAACGGATGCTTTCGCTCGCGCATGCCTATTGGTTAGTCCCAGTCGAGCGCAGTTAGTCCCCGGCATTCGCGCACGGTACCTAGCTTGAACCAAATGGCCCTTTCAGGGAGCAACTGGGAGTTCAGAGGACCAAATGCTGCCGTTGGTCCCTTGAGGCCAACGTTTTTCTTAGAGTGTAGGCTATAGACCGACACGCTGTTTACAAACAAGCCCGCGTTTGCCCACACCAGGTGTGGGCACTGCGCGTGCGCAGAAACCAGATCCGCGTGAAGGGAAGCGACTGCGCATGCGCAGTGCCGCCGACAGCGCCACCGCAGCTGCGTGACGTCAGGGCTGCGTGTTGGTCTATAAAGGTAGACTTTCGGGGAAATTATTCTCCCGGCTGCCACGATAATCTGGAAGAGTAGGCGTAGAAGAACGGTCAATCTTTGCCAACAACTAGGTTGCAGCGCACTTACCATAATAATAGCGGACTTGAAAGATGTAATCTGAAATATAGGTCGACATGGTCAAAGCAGGACAACCACACAAACACAAAAACAAAAGGGAACGGCTCCTTGGAAGTTTCAACACGATGCGGATCACATGCTGTCATTTGCCGAACCCAGCCACACCGCAAGAATTCCTGACTTCTTTGAAGAATCGCTTGTTGCCGATATACGCGTAGGATTTTTCGGACACTGATAGCTTTGGTGAACATTGAATACGTTGTCGAGGGACATCCTAATAAGAACGCAGGGTTAGGCGACAGATGGAAGCAGGTAGGACGAAAGGAGTTTGAACTGCAACGGACAACAGGCAGACAAAGAAAAAAGCGGCTGCAAGGCGCGGCCTTCCGGATCTGGGGGGCAATGCCTATCAGCGTGCATCTCTCAGGCTGCTTGTGCCCTCGTCTCCCTCGGGTCATGTGACAGAGGTGACAAGAGAGGAGGGGGGGGGGGGGGCGCGGTGAAGGCGCAGGACACCGGGACAGCTCCGTACCCTCTCCTCAGGCATTCCAGTACGACGTGTTTGTAGCCCTCGGAAAGCAGGCGAATCGCGCGCATTTCAGCACGCTCGAACGCTGGAAATGGCGCCGTCCAGAAGCTCGGTTTGCGCCCGAGCGAAGAAAGTATTCAGCGCGAGCTCGCAGTTTGACTGCTGCAACGGCGGGCGTGCTCTCGCAATGCTCGATGTTCTTGCAGCCGCGTGTTCGCGTGCTACCTTCGCTGCGTCTTAAATTGAAGTGAAAAGGAGTCTAGAAGTATATTCTTTCACGCGGTCGCGTCTTCTGCGAGAGAGATTCGAGCTGAATAAGTAAATTGAGGCAACAAAGAACGAAAAAGTTTTGAAGCTCTGTCAAAAATATCGGCTCACCAACGTCGCGCGTTTACGTAAAAAGATGTGTTTGTTTCAGTTGCAGTATAAGCGAGCATCAGCGCAATTACAATATAATTACAATTAGTTGCATTACGCGGACGGTTTTAAATTGATGAACCGGCGCTCCCGGCCTTCCCGAAACATTGGCTTCCAAGGCTGAAACACGCGTGCCCATGCCGCCGATCTGTACGTTCAATATCAAACGGGCTCCGGAGAGCCGTATGATTAAACCGGTACAGTTTGCCGGTCACCCGTCTGTGCAACATGGTCACCGGTTTGAGCAAACCTGCGACAACTTTGCCCAAACGAGTCGCCCATTTTCCCAGACGAGCGACCCGTTTGCCAAAGGAGTGACCAGTTTTTCCATGTAGGTGACCGTTATGGCTCATACGGGGACACCCTTGAGCCATACGGGGACCCCTTTGAGCCATACGGGCGACTCCTTTGAGAAACTGGTGACCGGTATGGCTAAACAGTTACTTTTATACTTTTACTTTACGTTTACTTTTATACAAGCTCCAAATGTTTTTTTTTTTTTTTTTCCTTTTGTTTCAGTCGGGGACCAGAAGAAAATTGGCGACTCCCTCGCCGGGGGGAGAAGGTGGGGGTGCGTTTTAATTTTTATGTTTTATTAGCCCGATCCCCAAAAGGTCAGCCTGGTGGTTCGTTCCCCCTGCTCGGTGATAATAGCAGGGATGTGGAGGGAAAGAAATTGGCTATTTAAGTGGGGCAATAAAGCATTCTCTCCTGCTAGGTGGCACAAGCTACTGCGGGTTTCAAAGGGCATAGCCAATATCGTTCATCCATTCATACACTTTACTCCACTGTCCAAGGCCAAATTCGTCTATTTTAAAACTTTGAAGACTTTTCTTCGGATGTCCGCATGCACCGCGAGTTCAGGGAGAAAAAAGAGGCCTGAACCCGCAAAACCCGCCTGCGATTCCATCGATTTTACCCACAAGCAAAGCCCAGGTATACTTCGTTTCAGCTTCCGTCCGAGCGCAGCCAAAGCTACATGTGGCCGGAGCATATCACACGCCGGCAATAGGTCACGCGATCTCGCCTGCACTTTTGTATCACTCCGCTGCGCCGCTGGTCGTCCGCGCCAACCGCGCTCGCCGAGTATTTCGTCTGCTACGGGTGTATCAAAGGTATCGTCTGCTACAGGTTTAAAGAGTGCCCTTTCACGTTCTGAAATTTAGTCACAGGGGATGTCAGTACGTAGGCTGGCCGCTGGTGTCTGTGTCCGAGTTTTCCACCTGTTCGGCATTTCGGCATAGTTTCGAGATATATGTACACATTGCAAGGTGCCCGATGACCCGGCCGTTGATGTTTCCTTGTAATGTCTGGATATACCTGGGGCCGCTTGATAGAAAGTCTTAACTCAAGTCTTGGCTTAAGTCTTGACTCAGGCGCCTGGCGGTCTCGGCTGAGACCGTGACTAAGACCAAGACGGATCCAGCACAGTCTCCGGCGCGGTCTTAGCCAAGTCCGGACTTGAGTCAGGCACCAAGACCGCCAAGAACGGAGTAAGCAGTACCTAGAGAGGGAATCTAGGGAAAACTGAAGAAATACCGGAGAAAACAAAGGGTGCGTTCCAAATCTACTCGAATGGGTCCAAGTTACCGTGGAGGATCATGTCACGTGACAACAGAAATCGAGTAATGCTGGACGCGGGTAGGTTTTCGAACCCAAAGGTACGAAACCTTTACCCTAGAGTGAGACCGAGTAAATTTTGAAACACGGCCGAAGATTCCGGACGTGGAAGTGACGAGTTGTGACCCCCTGTCACGGTGTCTCCTGTCCAATAAGAAAGCAAATAGGAGGAGCGGTCGGCGACGCGAGGCGGCAAGCGAGAGATCGTCTGCTTCAGCTACGCTGCGATCGGTTTGGGCAAATTGAAACGACGACAGTCGCAAAACTGCGGCACATGTCTCGTACATACCGTGGTTCCGTGCAAAAAAAAAAAAAAAAAGAGTCAGCGATCCGCGGTTTTGGGTAGTGTTTAGTGCGCACCAACGCTGTCATATTGCTTCGTATCGCGATCGTCTGTCACCACCGTTGTCGACGTCCAGTGCGTACGCCGAATAAAGTTGCCTACAGAAATGCCCGCGTGTCCTTAGATGCCCAATGTTTTAAGAAAAAAAATTGCGCTGGACGTATTTTCTAGGGAGCATTTGCAATGAAAGTTGATAATTATGTTTTAATCATTAAGTTAGCAGACGACCTTCTGCGTTTGCTGCACGCAGACATTGATAGTCGCCGGTCCATCACGGATGCCTCCCAAGGTAAGGAATGCAAATTGGTCCGAAGATTATAAGTTTCAATTGGTTTACGAAATCGAGAAACGAAACATATACTGGAAACGACTAAATTTTCGCGAGGACCTAATTTTTGTGAATTTCGCGAATCGCCTACAATTCGCAAAAAATACGTCCCGCGAACAATTCGGGCAATGTGTGAACGCTACGGAAGCTACACTCGATTCGCGAAAATTAGAGCCCGCGAATAATTTAAAATTTTCAGCTTTGGCCCGATTCGCGGAAATTTGAGCCCGTGAATAATAAGTCGTTTACAGTATTTCAGAACAAATTTAACAGCAATATTACAAAAGCTGCTAAAAAGAAAGCATGGCAGGAGATCGCACCCGTGATGAATTCGCGGCATCCATCGACGCTGCGCACTGTGCCACAGATTAAAAAAAGCAGTGGCAAAACCTAAAATCTCGCAGCCGCGTTGAACTGACCCTCTCCAAGAAGGCAGACTCCACGACCGGTGAGTTTACTATACATATGTTTTTACTGCACATAAAAATGAAGCACACATTCTGTGTGCTAACGAAATTTTTTCACTTTCTCATTTCCTTGGCTAAATATAGAAGCAATTAAGATATCAACCTATTAATACAATCAAATCAAAACAATGAATGTGTTTGCTGCAATCAGACAAAATTTAATGCCCAAACAAAATATAAAGAGAACCTTCTCTTCCACTGGCGCCGGGCGCAACGACTACCGACTGACACCGCTGGCTGAAGCTGTGCTGGTGGTTATCGGTACCACAAGACCAAACCTTCTGGGTATCGAAGGAGGCATTGACACCGACCAGTGAGCTGTAATGTTACCGCTATTAGTACGAAGTCTAGCCTTTTGAGATTCACACGATTGGGGGTTCTACTAGCAAAGCTAATCTTGTATTCATAATCATATCTGGGGTTCGCAAGTACTAAATACTGGGTCACTCAAAGAAATGTTCTGGAATGTTCTCTCCAGAGCAAGAAAGAACCGTGCACATCCAAGAACTCTAAAACTTTGAGCCATGTTACTTGGAGTTAAAGCCGAGCTAGGCATTTCAATGAAAGGCCACTGCACTCATCAATGATGATAATAAAAATAATATAAATAATAATAATAACTGTAATTATTAGATCAGGAGAGCCAGGGCACTGCAGAAAGACAACAGCCCGTACAAGGTACGCCTGCAATGCCATATCTAGTGATGGTGATTATGTGATGATGTAAGATCACGACCTAATCTTGTGAGATGCAAGATTAAAATGACGGTGATTATGAGCCGACATGTACAAGGGGAGGACGATGCAGTCTTCTGAACATCACAAGCACCGTTGGCCGAGTCTTGAAGGTTTGGGAAAGAAACATTAAAGCAGACTTAGGCTGGTACACTGCTGAAATGGTAGAAGGTGTATCTTAAAAAGGTGTCATGCAATGTGAACAAGACAAAAGTGATTGTGTTTCTACCACACCACCATTACAAAATGCATCATACTCTCATGATTTCAAACTCCAGGAGGCCATGAATTTTGTTTGATTTATCAGAAATGTATCTAAATAATGATGCAAGATAAAAATATGATTCGCCTTATGAATGGCTTCACGTACACAGAAGATATTTCATGCTTTCCTTTACATAGGCCTATTGATCATAACCAGGTATTCTACACATGAAACATTCGTGAAATGTATAACATAAGTTTATTTATCCCTCAAAAATGTTCATTGTTGTGGGCTGTTCAAACAGCACATGACAACTCAAAACAACATTCAGTTTGTTAATCAAGTCAAGAAGTTGCCCAGTGTGAACTATTAAATGGGGGACACATGAACAATGAAGCGGGCACTGCGCCACAGTTTTCATAGCAACTTGTGCGGACGTTGTGACGAGCCCATGCTATGCCTATGCCACTTTTTAATTATTCACATAATTCATATGTTTTGTTCTTGCAGCCCTTTTGTTTGATGCGCTTCTTTCCGAGCACCGGTGCACTGCAGAGGGAACACCCTTGGAGCTGTTGCTTCTCCGCAATGCACCAGTGCTCGGTGTATGCCATGCTGCCACATCACAGCGTCTGTGCAAGTTGCTGTGGAAATTTCCGCATGAGCCCCATTGAGTGCGCTTATCACCGAGCACCAGTGCATTGCGGAGAAGCAACAGCTCCATGGGTGTTTTCTCTGCAGTGCACCGGTGCTCGGAAAGAAGTGCACTCAACAAAAGGGCTGCAAGAACAAAAAATATGAATTACAGGACAACGGCATTCGGTTTAAGTGGCTTATGAATACACTAAAAACATAGCGGGACAATCAAACTTATGAAATTCGTTTGAATTAACCAGAAGTGTAATACCCGAGTTTGAATTATTGCAAGACTACCGTATACAGGCTAGACGTTTATGAAGTCAAGCCGAACTATGACAAGCAGCAAAACAAATATATTGTTTTATGTTGAAAACTCAACAGCTAAGTAGACTCAAAGGTCACGAACACAACGCTTGAACCTCATTTGCTTCAGGTCGGTTGTATTGAGATGGCAAGTCAATTGAATGAAGGCACAAAGCTGAGACAGTCTGTTACTTAAACATATTTGTACGAGATTAGTGCTCTTAAATCTCACTCAATTTGTAGTAGCATTCACTGTCACAGCTGAGTTTGCTGCTGCTGAGCACATGCTGACGGCAAGCTTTTGCAACACTTCCAACATGCACATTGCATACCATGAGGAATGTCTTTTCTGGAATAAAACCACACCGAAAGGGTGAGCAGTATTAATAAATCAAAGAAATCAGAAGTAATCCTGAGCAGTCACTTCAAATATGGTGTACAGTGAGTACAATCTATTAAGCACCGACCAGTAGACACTACCACTAAATTTGGAATCACCCTAAGCACATCTGCTACTTAACATGGTAGTCTTTTTGACATAAAAAAGAATTGTAGGGACAAGCAACCAGAAATATGTGGCCGGCATCAACACTGCACACTGGATCCGCATGAAGCCAGCTGCTTTCATAACTAATAGCCGCAACAGCCAAGATCGGGCATGACCTGCACACTGTAGACTTGCTCTACTAAAGCCCAGCTACTTTCACAACTAATAGCAGCAATGGTCGAGAACTGAGGAGTTGAGCTTTTTCCACATGCACACAAAAAGCATGAATGAAATACAAATAAGAGTGTTCTCAAATTATGTACAAAGGTGACAAGGCAGACATTCTTGTGTATTTTCCTTAGGGCCAGCACAGCACCAGTCAGCCTGCAGCCAACCACCAACGAGGTGGTAGGAGAGGATCGGGTCCTCAGCTATGAGGTTGGTGTGGACCTTGGGGTCGCCTTCCTCGAGGTGCCGGAGTCTGAAGACAACCAAGACTACGAGCCTCCGGACTGGCCGCTGGACGAGGATGAGGCGCCCGTGGAGCCTGGTGCAGCAGCTGCTCTGCAACGTAGGGAGGGGCCTCCTCCAGTGGCAGGGGGACCGCCTGAGGCAGCAGCTGCTGTTGAAGGGCAACCGGCCCCACTGGGCCAAGGCCGGCAGGGACCACCTCGTCCAAGACCGGTCTGGAGGCCCAGCACACCGCCTGCAGGCTCGGCAGGCGGCACACGGGCTGCGGACAAACAGTTTTACAAAGACATCCTGGCGCAGCAACAGGAGAATGTAAAGCTAGAACGGCAGTGCCTCCTTGCCAAAGTGAAGGCACCAGAAGAGGAGGCGAGGGCAGCAAGGGCAGCCTGTGAGGCTGCCAAAGAGGTGAAAAAAGCAGCAATCTTTTATATGCAACAGGGCGAAAAAATGTTTGCCTTACTTGGGAAGGCCCTACAACAAACCCCTTAAAGGGGAGGAGGGTCCTTCAGTTTGGCAAAGAAGCATTGCCATTCCAGCTTTACGTTGTAAATACAATAAACATTTTTTTTGGTTAGTTCTCTTCAATCTCTTTTTGGTTCCAAGTATGCAAAAACATTCCACTGCATTATCTATTTTGTTGAGCAGCATGCAAAACTAAAGAAATGATCGCGTTATAGAAAAAAAATGCAACGACTTTTACACACTCAGCTAAGTAAAAGTGAAAGTCATTAACGTATAAACATGTGTAAGGACCGCACCCGCAAAAAACAAATGTTTGCCTTGCGCACCATTGCATTTGTACAGGCCTGTGCAATGTCACCGCCAACGTGGAATGCAGTCAGCGTCAAAGCTTTCTTTCCCCTTTGCAATCCTTACAATCACCTTCCTTCTTGCTGCCTTTTGTCGAAGTTGCTTACAGCACATTCAGTCAAGACACCTAACTATTCGTCTCCTTTTTTTGTGTTTGAGCAACCTTCATCTATGATCTGCTGACGTCAAAGCCGAGTGGGAACGAAAACGAAAGAAAGCACAAACTGCAGGTCCAAAATGGAAACGCAGCGGCGTAAAGGCCCATACACACAGTTTCGTTTCAGTGCGCTTGACTGCACTGCATCGAAAAGTAGCCACAACTCCTTGGGTTGCCCGTGGTTCATACAAAACGAAGCAACTAATTTGCTTATCAGGCGGCATACGAATGGGGGCCCCGCACCATGCTGGAGGATAACTTCCCACCGCGTGGAAGCGCTTACCAAGGCATAGGACGCCCGTGAAAAAACAACAACGACAAAACAAATCAATTGCCCCCACTATAGCCGGCTCTCCGAGATAGTCATTTCGCTGAACAAGCCTTGCGAGCCACAGCAGAAGTTTTCTCCGGAGAATTTCGAAAATTCGCCGACACTCATCAAGGCTCGCCCTTTTCGCTAAAAGCTACGGCTGAGCCCATCTGTGTTTCCATTAAGCTGTCCTTTTCTGTACTTTACCTCAAAATTGTACTGCTGAAGGATCAAGCTCCACCGAAGGAGGCGGCCATTTTTGGGCGACATGTTTTGGAGCCACTGCAATGGACAGTGATCTGTCTCAATGACAAACTTGGTGCCTGAGAGATAACATGAAAGCTTTTGAACGGCCCAAACGAGACATGCACATTCCTTCTCGGAGGTGCTATAAGCTTCTTCGCGTGTACCTTTCAACTAATGTAGAGTACCGGCCGCTCGTTCCCCTCATCATCGGTCTGACTCAGGATAGCTCCGACCCCGCGATCGCTGGCGTCACACTGCACTACGAATTCCCTCGCGTAATGTACTACCCTCAGCACCGGCCCCTTTGTTAGCGCCTCCTTCAACGAGTTGAACGCGCGTTTCTTTGCTTCGTCCCATTGAACTATTTGCGGCTCGGATTTTCTGAGGGCGTCGGTGAGCGGGCTTGCTATGTGCGAATAGTTCTCTATGTAGTGCTGATAGTAACCAGAAAGCCCCAGAAATGCACGTATTTCTGTTTTCGTCTTGGGACGCCGGTGCTCTGCGACTGTAGCAGTCTTAACCTCAGAGGGCCGGCGACAACCTTGTCCGATCACATGGCCCAAATAGCTGACATCAGCTCTCCCAAGCTGGCATTTTTCGGGCTTGACGCTAAGTCCCACCTGGCGAAGCCGATCTAGAACCGCGCGTAGGTTTTCCACGTGGGTTTCCCAGGAATCCGAAAAAATAGCCACATCATCCAGATAGGGGAGGGCGAAGTCGCGAAAATCTCCAAGGACACGATCCATAAGGCTAGAAAAACAAAACGGCGCGTTTTTCAGGCCGAAACTCAACATGATCGGCCGAAAGGTGCCAATGGGAGAAATAAACGCGGCGTACCGGCTAGCCCGTTAGGTGAGAGGGACCTGCCAGTAGCCCCGCACTAGGTCTAACGTGGATATAAACCTAGCCCCGCTAACTACCTCTACCCTCTCCTCAATGTTCGGGATCGGGTAGGTTTGATCCCGGGTGATAGCATTTAGCTTTCTGTAATCGATACAGGGCCTAGGGTCTCTCCCTGGTGCTTCAACAAGGATCAGGGGCGATGTGAAGTCACTGTCCCCGGGTTCAATAACCCTGAGCTCCAACATGCGCTTGATCTCCCTTTCCATTATCTCCCTTTGTCTTGGAGATACTCTGTACGACCTAGAACGAACCAGTTGATTCTCAGTTAGCTCGATGTTGTGGACCACCAAGGTCGTTTTTCCTGGCCTATCTGAAAAGGTCGTTCGAAACTCCCCTATCAACTGGGTTAGATCTGCAATCTGAGCGGGCTGGAGCTTCTCATGAATTATCATTTTTGAGCAGAGCTCTTCGACAGTGAAGCATCCGTCACCTTTGAGGAAAGGGATCTCATGCGGCATCTCCTCTGGTGCATTCAGAGTTAAGTTTACAATAACCTCGCGTTCTTTGTAAGGCTTCATGAGATTGCTGTGGTAAATTCGCGTGTTTCGCCGCCTCCCTTCTAGCTCAACTGCGTAGTTTGTGTCAGACAGCTTCTGCAGAACCCTGGCTGGGCCTTCCCATTGAACGTCAAGTTTGTTCTTTCTACAGGGAACAAGAAGCATGATCTTGTCGCCCACCTCAAAAGTACGTAGCCGGGCTGATCGGTCATAATAGGCTTTTGCCCTGTTCTGTGCGGTCTTCGCGTTCCTTTCCACGATCCCCATAGCCTTATTTAGCCGATTCAACAACTCCAGAACGTACTCGACGACCGTTGGGTTTTCCTTTTGATCCTCCCAGGATTCTCGAAGCATACGCAGCGGTGTTCTCAAAGCCCTCCCGTACACTAGCTCCGCGGGACTAAACCCCGTCGCCTCGTGAGGTGCAGTTCGAAGAGCGAACATCGGCGCTGGGAGGCAGGCTTCCCAATCCCTTCTGCGCTCCACACCAAGAGCGCGCAGAACGCGCTTCAGCACCAAGTGAAGCCTTTCCATGCTGTTCGATTGTGGGTGGTAGATAGAGCTGTGAACTAGCCTTATACCACACTTCTCGAAAAAGGTGGTAGTTAGTAAGCTAGTGAAGACGCTTGCCTGGTCGCTCTGAATTTCTGCTGGAAACCCCACCCTAGAAAAGATGGACAAAAGAGCGTCCACCACGTTAGCCGAGGACAGTTCCTTCATTGGAACTGCCTCTGGAAACTTTGTGGCCGGACACAAAGCTGTCAAAATATACCGGTACCCCGACCGCGTCTGAGGAAGTGGTCCGACGGTGTCGATCACGAGACGGCGAAATGGCTCAGTAATTTTTGGAACCAATGTCATAGGGGCTTTCTGCCTATCCGTAGATTTCCCGACACGCTGGCATGCGTCGCAGGCCTTCACAAACCCCTCGACGTCCTTCCAGCATCCCGGCCAGTAGTACTCCTGCGTCAGTCGCGCCTTGGTTTTTTTTATCCCAAGGTGTCCTGACCAGGAGCAATCGTGGGCGAGATGGAGCAAGTCCGCTCGGTACTTACGGGGAACGACAAGCTGGTCGAACGACTTTCCCTTTCGGTCTCGGTACTGCCGTTAGAGCACGCCTGATCTCGTTTGAAACGAGATGTTCTTCCTGGCTATGCCTTCCCTCTTACTTCCCTGGATATCTTTCAGGGATGGATCATTTTTTGCTCCAAAATAAGCGTCGGGCTATCCAGTTTAGTTTAGAAAGAAGACGGCATACTTCTCTCACCGGCCTCCGGTGAGAGAAGTATGCCGTCTTCTTTCTCATGATCGGCAGTCTGCTCTCCCCGTTCCGTCCCTGGCTCGGTGTTCTGGCGCTGGGATTCGGCGAATTCCCCCGACACTCCAGGCTTGTCTCCCGACTCAGCGGAAGGGGAAGCCTCTTCGACGGAGTTATAGCTCAGCTGCCTCGCAAGAGCTCGTGCCTTCGAGCGCGTCAGTGCCAACACTGTTTCGTTCGCGAAGCTCAACCGCCTCTGTTGCAACATCTCTTCAGACTTATTTGAAAAGAGGTACGAATACGGCAAGGGAAGGTTGCTGGAGACTGCCGCTTCGGTTTCTAGTACTCCAAAAGGTCCCGAGATAGAAACTTTAGCAATGGGCATGCAAACACTTTGCTCTTCTACCACCTGTCGAATCCAAGCGCAGTCTCCAGTGTACTCCCCTGGTCGCACGTACGTAGGGTGTACGACGTCCATCGTCGCGGCTGAGTCTCGCAACACACGGCAGTCTTTGCCATTTACTAGCGTTTGTCGCGTGTAGGGCTCTAACAACCTCTCGTTGTCTTCGCTGTCACGGACATAGTGTAAAGCCACTTTCTTTGTGCAGCTGGCCGCAAAGTAGCCCGGCTCTTTGCAATTGAAACAAATAGATGGTCTCCTTTTTTCGAAGACCTTGCTGCGTTCGCTGTTTGGTTTCGGCTGGTAGCCAACTTTCCTGTCCGCTGCATCGACTCCCCTTTCTTTAGGTTTCTGGAAAGACCCCTCCCTAGCGAACCATCTTGGGAACGGCTTTCCCACCTCGTTCTTTTTTGACCAGAAAGCTTTCTTACCTTCTTTGTCCCTCTGCGCCTTGCCGGGGCTATCATCTTGCAGGCCTCTTCTCATCGCGTGTTCCTCCTTGAGCTCCGCGGCCTTCAGGAGATTAGGCTCGCTGAGCCTGTCCTGAACCCAGAACAACACGGCTTCAGGGAGCTCCCGGAAGAACTGCTCCGTTGCAACTCACTCGACCACCTTATCGTGGTCTTCGTGTGCCCCGGCACTATTTAGCCACTCTATCAAATCTGGCCTCAAGTTATATGCGAACTCTGGCCACGATTTAGATGGCTTCCTAGATCCTTGACGGAAGCGTTGGCGAAATGCTTCCGTGGACAAGCGATACTTCTTGAGAAGCGCGGCCTTTACTTGGTCGTAATTGTCGGCGTCCTCTCTTGTTAAGCGCGCTATTACGTCCGCCGCTTCGCAAGGGAGTAGCGTCAGTAGCTTATGGGGCCATGTCTCGCGGAGGAAGTGCACTTTCTCGCACGTTCTTTCGAAATTTACGAGAAACAACCCGATGTCCTCGCCCAACTTATATGGCTGAAGAAGATCTTTCATCTTGAACCTCTTTGCCGGTTCAAGGCTAGCCGCTGCCTGATTCGGAGACTCAGCCTCCAGTTTCTTAAGCTCAAGTTCCACTTTCCTTAGCTCTAGCTCCTGAGTTCGCTTTTCTCTCTCCCTCTCGTGTTCTCGTTCTCGTTCCTCTCTCTCTTTCTCGCGTTCTCGTTCTCGTTCTTCTCTCACTTTCTCGCGTTCTCGTTCTCGTTCTCTCTCGCAGCTCTCCCTCTCTCTGAGTGTTTGCAAACACTCTATCAGCTCCTTATCGTTAATCTCTGCGTCCCGAATGAGCTTGATGATATGTGGCTTTCGTTTGGCTTGTCCCAAATCGATTCCCAATTCGGTACAAACCTGTACCAGTTTTTGCACACGTAACGTCTCGAGATTCATGACTCTCTTTGTGTATCGGCACCCTTTGAGAGCTCAGGAAAGCTCGCGTCCAACGGAAACACACTCGTTTAGACCGATACAATTTCCCCCAAACCCTAACAAAAAATCTAATGGCTGTCAGGTCTGGCGGATCCAAGAAAGAGGGCCGGGCACTCACCCACACCGAGAGTCATGGTCCGGCGAAGTCGATCCGGCGTAGTCGAATTCCACGAAGTCGAGTCCCACGTAGTCGTATCCCACCGCTGCCAACCAGTTGTCGTGATTGAGGGTTCCGACGAAGGCTCCCAGCCCGGCGACGCTACCTTGTGCCGGGTAGGAGACAGGACAGAGGAGCCGGGAGGCGACGAGCTCGGCAAAACAGAACACTCTATATTTACGTTAATTACAACATCGTTTCATTGTTCGTACAACAACAACTTCACGGGTGTCCTTTTTGTAAATATCCGCCTCGCCATCTCGCCGTCCACTGGCTTGTCCAATCGCAGGGGCCTACGTGGTCCTCGGCAGCCAATGCGGAAGAAGTTGGTGCGCCAGCGGCCAGCCAATGCCGAAGACGTTCGTGGCGGGTCTCTCGGCGTGGTGGCTCGCTCGCTGAAGAGTCACCCACACGCACACGCAGACACGGACACCCAGCTTGTACAAAGGTTGCCTCGAGAGCTCAGTTCTCCAAAGCTCCCGCACGAGCCGCCGGTCGGTGCGAGAGCGTGCTTTGGTCGACGTGAGCCAGGGGCACGCGCCGCTCTTGGAATCGTGGTACGGGTGTGTCGTAGCCTTTCACAATAACAGGTAGGGCGATGTGTCCCGCTGTCCAAAGTTACATGTCAGGAATTTAGGAATTTCCTCAGGAATCTTTAATATTTACAATCCTGCAATATCACTATAGGAATTACACGTTTATGTTGCAGGAATCGACTTTGTAATATATTTTATTATTTAATTTTTTAAGCAAAAGAGATATTTTATTTCAATATTGTCTTAAACTGTTATATTTCAAAAGCAGTATATTTATATAAATATGTAATTGTTGTTTTTTGGGGGCCAACAGTGTTTTTACTTGTTGCTTCGCGAACTTGTATTGATGTCTTTTCACATGTTTTTGTACATTTTAAATATTGTTGCTGTAAACACGAACTAACAATGCACCACACAAAAGGTTTCATAGCTGTTTAGGTGCACGAAGAAAAAAAAGCATTATTATTATATCATTATTGCTTGAGTTCTGTTCATTGGCAAATGTTCAACAATCTTAGAATTTCTAATTCAAGTTCCTTCAGTTTATTTTGAAATAAAATATGCGTTAGGAAGCATGCGTCAAACACTGGCAAGAAGAATAATCCACAATCATTTTTCGAGATTTTAAGACAAGATTGTATGCCGCTTATGCCTTCGTAATTACGTTATTAGAAAATCTGGATAACGTAATTATGATGGCCAAAGTGTAATACAAGCATATCATAACTTATCGTATTTTGGGACAAGTCGTAACAGGTTGGGGTGATGTAAGCATAGGTGATCCATAATGAATCATGACGAATGTGATGACATATGCATGGTTGATCCATTCTGCTTATCTCATGCCACCCATTATGACTTGTCTCATAATAAAATATGTTACGATAAGCTGCTATGCCTCTTTTTTCAATCATAATTACCTCATTCAGATTTTAAAGGAGGGTACTTGGGCTTCGGGGATACACCCGAACAAAGCTTTTAGTTAGTTACTTTTAAAAGTAATCAGTTACTGTTACAGACGCTTAGTCAGAAATGTATTTAGGTTACAGTTACATTTACTTAAAATATAAGTAAGGCATTATATTGACAGTTAATTCGTCATTCTAACTTAGTTACTTTCACGATACTTTTGAGTTTCAATTTAACTATGAAGACATTGATGACAACACGCAATAACTATTATTTATATTTATTGGAGCTGTAAAAAAACTCTTATTTCACCTTTTTGATATATATATAATATACCCGTTTGCCCTACTTTGTTGAATCAAAGCGTTTGCTGTTTCGATAAAAGATGGACTAAAGAATAAATTATTTAGTTCATATAACGCAGCAGCAACTGCTTTTCAGTATATTATCAGTTCACTTTCCACTTTTCATGTACAACCCTTTCTTTGCTAAAGAGGTGCTCAACGGGTGAGCTGGACGGCAGTGCAGTATTCAAGCGTAAAAAAACTTTCCTAAAGGTGAGAATGTCATTGAGGCTGGAGAGCACTGTCAGGTTTCAGCCTTCTATCGTTCCGTCTCTATACCTGGCGGTGGTATCTGGAAATGAAAGACAAAACTTACCTTGACGTGGTTGCCAATTTCGAAGGAAAAGGACATCCCGGCTACGTATGCTTTTTGTGTTTTGCTGTGTTTACAGGAAGCAGTGACGTTATCGCCACTATATTCGACGAGGTCTAAGTGCAGTCCATAGCCATCCCATGGTAATATTTGCCATTCGACACTTGAGACACTAACTCGTTTGAGTGATGACAGTTAATTATTACCAGCGATTTTTATTCTTGCGTGCGATGTTCTTTCTCCCTTCCCCTTTGTCTTAAGAAAACACTTATTTCCCTCTCTCGTCTCACAGGAGAGGGACATGCCGATGAACAGACGGGCCCATTACCATAAGAGAGAGGGGAGCAGAAGGATAAACTATTTGGAACTGCGTACATTGTAAAAGACCGCGTATAAAACACGGTAAAGAAAGGAGTGGAAAACAACAACCTGACGTCATCTCGGTATGCGTTCCGGTTTCTTTTTTAATTCCTTCTATGCAATGCAAAACCAAACATTCGAAGCACAAATGATTGAAATATCGTCTGTGGTCCCGGTCAGACAGTGTCTACTGGGGGTGACTCAATTTCTCAAAAGAAATTTGTCGCCGCGACTGCTGAGGAGCCGACGACAGAGGCTCTGGTTCGGCGTTAGCCTGTTTACTCAGGTATCCACGCATCACAAGTTTCCGTGAGGTAACTCTGTAGCTTGGCTGAATAGGCGGGTGTGTTCGGGGATGCCGGAAGGGTGCATTCGGGGCATGAAAGACACGCACAGAAAAGTTGAAATTAAGCAAGTGATAAATCCGCTCTACCTCGCGATGAAAACGAAAACCAGTAGTATAACGTCTGCCCTTTGCTCTGGCACTTTGCTCCGACGAAGACAGTTCTGTCGTCTTGTTTTATTTTGTGGCGCGTAAAGTTGGGCCCATCCTCCGCACATGGTCGAGCTCGCTGTAGTGTTGACGAAATTGATTTCTTTTTTCCGAAAAGTTTTTGTATCTTTGCAAAGAATTTTTAGTTATTTTTTCAGAAAAGTATAAAAGTTATCGTTGCAGTTACTTAAAAAAAATGTATCGAGTTACAGTTAAAAGTTATAAAAAATCTAAGGACTTACAGTATCGCGATACAACCTAAGACTCTCCGAACAACCCGCGCCTACGGTCCTGCGTGGGCCCACGAGGAATCGACAAGTATCTTCGCAGACCCCTGTCTCCTACGCCGGCTTAACCTTCACGAGCTCGCTCGCCCTCACCGTGTCGCCCTGCCATCGACTCTTCCTAGGTCCCACCAGGTAAGCCTATGTCCCCTGTCTCACCAGGAAAACTAAGTGCGGCAATACCCGGGAGGTGGCATTTCCGAGGATGAACGACGCAAAGAGCATCCACAAACGGTGGAGGTGTCTGTCTTTCTAAAAACCAGACGCTTCGAAACGATGCTAATATGAAAGTGTCACGCAAGCTCAACGTGGTCATTCACGGACAAGACCTGACAGAACTCATCGAGACCAGAGCAGACTATTCCGTTCTGAGTGGAAAGCTCTCTTGTAGCCTTCGAAAAGCGATGCACCGAAAGGTGGTCAAGAAATTCAAATCGCCGAAGGACAATCACGCCAATAGGGAGATGCACGGCTCGTTTACGATCCATGGTGAGACGTGCGAAGGAATATTTGTTGTCCTCAATGACTGTGCGGGGAACGTCATTTTTGGAATAAGCTTTCTGTTTGAATACGGTGCCGTCATTGATCTGGGAGCAAACAAGTTCAAGTTTCTCTAATCGCAAGATGATCCCGAAACGACCCAGCTTTTGTCCGGGTCGTTGACGACCTTGTAAATTCACCGCCGCGATCAAGTGCTTTCGGAGTTTCAATGACCCCGCAGTTTAATGCAAGCGCACTCTCAGAAAAAAAGGTGTATTCTTACATCTTTTATTATATATAATATACCCCAAAATTTCAGTTCGACGCACAGTGCACTGGCGTCGATCTGACGGTACTAACTTTCACAAGAGGCTTGATAGCCGTGTGCTACATCCTAAAATAGCTAATATGCGTGTTACTGTCCACAAAAAAAATATAATCGGGGTTTTCATGGTCCTACACTAAAATCTCAGTGCTTCCTTTTTGTGGTCTTTAATACCTGTTTTAGCTATTTACTAAATTGTGTTGCACCTTATCAAGCCACTCGTAAACTTTGGGGCCGTCTTTTCGACTATAGTGTGCTGTACGTCAAATTGAAGTTTTGGGGTGCATTATATGAGACAAAAGGTAAAGTGACACTAATTTCTTTTAGAGTGCGGCAGCTTGGTTGAGCCTTGTGTTAATTTATTTAAGATTTCATTCGGACATTGCACTTTTAAATAGGGGAGTATTGCCGCGTGCACGACCAAGAAGGAGCGTTACAGCATACTTCTTAAATATTCGGGCTTACTCTTAGATCGAATAATAAATATAAGGAAGTAAACCTAAGCTTGCAGAGTCAGTCTCGACATAGCTCACTTTCGAACATTCTATGCGGAATCTTCGTGAACTCATGTGTAGTAGATAAGGAGCCCAGCGTGGCCTTGAAGACTCGTTTTCATGACAACGAGGCACACTCTCTCCCTCGCAGTCTCGGTTAAGCCAGCTGTCCAGCGGAAGCCGCGACGTTCGCTACTGCTCTTTCGACGCTCATTCTTTATTTGGTTTGTGGCACAATTTCGCCCATTAAGTCTTTATTTTCAATTTACTTTCGTCGAGCTCCTTTCCCTCCGCTACAACATCTTCCGACGGTTTAGAAAGCGATGGGAGTTCGGGGCACCCTGCAAATAAAACAACAATGGAGTAGAATATAAGCAGGCTACCGTGTTGCAAATACTCGTGAACCCCGGATATTATTCCTCAAGCCGATTTTATCAAAATCGAAGAAAACAAAAAAAAAAGCCAGAATCGGAGTTGCCCTTGATCAGAAATCCCAAGCTTCGCGGGAGGAGAACCTTATGTAACTCTCGCTTAGGTTTCAAACGTATCCTTATTTCCTTTGACGTACGCCCCGTTAAGTACCGATTTTTTTCCAGACACCAAAATTAACGCTGAAGAACACGGAATCTATGTAAAAAAGGAAAGAACGCACCCGAATTTGAATAAAAGTAAATCCTCAAAACACGGAACGATGCTTGTAAGCCAAGTGCACAAGCATTCAGTCAATATTTTCTTACCTTGAAAGATTGTTTGGTCTGTACGAACGCACCACTTCGCTTTAACCGGACATGAAGTTTTTTACCCAGTTAATAGAGTACAGCATATATCGAATGTCCGTCGTATAGGCTCCGCGCGAACAAACCTGTGAAGTAGTGGAATGTGAAATTAAGTCCTTGCCACTTTGAGGTCAATACAACACGCTAGAAGACGTCTTGAGCAAATTCGAACTCAAAATGGCAGCACTGTTTTACAACGCTTGTGTCTAAAGTTTGCACGATTACGAATCTGGGTAGTTTAATGTCATGCAGAAATTACCAAACTATAGAATTAAAAAATAGAATCGTTACAGAGAACTGTATGTGGCTTTAATGGTTACGAATGTTGCCTCCGGGTACTGATTCAAGGTTGACGGATACAAGGCACAGACAATGATGCTTTCAGCTTGAAGTTTTCTTTTCATTTTATCATATATATGCTGTTTGGCAAGGGCAAAATGTCTTACATTTAATAGACCTGACAAGTATTTGTTCGAGAAGTGATCAGCACGATAAACGCATTACACACACGTTCCGGCCATAATGCAGTTTCTCTATTTCGATTATTAATAAAAGTTAATATAATTTTTCTAACTATCCTATTCATTGCTACCACTATCGTACCATTTAATGTCAATTGAGCCTAATTAATATGCAGTGACTCCGTATCCATGTAATTGTCTCGCCTTTGAAAAATAAACCCGATGGAATTAAAAACAAACATCTCTTTCATTTCTGATTTCCAGCTTAACTCTTTCGAAAGCCACACGCCCTTCGAGTTTTTATATTTTTGTTTATGTAATGAAGACACCATATAAAAACCAGATCATTTATTGTTTAAAATCTCTTTTAAGTAGCAAGTATGTTCATGCAACAAATCAGACCTTACCTTAGTAAGATACTTCCTTGTTTTTGTGAGAAAAGTTGCGTCTGAGAGGACGTGCCACAAGTTTTAGGGCCACACAAAGAGTAAATAAAACTTTCTAAACCTCTCCTTTTGAGTTTTAAGATGGCGTAACCAAACACTTCATGGAAGTAGCGTCTTCGCCATGCGTCAAGCCAAAACGCGGTTTGAGATCAATGCAGGCGCCGTGGCGACGACACTAGGTTTTGTGTACGCTAAGCTTTCGGCTACGCTATTCTAAATCTTCTAATGGCTGATTTAGTACCAAGCATGACCACTACCGGCGGTAAGTGGAAATAAGAATCTCCATCATTTTATGGTACATGTGTTTCTGTGTGAAAAAAAATTTGTTCTAGGCAAATGTTTCCATTTATTTACACAATAAACTACAAAATTACGTAAACATTTTCAGTTAAATATGTCGAAAAGGACCCTTTGCTCTAACTTATATAAAAAACAAAACACCATGATTTATCAGAATCCTGTCCCCATCGCTCGGGACAGATGTTTTCATAACAGTCCAGCATTTAGCGATGCCTAGGTAAATTATTCAAAGCATATTTTTCAAAATCTTCCCACATTAAACTTATTACACAGAAAAACGTACTTACTGCGCAATCAAAAATGTGTTGAATCAAGCACAACAACCCAGTGAAGGGGGAGAGGGAAGGGTGTTGGGGGCTTGTCGAACAGCTCCTAGACTATAAATGCCTCAGCGCACCTTCCGCATAACCGAAAGAAGTGGCCATTGAGCGCGCGGTAAAGGATGCAATTCGCGATGGTTCACTGTCATAGCAACGAGTTAATATTGGTGCAAGCTGTGTTGATTTTTTTAAATGCCAACTGTGCACAGCACATGGTTTAGGAAGCTGGTTTCCTTAAACTAAAGAGTATATATATATATATATATATATATATATATATATATATATATATATATTGTTCCATAAAATATTTTTTTGTAAATTGGAAGGGCGGGGAATGTCTTTATAGAATCACCAAGCTATGTAGTATTTGCTTTCAACCACATAATTGTGAATGATGTAATTATCCTCACAAGAAGGATTATTTTTGAAGAATAGTTGCATTTTACATCACATTACGACACAGTTGACGTAGTAAACAC
The DNA here is from genome assembly GCA_013358835.2 of Ixodes persulcatus. Lineage (NCBI taxonomy): Eukaryota > Metazoa > Arthropoda > Arachnida > Ixodida > Ixodidae > Ixodes > Ixodes persulcatus. The sequence continues at coordinate 1,417,511 of JABSTQ010009776.1, forward strand.
ATTTATAATAAATGCATTCGTGCCTAAAACGCAGCAGCGTAATTAGAAGCAAAAGCATGGTGGTCTGATGTTCCCTTCTTTATAGATTTATTATTTGGGCTGGGAATATATACAAGGATTTTTATTTATTCTGAAGGAGACTCTACCTCATTTTGCAGCTAGCATTACCTAAAATACTGTAATATATCTTCCAGTTCAAGGTTCGGATACTTATCTTACAATAAACGTGTTTGAGCTTACACCGCTACATTAATAGGATAAAATTCTAGGGTCCTTCGCATGCCTGCAGCAAGGTATAAAGATTTCAGATTAGCCAGTAATGTATGTAGTCATGAAAACTGGGTAGTAGGTGCCTTGGTGTTTCAAATGTTTTACGTTTGTTTGCTATTTAATATTCACATCAGATCAATTTATCTGTGTCTCGCAGCAATCCTTTCGACGAGGACTCTAAACATATATTCTAATTGAAAACATAGTGGTCTCCAATTGCATTTGCTTTTAAGTCTGTCTGCCAAACAATGCAACCTCAGAAATCAATGTTCTTTGCTAATGCAAGTAGTGCAGAGAGATTTTTTTCAAGAGCCACTGACATCTGCACTGCAAATCAAGATGAAATTGTGGTATATCTCACCGATAAATGCTGCGAAAGAAATACGTTGTATCCATATAAAACATTCCTGACACATCACGTGTACGGCATACCGATATCGTGTTGAAGCACATACATAACTGTTGAAAGACGGCTCAAATGTTCCGTCTCAAACGTACTACATATCCCGGCACGTGCACACTCGTATGTGCATCTTCACAAACGTCGGCAAGTCGTTGTTGATGACTAGATTCGCCCTATGAACTGCTTTGAAAGATACTCTCAAATACAACCTTTTATATAAAACATAGCACTTTTCACGATACAGGTTCACTCATGGGTTCATTTCAACACGCGCGGAAGTCGTAAATGCTCGTTATTAAGTATCATTTTCTCTGCAAGATCTATGATGGGTTGGGACAGAGTTGGCAGTTATTTACTTGACTGTCAGAGTTCAAGCCGTCCTTATCCTTGCTTGTCACTTGGCGTCAACACTCTTCTCATTTAATCAGTGGTAGAAATTCTTCGGCAAGATGTTGGTGCTGCACCACAGTGCGTGTTTAAGGACAAGTTCGCTTCTGTGCCCGTCCTCGCATGTGTCGAAATAAGATGTGTCGACACTGACTAAGAGCTCCACAGTGAGGTCTGCGATGTGCTTTCGCTGGTTTGACATCCAAAGTACTCAGACTGCTTCGAGAGGTGTGCCACAATAACGTACTTGTTTGTAACCACATTAACGGCAAACAGCGTGGGGTGTACAAGCCCTCCTCTGTCAAGTGCCATCACTAGATCATAGTTCATTTCCGGGACAGAAACTGATAATGCCTTGTCTGTCGTCAACGCGGCCCTGCATTTGTCGCCCTTCAGATTCTTCCACGTGGCATGAACCGAATATCCTGCCAAGTAAACATAGAAAGGCAGGATGTCGTTTACTTTCGAGAGAGCTTCTTCAGAGACTACTACGTTGCAGCTGGGCCGTTGAGCATCTGTTCGATTGTAAAGATCTTGATATTACTCGTCTACGTCACTGTCTCTTCGGAAGCAGCAGTAAACTTCGGCGTTGTGCTTTGGAGGCGCAGTTGGTGTTTCGCTTCAAGCACCTGCCTAATTGAAATATGATATTGGAGCCATCCATTTGTCTGTATTTCCCAAAACATCCATCTAAGCTGGCAGTCTTATCTTCACCAGGAGGACATAAAACAGCTCAGGTTCATCAAAGCAGCGTCTGGCAACGTCAAGGAGTGCCTGAGTTGTTTGGTGGAGAGCACCATGGGAATCACTTCTGAGCTTGCTATCATCAAATCCCTTGTTCTTCCAGGAGTCCAGCCAGTCCAAGAACTTTTGCATGAACCACACCTTTGGATCGCCCACTGAAGGGAACACTGCTTTTTGAAAGTCGTCGCTTTGGGCGATTTCTTTTTATGGAGCTTTCACATTTGCAATCTACATCCTTTTGATTATAATCTCGAAAAAGTTGCTGTTTTCTCACAGTGTAGAAAACCCGCATCTGATAACAGTAAAAACAAAGTGCATGGGGCAGGGACTCGTGAAAGATTTATAGAGCAAGTTTCACATTCTGTGACTCGAGGCTCGACGGATTCAAAGCCTTCCTTGAAACACTGCGGCAGTAGCGCAGGACTTGTTCGCATTCCTAGCTGTCGATGTCCCTGATGGTTGTAAAAAATGCCTGCATCATGTGCTCCCCTGTGGACTCCTCAAGCTCAGGAAAGTAAAAGCAAAGTCAGTCATTTTTTTGGTTGAGCCAATTGTTTCCAATGCACTTCACGATGTGTGCAGAGGTATTGACGAAGGACGGTGGCCTTTCGGGCTCAGGGGGTGTGGAGAGCTAAGTTGTGATTTGTGAGGGGGCATAAAATAGAACATCGCCCTTTTGTTGAAGGATTTTTCGTTACTGACGACACACTCAACCCGTTATCTAATCTTCTCCAGCTCACAAATTATGTATCTTAGCAACTAGTGCAGAACCTTTGTGTAAGCCCTATGCACAGGAACAATATGAGCTACTTCCTTGAACTTGCACGTGAGGCTTTGAACCATGAAAACCAGGGCGCTGTTGCCTGTTTCCGTAGAATGGAACTCAGCAGCGGTAATACTTCCGCCTTTGTTGTAAAAAAAGTGTTAGATATGAACTTCCTCTACCATTAGAGTTACAAAGCGTTGCTGATCATCAAGCTCAAATTGTTTTTTATATGTTGTTGGGGAATGTTGCCTTTTCTTGCTCTGCTTGGCGGTTCATTCCGTACGTAAAACAGACTCACCGGATAGTTATCGGGTGTGGAACAAAAAAAAAAAACGTCTCCAGTGCAGAGGTCATATTTGTAGACATGAGGAGTGAAGGTGAAAAAAATGCACCAGAAGATCATGAAGTCTACCGAGTACCTTCTCTGCTTTTTTTCCTTTTAGTTCTGCTCCCACTGGTCGCAGAGGAACTGGATGGTATACACCTTGTCCTCCTCTACGTCGTGGACAGCATTGTGAGCAGCTCGCGAATTGTCTAAAAATATTATTGTCTTTGTTTTCGTTAATGTTTTTCTTGCTAACTGCGCAATCCCATTTTAGAATGCCATCGAGGAGGTTCATCACCGCCCTCTTACTCTTGACATCTGATAGGATACATAAGTTTGATCCCAGTCTTGTTGTCGGCGTTTTCACCACGTGAAAAGTAATGCAGAGCTCGGCGTTCCCAACGATCGAGTATTTGATTAATGGTGTTGGGTTTTCATCAATGTGCACCAAAATGAGCCGACCATTGCTTTCAATACGTGGCAGAATGCACATTGCTTGCTTCTAATTTGGCTGGTAAAATGCTTTGGGATCAGAATCTTATCTTCTTCTTGGTCACTGGCAAGCGTGTCCATGGAGTCGGCACAGCGGTTTCCGCGGCTCTTAAGTCGAGCCGCATTCTTCGAGCCCCTGGGGATCTATGGCTTGTGAGTGATCTGTAGAGAAGTAGACAGGGGGGCAGTTTGAAAACCTGGTCGGCACTGTCCGAGGGCGTAGGTGGAGATGCTTCAATGAAACGGTGACTTGGGACCCTGTAGAATCAACCACGTCTGACGTCTCTCTAACGATGTCGCTCTCCTTGAAGTGCGGCTCCCAAACCTGAAACACAACTTTGCTTTGATATAAGCGACAGCGATTTGTGAGTACTTTTTTGTTCCCACGTTTCACAAAAAGTATTTATATCCCGATAATATATTTGTACACGAACACACGTGTCAACATTTTTCACGTGCACGTGTCTTTACATGAATATATGTGACATTTTACACCGCACCTTTCTTATTTAGATGTTTTAGAGCATAAACACAACTGAGGTTATATTGCAGTTGCCCAGTCGTACGAATAGAATTATTTTTTTAATAATAAAGCCATTAACCTGACCACCTGGAACAGCACCGAATGACACATCAGTCCGCGACAGAAATTACACGGTATCTGTATGAACAGGCCGTCAAAGTAACGGTCGCACCTTGAGTCCTCGACGTAAGCTGTCGAACGTAATCAAACACTACTAACGGGCTTTGAGCATATTGAGCCGTTTTCGAATGACGCCCGACATGATGCCTACCGATGTAAGTCATTCGAGAGACGCTCAGGAGACTTAGGACGCGGCTGAAACCGTACAAGAGACCCGGCGAATCGAAACAAGGAGGAGTTCTTATCCTGCTCTGTTCAGACACAATAAGCTTCTCCCGGGGGATGGCTCTTGTCCACGATTGCCGCAAATCATCGTCTTGAGGAAACTTAAACACATGGACTTTTTCTGTTTTTTTTTTTTTTGTAGGTGCCGCGACGTCCTGTAGCGCAATATTTGTTCGGCATGCCGATCCGCCGAACAAACACGCACGCCCGTACGTTTTAAAACAAGACAGGGCAGACGACGGGTGGAGAAAAACAAAGAAACAGTGAAACAGCTCTAACAGCTCCTCCAAATTTCAACAGCCATGCATGCGCAGTCGGGCGGTTAGTGACACTCCACGGGCCACCACCGCCACCGTCGACACACAAAGGCTGGGCGAACGGAACGCGCCAACGGAGCGACGGTGGCTTCGAAGGCCACCGCCAACTGCCGCCGATGCCATGGCCCCAACTGTCCGCCATCTTTGCATCCCGACTCGCAAGCGCTGAGGCTTTCCTAGTTTAGGAGGTGTTGGCATGTCTGCTTTACCCTCGTTCCGAAATCCAGCTTACGCTCCTGTGTAACTCCCCCCCCCCCCCCCCCTCTGAATAATATTCTTATTTACGCTGCTGCAACACCGTATGGACCAAACCCGCGACAAAGTAAAGTTGCCACAGAGAAGTTGTTTTGCTCACGCTGACGAACTATTTTACACAATCAACTTATAAGGCCCTTGTATGTATCGGTCTTGTAGCCGTCATTTATTCATTCAAAGAAATGACCTTCTGACCAATACATCGTCTTCTCCCGTTTCTGTTGAATGTAAACATTTCCCAGTATTTCTTCCGATTTTAAAACGTGTCATGTTATGCTACATACTTTACAAAGCCAGGTTTTGAGAATGTAGTTTGAAGTTGGGCGTGCTCTCCTCGGAATAAAAAAAAGTGATTTACGTAAAGTACAAATATATACTCAAAAGAATATACTTCAAGTAAAGCCCAAACTTTCGAAACCTCCTTGAAGTAAAACCTTAAGTACAATGTACTAATTACTAACCAATGCTGTTCAGTCCTCATTTATTCATGTCTTAATTAAAGTTTGTTTTTAAATAAATTTATTCCAGCGTCGATGTTTCCAAATTTGTAATCATCGTGTCAATTTTAGACGGATTAGTCTGCTTGAGTTTCAGGGAGTTGATCAATGCCGTGCATTCATATGTACATATCCTGAAATGCTTTTTCTCCAGCAAGTGCCACAGTTTCATGAAAATAAACAGGATAGGCGGTGCGATTAAGCCCGACAAATGTATACATTATTATTGTGGTAAGCACCTATAATCTTAACGTTTTTCGTATAGAAACTTACTTGGAATGCTTCTGTTGCATTAGATTTCATAAAACATTGCGACTTACCTCAAGCTCTTTTAGAAAGGTCTCAACGTTTATGTTGTACATCTTTTCCAGGTCCTGTTTAAAATTCAAGTGCAGGAAAAAATATTTCAGAGCCTTGATGTCGGGGAAAATAATCTCCATTAAACTCAAAATGTTCCAAGGGATCCCATACCAAAAATCTCCGATGAGGTGAACGGAGGACCAGATAAATTAGGGTAATCAAACAAGAAGGTTGTGCTGATGACGGTGCTGCAAACATTCTTTAGCAAGAAAGTCCTCGATCAATCACTGCAGATCATGCGAATATATAAAAGTGTTGGCTCAGTATGACGTCACAAGCTGGTTTTAAATTTAAAGGTTTCTCAGTTCTCTCAATTTCACGTCTTTCCTCGTCACCAATTAGTGATGCCGGTTTGATTGTTATCTTGGTAACCTCTGCTGTTTTCAGCTATGAACAACGGGAGAAATTGACGTTTAGTGGTTGGTTAGATTTGAGCGATTTCCAGGAGCGTATTTTCCGGGCTATAGTCCACGGACTATACCTGTGTAAAAGTTGAAATTTCTGGCAGTGTGGACTAACTACGTGTGCAGACTATACAGTAATTTTGACTTTCAGGATCGTTTATTTTGACGAGACGTAACAGAATTCGTGAATGAAACAGTATGTTAATGATTATTTATGTATAATAAAAGCTTCTTTGTGAGCTAAGAAAGCAGACATATGTCAATGTGTGCCTTGTATGAGAAGATTTCCCGTCGAGTCAAACGTGCAGAGTATTCACTAGGAACGGACTATCTAAGCAAAAACTATTTGTTTTCTGCCTACATTGGCCCCTGCGGACTACACGCAGGCTGCGGACCGGAAAATACGTTAATATTAGAGTGTTTTTGAGCGCAGCTCTTAGGTGCCCGTTTCCGTGTTTCGTGGCTACAGCGTCCGCGTAACTGCGCTAAATTTAGCGGGACAATTGACGTCACACGACCTCAACACGACTTCAATTCCCCCTAAATTTGGCGGGGAAATTCAGTTTCTGCGCTAGATATAGCGGAGAAACTGAATTTGTTCATAGGGGGAGTGACACCAAGATATGTGACGTTGTTTTGCCCGCTAAATTTCATAGGGTAACTGAATTGGTATTGAGGTCACCTGGCGTCAGTTTTTTAACGAAATTTAGCAGGGAAACAGTGGAAGCATCGGAGAGTATAGAAGAGGAGGAGGGGAGGGTACGGAAGGAGAGGGGAGGGGAGGAGGAGTAGGAAAGGAGAAGAGGGAAGAGGGGTGGAGGAGGAGGAGAAGCAATGGAATAGGAGGGGCTTACCCTCCCATCCGTACCCTCTCTCCTCCTCCTCAAAAGCTGCGCTCTAATTTCGCGTTTCAGAATTTTTTAAACGACTTTCATTTGTTTGCCATGAAATGTTCTAACGTGTGTTTGTGTAGTTCTCTAATTAGCTTAAAAGTTTGTGGTTAATCAGTGATTGGATCGACACTCTTGCTTAGTTTCAACAAAATCGTTGTCCTAAGAGTAACGTTCCATACGCCTCTGAAATGTTAGACTAGCATACGGTGTAACATATTATAAACTATATTGTAGGTCAGCGTTTAAAATGAGAGCAATCAAAATTTAACAATTTTAAAATAAGAGGAGCTATAGAATTCTCAATTATGAAACTGGTTCCTGGATGTCAGATGAGTCTATACTAAAATAAAACACTTTTTTTTTACAAAGCATGTATGGTTGGTAGTTGAAACTTCGAACCGAAACCAAACGTAGCACAAGACATTGGAACGATAAAAATGTACCTTAGCAGATACCGCGAAGCAGTTAGGAATAGCAACATCATCCAGTGCAAATATCTGATTGCACAAAAACAGTCTTAGTTAGAAAAAAAGTAAAAATGTCTAAGTTTTTGTTTGTTAATGTGTTTCTATATTAAATATAGAATTAAATTGTGGAACGTCATTCTTGCTACGCGTCTGCAGTTTAGCGGTTTTTTTGGGATTCCTTCTTTGTTTTTTTTTACTGCGCTGAAACCTTTGGGAGTAATTGCCTCGTTGGACTTCATTACTGCTTCCCTTGTTTTACATGAGATCACATTCATTGTTTTTATAATGCACGTCATTATCCCTGCAAGCTCTCTGCAGGATAACAGAAACGGTGGTGATTTTTACCAATGCGCCCAGCCGAATTTTTATGAAATGTCCCAGCCAATGTTTTAACATTGAGTAAGCCGAGAGCATGCAAGGCTTTTAATAATTACGTGCAAGCCATGACTACTTTATTTATGGACTATAGTACGATATCGTGTATAGTCCGCAGATGCAAGTTACAGTGGAAAAATACTTGGTGAACGCTTAAGCTCCGCCTTTGGGAATGGAACGCGGTACCTAAACATATACAGCCCTGCTCGTTCACAACCGTGCAAGCATCTTTGCGTCACCTAGTGAGTAGCGTGTCTTTCTCGCAACCGACGGGTCGTGGGTTTAAATCCCGCACAAAATTGTTAATTAGTTTTTAGGCAGATAAATTACTTTATAAAATGAAATCATTTGAGTCATGCGGCAACCAATCTTTCGCATTACATGTTATTTTTTAGTCACTCTTTTTCCACGCGTGTCGTCAGGTTTTCTGTGAGCGTTGTGGGTTGTTTGAAATCCCCACGCTAGGTCATGTGGCTGTGACGTCATGACCCAATCGACCATTCAAGAATTCTTCATCATGACGCCACCGACGCCGACGGCGGCTCTTGTGCGACACGAGCTCCTTAACGCTCTCGCGTTTAAATGCTTTCACTGATGTAGTCCCACCTAGTGCATACCCCGCTTGTGAACAGTTATCACACAGGTCGCCCCTCTACGCATGCAAGCGTTATTAACTCAGAAAGAATCTTGTGTTATAAATTCATCATGACTGACTCATCCCGTCGTTAGGAAACCCGTCTAGTCTCACTATGATGAATGTCAAGTAAGAAACAAATATTGGTTTATGCGAACCTGCACATGGTCCGTCCCACAAAAAAGATATGAACTTTCAGATTTGTATGGTGCACCGGCAATATGCAGGAAAATACGACACACACGCGCCTGAAAACATGCCAGAAGTCCGCGCAGTAACGACAGAAGTGTTCCCTTTGTTGGGGGCGAAGCTGTGGAATCGAGAGGCGTGATATTAAATAGACATGCAAAATGTTAAAACATGTTATCGATATTAAGTTATAGAAAAACAAATTGTTTAATCAATACCAAAATACATGGGTATTGTAATACTACCTGGCCCCACAAAATGTGTTTCTAAACATATAGCATAAGTTGATCCCGAGACTCACCGGATTGAGTGTTGACACGGCAGCCATATATCTTTGCAGGCAAGCAATGAACTTCTTTCGATGCATCTGCGGGTTCTTGAAATAAGAACGTCGTCAAGGCGAAAGTGAAGATAAGGTTGTCAAGATACAACTCTAGCTTTTTTTGTATATTTTCCATAACGTTCTCGTCAAATACATTCCCATAGTAGACCTAAAATTGAAATTAGGCAACTCAAATGGGGACAACGTAAAAGTTGCGTCATCTAACGTGTTTTTCAATAGTATTAAATAAAAACAGCTATGTCGTACTGAAAACTCTGCAGTTTGTAGAATGCATTTCCTTGGTAGAGTGCCTCGCAGTCGTTCATGTAGAGGGTGCATTGTGCGATGCCAAAGGGTTATCTTAAATTCGGCTTGGTAGTTTGCAGAGAAACACGGTAAGGATGTGGAATTCCTGTGGTCTCCCTTCCCCGATGGCTGCGATAACGGCAGAGTCGGAACACTCGGTGTCCTTCGCCGTGAGCTCCGACCTGTTCGTGAGGCGGAGGGTCCCCTGTCTTTGGGGGCCCTCCTCTCACTCTCTCTCGGGGGGACCGATTTCCGTTTCCCAGCTCGGATGCGGATCACTGCTGACAGGCGAGGAGGTTTCGCCTCTTGCTTTCCCGCTTTCGGAAAAGGGACTCGTACGGTGACCGCGAAAGAGATGGGACGTGTGTCGGCGACTTCTCCAATGCTTCCCCGACCTCGGCTCTCCGGAACCCCGCGTCTGGCAAGTAAGGACCTTTTCTTAACTTTCCGACGCGGGGGGCACTTTGGATGGGTACATTGTAGTTGTTTTAGAAGAGCGTTCTAATAAATGCTCTTGGGCTCTGTCCTTACTCTGGTACGTGTGTCTTCTCTTCCGCTATATTTGAGAGTGAGGCAAGGTAGTCGATCATTGGCACCGACTAGAGGTGATTTATCAAACCGACCCGCGGTAATGTAGCCCTAAATGTCTTCTATATTGCCGCGGAGATGTGGGGACCGCGCTACTAGGTTTAACGTCTCCTTTGAGATCGTTCGCGTACTTTCCCCAGTGAACACCAAGGAGAGAGGGCCGAAGATCTGCTGCAATCGAGAACCCAGGGCTCCAATAAGAGCGTCGCGAGCTTCGTGGAAGACGTCCTGCGCCTGAGCTGCCGCGCCGAGATGAGGCCAGCTAGGAAACGAAGCTGCGTGTTCTGGTGCGTGGCGTGAATGACGACATGTTCGGTGGACGCGTACGCAACCCACCAACGACCGTTCAAGAGTTTGTCACCGAGGCGACGAACATGAAGCGTGCCATCCTCGCAAGGAAACCCATTACCGGCGGCACCCCGGAGTAGCTGCCCCCTCACCATCGGGATTCGACCACGGCTCCAGCCTGACTGGAATTGGCGAGATCATCCGCGACGTCGTCTGAGAGGAGCTTAGGAACCAGCCGGCATCGCTTTCTATAGCCGAAGCTCTCCGCTAGGAAGTTCTGTGTGCAATCTAACCGGAGGCTCCTGCCACCGTAGCAGCACCGGAGGAGCCCGCTCTAAGCTACGCAGCAATGGTCGACAAGCACCACCAGCCCTCGTCCGTACATGGCGCCTCCCCGACATGAACCTCCAGCGCCGCAGTATTCCCGACGCCATGAAGATCGAGCGCACGTCCGCCCAGAACAAGCTGCGCCAAGAAAGACCGACGTGTACAGGACGGCCGATCGACGCCCGTTGTGCAACCATTGCGGGGGAAGCCGACCATATCTACCGCACTTGCCCCTACCGGTAAACAGAGGCGCGCGGCTTCCACCCGAGCCACCCACGCCCCCGCTACGGTGAGTGACCACAGAATATTGAAGAGTACCTTCGAAGACCTCAGTCAAGTCGAAATTCACGGCGAGACGTGTCCTGGGAAATTCGTCGTTCTACAAGACAGTGCCAGAGACGTCATTCTCCACATGCGCTTTCTCTGTGAATACGGCGCCGTCATTGACCTTGGAGAAAACAGATTGGCGCTGGGGACACCTGTTCCGCCTTCAGAGAAACCCCAAACTGCGTCAGCCGCCGTCCGAGCTGCTGCCGTCCGCGTGAACCTTCCGCCGCAATGAAGTGTTGTACCCGGCGTGACCGAGGAAAGCATCCTGCGGAGAATTTTTTCTTGAAGGTAACCTGCAATTGCTCCTAGGAAGAGGAATACGCGCCGCAGGAGGAGTAGTGGAACTTCAGAATGGGCGCACAGCGGTGCTGGTGACGAAATGCCGACAAGAAAAGCTACACGTCACTAAATGTGCAGCTGTGGGCCACGTCGAGTAACTCCAAAACTCCACCAAAATCTCCGCGATTACTGAAGAATCATCACCGCCTCAGCAAGACTGTACGTCACCAGCGCAGCTCGACATTGAAGCTGATCTTCCGTGCCCAAACCACGGCAGCTGAGTGACCTCCTGACCCATTGCTCCCCCACCGCACCGTTCCAGCAGATGGGAATTGATCTACTTGGTCCTTTCCCACCATCGAAACAAGAAAACATATGAATAATCATCGCGACTGATTATCTCACACGGTACGTCGAGACGAAAGCCCTCCCATGAGGTACGACTGTTGAAGTCGTCACGTTTTTCATCGAGTTCAGTGTCCTCTGCAACGGCGCCACCGAAGTCCTTATTGCAGACCCTGGGCCATCGTTCATGGCCCTCCTCACGCAATGGATCCTTCGTCTCAGTAGCACCAGCCACTTTTGAGTCACTGCGTACCTTCCGCATGAGAAATGGACTAACAGAACGGCTAAGCAAAACCTTCGCCGACATGATCTCCATGTATGTCGACGTAGAGCCCAAGACTAGGGACGAGGCGTTACACTACGGCACGTTTGATACACCGGGGCGGTGCAAGAGACTACAGGAGTAACCGTTTCAGCTAATGCATGGCAGAAAAGTAACAACCATGCTCGACGCGTTGCAGCCCCACATGTCGACGCTGCCTGCTACAACCTTCGCCGGATCGACGTTTGCTTCACGCCCGGAGACCGTGTATGGGTCTGGACCCCGAAAGGACGATACCGTCTAAGCGAGAAACACCAGAAGCGCTACTTCGGATCCTACAAAGTGCTCCATCGGCTCGGGGATCTGAACTACGAAGTGATGTCCCACGGAACACGGATTTCATCAAGCCGCCCTCCACGACCGGAGGGCGTCCACGTCGTGCGCCTTAAGCCGTACTACAGTAGATAGGACTGTGAATTGCGTTTTGTACTACGCTCGATAGGATATCAAACATGATTTTTTTTCTCCCCCGAAACCAGCAAATCTATGCAATTAGTGCGGTAGAACCGCTAACCTGGGGTCTTTAAAGTGCACCACTACTGCGTGGTGCACATTAAAGACCCCAGGCTAGCGGTTGTACCGCACTGGCTAAATTGCTCATCTACAGCTGAGACACCAGACGCCCACTGAGGCAGACTAACTTCCGGCTGTATAAACATACACACAACAATTTGCTTGCTTGCCATCAGCCGCAAGGCCGAGGCTACCTGAGCTTCTAGAAATAAGAAACAGAGGGCGGCACTTGTCCGCTTTCACTCTTCCGCTACACGTGTCTGGACCGGCGAGCGACCTCGTCCCGACACTGTACCAGGTGAGCGAACATCGATGAAAACAAATGCAGGATGTGATAATGAAACAAATCCTTGATTGAAATCTCCTACTGATCGACTAAAAGAGACGTATGTGCAGTGAAAATGAACTGTCAATTTGTAAAACGCTCAGTAGCAGCCTGACAACTATGATGTCGCCCAGCAGCAACATCGGGCATATGTGGGTAGCATTGGTATTGGTGACGAAAAAGTGGTGGCGTATTTGTTATTGTTCACCCGCGGCTAAAAGTTTCAAATATGAATGCCTTTTATGGTTAAATTATTTTTGCACATAAAAAATAATATAAATATTTATCTCCTGTACAAGCGACACTGCACGCAACTCTTCAACAAAAGAAGCCTTTACCTGCTAGCCTTCCGTTCTTAAACCGCACAAGCCCTGGCACACGTGAAGGCCAAGCCTTTGATGAGGTCAGGCACATTGGAAAATGAAAATGCATCTCCAAGTAAGATCCCTCGGCCACTAAAGCCAATACCGACAGATGATGTGAGCACGGGCGTACCAACCAAGGCGGCAAGGGGGGCGCTTGCCCCCCCCCCCCTCCAGTTCTCAGAGTAGGGGGGGAGGGGGGGCAAGGCATGTGTTTTGCCCGTCCCCCCCTGAAACTGCCGCCACTGGGCAGGGCAAACACTGGCCGGCGGCACCCAAGGGACGCCAAGGGCACCACCCCCAGGAACTGGGGGGGGGGGGGGCTGCTTTGCCCCCCCCCCCACTCAAAAACAGGTTGGTACGCCACTGGACGTGAGGTATGATGGAAGGCACCACTGGCCTCAGTACACTGGAAAGAAGAACGAAACTGGTTACACGTTCCTGTACTGAGCAAAATGCGAGATGCACCTGTGCCTTCTTCCAAGTCGCAACCGTTTTCACTCGTTTCACGTGAAGTAGTGCCGCAGATGCCCAACGTTGCTCAGGAGCAACATATCATTATGCGTTCACAAATAAAGGTAATTTTTTTTCTGAGACAAGGTTTTTGTCTTTTTGTCTGTTCTAAATCCGCATCGAAGTTTGTAGGTGTGCGGGACTTAAAGTAAAGTTTTGGGCATCAAAGGGCTAGCACACTACCCAAATGCAATGGACCTTTTCCGAGAAGCGTTCTGCGCACGCGGGAGCGCCCGATGCCAAGTGGAGGAAGTAGGCACGAGAAATCGAGGAAATTTGGAAGGAGGCTGTGGATCAGCAAGTAGAACACGTAATTGCAGCATATGTATATAATTGTGCTATACAAAAGAAAGAAAGTAAATGGAAGGAAAAATACAATATTTGGGTGGACGCCACGGATGCCCCTCTTTAATGTCGCGTTAATCGCGTGATCAGTCAACTTGGTCACCCAACTTTTAGAAATTCCGCCAGATTGAGGAACAGTTTTCTATTTTGTGATTGCTTTGTGACAGGAGACAAGGCGCCGGCGTGCCCCGTCTCCGGTCGGCGCCGGGGACGTAGAATACCGTCGTTCGGCTCATTTCGGCTTCGGCGGCACGATTTCGGTCCAAAACCGTTCCGAAAACCCTCTTCCCCGGCGAGAACGCCGCCCGAATCTATCGCCGGGACGGGGTAAGAAACGGCTGTGTGAATGAGGCGTTATGCTTTTGATTGCCTCCTGTCACACCCGTCCGCCGCCGTTGCCATCGTTGCTCCCTGCTCGCTAGGTTACCTTGCTTTTTGCGGGTTCCCCTGGTTCTCTCTACGAAGCTGATCACGAAATATGAAAGTATCTAGGTGTGTATCTTCGTACTGCTCACGTCGCTCACATGCCGTCGCGCACACGCCGCAGCTCAGAGAGTGAAGAAACTGGCAGCGCAGCTTCTATTATCGATTGGTAGTGAAGGTCACTTGCTCGATTTTTAGTTCGTACAGACACCGCCTGGTGCCGCCGGTAAGTGAAAAAGATCCATTCCTCTTAAGGCTGCACGTCGCGAATACAATCGAAATTCCGAAACACGCAGGGGGTTAAGATCCTCCCTGCCAAGGATGCTCGCTTTGGATGGAAGGGTTCCCAGCTAGCGACCCGCGTCAGATGCAAAGTCAGGAACAGCCCCCAAGGCAGCGACGTCAACGGCATTTATTCCAGCGGTACGTGCAATTGAGCCTAGATCATAGACTGTTGAGCTTCGTATATCTGTGAACGTGCTTGGGGCCACAAAAGCCGCTCTTCCGGATAATGGCGCTAACACATCGGCCTTTCTGGATGCTGTATTTGAAGTTCGAAAGAAACAAAACAATTTTTGAGCGGTAGGTGAAGATTGTTAGGTAGCATTGGGATCTACGCTATCCGCAGGCGAGGCCTTGAGATTACAATGTACATCACGAAGTGAAGACAGCGATTTGTGTATCTGCCTTGAAGACAAGTGCCCATAAACCTTGGTCGAGATTTCACTTTAGCGGCACAAGTAAGATTAAAATTAGGTAAAAATGATTAAAGGCTGAGCTCGCAGAAAAGATTTATTATCACACACACAATTATCACACGCGAGGATTGCATTCCCGGGGTTACGATTTCGTTTAACTTTGCTTGGCAAGCTACTTAGCTCGCAGAAAAGATAAACGAGTCTGAGGGAAAGTTTCCCCGTAGCAGCTCC
Source organism: Ixodes persulcatus (assembly GCA_013358835.2). Taxonomy (NCBI): domain Eukaryota; kingdom Metazoa; phylum Arthropoda; class Arachnida; order Ixodida; family Ixodidae; genus Ixodes; species Ixodes persulcatus. The sequence goes on from JABSTQ010009776.1 coordinate 1,432,674, forward strand.
AGCATCTCTTAGAGCCATTCTCGCCAGTGTTCATGAAAAGACCCGGAAAACCGATCTCCTACGGCATAGAATCAAAACCAACAATGCGCAACCACAGGAGTTGCAGTGCAAGATCCTTAAGTGGATAAAAACGGGAACCTCGGTATATGGCGCTCACGGAGATGATCGACATAGGCGCAGTACCGAAGTCGAGAAGCACATGGGCTTAGCCGGTGGTGCTCCATCCAAAGAGGGACGACACATTGAGACTTCGTGTTGATTTCAGGCGGCTAAACACAGTATACGTCAGGGGTAGTTACTTATTTCCAAGTATTTCCTCAGTGAGGTAGGCTCTTGAAAATTCGTCCGCTTTATGACCCTTGACTGCAGAGGTGGATATTTTTTTTAAATTGAAGTTCATCTGGCAGACATGCAAAAGGCTGCATTCTTTTGCCTCAGACGACTTTTTTTAATTCACTTGCCTTCCCTTTGGTTCATCTTACTCGACCACCTGCTTTCAGCGTTTAATGGATGTCGTTCTAGGTAACGTGAGGGAGGAGTTCGCGATGGCATACATGAATGATGTAGTCGTGTTTTCAATAACAATCGTGAAATATCTCGTGCACGTTTGAAATATACTTGAGCAAATGCGTCAGGCTGGCCTTTCAATTCACTTAGGTAATGTTCAATAGACCGATCTCACTAAGCGTTACACGCATATGTGACGCCCTCATAATTGTATTTCATAGCAGCCAAGCGTGCAGACACTCAGCGAGGGTTTCGGCGTGCAAAACAACTACATTTCCTACGATGCATGGCGGCAGCGGTGGCGTAATGAAAGTGGCTGTGAGATCGGTCTATTGGCCATACCCAAAATCAAACTTAGGTTTTTTTAGACAACCGCACTTCGAGCCCAATGATAAGTGTCGTGGAATAACAAAATAACCAATTCTTCATGTCGTGAAAAGCCTAGAGATATATCACTGGATGATTCCTTTCTATAGATATGTAATTCTGCATTGTGACGAGACAACGAAGCCTCTTAACCATATGCTTCGAAAAACAACACACACACAAAAAAGCGGCTGCTGAGGACAACACCAAGGAACCGCATTGGCGTTTCTTTTGAGGGCTGTGACGGAAAACGGTTGTCTAAATCTGCCCGACTTGAACTGTCCTTCATCTTACGGACCAACGCAAGCGATAAAGGAGTGGGAACGGTTGTCTTGCAGGAACATGACAGCGTTCATCGTCCTAAAGCCTTCGACAGTCACACGCTCACCGGAGGAAGGCGGAACTATGCGACGACCGAAAAAATATTGCTGGCGATTATTATCGGGCTTACGAATTCTGGCATGTTCCTTGACGGCGTTTCGTTTGCCATCAAACTGATCATATGGCTCTCATGTGGCTCAAAGGACTTTAAAACACTTCTGGAAGTCACGCTCGATGGGCTCTTAGACTTCCGCGTTACATGTAGACCATTAAGTACAAGCGTGGTGAGCCTAACCACGTGAAATATACGTTGTCCCGCGCTTAAGGTTTCCAGGGGAGAAAATATAGGTGGATCCCGACTTGTCGGCAGTTGCCAATGCGACGCCTGTCACAGCAAATTTATGGAAGGGAACTCTGGTGAGAAGAGAGATATTCGTGCGGCTCAGCACTCCGATGGACTTTGCCAGAAGTTGGCACAATGGTTGAGAGAGGAATACACAAGTGACGCAGGGAGTCCCAGAGGCCTGGACGCATACTTGCTGAGCAACGACGGCCTCCTCAGACAGTACATCCCTCAGGCCGACAATGAGTGCTGCCGCTCGCCCTTCTGAACTCTAATTCTTTGCAAACAGCATAAATGTTTTATAAGGTATATACGTGATTCCTCCCTAGTTTGCAACAGAAGTGTGAAGAAACCCTACGAAATGTTATCTCAAATATCAACGCTGCCAGGCAAGAGGAAGGATATAATGAGGGGCGCACTTAGCTGCGCGGTAGGTAAAAATGCAAAAGCACGAGGTGTGCAACCACTAGATTTAATGCAGTCTGTCAACAGTATTTACGCTTAGAAGTGTGTCGCTTATGGCTATGGTGGTTCCTTTCCAAGTAGCTCGGACGGCATTCAATATTTGCTCGTAGTGGACGACCACTTCATGAACTTGTTCGAAATGTTTTCTCTGCGCAAACGTGACTCTAGGAGTATCTGGGACTGTCTCTTTGAGACACTCGCGCTTATTATCTTCGCCGCAACGCTCAATACGGACGACGCTTCTTATTTTGTAAGCAAGGGGCTTGAGGAATTTTCTTAAGCCACTAGGAATAGAGTAAAGACTTTGCCGTACCATCCACAGACGAATATCACGAAAAGAGTGAACCGTTACCTGATGTCGATATCTTTACCGAACATAGATCGACACAAAGACTGGGACGAGAAAGTTGTAGAGATGCCATTCGCTACACGCGCGACAATAAACCTGTCCGCAGGTTTTACTCTGGCTCAACTTAAAGGGGCCCGGCAAGGACATTTTACTGGTTATTAATTTGCACCGAACCTACGTAGTAACTTTATAAAACTTTTCTTATCTGGAATTCCGCTCAGTTTTAAAAGTTCTAGGCAAATTAAAATGACAAAAACACGCAAAAAATAACATCCTTAATGACGTCCTTTGTTGCTTGGGTGGCCTTGAAGTAGAGGAGGGGTAGTGAGCTCAGCGAGCGCTGACGGCTGCCGCACTCCGTGTCGACGGCTCGAGAGGGTGCCACTAAAGCATGTTCTGGATAGGCTGTATAAAGCGGGCAGCCAGGGCGGCTCGCATTGCAGTTGCTGCGCGATTAAAAACTAATTCGGCATGACACTTCATTGGCCACAAACGACAGCAAACACGGAGTAAAGATCAGTTCAGAACGGAAGCCACTTCGCGCTGCCATACCGCCAAAGGGCCAAACCGCAAGCCAAGGCTGCTCGCCGAAGGCCTTCGGAAAGCTCGGGAGAGGTTGGATCCTCGACTGCAGCGCCGCCGCGTGGATCCGGGACCTTTCTACGCTCGCCGCTCGTCGGTGACTGATCCCACTACACCTTTCTAGTATGCGCCACCTTTTCCACCACTTGGTGGCGGGTATGTCGACTTGTCATTTCTTGTTTCCGTACTTTATAAACTGCATTTGTTTGTTTTTTGATCTAAAATACTGAACAAAAATTACTTTTATAAATAATTGAAACGGCTCTCGCCACTTATAGTTTGTAATTCGACTAAAAAGAGGCTTTTACCGGCTCTGACCAGTAGAAAGGCCAGGACCTAAATCGTCGCAATGTCTTCAAATATTGCGCGCTTCCGGCCTCGCGGCTTGCCCCCGTAGGTGGAGGAGGTTTTCGCGTCGTCCGGTTAAAATATGACGCACTGATATTTAGTTACTCTCTCCGTGCCCGCTGGCTTGCCCGAACCCCAAGAGACTTGGAAACCGCAAAAAAGTTAGACGCTGAAATATGATAGCAGGGCCCCTTTAACGTGGAGATAAAGCTCGCGTTGCCCCTGGGAAACGGCCTCCGTTTCACAGATCGTGTAAGAATGCAGCGCACCAACACGTGGTTCACAGAAGATCTCCGGAAGAGTTTCACGGAGAACTGGAAAAGAGACTTGGGGAAACCTCAACGTTTCAAGACTGCAGCAGGTCGACCAGTACAATAAGGAGATGCGGAATCTTGTCTGGTTCTGAGGAGAAATCATCCGGTAAGTGGCGATGCTTGAGACTTCGCGGCCTTCCTAGAAAAGAGATGGGAGTGACCCTGCTATGTTAGCAAGGCGATTTCAATTTTGTATTACAAGCTTCTACATCGCGAGTCGGGTGAAGTGTGCGTGTCCATGAGCAGAACGTAAGGGCGCAAGTGAGCTGGTGTATATTAAACATTTTAGTGAAAAACCCGAGACTGAGGTAATGACAGACGACGACGAGAAAGAGAAGGAGAACGCGAACACAGCTAAACTTTTACTCCACTCATGTCGCCGATATAAAGGCTTTTTATGAGCCTGAAGAGGTAGATGTGTCGCAACTTCCTGGTGGCAATGATCCCGACAATCGTTCGCAAAATTCCACATTGTCTCTGCCGCAATATATCCAGCGACAACGCTAAAAACGGAAAGAGGGAGAGCACAGACCCTTAGTGCATCATATTCATGCCCTCGTCAATAGTTTTCTTTCTTTTTTTTTCGGTGGAGAGAAGGGGGAAGTAACCTTGCGCAGCCCCTTTCATCATAATTCTCTTCTTAAATAATCTCCATGATTCTTACACAAACCTGGCGAAGCGTAATTGGCCACATGAGAGGCCCTCGGCCCATTATAAAAGTCTAACATACAAGGATTTCTAGGCCATAGGGCGCGGCGCGAAGAGTCGATAAATGCCTAAGTGATATTGAACCAGTGCTCTGTGTGAATCACTCAAGCGTGTAGCATATAAAGGCAAATCCTAAATTGTTTAGTGAGCTGGTTTCACAGATACTTCATCGGTCTTCACGTGACCATAGCAACGGATAACCGACCGCTGTTGAGGACATTGGGCTCGCACAATCCGGCTCTTCCCATTCTATTGAAACACAAGAACAAATGGTGTATTAAACTCGCAGGTAGTCCCTGATCCCGTCTATCGCTCAGGATACCTTAACCAGAATGCCAACGAGTTCAGCAATCTATCTTTACCTGAGAGTGCGGACCAGATGCACACTCCCAGATATGCGCTCCTACTGGAATGGTTGACCGAACTGACAAACAGAGCTAAGAGACTGGCAGAAAATACCAGCAGAGATGCCATCCTTTCGCGTGTGTACGATGTCGTCCAAAGCGGAAATGTCAGCATCTTCATGAAGGACGGGTTTGAGTCATTCATGGCCAAGCCACTGAATTAGCGTCGAAAGGAAATTTACTATTATGATGATCACGTGTTGTGATACGAAGGGCCCTGCAACCCGAGTCTTTGGCTATGGTACACTCGGGATGTCGGGAAATCGTAACCATGAAAGTCATATGACCAAGACATGCCCTCAGCACGGTTCCAAAACGGGCATTCTGGTACAGCCTATGCTACGCGCCCGCCAGTACAACAAATCAGCTTGAAACGTCGCGACCCTCCTATTACGAGGTCGGTTACGGAGCAGAACAACTGATGTTGATTTTCGTCACAGGAATCACAGCAGATAAATGCCTAGACCACGGCCAGCTCCAGATGCTTCTTTTTACTCATCGTGCGGCGGCTGATACCTTGGCTGGAATCGCCGCTTTGCAGCGACAGGCCGCCTCTCCTAGAGCCCACCCGGGTACCCGATGAGTCGGAGCTCACATCTGGTTATGTCCTTTTCAGATGAATTGGCCCTAACACACGTCACCTCCTCTGGCTGCTACGTCCTACAGGTCACGCTCAATAATATATGAATGGTAAGCAAGCATGGCAGATTGGGACAGACTATCCACAACCTAGTCTATAATTCATATCGCCTTTGGTGTACCGCTGGAAGGGAAACTATTTTTTGTGGTTTTCGAACGCACACACACAGTGGAAGGAGGCACGAGTGGCCAGCAGCATGTCGTCAAGCTCCAGTGGCCAGCAGCATGTCGTCATAGACTTGGAAGACGCACTTCCGACAAAATTCGCCCTATTATCATGAAGCTTGGAAACTTCACAGAAAAAAAGAAAGTGCTTAGGAATGCGCGTAAGCTAAAGGGACAGTGCTAAAACTAATAGAGATGGTGGAGAGAAAACTACATTAATTTTCGACAAATTAAGGGTAGGAGATATATTGTACGCCTGGGACGAAGATAAGGATGAGAGAGTGCAACTTCCAACATGCACAGAACATAGCCCCTTGATTACTCTGAAAATTGACCAGTCATCTCAAACGGCGATAATAATTCGATTATTATAAATGTGAACGCCAGAAGCATAGTAATAAAGTCGTTGATCTTGAGCACATCTTGGTTGATCATGACCCACACACTGTCATCATCACTGAAACTTGGCTGAATCCATCTATACTAAACAGCGAAATCATCCCCCCAGGCTAAAAACCTTTTAGAAAGGACCGTGAAAGCAGAGGGGGCGGTGTCGCTATTGTTGTTAAAGACTGTTTGGATTGTGAAGAGCTAGATGCTGCCCCTGATATAGAAAACAAGTGGTGTAAGATTAAGTTTTGCAAAGTTGAATGCATATTGGTAGCTGTATATCGACCGCCTGGAATGGGAGTAGAATTTGTAAATAATCTGAACGACTTTTTTGGATCAACTACATGCACACTCTCGGAAAGTTATCATTGCTGGTGATTTTAATCTTGGTAGCATTGACTGGGATGGTCTAGTTTCAATATCTAATGAGACCCTAGTGTCCTCAGCATTCCTGGATATGATTTTTTCGCACAATCTCACTCAAGTTGTTAAACCTCCCATGAGAATTCAGGGTTCGTCAAGCTCGATCCTTGATTTGTTTTTTGTCACTGACAATTTTCTCCCAACTAGCCACGACTGTAGGGTATTGCCCGGTATCTCTGACCACTGAATGCTTGTTCTATCTCTCCCCATCCAATCGGTTTCTCACACTAAATTTGCTTACAGTACGTACAAGGATTTCAATCGGGCTGATGACGTAGCTATTTTGGACGAGCTAGACTGGTCATACGGAACATTTGAGAAAATTGCTGACGATCCTATGGTGTCGGTTAACGACTTGTGGATTTATATGAAAGAAGTTATTACCAAGTGTATAACAAGGTATGTACCTACTAGGACTAAAAAGAAGGCAACGCACAATCCCTGGATTAATAGAGATATTATTCACGTGAAAAGAAAAATATCGCGCTGTCGAGCACTGATTCGTCAAGTACCCGACCCGGACGGACGCAGTAAACTAGGAACGCTAAGTCAAAATCTTAAATCGCTGATTAAAGCAGCAAAAAATAAATACAACAATATAACTATGCCAGCTTTTCTAATTTCATCTCCTCGCAAATTTTGGCGGCACCACAAACCAGCAAAAGAGGGTGTAGGAAAAATTGAGGTTGAAGGACGTACGATCCAGGATGAATACGGAATAGCAAATTGTTTTCATCACTTCTTTTCAACCGTATTTTCTACGGACGACGGGACTACGCCTGTGTTCGACAACCTAGAGGATATGCCTCCTATCCCCGATGTAAGTTTATCTCTTGATGGTGTTGTCGACTTGTTGCTTAATTTAAATTGTAAGAAAGCAACCGGTTACGAGAAGATCCCGAATACGTTTCTGAGACGTTACGCTGAATCACTGTCTAACTATGTTAACCATTTCGTCGTTTACCCTGAGACTGGGGGGTTTTTTAGAAGAGCAAAAGTAACAGAAAAACAGACAGGTCTCAAACTCAGCTTCAAGTTTATTTCAACAACCTCCTCTTCTATAGTTCGTTCTCGTCGTCATCAACCAATCACAAACGACTTGTCCTCTGCACCGTGACTTTACAAGTTCCACTCTATCACAAAAGAAGCGGACACTCCCAACGTTTCCAAGTGAAAATGTTCTAGCAGAAGATATGGCACACAAAGACTTCAATCAACGCTTTTGTGTCCTCACATTAAACAGGACAACAGCCCACACCGACAACCCACTCAAAACAGGTCACCTCCAAAATAACCCCACAAACAATACACAAAAAACACTACAAAAAAAAAAAAACTCTTAAAACTGTAAAAATTGCTTGCAGCGGTTCCCTATTTGCATTTACTTTTGCTCTTCTAAAAAAAACCCCAGTCTCAGGGTAAACGACGAAATGGTTGACTTCCACCAGCTAGCCTGTACTATGACTCTTTTTTCGCTAACTATGTTATTATTATTTTTAAGAAATCTCTTTCAACAGGATTACTGCCTAATGACTGGAAGATTGCTAAAATCGTACCTCTTTTGAAGTCCGGTAAAGCTTCATCTGTTAATAACTACAGGCCAATTTCGTTAACATCAACATGTGGAAAACTTCTTGAACATATAATTTCGAACCATATACATTTTTTTTAGAAATCATAACTTGTTGAATAGCTTTCAGCATGGATTTCGCAAGGGGTTATCTAGAGTCACTCAGCTTGTTGAAGTTGTGCATGATTTTTCCGAGATTTCGAACTGCAGGGGTGAGGTTGACGTCATATTTTTAGACTTTAAGAAGGCGTTCGATCAGGTTAACCATAGGAAGTTATTGATCAAATTAAAATCTATTTTAAAGAATCCCTTATTAGTCAGACGGATAGAGATGTTTTTATATGAACGGAGGCAATTCGTAGAAATTGAAGATAAGCACTCCGATATGAGTGATGTCAAATCGGGAGTCCCTCAGGGCACGGTCCTCGGACCGCTATTCCTAATATTTATAAACGACATAGTTAAAAACCTTACCGTCCAGGCTCAATTATTCGCCGATGACTGCATATTGTATGCAGGAATTAAGACGCCCATGGACCAACTTAACCTAAATACATGTATTGCGCGCATTGGTGAAAGGTGCAATACATGGCAAAATTTTGAAAAAAAAACGTTTGCATGACAGTTACTCACAAAACTAAACCCAGTGTGTTTGTATATGAGCTAGAAGGAAACCCGATTGAAAGGGTTAGCAAATACAAATATCCGGGTGTAACTATGTCTCACGATCTACGCTGGGGAACGCACATATATAATGTTGTTAAAAAAAGCGAACGCCAAATTATGGTACTTATGACGGTCCCTAAAACTGAGTTCAGTAAACACAAAACTTTTGGCATATAAAACGCTCGTCAGGCCGGTCATGGAATATGCATGCGAAATCTGGGACCCCCACACTAAGCAAGATGCCCTTAAACTAGAAAGAGTGCAGAGGCTCGCTTTGCGCTTTATATTTTCTAAATATCGTCGATTAGATTCGCCAACGGCTTTGTACTCGAGAGCCAAACTTTCGCTACTAACGGCTAGGCGTAAAGAGAAAAGATTAAAATTTCTTTCCATGGTTCTTAATGATTATCTACAGATAGACAAGACAGCTTACTTAATTCCCGATGCGTCTAGAATTACACGTAACAAACATAGTCGTGCCCTTCACCAGCCCTGCTGCTTAAAAGACTGTTTTAAGTACTCTTTTTTTCCCCTAACGATAAGCGAGTGGTACTCACTCAAAGAACAAGCAGTATCGTGTCAATCGCTGGAATCGTTTTGTTCTTATCTTGCATTTGATGAGGTGGGCAGCAATCCTTGAAATGGCATGTTTATTTAGTTACTATTCCCTTCTTTGTCGCGTCATGACTTCTAGCCAGCGTCATTCTTCCATTGTTGTATTGATTTTATATTTTTCCCCAGTGCCTGTAATATATTGCTCTGTAATGTATTGTTAGGAGGGTTTGCAACAAAAGCAGTTGTCAAGTTTTTGTTGTTTGTTCTTGTTTCCTTGTTGTATCCAGACCAAGTTTCTAATGTTCTTTTCATTTTTGTTTTATTTTTTCCTTCAGTGTTTATCAAGTTTTTTGTTCATGCCCTCCCTATCATAGTCCCATGTAGGGACTGATAGTATTTTCAAATAAAAAAAAAATAAAAATAATCAAGGAACTATGGAACTTGTTTCTCACCTTGAGCATGCAAATTAACGTTTGCTCCTACAACGAGATTCCTTAATTTAAGAAGAGATAAAGATGTTCCATCCCCTGTTGAGTAAAGTAAATCTAAAAATAGCTTGAGGTAAAGAACAAATTAAATGACAGGTTATGTACTTAAAGTGAAGTAGTATCTACACCGGGCGCAATGTACTTTAAGGGAAGTACAATAAATGCAATGTACTTTCAAAATAAGGTACAAGTAATTTTAACAAAATATTTTATTATGCTCTTTTGTAACCCTCTACACTGCTTTTAACGGGTATGCATTTCCCCAGGGGTTGTCGGGGGTGCATTTGTTATTTTCGGAAATGACGGCGAATACGGGATTCACTCAGGTGACCACATCGTAATTGTTTCACCCTGGCTGAGGAACTACTTTAAACAATCAACTTACAAGACACTAATCAGTATCGCCCTTCCAGCCGTAAATAATTAACTCAGTGAAATAAACAGATGAGTGATACGTCGTCTTCTCGCGTTTCTGGTAAGAGTAGAAATGTCCCACTATTTTTTTCGGAATGAACAAATTATAATTTTAAGGCACAAATTTATCAAGACCAAATTTGGAGAACGCGATTTGAAGTTGGGGGTGAACCTTCTGGAGAAAGTACCAGAATAAATAAAGTACAAATATATACCAAGAAGAATATAGTTCTAGTAAAGTACAAGTTTTCTAAATTTACTTAAAGTAGTACTTTAAGTGCAATGTAGTTAATGTATTTCCCAACTCTGATTGCCTCCCACGAATAACAAAAGTTCATTCACTAGTGCGCTTTACCGTCCGGAAACCAACGGGCAGGTTGAACGTTTGGTGCAAACACTCAAGCAAGCTTGGACTTCCAGGGATAGACATGAATAGCCATGTGTTCTGTCGAGTATTCTTAATCTAGCAGCACACGACAGTACGTGTGACAACCGGAAAGACCCCTGCGTGGATGATGTACAGTAGGAAGATGCCTTCTGCAATGAATCGGCTGTAGTCATCGGTTTCAGTCATCGCTCACAAAAAATGTAAACATACCTCATCACTCCATTTAAGCACAAGCAGTATAGATTCGAAATTTTTTAGGGATCGGAAGTGAAAGCCAGGCGTCATAGTGTGCTGCGAGGCACCTCGATCGAGGATTTTCAAGACTGAAAGTGGCGAAGTGAGACGTCTGAACGACAAAAACGCCGTGCACTAAAGGTAGCTGCATATGAGGCTTCGTCACTACAGGGGTGGGATATTTTGCCTATTATATCTCTCTATTAGAAACTCAAACACGCGTGCAGCAGGGCGAAAAAAGAGACAACCCGATTCAGACGACGGTCGTCCACCCTGTACAACCGCCACCATCCCCAGGGGCTTCTCCTTCATTCGTGATGCGGGTGAGTGGCCGGGTGCGTCGATCATTGGAGAAAGATTGTGACAACAACTAGGAAGGAAGAGGTGGGATGCATCCGCCAAAAACCCGTCGCCGCGCCAGGCTGCGTTTACATGGATGTGACCTTAGTGAATCGAATCGAGATTTGACCATTTTGATTAGTAGTAGATGTTTAGAAGAGAAAATAGCAGGGAGACAGGGTTTGTGTGATTGAACCCTGATCGATTCTATGCGCTATGATCACATTCACGTAAACTCAACCTATGAGCGTTGCCAGCGCGTGTATTGCCACAAGAGCAGGGTGCCTGACTCGTGATGTAAAAACCGACCGAGCCAGACGCTCAAAAACTCTGTCGGGTTATTTGTCAATATCATGCTACATAAATTAACCCCTATGAATTTCACATTATTCGTCTTTGTTGGGATTTGAAACCGGCCCCTGTGGAAGGAGGGATTTGTCCGGGTCCATTTTGTGGGGCTAATTTACAGGTTTTGATGGGCAATCTGAAGTACAAAGCGTTATAATGAAGGCTTCCATAACTAATAAGCTTATTTATGGCGCGTCCCTTCCATTTATGGTTTGCCGGTTTAAGAGTACGCAACGCACGTGTGTGCAAGGCCGGAATAAGCTGGGTGAAAAACAAGGCTGCCATTTAGCTTAATGTGAGCAACGGCGTTTGATTCCCGCTGTGCTTGGAGAACGAAAAAGCACTGTGTTCCTCTTGGATTTTTCAATTTGCACTGGTGGGGAAAATGAACGAGTTTTTTTCGGATTCCTTTGAACAAATTTCACTCTCATCGAAGAGTGGCGTGGGTTGGTGCGGTGAAGACGGTTGACACATCAGACCCGGCAAAGACTTGGAAGGCAAGTGAGCATTCCCGACGAGGCAGAGCTCACTTCGTCATATGTGAGTCACTTTAGTAGCAGCTCAGGAAAGCACGCTCTAAAGTTGCGCAATCGTTACATTGCCGAATCACAAATAAAATACATCGCTAGTCACATTACTTTGACATGGCGCTGGCGGAATTCGCTCACGCGAGACAGCGCTGATCTCTCAGTCGCTACAACCGACGTAAAAATCGCCACAACTCGTGTTATAATAGGCCCGCGAACTGCAGTGGCTTCTCAACCCAGCTGTCGGGTTGAAAAGGGAACGGGCAGTCCTCGTCCTAAGCCATAATCAGTTTTCACTCAAATGTAACGAAGCCACAAAAAGTAGCCAGAAAAACTGTGTGATAAAAAGCAAACCTTGGAATGTGCCAAAATCAAGCCTAATATCTCCCTTCATTTGCACTAGGATATCCTCGAACCCAGTCACGAATCGAAGATCGGAACCAAGTTCCGATCTTCGCTATAGGTGGTGCCCCATTCTTGGGGTGCCACCTATAGACAAAGATCTCTAGATGGAAGGCTGTTGCTGTACCTCGTGCGGCGCAAAAAATAGGTCGGACGTCAAGCACTGCGATGCTATTAACACGTGGCCAATGAATTGGTTGAAGGCAAAGTCGGCTGGTCTTCCTTTGAAGCTCAGGAGGCCAAAAGCATGCTAGAATATTACAAGCAACTCCGGTACATAAATGGAGACCGCTGGGCTCGGTGTAGTTTTGTGTACATTCACTTCAAGACTATCAATACTTGGAGGAAGTAAGAGGTGCGACTTGGGAAAATTTTTGAGATATTTTGCTTGGCCCTTGAATCCTAAACTGAAGAGGGATGGGTGAGCACACTCAGGGAGCAAGTGAAGGGGGTCAAGAAAGAAGTGGTATGCCGAAACAAACTACCATGCACATGCGCGCATCTCTGAGGGCTGATATCGCCCAGGTGACCTTCTGTGTGAACAGGCTGCGAACTCGACTGCCTTTGGAGGCCCGCCTTAATGATCTGCGCACTTGACTATACTTACCAAGTATCATAGCAGCATGGCTCAAACTATGTTCAGTGCGTGTGGAACGAACCAAAAGACTACTGGAGACTTTGCCTTCCAGGACTCTGAATACAAAGGTATTGCGCCTCAAATATACATACACATACATAAATACATATATACATTAACACATACATGCAAGTTGGATTCGTATGCCGCTCTGAAAATGTCAAATCCTGATGCGAGGTCGGGCTTCCAGGGTATTAGACGTTTAGTGGCAATAAGTACTTAAAAATAGCAGAGCTAACATGTGTGAACCAGCCAGAGAGGACAAAGGAGCTCCTCCATGCCTTCGAAGGGCAGTTGTTCAGGCTTTTAAACACAGTGTTCGCAGAATGCATTTATATTTTGCATAGCCTTTACAGGACTGATCACAAATAAATATAGCACTTATTAACACTTGGGATACAGATTTTTAAATATAGTTTACGCGTCCCACTATTTAAGGTGCTCGCCACTTCGGGACACACGCATTCATTAGTCCTAAGGAATAATTTTAGAAAACTATTTTAAATACATGTAAATGAGATCATCTGCATACTGTTAGAATAATTCTGTTCGAAATAAATAACTTACATTAACGAAATCAGACAGCATGGCATCGCAGAGACGGTATACTGCGCAGATTCGGTCAGCCTCCTGTTCAATTTTTTTTAAATGAGGAAGGATGGAGGGAGGAGAAATACGTGTGTTAGATTTTCTCAATATCCTTTCTATAGAATCGACTCAATAGCTATTTTATAGCTTCAAGTGACGCTATTGTAAAAGTTACAGGAATCTTTGAGCTATACTTCGTTTTTCCTAACGCAGCCGTCGCTACGGGCTAACGGGACCAACAATGCAGTTTCTAAAGCGTTAAGTCACATGGCCTTTTTTACTTATAATTGCTGCAGTGATGATAAAATGCGTACAAATCCTGATGAACAGCATGCTGGTGCGCTTTCAGTTCTGTTTGATAGGTACTGTCATCTCATACCGTCGGCTGCATCTTGAATTAATAAGAAACAAAGTATGGAAGATCCACAACCTTCAATAATGCAAAGCACGTACGACCACTGATCACCCCTCCCGCGCCGCCAAGTTAGCATGTTGAAGTTTTAATCGATAAGGTAAAATATGGAACCCTCCCACTGAAAAGGCATCCGTCTTTCTCCACGCAGAGCTGCAAGCATACGAACGCTAGTGCGCATACATGCCTCCTGAACAAGTGCTCATCGCGAATCGATCACAACGGTTTGCTTTGGAACTTCTACGAAAACGGTGCGAAGCACTTTTTATCCGAATAACTTGTCTTTGTGGCGCTCATGACTTGTGACCAGGGAGTCGAACAGGTTATTATTGGAGGATCCGTGGGGGTCCGGGTCAGTCATGCAAGCGAAATATCGGTTTGTTTACCGGACATACCAAGCGTGAACCTTTTCCCAGAGAACACACATTGTCCCAAGGATACACGCTGAATTTAAAAATGTCACTCTCGGGAAATTCCCAACCCTAGCGTGTTCTTATAGTACATCCAGGTAGGTATATTCCCTTTCAGGTATCCGCGGCATTTCCTGAGGAGTTTGCGCTTAGGATATGAATGTTTAGTTTGTTTTCGCAATCCGTGAATCCGTGAATCCCGAACCGGAATCTAACTAATTACATCGTAATAAATATTAACTTTTCATATTGGTTTATACATGGTTTGTAATTGAAACAATGCGTCACCTTATCATTCAAGAGATAACACAGGTAGTCTTTTGGATTACAGGGACCAGTAGAATGAGGCAAGTGCTCTCGAGGACTCAACTAAATGTGCGCATTGTATCCGCTTTCGATTCGATCACGCATGACATTCGGGAGGCAGCCTCCAGATATGATACGATAATGCTGCAGAAGGGCCTCAAAGTTCGAAGTGGACATTTCGACTGAAATGCATAGCTAACCTTTTTGTATATATGTCTAGCGACTTTGACAACCGCGAGAATCGCGGGCTTGTATTGACAGGCTCTTTTCTAGGCCATTAAAGTGGTTGATCTAGAGTGTGTTTTTGCAACCTCTCTTGTCTCAAACGTGCAGTTCAATTAATGCCCAAAGGGAAGGATTGTGTCAATTTTCTCTCCAACCGTGCCAGAAAGGTCTTGACAGCAGCTTTGAAAGGTGTAGCCGACCAGCGAAAGAAAGCAGACTACTTGCAGAGGAAATCCGTCGGCAGCAAGAGCGCCATTGTTATGCAGCCGCGTTTTCATTTAAATGGGTTACTTCGAGATTCAATACCATTGTCCGCATTTATTTTTAGGCCAATGGCACTTTGTAAAAAGTTTATGTTAACTTTAACAGACCACGGTCGACGGGGGCTGCCTCGATATTTGTTTGAAAAGTAAGCCGGAACAAGGAGGAAGCACCATGTAGCAGTAGGTGTGGCAAACGCGCCCCGCAACTTGACTCAGTCGTCTGCGTCGACTCCAACTTTGACCCTGGCGAGCTTTTCGGCCCTATTGTTTTGCAGAAAGGGAGCTAAAAATTGCTATTTTACAAGGTTGCACGTGCAGGCGCCGATTTCTGCGACATTTTTAGATCGGGCCTCGGCATTTCAGTTACCCTGTATAATGTGTGGCTGAAATTCCGAGGCTCGATCTAAAATAAGACGTAAAGATAGGCCCTGCAAGTAGCAGTCTAAACCTTTCGTCAAAGGTGTATTTCACCGGTAGGTTTTTCCTTGTACAATTACAAGGCGTCACCCACATTCTGTAAAATATTGGGCAAAGCCCATTGCCAGGGCCAACAGCTGAAGGCGACGAAGACGAGAGAGGCAACTTGCAGCGCTCCTTTTCCGAGATAAGATGGCACAAATTGTGAAGCCGTCCAGAAAACAAAAGCATACGAAACGCGAAAAACATTTGTCGGCAGCAATGGCGCCGTCGTTATATAATCGTCCTTTATACAGGATAAGGAACACTACCCAGAAAATACGGACTACGAAGGAGAATATACCTGACAGGACAATACTGTACTCGCAACTCAAGAATTTTATTGAAGGAAATAAAGTCAGAAAAAAACATAAGCGGTGTCTTTAAAGATTGCACATAAACAATGGAACACACTCGCCAAACCTGAAGCGTGTCAGTAATCTACCCGTTCACTACGTAAGTCATTGTTTCCCCCAGGAAGGATATCTTTTTTGCTGAAAGCGCCAATGAAGGTTCACTAACACATGAATGACCATGACATGCAATGTGGAAGGCCTCTATAATCTTTCTCGTCATCCTATCCTTGTGTGCTCTCGAATGGTGACCGTGCCAAAGACAGGCCGACATTGCACACTCTGCAATTAATTGGCAAAAGCTCCAAACCGTGGCTCCGAGCGAATACGAATGTTCTCGTAATCTATCGTTCAAACATATTCGTGTTTGCCCCACGTAGCACCTGTTACATGACAAAGGGATTATATACACCACGCACGAAACACAAGTGACAAAAGGCTTTCTGTGCGCCTTGGTGCACTTCGAATTCGAACGACCATCTGCCCCCGCACCAACCCTGGAAGATGTCTGGCCTATTTGATGGGGCACCGAAAACACTATCGGTATTTCATATCTACCACATACTTATTTCAAGTTATAGGAAACACGAGGGAGGTAGGATACCACTACCACACGCTTCTTTTCCCTTTGCGGTTTCCTCCTTCTAACCGCTTAGCTTTTTTTAAGAAGCGTGCAGGCTTCTTCCGCCGAGAGTCTCAACGGGAACCCCGACTACGTATTGGTCTACATTATATCAGACAAAATGAACGACGGACAAAGCATATTCGTGCTAAACATTTACAGCAGCCCAGCAAAATTACACAGATTCGCTGCGCTTTTCCACGCGACCCTGGGAATAGCCAAGAGGCAAGCCCTCGTGGTCGTGGGGACTTCAATGCACCGCACCCAGACTGGGGATACAAAAAAGAGCTGATCAAAGGTAGAAATCTATAGAACGGCTCCCACGAATGCGGGCTATTCGTGGTTACAGACCCATAACAGCCAACTAGGAGAGTAGATGCGAGAGCGAGAGTCACCAGCCCAGACCTTACGTTCGTCCGAAACGTAAGAGACGTGAAATGGTGCAACACCTGGGAGGACCTCGGAAGCGATCACTACGTGATACAAACGGAAATTAAGGCAGGACCTGGAAAGCCAAAAGGCAGGAGATGCAAAGTCACGGAATGGGACAAATTCTGGGCAACAATCAACGAATACGAGACGGATGACATCAAAGACATAAGGGAATGGATGGAGGGACTCAAGGCTTGTGTCGAACGAGCCACCAATGTAATTCTGGAAGAAATAAACGTCGAGGCAGCGGACAGCCGACTCCTTCACTTATGGGCGGCTAAGTCTAGCATGCAAAAAAGACTGCGAACCCAGAAGGGAAACCGCAATCTCCGAAGGAGAATCGCTAAGCTGAGCAGGGAGATTGAAACCCACGCGGACAAGATCACAACCCAGCAGTGGCAAGACACGTGCGATGGTTTTGACAGCCAACCCAACGTACCGAGGACATAGAATATCCTTCGACATCTACTCGATCCCGAAGGTAGCAAGACGGCCCAAAGGAACAAGATGAGTGAAATCATAAGGCGACACGAAGGAAGCGCAGACAACCGCGCCGAAGAAATTCGTCGGTGGTTCATTGGGGACAGCCCGCCAAGGATACTTACAAGGTACAACGGTGCGATTAAACGCAACGCTGGACGCGCCCATTACAGAAGTTGAAGTTCTCGAGACCCTGAGGGAACTCAAAACCAAATCGGCTCCCGGGCCGGACGGCGTCACCAAGAAGAAGCTACGACATTTAGACGAAGAAGCTGTCACAGGCATCACACGCTACATGAACGCATGTTGGGAAAAGGGCTCTCTTCCCCGGCAATGGAAGACTGCTAAAGTAGTCATGATTCCGAAGCCGGGAAAGAAACCACAGCTAGACGCCCTTTGCCCCATCTCGCTTACGTCCTGCGTCGGAAAACTTATAGGGCACGTCGTCTTAAAGAGGCTACACAAATACATGGAGGATGGAGAGCTTTCTTTATCATACCATGATCGGGTTCAGGCCACACCTGTCTACTCAAGACGTGATGCTTCGTCTGAAATACTAGATCGTGGAGGGAGAGAAGAGCTCCTACCTGGACACTCGTGAAGTACTCGGCCTTGACTTAACCAAGGCCTTCGATTCCATTAAACACGAGGCGGTACTCGACAACCTAGAGACGCTGGGGGTGGGCAAACGCACGTACCATTATGTACAAGACTTCCTGAACGAAAGGACAGCCAAGATCACCATAGGAGGCGTAGAGTCGGACGAAATACGGCTCGGAGGAAGAGGTACGCCACAGGCGTCGTTCCTCTCGCCGTACCTATTCAACGTAGCCATGATTGGACTGCCGGAGAAACTCGAGAAGATAGAAGGCCTTCATCACAGCATATATGCCGACAACATCACCCTCTGGATGACGGGGGCCAGCGACGGACACATTCAAGACACCTTACAAGAGGCGATCCGCACGGTGGAGGAATACGACACGCCACGGGGATCGGCGTGCTCCCCACAGAAGTAGGACCTCCCACTAATCAGGCCCGTTTGGCTGAGGAAGTTACCATCCAACATCGAGCTCCACTCAGAAGGGCTTCGAATACCGCTGGTTCAAAGCATCAGAGTACTAGGCCTACGCATACAAGGGGACGGCCGCAACGGAGGAACGATAAACATACTGGAGGCAGCAACCTACCAAAACTCCAGACTCATCGCCAGAATCGCTGGCAGGAGCTACGGGATGAGGGAGAAGAATCTCGTACGCTTAGTCCGCGCGTTCCTTATAAGCCGACTGGCACACGTTATCCCCTTCGTAAAGCTCGGGGTCGCGGAGAAAACCAAAGTGGAATGCCTCTTCAGAAAAGCGTACAAGTGAGCCCTGAGGCTGCCAGACTCTGCGTAAAACGAGAAACTGGCAGCACTCGGGCTACACAACACCATAGACGAACTCATTGAAGCTCAAAGAACGTCCCAACTAGAGAGACTTACGAAGAGCGCAAAGGGCCGTCACATTCTCAGGAACCTCGGCCATCGCTACGATTCACAGAGAGGACAGAAGGTGGACGTCCCCCTACACAGCAGAGAAAAGCTCAACATCCCACTCTTACCGAAGCACATGTATCCCGTCCATCACGCGGAGAGAAGAACGGCTAGGGCTAAAGCCCTGAAGAAGCAGCTAAAGACAGAAGAAGGAGTCATCTTCGTGGACGCGGCGGAATACGACAAGAAGCTGAAAGCCATGACGGCAGTCGCGGTGGATCGGGAGGGACTTATCATCGCGAGCTGTAGCGTCAGGACGACGGAATCAGAGGTAGCAGAGGAGGTAGCCGAAGCGCTTGCGCTTAACATTCCCAACACTCGTATAGTAGTGAGCGACTCGCAGACAGCGATCTGAAACTTCGCGAGAGGCAGAGTATCGCCGTAGACGCTACGCGTACTAAGGGGTTTCGATAAAACAACGAAGACAAAACTCGTCTGGCCACCAGCACACTCGTCCCTTCCCGGTAATGAGGAGGCACACGACGCGGCCCGAGGGCTTACTAACCGGGCCGATGTACCGTCGGACCCCTCCACCGCATCATGTTCAGGAAGAGAGAGGCTGGTGACTTTCAGAGACATCCTAGACCATTACGCTAGCGCAAGGATGCGATACCCTCCTGCGCATCCCTCGCTAAACAAACAACAATCCACGACGTGGAAAAAGCGTCAGACAAACACCTTCCCGAATCCGGCTATACTCAGCCGATGGTAACCGGACAGATAGAGGGAAGCATGTAAACTATGCGGACAAAGGGCTCACTTGAATCACATAATATGGGAATGCGCTAAGATAGATCATGGAGCAAATGCAAACAAAACACTGGTGCAGTTAGTTAACTTAGGGAGCTGGGAGACCACCCTGCTCAGCACAGACCCCGAAGTGCAAGAACAAGTCATCCGTCTGGCCGAAGACGCCGCCAGGGTCCAAGCGATCTTGGCCGTCGTCTGAGGGGGAGATGGAAGGGGGCTCCTTAGCGGGTTCCTGACCGGCTCCTACTCCATCTCTGGGCGCAAATAAAGTTGATCTGACTGACTGACTGACTGACTGACCTTCCTTTCTTTTCTGAATCTTCTCTCTTTAAGCTTGAACTTCTCTGTTCAAATATTCCTAACATATTAAAAAAAAGAGCTCATAATCAGCTGTCGAATATACTGGTATTATCTCAGAATGTACTGCAGTCGTCTGCAATGATTGTATATCTTGAGGATGTACCTAGTATATCCATCATATATTTCCACACATCAATCGGATATTGCACTATCCTTATGGGATTTCACAGGGATGTCCCTGGGGTATACTTGTGTTGTCTGGGTTCACACAGTTCACTAATTTTACCTGAGACGGTGGCAGCCCGTCCATTTCTCGCGTTATATATAAAAGCGTTTATAGCTCCCAGTTAGCAGAAAAAAAGTGCGTTTATCTCATTTTTACGCGCATAAAAAATATTGTTAATGAATGTCCTTCTGCTGAAAGAGGACAGTACAAATATATCATAGATTTGTCCACTGATCACGCCCTCTGATCTCAAACGACACTCCTTGGAAATTATGTTTTCATACAGGTCCTCCAATAAAACAGTACTCGCATGCGGCACCAGCCGCTTCGAAGGCTCCGAGGAAAAATGCCTGCCTACGGATCCCCAGCTTGAGGGTTCGAATTCCGGTCAAGGTGCCCGCCACCTTACGGTGTCTTCTAAAGGAAGAGGTATCATATAACCAAGAGTTCGAATGCATGACGAACGAACGCCTGGTGGCCGAAACTAATCCTAAGTATTTCGCTGGAGTCTGCCAGATTTCGTCTGTTTTGTTTTGTAAATAAAAGCCCCAGACTTACAGTTACACGAGCGATAAACTTGCCAGCAAGCACCGCGCTCACAAACCACCCGCTTTGAGTGGTTGAGTTGAATACGAGAAAGACAGCAACGGAAATCAAGAGATAATTGACACAAAACAAAAGAATGAAGAAACAGCCGAGGTGCGGAATTTGAAAAGCGAGAAAAAAATAAACTCCCCCGCAAACAACGTCCAGAGATCCGGGCAAGCGGCGCTTTGGAATTCATCGCCTATGTACTGGTCTTATCGTGGTTTACATTGAATCTAAAGCTTTCACTGCGGAACGGAAAGGCGTTGACTCTTCGCCGAGTTTGTTTACAACGGTAGACGTCTGCGGACTATTATACCGGGCGATCGATAGTGTGTGACCCTCCTAACAATTGCTAGGGTAACCTGGTGGGCTGTCTAGGCATAAGTGGTAGAAACTTCGCGCGTCGCCATGGAAGAAAGGGAGTCCTCCAGGTCTGTCGTCATCGCGCTGAAACGCGACGAAGGGGCGGACAGCGGCGCGCGCTTCACGTCACTGGGAGAATTGTTACTATGACGCAATTGCTGTGTGATGCTTGGAGGGGAACGTATTCTCCACATGGCTAAACAATCGACAGAACCTCATTTTTCGCAAATTTCGCGAGTTGGAAACTATCGCGAAAAATCATTTACGCGAATATTTCAGCACAAAATAACGAATACCTAGCATTCCGATCAAAATCGCGAAATATTTTCTATGGGGAATATTCGTGAAATTGACAATTTGCCAAATTCGCGAACTATTGAGATCGAAAAAAAATAGAGTCGTTTAGAGAGTGTATTAAAAGCAGGCTACAGCAACGTAATTTAGTACATTTCCACCCGAGCATGTTTACGATCCGGAGGGAAGAATTCCCAAACACTAAAAGGAGCCAAGGTGGCGCAGAAAAGAGCACAACTACCTTTACCACCTTCTTTGCATGTTAGAGCAATAATAGAAATAATTTCTGTTTTTTTTTTTATTATCGCCTATTTTTCTTCTTTTTGAAGTATTGTTTAGCGTTAACACACACAAAAGGATATAGGCCTTTGGCCTTCTTGCATAGCAAGCTAGAATTCTGACTCCAAGTCGACTCCGCGTCGCCGAATCGTGTTGCTGAGAGGCGCATGCCATTTATTTCTTTGTTTCATTATAATTGCGTTGCATCCTCGTCGCTTTTCTTTATACAAGCAACATGGCGTCACTGACGCCTCCACCATGAATGTCATAATTCACCTCGCGCTGCCACACGAAAACAAATTAGCTGCATGTTTGGTCATTCTGCCAAACGGGTTTAAGTGCAGCAGCTTTATACTGTAGGTGGCACTCTTAGTTGGAATAGTGCTTGGGAAAGATGACCCATAGTTTTTCAGTACCTGGAGGGGGTGGTGCACTTCGCTCACGTGGAGCCTAGGGTAGCGTTTTGTATGGAACCAGATTAGGTCACATCATTTGTTCTTTCTGACGCCGCGGGTATTTCTCTTCGGCACCACCCCGATACAAATCCCTTGCGCTGAATTTCCTGGGTAACCAAAACAGAGGAAGTGCTCATTCCCGCCCTTTCCTCTCATCTTTGTTCCGCGCACCCTTTTTACTCCACCTGTTTCTTCTCCTTCTGTTTTGCTTTGTCCACACCTCTCTACACCGCCCACTTTCACACACCACCTGCTCCAGATTCTCCCCTTCCTGCGTGCTCGATCCTTTGCTTAGAGAGCAAAGGACTTGGCTTCCACGCCGGAAACCGAGGTCCGATCCCTTTTTTGTTTCAAGATCGTTTAGCAGTAACGCAATGACCGACTGGCACATTTTATGTTTACGAGGCGTCTAAGGATGGTTGGCCTAACAGGCCAACATGCTGTTCACAAACAATCCCGAGTTTGCCTATTCCAGTTGTCGGCTTATCGCGTGCGCAAAAATCAGATTCACGTGAGGTGAAGCGTCGGCGCATGCGCTGTGCCAACAGCAGCACCACCGCAGCGGCGTTACGTCAGAACCGCGTGTTAGTGCGTATAACGCTACATTTTTAAAACAGGGGATCCTCACACGTAATCACACATTGTGTTTCTCCGATGCACCGGCGACCGCCTCACGTGATCGTGGTCTGACGTCCTACGGGGCCCACAAATATAGACAAATAATTGTGTCTGCTACCGAGAACAGGCCCCATTTTCCCACTGATAAAATCAGAAAATCATTTTTTTTAAATAGGTTAAAAACGGGCTCTGAAACATTGGCATCTGTTCCGGACATGGCTACATGCTGTGGAGACAGCGTGTGGCGATCGGTTGTTTTTTGTCGCCCTGAAAATTATATTATTTATTCTCGAAAGAAAGCGGTACATTAAACGTTTTAGACAAAACACCATCAGTGTTTTTAACACAACAAACGTTATACTATTCCGACATATGTATAAAGGCGTTTACTTTTTTTACGTTTGATTTTTTATCCTTATCGTTCAAAGAAAACCAAGCGATATCTCGCTCCGTTATAGACATAATTAAAACAAAATCCCTGTCGTTGTGTAATACATTTCTCTTACAGAGCTCCCTAAAAAGGAACTAACCATGTTCTTAATGCACGTGCAGTCCACCAACCTTAATGATAGAGGGCTTCACGTTGAGCTTGATAATGACATCCTTGCATGAGGCAAAGTTGCTGGTTATAACCCTACCTGCCTTGGCTGTGTCTACCGGGTCTGCAAGAAAGTGATACATCAATAAAATATATCAAAGTTGTTTTTGAACATCAAGTGAAAAGCAGCATGTAGCAAATTTTTAGAACTGAAATTTATGAGTTCTTTCTATCTCCCTACTTTCCGAAGCGTTTTTGTTACGTAAGGTACGAACGTGCTCTAGACATTGGTACCTTCATGATATGTACAAAAATAAGTAAAAAAATGAAACACTGCACACTGAGGAATTTTACAGCCCTAAAAGTGCCAAAGCACTGTTCCAGAAATGTGCACCCTTTCCTTTCAGCACCCTTGAGGGAGGGAGGAAGACGGACATTACCAGCTTCAGGAAGACGGACATTACCAGTTTTAGCCAGGGTCTTTCAGGGACGATATCAAAAACTTTTAGGCTCTGTTAGAGATATTTACTTAGAGAAACATTCCTCGAACGTAAGTACGTTATGCATTGCGCGAAATATTGACGAGGAAAAGGACACATAAGTGCAATCCTCGTAAAAGCGGAGGCGGTGAACGTGTGAATCTGCATGATTAAATTGTCGATTATATAAGGCGGGGGAGCATTTACCATTGCCAAGCGACATTTCTCGTGCGCGATCCATTGCGTCTGCTTATGCTGTATGTGGTGCTAGTTTGTAAACTAACTCCTTGTCGATATTATCACTAGAAGTTTGCTAATATCGCGAGCATCAAATTTTTTGGCGTTCACAAGCATCCTAGAGGTGCTGGTGTTACACTTTTACGATGCAGGCCTTGGGACAAGTTGATTTACAGATTAAGGGCGAAAAACATTCTAGAAAGCGTGCATTCTGCAAAAGGTGTACTTGCGGTTATCATCAGCACATTGCTTAACTGCAGAGGCATGTTTATCGCGGTCAATATTGCTACGAGCATGTTCCGGTTACTTTATATTAAGACATCTCCATTCTTTTATAATTAATGATTTTATACTATTGCGGTAAATAAACAAATAAAAATGTTTAAATCCCACATAAGTATACATGTACCTATGAAGTGTTTCCTTGCGATTCTGCACGAGTTGCCCGACGTTTTTTTAATTTATATTAACGACATTTCTAGCCAAACAGCATCCTGTATACGTCGGTTTGCCGATTATTGTGCTTTTGTATAAAATCATTACGTCTTAAAATTGGTATTGTAAATGAAAGATGAATTTGAACCCTAGGTGCGTCTATGGAAGTTTCACTAGGAATATGGAGAAAATATATACTTAATGCAGTGTGAATAACGACTCCATCAAAACATAATGTACGTACAAATATATGGGTCTTACTTTGTCGAACGACCTTTCATGGAACGCTCAAGTCGACGATGTACTTTTAAGGGCCGGCAGGACATTGAACTTAAAAATGTTTCTGAATCAACTTAAAAAAAGGGCATATCAGACATGTATGAGACCAATTCTAGGATATGCTTGTGTTGCATGGTACCCTGCACAGGAATATCTAAATGAAAAAAGAGGTAGAAAAAATCCCCAAAAGTGAAGCGTGGCTTGTTCTGGGACGAAACGGAGGAAAGGGGAGTTGTACTTTGAAGAACAAATATAGGGATTTACTCTCAACCCGGCGGAGCAGATTAAGTTTTATTCTTTTATTCTCAAAATATTTAATGGCTGGCTGGGTATTAACAAAACGACTTACTTAAAAAAAAACTATTTCTAGTAATTCTGATTATTGTTTTAAAATAAGAAAATACCGTTCCAGAACAAACTTGTACGAGAATTTTGTTTTGTCAAAAATATCTAACAATGTAACAAGGTGTCGGAGAAACAGGTATGCTCTGCAACCGGAATTTTTTTTTGGGCGTTTGTAACCCCCGTTTAGTGACGCCTTCGGGCAAAGCGGGGTAACTTCAGAATAGAAATAATCACTCGAGAATTACTTCTGTGATCTTCACAATCCCAAGGTAAGAAAAACGGATTAGAAAGCACCTTAAAAGGAACACATTTCCCACAGAAGCAGTTTGGTAAGGTACAGACTAACTGAGATCAGCCTCAAAAGAACAAGGTAAAAGGCATTACGCTTTTGCTTAACTTACTCAAGGGTGGTCCTCCACACCACCTCATTCTCTGCGGTAGTGAACTTGCACGTTCCGCCTTCAAAAGTGCTAGCACCATCACAAATATCAGTGCTGCCATTGTAGGGACCGGGATCAAGTGTGGGGATATCGGTCCCTGATAGCGAGCACATAGTGTGGTATATTGGGGCAGCTGCGACAAACATATATCAATTTGAAAGTGTCAAGTCAAGGGCAGTCGCAGGATTTAGGTGTATTCAAGTCATTAGTGTCATGCCTTCATTCGTGACGTCAATGTATTTAATTGGTCATTCGAAACACTGCCTGTTATAATAAAGCATGTGTTGTTGCTTCGACCTTGTCGCAGGACAATTCATTTTATTTCTGTGCACATACTGCCGAAAGAAACACTTCGGCAGCTTAGAAATGCGAGCAGAACGCATCCTCGCCAACAAATACACAAATAGAAAGACCTCGTGTATCAGAGCCAGTCACTTTTTGTTATAACCGCATAAAGTCAGCCCCGCATATTCTTACCCAAAAAGAAACAAAAACACGAATACATATATAAGATTTTATGATATTACGGTGCTCTAAAAGAAGCATATCAATCAAATTTTATTCTAATATATGCGCACAAAGCAAGTACTCATGTCAAACCTGCATTTTAGTGTCATTTTCATCGAATAGAACTCGGGCAATTGACCAATCAGCTCCCGACACTCTTTGCCTCTCGTATTTTTCGCGCGATAGATCCCAAGCTGATTTGCTGATAACGCAAATATCATACAATATAACCGAAATTACCTTTTCCGTGGTACAAGAGCATTAGAGTTTTCCAACACGATGCTGTACCGAAAGGAAAGGTGCCAGGCTTGCGTGTAATATGTTTAAAATTGTTGCTGAAACTGTTGCCCAGATGTTAGTTGAATTGCGAACGCATTTTGCATCATCTTGCAGTGTGTAAACATTTGTTTACTAAACTCGTTAGGCGCTTCTGCAGAATGGAAGGTTAGGGACACTTTTGTTTGACGTCATGAGATTTTTGGAAACCATTAAAACCAATTCACATAATTCAGCGGCATAACTGTCCACTTCCCGCGAGTATGTCTCTCGAAACCAAAACGCGACTTCTGTTGTAACATTACCTCAATTCAAAAGTTTTCTTATCACTCAACTCGCATAAAATAACTTTGTATGTAAATATAGTAGCACCCTTGATACCTTGATATTTGGCATTCAGAAGCTAATATACCATGTCATCCGATAATTGTTACGCGAGGTCAAGTTGATATTGTTTATTTCGATTTATCTAAAGCCTTTGACAAGGTAAATCATAAATTGCTATTGTATAAGCTCTCACTATATGGTGTATCTTCGACGCTTTTAGAGTGGTTTAATAGCTATCTGTCTGAACGTCAAAATCGTGTACGTGTCTCGAGTTGTTTGTCAGATGTTCTTGTGCCCAGTTCAGGTGTTCCGCAGGGGTCAAACTTAGGACCGCTTCTGTTTCTTGTATTTATTAGCGATATTGCAAAGTGCGTAAAGAACGCGCAGATGCTTTTATTTGCTGATGATATTAAGATATTCATGAGAATACAATCGAAGGATGACTGCGCTCTTTTACAGATTGATGTGTCACGTGTTTCAGACTGGTGTCTAGATAACTTTTTACTTATCAACCCTGATAAAACAAAACAACTTACCATGTGTAGAAAACGTGAAATTATTTCTTATCCGTATCTAATTCGCAATTCTATTATCCAACGTGTCCTTCAAGTCCGTGACCTTGGAGTGTATTTTGACAGCAACCTTTCTTTTTCACATCATGTTAGCCAAATTGTTGCCTCTGCTCTTAGAGTGATGGGAATGATATCGCGCCTTACGAGGGACTTTTCATATCATTGGTGCGTGGTGCGCTTGTTTTGCTCCTTGGTTAGGGTTAGACTCGAGTTCTGCAGTGTTGTGTGGAACTCGCTGAATTCATCTGATGCGGCACAAATTGAAAGAGTGCAGAAACGATTTATTCGTATTGTTTATGATAGGTACTTTGGAAGGAGATGTTTCTACGACTACGAATATATTCTTAAAGATTTATTGTTGCAGAACTTGTTAAATAGAAGAATAGCTCGCGACGTTCTATTTTTACATAAGGTTGTACACGGTCGTGTAGATAGTGAATTAGTGTCATCGTTAAAATTTCACGTACCGGCACGTGTTGTTAGAGGATTTAGTATATTTTACCCCTCCATTCAATCGAAATTGTCGCCGCTGGTAAGGTTGCAGATTTGTGGTAATGAACTGTCCTCTCATGTTGATATCTTTTCAGATATATCAGTGTTTAGAAGGGAGCTAAATTTTTATCTTTTTAATTCCTGATTGCATGTTAGTCTGTTCTTTTTTAACAAGTGGAAGATATTGTGTTAAGTCATGTACTACCATTTTATGTGCCACCACACTATGACCTAGTGGTCGTTCTGGGGCATGATTCAAATAAAGCATTATTATTATTATTATTATTATTATTATATTCGTTAGGGTAAAAACTTCCTATATGCATATACAAAGTAGGCGCATAACAGATTCGTGCTGCCTGCTTCATTTACTAACTGGCCGACCGATACAAAAGGGCAAAGGGTTCGCTTAGAATATCTGTCTATCTTAAATAAGTTGTTCTGTTCAACTCATTAATTTCTTGTAACCAAGTGCTTGTTTGCATGTTTGCAGGTGAGAACGAGAACCGTTTTGTCTTAGATGAATGGAACGAGACCGTTCTTTCTGGAGCATAGAAGAAGAATCTGCACTAATTAGTCATCTCATGATAGACTCTGTTTCTCCACACGCGATGATACCCCTGAAAAACTATAACGTAATGAAAAGGGTACACAAATCTAGTACTGTAAAACATGTGTACATGGCTATAAAAATAGGAGATCCGAAACCTTAGGGGCCACCAAACACAGTTGGGAAGTTGCATTGCGCATGGACGCTGCAAAACCCCAAGCTTCTCGGAGCCTCCAAAACGTCGAAGCCCTTCATTCTTCTATTTTTGTATAAGGTGAAATTGTGTGTACAAACGTAAAGAAATAAAAATAATTAGCCATTCCACTCTTTGAAGGTGGATGACCAGCGAAGCTGTTTAGCACATGAAACAGACGTGACAAAGAATTTTGAAGATAGGTACGAACACATCTAGTGTCTTAATCGGTGGTCATCGTGACGAAGGGTTTTCACAAACATGTCGAGGAATATCACTGCCCCGAGGAGCCGGAAGAAAATAGACACGTGTGACGGGACTGCCTCCCGGTGGGAGGAAAGGAAACTATTTCACGCAAGCGCTTGGAACAACGACATGGAGAGGGCGGTGCGCTTCCCTCCTCCTCCTCTAATCCTGCCGCTGAATTTGTTCATGGGTGACGTGACACGAAGTCGTGACGTCATTTTGCGCGCCTAATTAATGGCTAGGGTCCCGTGGAATTTTTGTGTGCGGCAACAGAAATGACGACACGGCTTCGTGACGTCATGTGATGTCACGAGTTCATGTCACGTGGCGTCAATTTTTCGCTAAATTTAGCGGGGAAGCTGCATTTGTGTTGAGGTCACGTGACGACAAATTTCCAGCTAAATTTATGGAACAAAGTTCCCGCCAAATTTAGCGTAAACATTCCCCGTTATATTTAGCGGGGAAATTGACGTCACATGACACAAATTCGTGACGTCACATAACGTCACAAACTAGTGTGTCGTCACGGTTTTCTGATCGCACATGACGTCACGAAGCCGTCACGTCATTCCTGATGCAGCGCCCGAAAAATCCACGGAACCCTAGCCACAAAAAACTTCGCTGTAAAAGGGATCACGCTTCCTGCGCCGGAGACGGAAGAGCAACTATTTTAAAACGTCGAGTCACCACTGCTTTAATACACACCATATGTTCATGAAGGTTCTGTCCCAAAACACGTGCTCACAGCCGAAAAAGAACTGTTACTTTGCAGGCAAACAAACATTGGTAAAACAAAGACCTGGGCAGTCGGGGTTCAAGCCCCTTATCTTCGAGTGGCAGAAGCTTGCGGCGCCAACTGTACCAAGCACGTTCAATCATATCTCACTTAACACCTCCTTCTTTTGGTCGGCTAGTGGTGAGATCTACAAGATCAACCTATTCGCGGGCGCCAATGTCCGTCCACCTCTATTGTCCGTCCAACCCTGTGGTATGACTGGATTAGCTGCTGGTAAGTCATAGGAAGCTTAAGTCTGTCTCGCGTGCCAAAATGCTCAGATGACTTTGGACAGACTTACGCGTTACTAAAAAAATGAAAGTAATTTTATTTATAACTACCCAAGGCCAAATTGTAACTAATTACAGTAAGATTTACTCCTCTATAAAATTAAGTCAGTGTCACAGCAAAACGAAATTTGTTACTATCTCGGCGATACTTTCATCCTTACTGTACTTCCGTTAGATAGAAAACACAATAGTGTTATGTAAGCGTTTATTGTTGTCGCCACTCACACATGTGTTACCTTAAAGGGATGGTGAACTGAAATTTGGATTTCAGGAAACACTGCAGAATCTGTAGGTGGTACGCTACTATCCCTACAACACTACTCGTAAGGCGATATCTCAAATCGACGGCCGTATTTTTGGAAAAAAAAAAAGGTCGAGATTAAACGAGGCCGACGAGGCGCGTGACGTCAAGATATCTCGTTTCCTCCTCTCTTCGTTTCGACCCCTCAAGGCGGCGAGGCAGAGAAGATGGGAGGCCGTTCCCTCTCCTTCTCTTTAAAAAAGAACAAAAAAAAAAACAATAAGGTCATCCCTTCGATATATCGTTGTATAAGTGATGTCTCGATGTTTGTAGCATCTCGTTGCACGCTTTTGCCGCCGTGCTTTGTGGAATTCAGATTTCGGTTCAGCATCCCTTTAACAGCTGGCTCCCGAAAGTTGTGTCGGACATCTTGCCTTTTTTTTCGAAGTAAAAGTGTGAGAAATGCCTGACGAATTGCACTGCGCGTTCTTTGCGAATGGTTGAACAGCTTGCTGACTTTGTAAATGTACGAAGCTTTGTTGTTACAGTAGGAGTTTGATGTTAGAATGGTAACACCGAAAATAAGTCCTACCAGTAATCCAGACTTGGACGTAGTTCAACTACTGTAGTTTAACTACTTTTCCGAGTAACTTGGTAACTTTCAATTACAACTTTATTTGGGTAATTAGTAGTTTAATTTAACTACTTTTTCAGGTAACTTCTACTCAAATTACAAACTACTTTCGAAGTCTAATCCTGTTTTTTTTTTTTTCATCACAAAAGTTTGAGCGCAGAAATAAATAAGACGCTGGCAGATTAAGTGGTATTCACGAACAAGGGGCCCCCTCACCTTCCGTTCCCACGCACGTATACACATTTCCAAAAAAACGCTCCTAGGCCGCCGCCATGTTGCTGATGCTGATGCGGCTGGTGCGACTCTGGCGACCTCTATCAGCAAGAACGTTTTTGCCACTACCTTTAACTGTGAAGACCCGCTCAGCGCAGTTCTCTACCTACGTTTTTGCGGTTTTGCATTCGACGTTTTCTCGCCCCTCTTAAAAGTTTCCACTTAATTTATTTTATGCGTGCTGCGTACCCTTTCTGTGTTATCTTCCACTGTGAGAAATAGAGCTGGGAAGTGCCCGCCATTCAAGTTTTTCTGCTCGACATTCGCGGGAAACGAAGGAGAGGAAGGACGTTGAATGGCCCTCGACGCGATTTTGCGAACAATGACAATTATTTTCCCCCCTCCCAGAGATTATCCGCGCAGAGTCCTCTCCAAACATAGTTGTCCGGGTTGGGGTGGAAAACGGGTCAGTCACGTTTGTTCCTTTGGCTTGGTGCTGTTGTGAAAAAAGGAAGCTCTCCCCAAGAAGTGCCCCAAAACGAAGTCAGCTTGGATTCCGTCCGATCGTCAAGATGTGACTGTCGTCGACTGTGACAGTGTTATTTGAGATCTTCCTCAAATAAATTCTTTTCAGATAACGCTGCATCGTGTGGTACCTACATATATTGTTCGAATGTTAAAAGTTTCTAAATTGTATGTCCGTGACCTGTCTATCGGTAAACACGTTATTTGTGAGCGTGAAAATGCATGCCTTTCGGCTATCTTCTGTTGTAATTTAATCTCGACAGCTATGCGCATTGTCATTTGACACGCGGCTAATCGGGCGGCGCCGTCAAAACGTATTGTAGAAAAAAAAACTACCACTAACATTCCAGTCGCATTCGTTCTGTCGCGCGATTACTCAACAAAATAGTGTTACAGTTTTTTTTTGGCTTTTTTTTTAAATGTGGTACAATGTTTTCTCAATGACCTCGGGAAAATACATGCATCATGAAACACAAAATATAGCGGAAAAAGACGCGAATTTAGCCGCCAGCAGCTGAGTGAGCCGAAAACAAAAAGGGAATAGAAAATAATAACAAAGCGTCGCGAGCGTCGAAGTCGGCGAGACAGCAGAGTCGAGCGCTGGGGCGAAACTGACCCCAGCTTGCCACGCGGAGCCGCTTTTGTACACGCGTGGGCTTCTGGAGCATTCGGCGTAGAAGGTTCGGTGCCTAGAACATTCTAACCGGAGTCAGCAAGACGGTTCTCGAATTTACCAGAACGTCACATTACAGTGTCAACAAAAATGTTTAGCCGCGGCCAGGAATCGAACCCTGGCTTTTCGCGTGGGAGACAAGCGCAATAACCGTTCGGCCACGCGCGCACTGCCTACTTGGCAAGCTGCGCGCGCGGCAATATCATCCATCCATCTATCCACTTTAATCCACTTTCCAAAGAACAAAGTTTTCTATTTGGAAACTCTGAAGATTTTTCGTCGGGATGTTCGCACGCATCACGAGTTCAGACACCGAACAAACAGACATGAACCCGCCTGCGATTCCCTCGACTTTGCCCACAAGCAAAGTCCAAGTAGGTGTGCCTTGCTGACTCCGAAAATGCCTTCGACCCTGTCTTAGAAGTGGACCCTTTCCGCATGAAGAGCTGACCTTGTTTTCGGAATAGAGGGCCAGTTTTTTCCCCGCATTGTTCGCTCTTATAATTTTCACAGTTGTGAGCGGCACTGGTAGACCGTGGTGCATGGGAAAGTGTTCGGTGCCAGCCGGTCATGGTTTTGTTGGTGGCGGACTCTCCAATCATCACTCGCACGTCGATCAATCTACTGTTTGTTTGACAGTAAGATCAAATCAACGCCGTACAGTTTACCTCTGCATCGTCTGGTACGTACACTTTATTTCTTTAGTATGTTCCTTCATTCCTCTTTGTAGAAGTAAACGTTAAAGGCCGAGCTGGGCCAGGGACCTTGTCAGCTCCGCGGGAGTATGTTGGTTAGTCGAAGAGTATCACGACGTCTCTATCGGCCTTCGCGGTGGTCGTGCGCGGTGTTGAAAGCTTTCAATAGTTCACGAGACTGTCTTAGTGGGTATGAAAGCAGACATTTCTGCCAATCAGGGGCGGGTTCCCACGTTCTACACGCAAAAACTAAAAAAGCAGCGAGCAACGGACTGTGGCACCCGAATAATGAACAAACTCTTACCTGAAACAAATCACCGGAGCGAAGCCCGTTAAGATTACGAGTCAATTCTTTTCCCGGTGAATTCAAATGGCGGGCGTGAACATCACGCTTCCCCAGTGATTTTGTCTGCTGTAACGCTAGGACTACTGCTCTTTGGACGCCTCATCAGCGACCGAAGCCATAATGTTTTTAAAGTCACCGACGTCACGTCAGCGTCGGGTTGATATTGGCTGTCGTTTCGCGGTTTGCGAAAGCGGTAGGCGCAAATCGGTCTGAAAGCGGTTGGCAAAAACGCGCTCCAACCACTCGATCCCAGCTGCATTGCGGTTGACAACGCGCGGATCCGCTTCGGGTTTGCGGATCCGTTTCAAGTGTGAACGCGCCATAAGAGCGGCGCCCTAAGAAGTCTCGCCCCATCAGTAGAAAATATTATAAGTCGAAAAATTATTTCTATGCTAGCTCTACCTAGGGGAACTTTCTACTTTTGCTACATCATGATGGTTGTGCTACACTAAGTTTTTTTTTTTTTTTTATAGAACTCCTGCAGTAACCTTGTCTCCAGCCATTATTTTATATTCTTTATAGCCCAAAGATAAGCTTCTGGAAATAGTTTTTTCTAGATCTACGTAGGCTAGAACATTCCCGTGGATCTACTTTATCGCAAAGAATTTGGGAGAACCATACCCTGTAAAGTACGGAGGAATAGCACCGAATGACACTGTTGACAGTTTGCTTTGATCTATAAGAAACAGTCGGAACTGGAACACCAAAACGTGCTTATGTAACGTGCTTATGTAACACTCATTGTCGCAAAGCAACTGGGTTGAGCGGCGTCGGCGTCTGTGTGGCCGCGTGTTGCATTATGGGACGTTTCTCATAATGACGTCACACATCAGGTCAGGTGGATGTCACGAGGGTAAAATGTTCCCGCTAAATTTGTAGCGAAACATTTTCGCTAAAATTGGCGGGACATTTTTCCGCTAAATTAAGCGGGATTTATACCTTAATGACATGACACTTGACGTCACGTATCTTTTGACGTAAAGCGTGACGTCATAAGGAAATTGACTTGTGTCGTCACACGAGACATCACACGTCATTTTAGCGGAAATATTTTTCGGTTAAATTTAGCGGGAAATTTTGGCTAAATGTAGCGGGAAATTTAGCTAACATTTTCCGATAAATGGGAGGGGAGCAGGAGAGGAGGATGTGAGTGTACGGAGGGGCAGGAGGGGCATACGCTCCTCTCCGTACCCTCCCCTCCTCCTTCTGAAGAAATACGTTCCAATTCGGCATTACAGAGAATCGTAAGCGTCTAATGTTTTAGGACCATTCATTTTCAGCAGACTAATTCACCGAGGTTCCTCTCTAGACTGCAGCGGTTGGTTTTACGAAGTAATTTTCAGAAACGTAGATGCAATGGGTTACCTAAGGGCCGGTTCTCACATGCACCGAAGCACTGATATAGCGCTACTCATGTGTCGTTAGCTGCTCACGTGTCGTCTGCCATGAGCAACAGTTTGGACGGTGCGATACAAAGCTGGGGAACGCTCTCGTTAGTAGGCGCTTAGCACGAGGTCAGCGCTATTCTTGTAGCGATCTTCTGCATGTGTGAACAGGCCTTTAGAGTGTGTGTAAGACATATATTCTTCATATCTTGAATGTGCTAACTCTATATTTGAGCCTATCCATAATTGTATCTGCATTCTGTCTAAAACGTTTATTTTGATTTTGACATTTTTGTCTTTGACAGAACGTTTCTTCTCACATGAGCTTCTTGAGCCCAATTTAAGGCAATACATCTTGTCTTTCACTACTACGGCAATATATAAAGGTGTTAATACCAAGTGAGAGTCCAAGGTACCGAATATGTCATGTGAGGTTAGTGACAATAAAAAGCTGTACAAAGAAAATTTTGTTCAAGAGAACTGTACGGAGATCACAATAGCATATGCCGTGCTAAAAAAACCTTTTTCTTGTTAGTTATATGTTAGATGACAGTGCTGCCCCTTTCTGATGTGTCACAAATAACTCGGTGGCATAAAGTGTTCTACATGTTTGTTTAAACTGTAAAATTTACAGTCTAGAAGTTGTATTCAACAACGTTCCTCACTACAAATGTATTTAAAGATCTGAGCACCCTCTTATGCATGACAATGTGGCAAACATTCATTTTTTATGTGCATCATGATTTACAAGGTCTAGGTTTCTGCACTGATTTATTGCATTTATGCTCAAACCGGGAGGGGTACTCTCTGTTATGAGTGAAAATATAAACATTCCTTGAAATCAAAACTTTTCAAAACTGACACGAAGAGTGAGATCAGGGTTGTGTCTTAGATTATCCTCCCTTTACCTTATCTGTAGTTTACTCTTTATTGCATTTGAAACATTTAGTCCTTTATATTATGTTTATAATTTTTTTTTTATATCGGAGGTGCTTTCGCAGCACACATCGGGGTTGTATTGGTCCTCAAATCACAAGCCTGAAGCTCATGAGTGGCCATGAGTCGCAGTTTAATCTAACAGCTGGTGGGGCACCTTTTTGAGATAGGAATTTATAATTGTGATACTTCGACTAGAGTTCAGCTGCTGCGTGTAATTTTTCTAGACGTAAATACGTCCTACAAATTTGACCAGTTAAGTATGTACATCTTGCCACTGCTGTAAGTGCTCCACGAGGAAGTCGGACAAGAAAGTATCGTTGTGCAAACACCACGCTTGCTCGAAACCGCTATGCTGCTATACAGAGTCGCGGACATCCAGAGTTCCCATTAAGCGACAGCTCATACTAAATAGTTCTTATATTGTCATCGCCAGAAGCGAGTATTGCTAAAGTGCATTTGCAATTCTAGCCGTTTGCAAGAAGCAACCTGTGTGCTTTTGATACTTATAATTCCTGTCTTGTTTCTCGCCAGAGGTAATTTGTGCTTTCTATTATCGTGTAACTTTTCATAAGGCGCGAACATGCATTTATGGTTATATCCTTATTTATGGCAGGAATATTCTATTAAACTAGAAAGCGTAGGTTTAAATGTTTTATTTTTATTGTTCTTTAACAAATTGCTAGCATCATGTTGGTAGGACAACGTATGTTCCAACATCTACCAGGCACACCAGCCAGAAGTGGGACTGTCCATGTCCTACAGCCCATCCGAGGTATTGACAAAAACTGTCGAATTCACTTAATCCTAGTTCAATTGGCCGGATAAAACAAGGAGTAGCATCCCACACACAGGCGGATAATGCGGAGAGAGTAAATAAATCTTGTTCGATGTCCTTGCGCTTTGTGGAGCACCAGCGGCATCTCGTCCTTTTAGAATTTTACTCGTCGCAAACCCAAAGCCAACGCTCGAGCCAACGTTATTAGATTAGCTCAGTTACGGAACTGCTCATTGACGCTGCATACACGAACAGTACCCCCTCCCCCTCTCACTCACCACGACTCGCCCGGCGTCGCTCGACGCGCCGCCGGACGGCTGCTTTGGTAACTGAATCGGGATACGTTCGTTTCAACGTTACTAGAAACGTAAAAACAAACGGAAAAAAAACTCTTTTTGTAGTAACTTTTATTGGAGTTTAGTACAAAATGGGGGGCGCGTGATGTTTTCTGAAATTTTTAGTTTGCAAGGTTTTGCAGCACAATTATATTGTTTTTATACAACCATGCCTCAGCGATGATTTCAGGTAGCGCGTCCCGACCTGGGTGCATTTTAGCTTCGGTAATGTGTCGCGGCGCGGCCGCTGGGAAGACGGCGGTGACATCCCTGTAACCCTTCCACCGTATCTGTTTCGGCTCCGAAATGGCCGATTGAAGCCAAAATAGATGTCACGTGCAGTTCCTCGAGTAACCGCTGCGGGAGAAACGGCGGCGTTGTGGTCGTCATTTGGCGCTGCAGCTGTGCTCTTTGGAACGCACCGTTATGAAATAAAACTATAGATGGCGCTTCGAACGACGCCAGGCGGATTGAAGTGAGTGAGGGCAGATACCCCCCTCCGCGGGAGTTCCACAACTGAGGTGATCCATACTTCGTCTCACCCTACGATGGACTAAAGGCAGAAGCTACGAACCGCCAGATCCAATCACGAGCCACATAGTCATTGTGTGGTATTTCGCTTCGAAGCCCGTATCGGTGCCCACGTCTCGGATCACTGATGGGAATGGGCGGACAGTGGTTCGGATCGAGCAATGAGTGACTCAACAATTTCACATTGCAAAGAAAGCCACGGCTTACTGGCTCATGCAGTGTCGAAGCTATAAAAATGACGCAGCGTTTTTGAATTTGGAGCATTATTGGTCCAAACCTAACCAATGCTAAGCGTGTCATAGTTTAGCGTGGAACGTGATTGGACCTGGCGGCCCGTGGCTTTGGCCTTTAGTCCATCGTAGGATGAGACCAAGTATAGTAGCGTTGGCACGAGCTGAGCGGGCTCACGCCGCGTCTGAAGACGCTCGCGTGCCCCAGCCTTAGCAGTGCGTGCTGCCACCCAGTCGCAGCTGAGACGGTGTTCAGGTAAGTTGGCCCAGAGTTGCCTATCCGACCGATATCATCTATACCTTGCAGCGAGGCCTGACAAATTACAACGTCTCGGTGCAATATAACAAATGAACCACTTTGTCTTTATGAGAAAGTAATACTACTTTTTACGCTCATTCCTCGTTTGTTTAAGAGCATCAGGAACAACATGGGCAGCTCCCTTGGCATTCAGAAAACAAGGACTTCATTCACAAAAAAAGTACCTGCTGTGACGTGCTCTAAAAACAAAGCCCAAATTCAAGTACATGTTTTGAGCCTTATGCCATCTCGTAGAAAGAAAAAGAACTGAGAAAAAGCTGCATAGAACATTCATAGATGGCGCCACGGAAAAAAGTGGGAAGTTGTTGCCCACGAACCTAAAAAACTCTCTATCAAACCCGTCCTCACAGGTAGGACGATGTGTCCCGCTGTCCAAAGTTAGTTGTCAAGAAATTACGAATATGTTAAGGTATCTTTAATTGTTATAATCCCGCAATATCACTAAATTAATTACACTTTTTAGGTTACAGGAAGCAACTTTGTAATATATTTTAATATTTCATTTTATTAGCGGAATAAATATTTATAAAAATTAGAAACTTTGCTATTGGAAAAAAACAGTGTTTTTGTGCATATCTGTAATTTTCGTCCTTTGGGTGGCAACAGTGTTTTTTACTTCTTGCCTCGCGAACTTGTATTGATGTCTTTTCACATCTATTTGTACATTTCAAATAGTGTTGCTGTAAACACGAACTGACAGCGCACATAACAAAATGATTCATAACAGTTTAGGGGCACCAAGAAAACAATACTGCATTATTTTATTAATTTTGCTTGAATTCTGGTCATTCGCAAGTGTTTAACAATCCTGGATCTTTGTAATGCTAGATCCTTGAGTTTATTTCGAAATAAAAACTTCATTACGAAGCGTGTGTCAAACACTGGCAAGAGAAATAATCCACAATTAGTTTTCGAGACGTTACGACATGATTGTATGCGCTTTCGCCTGCGTAATTACGTTATTAGAAAAACTGGATAACCTAATTATGAGGGCGAAAGTGGAATACAAGCACATCATAACTTATCGTATTTTGGGACAAGTCGCTACGGGTGGGGGTGACGTAAGCATAGAGGATCGATGATGAATCATGATGGATGAGATCACGTAAGCATGGTTGATCCACTATGCTTACTTCATGCCACCCATTATGACTTGTCTTATGATACAATATGTTACGATGTGCTTGTATGCCGCTTTTTTCATCATAACTACGTCATTTATATTTTAAAATGTGGTACCGTCAACTTGAGCTACGAAGATTCACCCAAACAGAGTCTCTAATTAGTTACTTTTAAAAGTTGAGTCCGGATCTTTAGGCAAATGCCTATTCTGTTCTTTTGGTCCCTATCGTGCCTTTTCTATATATGAGCACGAATCATGAGATAAGAAGTGTTTTAAGAGTTGTTTTATAGTGCCTATAAATGCCTATTTCGGCGTTTGAGCCTAAATGAGCGTTTCCCGCCTATAAATGCCTATTTTGATTTTTTTTTTTTTTGCTTCGGTACCCCAAAATGATTTGTTCTGTTTAGTTTCAATGTCAAGCGAACTATTTTTCATCTTGCTGCGACGCATGGCAACAGGCTGCTCCTATCTCTGTCCCAAGATCCACCACAAGAATGTTTGTTTTTTCTTCAAAACTGTAAGCCAAGGCGCAAACGACGCCTTCCTTCTAGTAGAAGGCCCTTCTCGCCCTTCCCCACGCATCGTCCTTCTTTTCTTTCTCTCCCTCTCGCCTCGCCCGAGAGAAGCGGTTTTTTTTTTTGTCTTAACATGTCTGGACATTGTGGAGCCCGGGAGTTGTGAAGTCCGGGTCTGGATGCTGCTGTACTCCGTTTCACCCTAAATGGACCTTAGTGGATGCTGGGAGCGTCCCAGCCAGACCTGCGCTGAGAGAGTCTCAGCGTGTCGCTCCGGCCAGCTGGAGTTGTACTGGATTGGCTGGGATGGCTCGTCCTATTCGCTGCAGTTCATTGGAAGATCGAGAAACAGAGCGTAATGCCCACCCAAAAGTTTTTTTGTTTTTTTTCAGGTGTGCGAGCGTGTGTGGTTGTGTGCGTGTGTGTATGTGCGTGTGCGTGTGCGTGCGTGCCAGCCTACATGTGAGGTGAAGGAAATAGGAAGCGCGTTGTTTGCTCCTTTGGCGTGCGCGTCGGTCTCTAACGTTATTGTGCCCGGTGGCCTGTGGTTTTCTGCTCTTCGCTTTCGCTTCCAGAAGCTTCGCGACAATGCCAAAAAAAGAAGGCCCAGAAGAGCGTGCTGATTCGGCAATGGACCCAACATTCCTTTTGCTACTCTACCGACGGGGATATGGTCTTCTGTCAGCCGTGAGCCAAGCAGGTAAGAAGACACCCTGAGGTACCTTGTTGTTTCGGAGAAAAACCAAAAGTTGATCGAACGACGATTTAGCGAATCAATACGAAACCACGACGTTTCAACGAATGACGCTGTAGCGAATGGCAGCTTCGTTTCCCCTGATCGACAGCAAGGGATAACCGCGCCAGTTTAAAAGCCTAGCTCGTTACCGCCGAAAATCAGTCTATTAGCTAAAATGGCATTTGCAAAAACGTTCGTCCGCTCAAATATTTTCTAATCGCTAAAACGTCCATAGCTCATTTAAAATGAACAAAGAGAAACACTCGCACCTTTATTAAAGAGATGATATAGATGTATTAATTTAATAAATGGTTTATTCATCTATGGGTTGGTGAAGAAGTTTTTTGCGCAAAGTCCGCATGCCTCTACAAAACAGTGTCTCCCCTCACCCCCCCCCCCCCCCCCCCCGCGTCTGAGACAGGCACATACATTTGTAATACAGGAGATTCCTGAATCCTGGCATGACCCTCCAAAAACACAGTAAGTAATCTTTTTTTCAACGGATACCAGTCAAGCACAATATTTTCGAAATCTATTAGCCCTGAGAACGAACACAACCGTTGCTGTAGTTCCAGCGTGCTGATTGGCTGCGGTGTCTCGCCGTTACGTCACAGTGAGAAAAGCGACGTTGCTCCCGTGATATGAGGATCGCACGAATTAAACTGTACGCACGGTATTTAAATACCAAGCAGAGAGAATATTCGAAGTTACCATCAGCCATATTACCGGGCCGTTCGCAAGGTGACTCAGGAAAAAATTCCGTGATGTCCCGGAGAGGGACCACCAAAAGGAGTCACACAAACTTCTTGACGCTAATTGACAGTTTAATTAATAAATTAACTATACTCAGTAAAGAGACAAAACGCACAATGTCTTTCTATCGGATTACTGATCTCCAGTACGTGCTTGTTGCCTCCCGTCATGCTTTGGATGGGCGTGTACAGTTGAAACCCACGTTGGGGGTGAGGCAACTGAAATACCCCTTA
Organism: Ixodes persulcatus; assembly: GCA_013358835.2. Taxonomy (NCBI): domain Eukaryota; kingdom Metazoa; phylum Arthropoda; class Arachnida; order Ixodida; family Ixodidae; genus Ixodes; species Ixodes persulcatus. The sequence goes on from JABSTQ010009776.1 coordinate 1,473,702, forward strand.
TCTTGCGCGACATAATCAGCAAACCAACTCTAAAGAGATGAATAGCGTGCAGCATTTCACGATGCCCCCCCTAAACAGCACGCACCCAATTTGGACACGAGTCGTAGTTCACCCAACACCCCTGCGCCCTGTTACCTAAGCGGCAGATAGTCTCGCAAGAGTTAGCTTTGGCAGCGGAGCGTATAGCAGCTGTGTGCTCTGATGCTAAACTAAAACCTAAAAAAGCTTGCACAATGAGTAGGCTTTTTCACTATTGTAAAACACTTATATATGTGCAGTGTAGTTATATATAGAAGTACTAGGAAGATATTACTCAAAGCCATTTTCGCTCAGGAGGGCGCACTACGCTTTTCAACATATCGTTATGTTGTTTCTTCACAGATTCCATGTGAGAAGTGCCATCTCGCAAAACACGAAAAAAAAAAAAACAGCCGGACATCAAGCTAACACAGAACGCAACGTGCCCTCAACGTCTAGGCAGTCATTTGTGAGAGAGAACCTCAAGGATCGAATGAAGAACGCATTCTACGCAGACTTGTGCAAAGCTTTAGTCGCCGCTCATATTCCTTGGGCGAACGTGGAAAACCCAGTTTTCAACAAATTCTTACAAAAATACTCGAGTCACACTGTACCGTCGGAGTCAACTCTGCGCAAGAGCTACCTGCGGCCCATGTACGAGGAAACACTGAAGACAATCAGAGATGAACTTGGAGACTCGTGCATTTGAGTCTCCGTAGACGAAACGAGAGATATGACTCACGCTTTGTCGCGCAGCTTGCAGTTGGGAAGCTTGTAGCAGACGAGAGAACAACGCCTTTTCTTGTGTGCTCCAAGACGCTAGATAGAACAAATGGGAAGACCGAGCGTACTTTGTCAACGCGTCCTTGAAGATGCTACACCCTACTGGATTGGAAGACAGCAGGGTTTTACTACTTTACACGGATGCGGCGACTTATATGCACAAAGCTGCCCTCCTCCTGGAGGCATTCTACTCGCGAATGTTGCACGTCAGCTGCATTGCTTACGGCATATACCGCATTTGCGAAGAGCTATGAAAACACTTCAAGCATATAAACGACCTCGTTGCTGCTGTGACGGCTGTGTTCCTTAAGTCACCATCTCGTGTTTGTTCATTTAAGGAACTGCTACCAGGGGTGCCTCTTCCACCAGAACCCATTGTGACGCGATGGGAAACGTGGCTTAAAGCTGTAGAGTATTACAGTACTAACTTTGCTGGTGTGAAGATGGTCATTAACGGGGTTCGAGTAGACGATAGTGTCTCAGTCAGAGAGGCTGAAGATATTCCTGCGCGAGGACACTTCAAAGGCGACCTGGCGTATTTGTGCTCCAATTTCACGTTTCTGGCGGACACAGTCAAGAGCTTCGAAAGTGCTGGCGAAACTCTTGCTCGGAACATCGGATTCATTTCGAACGTTCAAGAACGAGTCGACGCCGCCCCGCAGGACCCGCTGCCCCGCTGCTGTTACAACTTCGTTTAAAGCTTCAGTCCGTCTTGAGCAAAAATAGTGGGTTTTCTGTACTCAAAGAAGTGTCAAACGTCCTCACCGGGGAACACTCCAGGGTACCAGAGGGCTGTGGAAGCATTGAATATTCCTAAGTACAAGTACGCCCCACACACATCAGTTCACGTGGAACGCTCTTTTCAGCGTACTAACTGGTTCTAAGCGACAAGAGGCAAAAGTTTGAACCCAAGAATCTTGAGATGGCGCTTGTTTGCTATTGATTTCATAATTTTTACCATTGTTTCTAGTTAGACAATGTACAGCATGGGACAGCCTAGTACCGGTGTGGGCTTGAGTCGAGTATTTTGTTTTTCAAATGTTGGACAAATTAATTGTAGTTACTATTGTACCACTTTATTCTGGATTTCCCTGAATGGCAGAGGCCCTAAATGCTTTCAAAAGCACCCAGTGAATAGAAACGGATTGCGCCTATAAATGCCTATTACGAAACGTTTAGTGCCTTTTATAGGCGCCTAAAAGTGGCTTTTTTAGTGCCTAAACATCCGGCCTCTAGTAATTAGTTACTGTTACAGATACCTTGTCAGAAATGTATTTAGGTTATAGTTATTTTACTTAAAATATAAGTAATGCGTTACATTTACAGTTACTTCGTAATACTAACTTAGTTACTTTCAAGATACTTTCGTTTTTTTTAAATTTAACTACGAAGACATTGATGACAACACACAATAACTACTATTTGTATTTATATGAAACTCTAAAAAACTCTGATTTCACTTTTTTGTAATATATAATATAACCGTTCCCCGACTTTCTTGAATCAAAGCGTTTGCTGCTTTCATATAAGATGGATTAAATAATAAATTATTTAGTTTATATAACACAGCAGCAACTGCATTTAAAGATATTATCAGTTAACTTTCCCCTTTTTATGTACATCCCTTTCCTTGCTAAAGAGGCGCTCAAAGGGTGCACTGGACGGCAGTGCAGTATTCAGGCATAAAAAAAAACAAAAAAAAAACTTTCTTAATGGTGAGAATGTTGTTCAGGCTGGAAAGCGCTGTCAAGTTTCAGCCTTCCATCGTTCCATCTCTATGCCTAGTTTTAGTGTCAAGAAATGAAAGTCAAAACTCACCTCAAGGTGCTGGCAAAGTTCGGAGGAAGCGGACATCCCGTCTACGTAATGCTTTTTTGCTGTATTTACAGCGAGCAGTGAAGTTATCGCCACTATATTTGGCAAGGTTCAAGTGCAGTCCATAGCCGTCCCACGGTAACATATGCCATTCGTTGCTTAGCACAACATCTCGTTTAAGTGATGACAGTTAATTATAACCAGCGATTTTCATACTTGCGCGCCATGTTCCCTCTTCATTCCCATTTGTATTAAGAACACACTTATTTCCCTCTCTCGCCTGACAGGAGAGGGAGATGCCGGTGAACAGACGGGTTCATTACCATAAGAGAGAGAGGGGAGCAGAAGGCTAAATCATTTTGAACTGCATAAAGTGTTAAAGACCGCGTATAAAACACGGTGTTGCGCCGACGCTGCGACGTTCGCTGCGGCTGTTTCGACGCTCATTCTTTATTTGGTTTCTGCCACGAGTTCACCCATTAAGTCTTTATTTTCACTTTACGCTCGTCGAGCCCCCTCATCCGCGACAATATGCTCCCATGGTTTAGAAAGCGTTGAGAGTTCAGGGCACCCTGCAAATAAAATAAGGATGCTCTATCATATTAGTAGGGTACCGTGTTTTGTGTAAATACCGGCGAACCCGGGTATTATTCCCATGCCCGTTTTATCAAAATCAAAGGAAACCTAAAAAAAAAAAAACTGAATCGGGTAGCCCTTAATGAGAAAACACCGAGTTTCATGGGAGGAGATCCTTATGTATAGCTTTGTTGGGTTTCAAACGGGTCTTCTATTGCCTTCGAAATACGCCCATATAAGCACCGATTGTTTTTAGACAACACGAAAATTGGCACCGAAAAGCACCGAATCTGTGTGAAAACGAAATACCAAAAAAAAACTGACCCAAATTTGAAGAAAATGAAATCCCAGAAATGCGGAACGATACTTGCACGCCATGTGCACAAGCATTCCGTTAATATTTTCTTACCTTGGAAGGTTGTTTGGTTTATAGAAACTTACCACTTCGCTTTAACCGGATATGAAGTTTTTGACCCAGTTAATGGCGTACAATATATACCGAATGTCCGCCGTTATGGGCCCCCTGAACAAACCTGTGAAGTAGCGAAATCTGAAATTAAGCCCTTGGCACATTGAGGTTAATACCACATGTTAGAGGACGTCTAGAGCAAATTCGAACTCAAAATGGCAGCACTATATAACAACGCTCGCGTCTAATGCTTGCACGATCACATATGTGTGTTGTTTAATGTCCTGCAGATATAACCGAATTACGAAATTAAAAAAAAAAGTTACAAAAAACTGTATGGGACCTTCATGGTTGCGAGTTATTGGGCTACTGATTCAAGTTTGACGGATACAACGCACGGACAATGACCGGTGCAGTTTGAAGATTTTGTCTTATTTTACAACAAATTTATGCTGGTCGGCAAGGGCAAAATGTCTCATATATGATAGACCTGACAAGTGTTTGCACGAAAAGTGATCAGCATGACAAACATATTACACACACGTTGCGCACATAACGCAGTTTACGCATTCTGATTATTAAAAGAAAGTTAGCGTAATTTTCCTAATTATTCTATTGTTGCAACAAACTTTTATTGAGCCCAGCTATTATGCAGTGACTGCGTGTCCATGGAATGGTCACTCTTTTTGAAAATAAACCGGTTGGAATTAAAAACAAACACCTATTTTAGTTGTGATTGCCAGCTCAACTCTTCGAAAAACCACACACCCTTCAAGTTTTTATATTTGCTTATGTAATGGAGGCACCTTATCAAAACCAGATAGTTGATTGCTTCAAATAGTATATGAGGTAGCAAAACGTGTTCATTAAACGGAACCGGCCTTCCTTTTGTAACATACTTGTTTTGTTTTTGTGAGAAAATTTGCGTGTGAGAGAACGTGACGCACCATTGAGCGCAACAGAAATAGTGAATAAAACTATAAACTGTTGAAAATTTTATGCTCAATGTACGCAAACTGGTGTAATGTTGAATTAAACTAAATTTATTTGAGTTTTTATTTTAACGAAAGAAATGACACCTGGCTTCTTGAGAAACTCGATTATTATGAGGCATTTTTCGGTCAATACTTGAGGCATCTTAACGATAGGTTTTCAAGATTGCACTCTTTGTACAAAGTACGCCATGTTTTATGTACTTCCCAATACTATTTTATGTTATTTTTCTGTTTTAAGCGTTCTTTCCCGTGCATACAAAATTATAAAAAAGGTCAAAATTATGCCATCTTACGTGGCAATTGAAAACGACAATATCGTAGATTTTGTATTTTTAGACTTTATCTGGCGGAAAATCTAGAACTGCAAAAACATGTTGCATTACTTTGTTTTACATATAAAAATAAATTTTCATCTTTTTCTATTTTGCAGTCAAATACCGGTGAAGGTTTTTGTTTTTCTTTCTCATGTACTTCGGAATTAAAAACAGCGCGAAAAGACGAGGACCAGACGAAGAAGAAACACAGACGCAGCGCTGACTTACAACTGAGTTTATTGAACGCAAAATCGCAATATATACTTGCGTTGTCACGAACAAAAGAGAAGAAAGAATTCAGCCCATGTAATACATCACCAATAAAAAAAATAAGAAATAGAAGTGCGCCATGACAGAGCCGTACAGAGTACCTGCTAAAAAACGAGCACGTCAGGGAACTAGAAAATTCATCTCTTTGCCTGATAGGACCACAGAAGGACTGCTCACACATGCTGCACCCAACCTCGCTATCTCAACAGCCTCCAGCATTTCACGAGTAGGCTTGAGGTTGTTAAACGTCATAGGAACCAGCTAACTCGTGAAATTCTGGAGGCTGTTGAGATAGCGAAGTTGGGTGCAGCATGTGTAATCAGTCGTTCTGTGGCCCTATCAGGCAAAGAGATGAATTTTCTAGTTCCCCGATTTGCTCGTTTTTAGCACGTGCTCTGTACGGCTGTGTCATGGCGTATTTTTTTATTTTTTTTATTTTTTTTTATATTTTGTTGGTGATGTATCACGTGGCTGAATTCTTTCTTCTCTTTTGTTCGTGAACGCAAGTATATATTGCGATTTTTTTGGTCAATAAACTCAGTTGTAGGTCAGCGCTGCGTCCGTGTTACTTCTTTGTCTGGTCCTCGTCTTTTCGCGCTGTTTTTAATTTCGAAGTATGTACCAACTCGCCCAAGCCTCAACTTTAGCAACTTTCTCAAGCACTTGTGGTCTAGAGTACCGCATGCCACGGTGACCGCACTTGGTGAAATTAAAGAGACCGTGCAACAATATTTTGGTTTTAGTCAAATAATTGAGAGTTTTTTTTTACTATATCGCTTGGGTTAAAGAACTGAAAACCGAATTTGACTGCGTGCGATAGTCCTTTCTAAAATTAAGAATCTCGAACAATTGACGCTGTGGGCGCCTCCAATCACTCTCAACTCTTACACCGTCTTCCGAGTCACGTGCTACCGGATGCACTGCGGACACTGAGTTTCAAGTTGGGTTCTCTCTCTGAGCCTCCCGCGCACGCGGCCTCTGCTTGCGATTCACTTGGCGAACTCCAGGTTTGGGCTGAGCCAACGAGGTAGAGGGGCTTGGAGCGATAAACCGGAATCACCGTTCCGCACATGGAAGTGGCGCCCCAGGCCACTGCCATTGTATGCAAATGTCATTAATTCTTCCGTGAGCAAACCAAATACGTGACGTCACAGAGAAGATGGCAGCACCCAAGCAGTGGCTGGCCCCAACTGTGCCGGAGCACTGGCAGCAGCTTGTCTGATGCATTGTTTGTTGTCGTTGGTCTGAGAGTCACAAGAAGCCGATCGAAAGCGACTTTAGAGTTCATCGTGGTCTTTCACGTAGGTATAACGTGAAATTATAGAGGAACGGTGGGCATTTCCCTGGCGATCGACGGGTATATTGTCTCAAAAGGAAAAATCGGCCCAGCATTGCTGGGATCTTGGATTGATTCGGATATTGCTAGGATAAATCATAACGTGATGTTTTTGAGCTCTCGTTTACCATCGTAATCTTCGAGGTCTGCAGTACCGCGTGTGCAATGTATTTTGATACTTAGCTTTGCTACGGAAATTGCGTGAGTCATGCTTGGAACTGTGCAATTGTGATGCCGCTTCCTTTAAATGACCGAAGCTCACTATCCTTGTGCTTCGCACCGTACAGCTACCTTTAATCTGGAAGTTCTCGTGCTGTGCTAGATGGTGGTGTGCTACATCCTAAATTGTTCTGGCGTAGACGTGCAGTTTAACTTTGCACAGGTGTTGCAGTTGGTATTGATTTCGCTGGTCTGCCGCACGGTTCGTCGACAGAAACGTTTCATCAACACTCGTTACGCAAATTGCAAGCTGTATGGACATTTCATCGCGAGAGGATCACTGGGGCGCGCGTTACCTGCCCAGCCAACTCGAGCACCCCGCTTCGTGGCGGCAGTCTGCAGCGGCTCATTACGAGAAAAGTGGTCCCACATCCACCTCAATTCAGTTCGTGTGCGGCAGTCATCAAAACACCAAAAAAAAGTACTCATTCGGACAGAATTCCACCAAAGCAATGCAGCTTCATTACTGGTCAGGCTAAGCTCTCTTCTGTCCATTTTGTTATATTGTGTCGGATATGCTTCATCCAGTCCTTAATTGTTTTCAATCTTTACTAGTCTGGAAAGTTCAAGGCCATGCTCGGCTGCCGTCGTGCGTTCTTATGGAGGTGCTGAGTACATTACCCTTAGCCATTTACTTCATAGGCACCCTGGCGGCTCCTCAGCCGAGTTGCCGAACTACTGGACACGAGTCGCGGACTGTCCCGTATGACGGCAGAGACAAGTCGGCCACGCGCCAGTCGCGCGCGACGCCTTGATAAGGTTGGTCAGAGGCGGTGCGCAAGGAGTCGGTGCCTGGACACAAGCACCGCCGGTAACACGTTGCTTCAATATCAGTGTTATTTATTGTCCTTTTGTTGTTCAATTGAATGTTGTTCAGTGCTGTTGAAACTGTTGGCTTCGTGAACGCAGCAATGCAAACAGACCACAATTGCGCCCAAGCGTGGTATGCTACACCCCTGCTGTAATCTCATGGGGTTTTAATTATTTTTCTTGGAAATTCTTTTCCCAATTTCAGTGTTTCCTACCGCCGTTCCGTGCTCCCGTGTCACATCCGCGCTGGTTGTACCGGCGTTCGTTCCTCTTATTGCTCTGTGACCGCAACAAGAGATTGCTCGCGTATGTCGCTTTGTCGGGGGTGTTCTTTCTATCTATGTTGCAGTCATGCCGACACCACAAGAGCACCAAGAAATGGCTGAAACTGCACAGATGAACCTTTTGGCGAAGATCAAGGCTATGTGCGCCTCTATGATGCAGGATCTGGATTTCATTCCTGGCCAGCAGAAGAGCCCGGCAAAGGAGCCCCGGCTACATTTGACAGTGCCAGTATACACGGGGCACGACGACGTCAAGTCAGTGCACACTTTTTGGGCGAGCCGCAAGCGTACCACTGTGCCCCCTGTGCCTCGGAATCCTTCATCGTGGACCGTATCGTGCCGCTTGCACTACAAGCAAGCGCTCGGTTCCTTGTTGGGGTCGCAGGCCCCTATCGCTAGCCTGGCAGACTTCCAGACAAGGCTACGAAAAGAGTTCCTGTCTGCGGGCTACGCGACGCAGATTCTCCGAGAACTCGAGGCATGGAAGCAGAACCCGAAAAAAAGTCGGGTCCAGTACGTTCGGGTCCTGCAAAAGCTGTTTACGAGAGCGAACCCCAATACACCGGAGTCGGACTGAGTAACTCGGGGTAGAAGAAAGTTCCACCCACACTTCATCAACCGCACCTTTGAGACCCTTCAAGAGCTAGCCCGGGGCGCCCGACTCGCCGGGGGAATCCATTCATACCGAGGAGAATTACATGCCGCCAACATGGAAGACATGAGGGGGTTTCAAGGTACGGGACTGCCATCAGCGTTGTTTCGGTTCTGCGAAAAACCTTCGAGTTCTGATTGAAAGCATTGTATAAGATCGGTGGCATGAACAGGTCCTGTGTCTTCACTAGACTCAGAGTAAAAAAGTTCAGATGTGGTGGTGAGCACTTTTTATGCATGCGAAACCTGTTTCCCTTCAGTGGCATTACTGAGTGGGTGCGTACGCCAGAGCACAAAATCTCTCACCTCGAACCGCAGATCACGTCGCCTGGTTGTACTCTTCCGACTGCTTCACTCAGGTTCCTTCAGATTGAGATTCACCCATTCGTGATTCAAAGAACGGCGTTCATTTGCCATAGAGGGCTGTTTGAGTTCACTCGACTGCCATTTGGTTTTTCTAACTCTCAAGCAAGTTTTTAGCGTTTCATGTATTTTGCACACGGGGACACGAAGTACGAATTTGTAATGACATACATGGACGACGTGGTTTGTTTCTCGAGAAGTACTGAGTAGCATCTCGATAAACTTAGCGTCGTAGTTGAGCGAATGAGTAATGCGTGCTTCAAGACTCATCCCGGAAAAAGCTAATTCGGCCACGTCAAGATTAACCTGTAAAAGAATTAAGCTGAGCTAATTGGTACATTTTTTACCTGGCCTTATCTCAAAATTAACTTTGGTTTCGTCGTGCAAAACGGCACTCTCCGCCCCAATAAAAAAAAGTTGCGGGCGCTAACGGAAATCCAGAGCCCACATAACGTAAAAAAGGCCTGCAAAGATAACTATCAATGATTGCATTCCACAGGTGTATTATTCCATACTGTACCGAGATATTCCAACCGCTCAATCACTTTTTTTTTAAATTGTCAAGTGGTGCTAGGCCGAACATTACAAATGCGAATTAACATCCCTTTGAAATGCCGTGTCTGACAAAGCTTGTTTGCAGCTCCTGAACTTGAACAAGAAGTTAATTTTGCAGACAGATGCAAGTGACTCTGGCATAAGTGCTCTCCTGCTACAGGAGTTTAACTGTGTGCTTCACCCAGTTGCTTTCAGGAGTCAGACTATGACTCCAGCCGAGCGTAACTACAGTGTCACAGAACGTTGCTACCTGGTCCGTGTTCGAGGAGCAAACCTCTGTCGGCTGAGTGTCGGACCTACGATGGAGGAACCATCCCTGCCCAGGCCAAAGCGGCGCTCCGGCAATCATCCCAGAGCCGTTCCACGGCGAAACCTACAGGATCGCAATCCCACAGAGCCAACTGCATTATCCACAGCGGAGGAGCTGCGCCTCAGTCCGCTTAGTGGGGTCTCTAAATCTGTCGGTTGGCACAAGAACGCGGGCAACTTTACGGGGAGAGGGCGGACGCTGACCACATCATACGCATAAACCAGTTCGACGAGTGCGAACCGAACAGGCCATTGCTCTCGCCTTGTAGTGTTGATTGAACCTGCCACACCAGTCCGACCAGAAGCGCCATCAACACCCTCACGCCCACAATGACGACACCTTTATCGACATGCCGGACAAAGTGTGAGGGGGGCGGGTGCAAGCATGTGCACCCTGGCGGCTCCTCAGCTGAGTTGCCCGTGAACGGAAAACGGGTGGCAGACTGTCCCTTCTCTTACAAACCTTGTGAACCCTGAACCAATTGCAATCTCGAGCCCAACAGAAAACTCGCAAGAGGAGCGAGTCCCACAACAGCGAACCCCGCAAATACACAACGAAGAAACCTGAAACCCGAGCCAGTCGCTCCTACGGGGAAAAACCTCAGTAATTCGGTCACCCGCCAGAAAAAACGAAATGGACTGTTCCAGCGATGACAAACCCGCAGCAGCTGACCGCGTACGCTGCCACCGTTGTTTGCGTGCTCGTCACACCTCGCGCTCTGACGCCCATTCACGGCGAGGTGCATGAGGAAATCACTGACTGAATTGACCAAAACGAACTGGTCCGCCAAAACGGGTGGACAGATTACCAGCACCTGCAGACCTATACTACTCGTGGAAGGAACTTCCAGGCACTGCATTGAGAACAACGAATCATTATTGCCGTCATGGGAAGTTTCAAAAATTGAGCTGAAGCACGCGTTCGTCAGTCTCATTCGGTCCAGGACACGGTCCCAACGAGAGCGTCACAACCTTCGTAGAGGATGTTTTGCGCTGATCAAACACCCGCTCCAACCCTCTTACTACAGAAGACAAGAAGTTGAGTATTCTTATGTCCCTCAGCTGAGGAACAACATATTCGACAGCCTTTTCCGAAACCCTCCAACAGCATAACAGCATTCAAAGGGTTCATCACCGAGGTTTGCAACATCCAATGTGAACTGCATGACTGGGCCCGTCAGTATAAACAACTCCCCAGTGTTCGACACTCGAGTCTTCAGCTGCAACTTCGACGCCAGCATCCGAGGCATCCGCGACATCATCAACGACGTTGTGCGGGAGGAGATCAGTAATCTACTTCCTGCCACCAGTCGCCAGGCTTTTATTTCAGTTGACGAGATTGTTCGGATATAGGTTCAACATTCATTTCAACCAGAGACTTCTGCGAGCGAAGCTACATGTGACAAACCGAGGACGACTAACGCCTCAATGGCATGACGACCGCCACCGGCTGTCCGTTATAATTCGATGACAATTCAGCGGGAAACACAAACTCCGCAGTATTTCCGATGTCTCGAAGAACAAGTCTAGAATCATCTGGTGGGCTAGTTGGGTAAACAGCACTAAAAATTGCGCAAAGACGACGGAGGGAAGAACGAGAAGACAGGAAAGAGCGCTAACTAACGATCGGCGTTTTATTTACAAGAGAGAAGAAGACGAAAAGAAGTGAGGTAATTCAAAGACAAAAAGGAAGATGGAAAAAGAAGAAGGAAGATAAAAAAGGTTTCGATAGGAAACAGAAGGATGCTTTTTGTAATTATATACAAAATATTATGAAGCAAAAATTGAAAAAGATAAAGAAAATAAAAAAGTTAAAGAAAATAAAAAATTAAAAAAATAAAAAGGGAAGAAAATAAGAAAATAAAAAAAAATAAAAAAGGAGAAGAAATTGGAAGGAAAAAAGAGAAGAAAAATAGTTCAGTGACAAAATGATGTGTAGGATGGATCATCAGGGATAAAGGCTGAGGTAAAACTGTTCTTTTTCTGATAAGGATACTGAAGGAGCACTGATGCAGGCGTCGCCTTTGATAGTATGATAGTATGGATAGTTTGGATAGTCATGTTTACGCATGAGTTGCCGGCGAACTCCTCTCTTCAGTTTCTCGATCTGCGGTTATCGTGTCTTGATGATCAGGCTTGCTGGATGTACTTTCCAAGATCAAGGAAAATGCTCTTACAATATGACTCTGCCCATTCAAAGTTAATCAAGAGAGGGATCGTAAGGAATTGTTTAAGTGCGTCCCTCAAGAAATCATGTGAACATACAGCCGGCGAGAGTTTTAATTCTCAAATTCAACGACTCACGGCATCTGAATATCCTAATTCGATTCTGTTCAATGTCGCTGAATTCATGATTACATCAAGTGGAAGACCAACAAGAAATAACTTCAAGGGACGCCGACCGGCTGTTGTGCCATACATACACCGCATTTCCCATAACTTGAAGCGGGCGGCATCTAAGTTTGAAGTACAGGTTGTAATGTCAGCTCCTGATAAAGTAAGGAGGCTATGCCCAAAAATCAACAACCAGCAGGAACAAACTGCAGAATGTACTGTAAAGCATCAACACCAATATGTCACTTGCATCAGCGGTGTAGTGTACGAAATACCGTTTTCGTGTGGAAAGGTGTATGTGGGACAATCCGGACGTTGTCTAAATGTCAGGCTAAGGGAACATGCCTTAGCGTTAAAGGGGTACTCCGGCAATTTCTTCATGGTCTCCGATTTGCTTGAAATTTTGCTAAACTCGCCAAACAACATCGCTAAAATAGTATCCCAAATATTAGGCCAAAATAAATTTTTTTTCACGAAGTTATTGAATTTACAATTTTGGTCCTCACCGTGTTTTTCAAACTGAAAGTCTCTACTGGCAACAACGAAAAAGTGACGTCAGTGGAAGGCAGGGGTTCACTTTTTGGGCTGTAGAATTTGTTCCCAACTGATTCCAAGCAGTTTCATGGTGTCAAATCAATACTTTGGAAGCTCGCTCCAGTACCCGCGCGCCAGCACAGATCAAATGATCGGCATATTCTATTTTTTAGACTGCTTGCTCGACTGGCAAGCCTGCCTGCCACTGACGTCACGGCACTGAAAAGTGCGGGTATATTTGAATGTTGGTTTTTGCACAATTTTCATTTGCCGATTTCACAATAACTAATATGAATTTCGTGATACTAAATAGCATACTGGAAAGGGTAAAGGCCGGGGAGTCAGAAAATATAGTTAGTTGAGGTAGCTCAAAAAATCGCCGGAGTACCCCTTTAATTAAGGCCATCTTCCGCGGGACATCTTGCGGTGCATGTAAGAGACAGTCTGTGTACTCCACTCTTCGAGCACACGAAAGACTCAAACGGTTTTCTGGTCAGAGGAGTAGAAAACTTTTCGAAGCACACGTCATACTATCCAAAGGCGACGCCTGCATCAATGCTCCTTCAGTATCCTTATCAGAAAAAGAAGAGTTTTACTTCAGCCTTTTTTCCTGAAGATCCTTCCTACACATTATTTTGTCACTGAAATATTTTTCTTCTTCTTCTCCTCTTTTTTTTCCTTCCTTTTTCATCTCCTTTTTTTTCTTTTTTTCTTTTCTTCCATTTTTAATTTTTTAAATTTTTTTTTATTTCCTTTAGCTTTTTTATTTTTTTTATCTTTTTCAATTTTTGCTTCTTAATATTTTGTATATAATTCCAAAAGGCATCCTTCTGTTTCCTATCGAAACCTTTTTTATCTTCCTTCTTCTTTTTCCATCTTCCTTTTTGTCTTTGAATTAACTCACTTCTTTTCGTCTTCTTTTCTCTTGTAAATAAAACGCCGGTCGTTTGTTAGCGCTCTTCCCTGTCTTCTCGTTCTTCCCTCCGTCGTCTTTGCGCAATTTTTTAGTGATGTTTACCCAACTAGCCCACCAGATCATTCTAATGCATTTTCTTTCTTCTACATTCGGCCCTTTTCCGTGTACGTGTCACCTGGACTCAGTTTCCTTCTATATTAATGTGATTGCTATGTCAACGTGATGGGAAAGGTACTACTCCTTCGCCATCAGGAATGGAGTTGTGCTACAAGTCTTCAGTGGGTTGTTCGGCTGGGCAAGGCCTTCCGCACAGCATTCCAGGAGGATATGCAGGATTGTACACTCGGAAATGTGGCGGCAAGTCCGGTTTTACAGAACAAGGCCTTTCTGGACACAGCAAGCAAGCTGACGGAGTTTCTCTGGTCGTCCTACGTGCCTCAACTCAAGAGCCTTCGAGCCCTAGGCAAGCAGCGCAGAGGCGAGTGCGTGACGTTGCTGGGGGTTCCTTCCTTACCTATGGAAATGCCTAAGGTTCTTCAAAAGGGTCCTAAATATTGCACTACGCCGAAGAGGGAAGGTGTACATCTATTGTCTAACATTCACGACATTGCGGCTAAGGTTCAAGAAGCTGATAGATCCCGCTGTATAGGGGATTGCGTCGACGTACTGTTAAGGAAGGGTCCTATCAGTGAATGCACAATGAAGATTCCTCGTATTGTAGAGTATTTCCAAGCGAATGATCTGAACCTACTTGTGTCAGGTAAAGAAGGAGGGTTTGTTGTGACATCTACGGTGAACTACCTAGAAAACGCTACAGTGGCCATTGCAACGAACTTTAACACGTTTCAAGGCTTTAAAACCAAGACACTCAAGGCTAGGGCGCTTCAATTGTGCCATAGGCTTGATCTGGAACAACTGTGAAAGTCCATCACCTCTGCCAGAAGGGACCATTTAGATATTTATTTATTTATTTATTTATTTATTTGGTGATACTGCCAGCATTCTGTAGAACGCCCAGGCAGGAGGTGTACAAAAACAATATTCAAGAACAAGCGGAAGCAGTACAAACAAACAGACAGAGCCACTACTCAACAAAGTGCGAGAGTAGGGCTTCACTAAAAGTATCTATTGATCTCAAATTTACAACACTTTCAGGAAGCTTATTCCACTCACACGTGGTTCTAGGAAAAAAGGAAGCTTTAAATAACGTGGTTCGACACAATGGTTCGACAAGTGTTAATTGGTGTTTGCCTCTCGTGGGCCTTGTTTCGTTAAATGAAGAGTAATCACAGAGACGCAGTCGCAAATTACCTTTTATCATATTATAAAGAAACTTCAGCCGATCTGTTTTTCTTCGGGTTGCTAAATCACTCAATCCCGATCTTGGATACAAATCTGAAACGGATGACATAAAACCATAACGGTTGTACACAAACCGCAGTGCTTTTTTTTGCACAGCCTCTAACATATCAATTGACACCTTTGTATGAGGGTCCCATACAATACATGCATATTCTAGCATTAGTCTTATGATGGCCTTATAAGCAGTCAGTTTAGTTTCAGGTGAACAGAGGTTAATATTTCGTTTCAAAAACCAGAGCTTCCGCATTGCTTTACGAGCTATAAACTGAATATGTGCACTCCATGACAAATCAGAGGTAATTAAAACTCCGAGGTATTGATATTGATTAACAGTCTCGAGCGGTACTTCATTGATAGAATATGTAAAAGGCAAAGGGTTGTTCTTCCGCGTCACGGTCATTTGAACGCACGTTTTACAGTTCAGAACCATATTCCATTTTATGCACCATGCATGAACCAAAGATAGACAATAATTTAATTCTTCTTGATCAGACGGGTTGTTTACCTTAGCAAATAAAACACAATCGTCAGCAAAAAATCGACTTTGTACATTGGGGTGGTGTATCTTTAAATCGTTAATAAAAATTAAAAACAAAAGCGGCCCAAGGACCGAGCCCTGGGGCACGCCCGAGAAAACGGGTGACTCGGGGGAAAAAACAGAGTCAACACTAACACACTGCGCACGGTTAGTAAGATAGGAATCGAGCCATCGTATAATGTTTTCGTTACTGATGATGAAGCGTAACTTATGCAGTAGTTTGTCATGGGAGACGCGATCGAATGCTTTCGCAAAATCTAAAAAGATAACATCTGTCTGTCCGCCGATATCAATGACAACCGCAAGTTCGTGTATCGTATGAACAAGTTGTGTTACAGTGGAAAAACCCCGTCTGAATCCATGCTGTTCGTCCTGAAAAAACACACCGCCCTCAAAAAATGTTATAAGATGTTTGAATACGAAGTGTTCAAGAACTTTACTGGCCGTACACAAAAGTGAAACAGGTCTGTAGTTTTCGACGCATTGACTGTCACCCGATTTAAATATTGGTATCACCCTAGCCTTTTTCCATTCATCAGGCACGTCTCCCGTATTGAGACTATGGCAATAAATCAAATGCAAAAACTTTGCCGACCATTCAGCGTATCTAAACAAAAAAACATTCGGAATGTCGTCGGGACCGTGGCTCTTCCTAACGTCAAGGTTAAGGAGGGCCGCAAAAACTCCCTCTTCAGTAATGCTGATGTCCGGAATCACTATTCTAGAACTCTCATAACTTGGAACTATTCCAGTTTCCACAGTAAATATAGACGTGAAGTACTCGTTGAAAGCATTTGAAATTAACTGCTTGTTATTTGTTAGAATATTGAACAATTTCATGTCCAAGAAAGAACATTTCTTTCGTTTCAAAAACCTCCAAAACTTTCAGGGATCACTAAGCAGATAGTTATGCAAGGTGATGTTAAAAAAACGGTGTTTAGCATTTTTAACGGAAGACCTCAACTGTCTGCGCAAAAACGGTAAAGACGAAATGTTTTTCCCGTTACCAAATTTACGAACTCGCCGTATTTTACGCTTCAAATGTAGAATGTCACGTGTAATCCATGGGTTAAACTTTTTCACTCTCCTAATACGCAATGAAACAAACCTCTGAATGCAGTGCTGAACTATACTCCTAAACCGTAACCACAATTCATTGGTAGTACTTGTAATAGGATCATACATATTGTAAAAAAGCGAATAACTTTCCTGCAGAGTGTCTAAAATATCGACATCATCCGCATTGTTAAAGTCCCGGTACCGCTTAATGTCGCTAGTAGTTGATAACTGACAAGCCAACGTTAGAGTGCATACTACTAAAGAGTGATCAGAGATACCTTCGACTATTTCGCACTGGGCACCTTGTCGTGCAATCTTAGAGGAAACAAAAACCATGTCATGAAGGCTTTCACTGGCATTAGTAACACGTGTCGAACTACGAACGACTTTTGTCATATTGCATGAAAAAGCTTTGTCAACCAACAAATGAGAGTGCTGACACTTTCGCAGCGGTTGCATATGATCCCAATTAATATGTGGTAAATTAAAGTCACCCGCTAGTATAACATGAGTGTAACGATGGTAAGATGCAGATATAAAGTCCTGTAGGGCCAGCAGGTGTGAAACGTCGGCATGAGGCGGCCGGTAAAAAGCACCTACAAGGATTGACGTCGTTGAAAAAAAGAAGTTTTACCCAAATCATTTCAGCGTCGAAAGTACAGCTCACAATAGAGCATGATATGCTATCTTTCACAGCGATAGCCACACCCCCGCCTCTCGAAAAACGATCTTTTCGAAAAATGTTGTAACCAGCAGCGCTCGTCCTGTGTACTTCTTTTCCTCCCGTCTCAGCGCTCGTCCTGTGTACTTCTTTTCCTCCCGTCTCAGCGCTCGTCCTGTGTACTTCTTTTCCTCCCGTTCAGCGCTCGTCCTGTGTACTTCTTTTCCTCCCGTTCAGCGCTCGTCCTGTGTACTTCTTTTCCTCCCGTCCTTGTCGTTTGCGCGCTGTTTCCTTTATTTCTAAGGAAACACCTCATCATTCGTCACTTGCTCATTAAGCCAAGTTTCTGTGACGACGACCACTTCTGGTTCGTATGTCAGAAAAACGGCTTCTAGCGCCGTTGCTTTGTTAAGCAGACTACGAGCATTCAAATTTAGGAGCCTAAAGGGGAGGATGCTCCATTTGACTGCGGAGGCATACTATCACGGCCTGGCGTGTCACTGCTCGGTTTTAAAATGCCAATAAATGGCCTGAACAACGAGCCCGCGGGCCACAACTCAGCATTTAGAATCTTATCGAAATCATTTTCACCTACTGACACATGAAAGGAAGAGTAGCTCTCGTGCTTCGTGGTTAACTTCGTACAAACACAGAACTGTGGACGAACTGCATTGTTCACAATGTTAGCAACGTCGTCACATGTAGTCGTCGGATGCAGTCGTGAAACAAAGAGTGCACGACGCCTAGGAGGCCTAGGAGCGGCAGACAGCTTACTGTTTGCGCCAGTTCCCACAGAAGGCTGAGGCCTGCGCTTGCGTTGAACGGTAATGAAGCCATCGGAGCCGTTTTCGTTGCCCTGTGCAGCCGGGCCGAGCGAAGTTACAGCGGAGTCGTTGTCTTGCAGATGTGGTTCATTCGGCTGTCCGGAAGACGGCAAAGCGCCTGAGTGATGGGCAGTGCAGGTGTCACTGTTCACCGATGCGGCCGTTGCCCCTCGCGCGAGCACGGTGGCTGACTTTGCGATTATCTCGCCGACGGAATGGTGGACGTTGCTTTGCAGCGTTGCTGCGTAGGAAGGCCAGGCTGGTTTCTGCTGCAGACTGTTTCGCAGTAATTCCGTGTTCTTGGCAAGATGCACTCGGAGAGACTCGTTCTCGCTCTTCAGAGAGCGTACGTCGGTTGTGAGAGTGTCAATTTTTTGGCACAGAAGACGTACCAGTTGTCGTAGCTCTAGTTGTTCGTACGATGCGGGTTCTTGCTGCATCTCCTGCGGCGTCCCGTTGGTCACAGCAGAGTCGTTACTTGGGGGGTCGGTCTCGAGGACTACACTTTCCGGGTCGTGCCGCTTCGTACAAGCGGAACACTTGAACGTGCTGACTCCCTTAGCAACAAGGAGATCGTAGTCTTCATTCCTGACGCCAACACACAAGCAGTGAAACGTCCGTGAGCAAGGACCAGAGCAGACGATGAACGGCTGGTGCTTGATGGGGGCGGAGCAGGACCCGCACACGTCCTTTCCGTGCGCCATCTTGGTTAGTAAATGTTTTTCACGGCCAAGACCCATAAGGTAGAATGTCCCTTTCGAGTAGTTGTGACGGAAAAAGGGTCTTGGCAGGGTATGATGTCACGATTCCTTCTATGTCATTTGTGTACCCTCCAACTGGACAATCCTTTTCTGGTGCTAAATTCTGAAGCGGTAATCCAATACCTGGAACAGAATGCTACGACGGGTCACTTCGGGTTCTCTCTTGACGTGGGAGATTTGTTTTATTCTATACCTCACAAAAAACTGTTTGCAGCTGTAAGTGAGTGTATCGAGGCCAATGGTTCCATATCTTTTCAGAACAAATCTGGAATCAAGGTGGAATCCTTCATAGAACTTCTGAGGTTGTTTCTTTCCGCCACTGTTGTCACGTTTAATGGCAATATGCATCTATACAAAAGAAGGGTATATGTATAGGTTCGTGCCTGGCACCTGTGTTATGTGGCATTTTTTTGGCCCAATGCGACCGGGCCATTGCTAACACACATAACTCCTGCCAGGTGTCAGTCATATTTTGATATGTTGACGATTATCTTGCCCTCCTCAAAGACCGACCTATTGAGAATGACATGGAGGTAACCGACAGCATGCGAAGCACCTTCGTGGAGCAAGCACAGGGACTCAAGTTTACGCATGAGTTGCCGGCGAACTCCTCTCTTCAGTTTCTCGATCTGCGTTTATCGTTTCTTGATGATCAAGATTGCTGGATGGACTCTCCAAGATCAAAGAAAATGCTCTTACAATATGACTCTGCCCATTCAAAGCTAATCAAGAGAAAGATCGTAAGGAGTTGTTTAAGTGCGTCCCTCAAGAAATCATGTGAACATACAGCCGGTGAGAGTTTTAATTCTCAAATTCAACGACTCACGGCATCTGGATATCCTAATTCGATTCTGTTCGATGTCGCTGAATCCATGATTACATTAAGTGGAAGACCAACAAGAAATAACTTCAAGGGACGCCGACCGGCTGTTGTACCATACATACACCGCATTCCCCATAACTTGAAGCGGGCGGCATCCAAGTTTGAAGTACAGGTTGTGATGTCAGCTCCAGAAAAACTAAGGAGGCTATGCCCAAAAATCAACAACCAGCAGGAACAAACTGCGGAATGCACTGTATAGCATCAACACTAATATGTTACCTGCATCAGCGGTGTAGTGCACGAAATACCGTTTTTGTGTGGAAAAGTATATGTGGGACAATCCGGACGTTGTCTAAATGTCAGGCTAAGGGAACATGCCTTAGCGTTAAGGTCATCTCCCGCGAGACATATTGCGGTGCATGTAAGAGACAGTCTGTGTACCCCACTCTTCGAGCACACGAAAGTACTCAAACGGTTTTCTGGTCAGAGGAGTAGAGAACTTTTCGAAGCACACGTCATACTATCCAAAGGCGACGCCTGCATCAGTGCTCCTTCAGTATCCTTATCAGAAAAAGAACAGTTTTACCTCAGCCTTTATCCCTAAAGATCCTTCCTACACATTATTTTGTCACTGAACTATTTTTCTTCTTCTTCTCTTCTTTTTTTCCTTCCTTTTTCTTCTCCATTTTCTTTTTTTCTTCCCTTTTTATTTTTTTATTTTTTATTTTCTTTAACTTTTTTATTTTCGTTATCTTTTTCAATTTTTGCTTCATATTATTTTGTATAAAATTACAAAAAGCATCCTTCTGTTTCCTATCGAAACCATTTTTATCTTCCTTCTTCTTTTTCCGTCTTCCGTTTTTGTCTTTGAATTACCTCACTTCTTTTCGTCTTCATTTCTCTTGTAAATAAAACGCCAGTTGTCAGTTAGCGCTCTTTCCTGTCTTCTCGTTCTTCCCTCCGTCGTGCTTGCGCTATTTTTTAGTGAACCAGTCTAGATCCCCACTGAACAAAGCACATTGAGGAAGACGGAGGTGTTGCAAACGGCCGACCGACGACCAGTCTGCTACCACTGCGTGAGTCAGACACCTTTACCGTAGGTGCCCTTACCAATGAATGGGCCTGCGAGGGTTCGTGCCGAACAACCCTCGGCCACAATCTCGAGGAGCGACAGCGGGACATTGAGAAGAAACTTCGAATGCGTTTGTTTCTGGTGCCGACACTATCCCGAAGATCCTGATTCTTATCACCTTGATATCAGGTAAGCACGACACATGCTTCTACACTAAGCACAATAAAGCAGCAGGTGTGCGGCAATGCAACGACTGTTAATTTGGTGTCGGTCGTCCTCCAAGTGCAATACTATTTTGCTGACACCAAATATTTGTGTCCAACGCACGAAGCACGTGATTCCCAACTTTGAGGGAGGATGCCGCTAAGTGGCTTGAGGAAGTAGAATGTTTGGTCGTTCCTTATAAACATAACACCAAACATTACCCTACTCCACTTCACACGAGACTTACACACCTTTCAGTGGTCGCGGTGTCTAGGAGAAATCGCCATTCTCTAAGAGAAGTTAAGCGGCTTGGATAGCAAAATTTTTCGCCAGCCATCCAGTCAACGGTGGAGAAAAAGGCATAGCAAGTTTAACAATACATGACCGAACTTGATACATTGACGCAAAAAACTACCAGAAAATTTGCGGATTAGACGTCAGCCATGGAGCTTCAGTGCATCAGATGTCAATGGCGGCACTGATCAATAAATAAATGTAAAGACTTGCTAACTCTGATCTAAGTTCCAACGGGGCAAATGAACTCTTTTATGAAAGTTAGTAGTGAACTTTCTTTCCGAATGATTCGTGCGAATGCTTTGTAACAGTTCGCGTACACGTCAACGTAAACAAACGCCAGCTTTTCTTTTAAAAAATAGTACAGCTATCGAAAGCAAGCTTCTGCAATGAAAGCACAACATAAAACTGCCAACTTTTAGAATCGACTATTAGCAGAGCATAGTTAAGATTGCAGGGGCTTTTTTGCTAAACTTTTGTAGGGTTATTCGGTGACACAAAGCTGAAACAAATTCCCCTAGGACCTATACGCGACGTATAACCTTTCGCTTCGATTCTCAGACATTTGAAAGTTCAAACGAAGCTGGAAAAATACAAAGAATCTATGTTAGAAGTTATATCGTAAACTCGTTAATGAGTACAAAACGTACAAACGATGCAGTAATATGCGGTTACTTTGGTCTGAGAGAACTTCCCCTAGGCCCTACGTCCGACGTATACCTTTCGCATAGATATTTTTAGACATTCCAACGTTCAAACAAGGCTAAGAGAATGCGAAAATGTAGTGCTAAAAGTTCTAAAATTTATATCGATCCTCGAACACATCCCGGAATCCGAGCACCGCTATGGCGAAACGACTGTTGCGGTCTCACGGGTGCTTATATCCAGATGATCCAGAGCGTTCTTGCGACAAAAATGGTATAAAGTCTGATTTATTCATATATCCAAGAGGTACCTGCATCAGAGAGCACGAAGAAGCCTGAAATCGTCGGCAAGCAGCGCCACATCACGACTACCACGCCAACCGCGCACCGAACAAGCTCGCATCCACCAGCTCGGGAATGTGCCATCTTACCGGTGACGTCATGGCTCTTGTGAGGTCACGTGCGAGTAATCACTTTTGCGTACAACATGGTGAAAACCGGTGGGGTGCAACTTTTGAACGTCCGGTTTATCACTCTAAACCCTGTAACTCCTTGATCTGAGTTTTCTGGAGAGGAAAAAACAGCGGGGTTGGGGGGGAGGAAGCTCTAGCCTTTTCGTAAGGACGTTGGACTGACGTACAAGCAACGCGTTGAGACTCAAGGAATAATGCTTTTTAAACGCGTAAAGATGACGCAACTAAAGTAGAATATAGTAGGTAAAATACTTCAGCTTGTGTGAGTTGGTGGCTTATGCTTACAGTTCACAGCGCACAAAAACAGACACACTTCAGAAGTTCACTCACACAAAGAGACAACACTGACACTAAGCACGGTAAGTGTTTTCTTTGTGTGAACTTTTCAAGTGTCCTAGTTTTTGCGCACAGTGCAGTGTAATCGAATATTGTACAACTTTGCCGATGATATGAGGCTTTTGACGCATTAACTCATGTTGAAACGACAACGTTTTTCAAATATAACATTAGGTTGAGCACATAATGCCACAACTTGTAAGCCTGTTGTAAAATGCACCCAGTTTTCCGTCACGCTTTCTTTTCAATGACCGCCACTCCGCAGCTGCAAATCGCGAAATATTCCAGCTCTTTGGTTTGCTAATTTTCAACAGAATCGCGCTATTTCAAAATAATGAGGATGTTTTTCTGTCCCTTTTTTGTAAGATAAACAATTTAAAAATCAAGAACTGCAAATTCTTTCGAAGTTAAAAAAGCTTGCATTGCCTATTTGACGTGCAGAAACTACGAAACACTATAATAAAAAGTGTCAGACATTTTTATTATTTATGCAGTTGATTTGCCTCAGGAAAACAACTTTGCGGCGCGTTCGCTTTTTAGGTTGATGCACTTGCTTCAATATTTTACTAATTAATCCGTGTTTTGAGGGTGGAACCCTAGTTTAGGGAGTATGCTGAAAGCCACTTTGATTTAGTTCTCTTGGCATTGTATTGATCCAGTTCTATTGGCATACTCGGTTTCCCCTTATCATAGTGCAGAACATGCTACGAGTCATCTCCGCCAACTTAACGCATAACTTTACGACGCGTCACAGGCGCCTCCTTTATAGGTCACGTGGCACTCGCACTGGATTGGATTGACTTCGAAGGCTTCTAGCTTTATCTGCGGTCCGTCGTAAGGCAACATAGTGTAAAGGAAAGGGCGACGTAATGCAACCTTCTGATCCGGCCAGTTTTGGGCGTGATGAAGGCTGAATAACAGCAGGTTGTGTCTTTAACACAGTGGCAAAAGAGTTAATGCAAGGTAGCCTCATTGATGAAGCGTTCTGCTGCCGCATAAGTGATGGCTCAGGAGCTTTTAGCATCGCTAGTGCACATCGGGTAATGTTTACGCCGCGCAGTTAAAGCCCTCGTGCATTATTAAAAAGGGCTCTGTGGAGTGGTTATATTTCCTTTTTTCATAATTCCAGGTAGAATATCTTTCTTGGGTATAGAAGATCACATAAAAAATACGCGAATTAAATGAGAAAAGAAAATGTTTTTAACCTTTGACAGAGGGATTTTGTTTTTCGCTATTTACACGTGTCTGCAAGTTCATATCTTAGCAACCGTTTTTATAAATGCTTAATATCAATATGCTGTTATAGCTGTAGGCAAATTATGTACTTCAACGTTCGACCATTTCATATAAACATCTCATAAAATACAGGTCATCTAATTTACCGAAACGTCGTTCGAATTCGGATGTTTGATACTATTTTCTTATAGAACACACGTAACGTAACAAACAACTATTATTATTTTGCAAGACTTACCTGCACCGGATATTTTGTTAACTTATAGGCATCGCCTTGCGAGTTTTAAAATAGGGTAACCAAATGCTTCACGTAAGTAGAATCTTCGCCATGCGTCAATTCAAAATGCGGTTTGAGATCGGTGCAGGTGCCGTGGCGTCGACACTAGATTTTATGGACGCTATTCTAAATCTTCCTCGTGTCATTACTTAGCAGATTCAGTACCCAGCACGACCACACTAGCGGTGAGTGGAAATACGAGTGGCCACCTATTCATGGTACACGACTTTCTTTGGGCAACATTTTCTTTTAGGCAATTGTTGCGCATTTATTTCCACTATAAATAAGGAAATTACGTATGAAATATTAAGTTAACTATGTTGAAAAGACACATTTCGTTCCATCTTATATAAATAACAAAACAGCATGGTATATCAGAATCACTTCCTCATCGCTCGGGACAGACGTTTTCATAACAGGCCAGCTTCTAGCGATGCCTTGGCAAATTATTTAAAGTAATTTTCAAAAACTTCCACCATTCAAAATATTACCTGGAAAAAAAGTACTTACTGCGCAAAGAAAATAAATTTAACTAAGTACAACAGCCCAGTGGAGGGGGAGCGGCGAAGGGGGTGGGGGGGCCTGGCTTGTCTTCTTTATCCTCTCTCTGAAATCCCGCTTACGCTACTGTTTACTCTCACCCCTCTTCTTAATATTCCTAGTTACGCCGCCTCAACACCCTAAGGACCGGACCCGCGACGAAGTAAATTTGTCACAGAGAAGTTGTTTTTCTCACGCTGACAAAATATTTCACACACACAAGCAATAAGGCTCTTGTATGTATCTGTCTTCTAGCCGTCATTAATTCGCTCAGACAATGACCAGATGAGCGATACATCGTCTTCTCGCGTTTCTGTTGAAAGTTGAAATTTCCCAGTATTTCTTCAGAGTTTACAAATCATCAAATTATGATACAAATTAACAAAGCCAAATTTGGAGATGAAGTTTGAAGTCGAATGTTGAGCTTTCCTCAAAAATTACAAAAAAATCTTTACTTATATACTCAAAATATTATACTCTAAGCAATGTACAACCTTTGTAAACCTCCTTGAAGTAGTACTTTAAGCACTATGAACTTAAATTACTTCCCAATGCTGGTCCGTTCTAATTCTCACATGTCGCAATGGAAGTTTTGTTTTTAAATAAATCATTTCAAGCGTCAAAGTTCCCAAATTTGTAATCGTCGTGTCAATTTCAGGCGCCTTAGACTGTTTATATTTCAGGGAGTTGATCAATGCCGTGCATTTATATGTACATGTGCTTTAATATATTTTATTGTAAAGAGTGCCCCAGTTTCATAGTAATAAATCGAATAGGCGGTGTGTTTGTTTGTTTGTTGTTTGGGAACTGACTTGGAAAGCTTCTATTGCATTAGATTATATAAAACATTTCGACTTACCTCAAGGTCTTTTAGAAACGTCTCAACGTTTATGTTGTGCTTCTTTTCCAGGTCCAGTTTAAGATTCAATTGCAGAATAAATATGCCAGAGCCTTGACGTTAATAAATTAATCGCTATTCAGTTCTAAATTTTCCAAGGGTGCCCTTACCAAAAATCTCTGATAAGGTTAGCGGAGGACTAAATAAATTAGTGTAATGAACCAAGAAAGTTCAGCATGTGGCGGTGCAGCAAACAATCTTTAGCAACAAAGTCGTCGATCAGTCACTGGACATAAGGCGAATATATGAAAGAGTGGGCTCAGTATTACGCCACCCATTATTTTTAAACTGAAAGGTTTCTCAGTTCTCTCAGTTTCACGGCCTTCTTCGCGCCCTATTAGTTCTACCAGTTTGACGGTTATCTTGAAAAACTGCTCTGTTTTAGCGTTGTCCAACCGGAGAAATTGACGATTTTTGGGTGGTTAGTTTTGAGCGGTTTTAAGTAATGTACTTTCCGGGCTATAGTCCGCGGGCTATACATGTGTAAAAGTTAAAATTTCTGGCAGTGCGGACTAACTACGTGTGCGGACTATACAGGAATTTTGCGTTTCAAGATAGTTGATTTTGACGAGACCCGACAGAATTTGCGAATTAAAAACTACGTTAATCAGGCTTTATGTATATTAAAAACTTCTTTGTGAGCTACGAATGCAGACATCTGTCAAGGCGTGCCGTGTGTGAGAAGAGTTTCCTGCCATGTAAGTAAACCGTGCGGAATATACACCGGGTGGGGACCATCTAAGCAAAAACTTTCGTTTTCAGCCTAAATTCGCCCCTGCGGACTATACGCCGGCTGCGGATCGGTAAATGTGTTAATGTTAGCGTGTTTTAGAACTCAGCTCTTAGTCGCCCTTTTTCTTGTTTCGTGGCGTAGGCGTCCACGTAACTACGCTAAATTTAGCGGGAAAATTGAGTTCACGTGACCTCAACATTAGTTCAATTCGCCGCTAAATATGGCGGGAAAATTCAGTTTCTCATCTACATTTAGCGTACAAATTCAGTTTCTCCGCTAAATCTAGCAGAGAAACTGAATTTCTTCATAGGTGACGTGACACCAAGTCACATGACGTAATATTTTCTGCTAAATTTAACGGGGAACCTGAATTGGTGTTTTGGTCACGAGGTGTCAATTTTTCAGCTAAGTTTAGCAGAGAAACTGTGGGAGTGGTGGAGGGTATGGAGGAGGAAAAGGGGAGTGTACACAGCAGGAGGAGGGAAGTGTACGGAGGAGGAGTAGGAAAGGAGGAGAGGAGGAGGAGGAGAAGGAGAAATAAGAAGAAGGAGGAGAAGGATGGGAGGAGGAGAGTGTACGGATGATGAGGAGTAACTTTAAATTAGAGCTCCGCTCTAATTTAACGTTACAGAGATTTGAAACGACCTTGATTTTTTTTTTGCCATAAAAAGTTCTAAAGTTTCTTGTTTAGTCCGTAATAGCTTAAAAGTTCGCGAATAATCAGTGACCGTATCGTCGCTCTTGCTTAGTTTCAACAAAATCGTTGTCACCAATAGTAACGCTCCCTATGCCTTTCAGAAATTACACTAGCACACGGTGGACATCTTAAAATAATTTGTAGGTCAGTTTTTAAAATGAGCCGAATAAAAATATAACAATTCCAAAATAAAAAGAACGAGAGCGTGCAAATATAAAACTAAGTACTGGACGTCAAATGAGTATGTACTAAAATAAAATATTATTTTGCAAAGCACTTGTGTTAGATAGTTGAAACTTCGAACTTACACCAAACGTCGCACAAGATAGCGGAAGGATGATAATGTATCTTAGGAAATACGGAAAAGCATTAGAATATCGAGATCATGCAGTGCAAATTGCTAATTGCACAGAAGCGGTCTTAGAAAAAAAACATAATAATTTCAATGTATTTTATTTATTTATTACTCTGTTTCTAGATTTATTGGAGAAGTGAATTATGGAGCTTCATTCCTGCTCCGCATCTACAGTTTAGCGATTTTTGGGAATTCTTTTGGGGGTTTTTGCGCTGAAAACTTGGGCAGTAATTGCCTCATTTGACTCCATAACTGCTTCCCGTGTTCTACATTACATCACGTCCATTTTTTTTTATTATGCATGTCATTATCCCTGCAAGTTCTCTGCAAAATAACAGAGACGGTGGTGATTTTTACCAATGGGCTTGGCCATATCTTGGTGAATTGTCCCAGCCATTTTTTTAACATCGATATAAGCCGAGAGCATGCAAGGTTTTTAGTAGTATGTCACAGCCAGACTACTCTATTTATGGACTGTACTACGACTTGGTGTCTTTGGTAGGTTCAAATTAAAGGAAAAAAAAAACAGCTTGGAGAACGCTAAAATTTTGCGCTTATGAGTGGAACGCGAAAGCTAAACATATAAGCTCCCGTTCGTTCCCAATCCGTGCAAGCGTCTCTGGGTAGCCCATGGAATAAAAAAAAGTCTCTGCGTGGCCTGGTCAGTAGCGTGTCTGCCTCGTAACTAGAAGGGCCGTCGGATCAAATCGCGCATAAAATTCTTCCGATTTGTTTCTTTAAGGCAAATTGACTTTTCTTATCAAGTGAATTCATTTGAGACATGCGGCGACCTTCATTTCGCAATACATGCAATGTTTTAATAACTCGCATTCTACGCGTCACGTCACGTTTCACGCGAGCGTTGTAGGTTGTTTGAAATTCCCGCGCGAGGTCATATGGCGTTGACGTCATGACCCTATTTACCAATCAGAATTTTTCCATCATGACGACACCGACACCAACCCTCGCTTTTCTGCGACACGAGCTCCTTAATGCTCTCTCGTTAAAAAGTTTTTTTTTCTTATTTTGTCCACTCCTGGTGCATCACTCGCTTGTTAACATCTTTACAAAATCCAGCTTTATTACCTCACAAATAACTTTTTTTATAAATACATCATGACTGACTCATCCCTTCGTTAAAAAAAACATCATGTCTTACTACGACGAACGTCAAGTACGTGACAAATATTGGTTTTTCCGCACCAGCAGATACTCCGCCCCACGTAAAATTTGAACGTTTAGATTTTTATGGTACGCCGACAATACACAGGAAAATACGGGACGCAAGAGCCTAACAACCTGCCAGTCGTGCGCGCAGTAACGACAGAAGTATTATTTGTGTTCGAGGCGACGCGCTTGAATCGAGAGGTGCGTTGATACATAGATTTTCAAAACGTTAAAATACGTTATCAAGTATCAAATACAGAAAAAAAATTGTGAATCAATATCCGATTACGTGTATATTGTAATGCGACTTAGCGCCACAAGATGTGTCTCTACACTGAATGCAGAAGATGATCTTGAATTTCACCGGATAGAGTGTTTTCACGCCGACGAAATATGTTTGCAGGCAAGCAAATCCTTTTGCTCGATACAGCTGCGTGTTCTTGATGTGAAAATGTTGTCAAGACAAAAGAAGATAAGGTTGTCAAGATATATTTCTACCGTTTTAGATATTTACCACAACCTGCTTATAAATACATTCTTAAAGTAGAATTATAAATTAAAATTCAGCCATTCAAAGGGGGGACAACATAAAATTTGTGTCATCTAATGTGTTTTCTAATATCAATAAAAAAACTTGGTCCTACTGACAACTCTGCAGTATGTAGAATACACTTTCTTGCCTCGCAGTTGCCTCGCAGTTGGCGCCGTGCATAGTCCCTTCGGACTATGCACGGCGCCAGCAACTTTCCAGCGTGTCATGGACACAGTACTAGCAGGGCTGAAATGGCGGAGCTGTCTCGTCTACCTTGACGACGTGGTAGTGTTTTCAAGTGACTTCCACGAGCACTTGCGAGGACTCCGAGCTGTTCTCCAAGCCATTCAGACCACCGGACTCACACTTAAGCCGTCAAACTGCCGGTTCGCCTATGACGAACTGAAGTTCCTAGGCCACGTGGTTATTAACAAAGGCGTTTGCCCTGACCCCGAGAAGACTCGCGCCGTCGCGGCATTTCCAGCGCCGAAAGACAAGAAGGCCGTGCGAAGATTCCTTGGACTTTGCGCCTACTATCGACGTTTCGTTCGGGATTTCGCTAAAATTTCCGCACCTTTCACAAACCTCACGAAGGACGCCGAGAAGTTCAAATGGGCCAAGGAGGAGCAGCAGGCATTCGACGAGCTGAAACGACGACTCTAGACTTTTCCTGTGCTTGGACGTTTCGACCAGGATGCGTAAACCGAGATTCACACGGACGCAAGTAACGCGGCACTGGGCGCAGTACTGGTCCAAGTCCAAGAAGGCATCGAGCGAGTGATCGCGTACGCAAGTAGGACACTGTCTAAGGCGCAGAAAAATTACTCCACGACTGAGAAAGAATGCCTTGCGGTCGTCCGGACATTTACGAAGTTTCGTCCGTACTTGTACGAGAGCCCGTTCCGCGTGGTGACGGACCACCACTCGCTTTGCTGGCTTGCGAACCTCAAGGACCCGTCAGGACGCCTCGCTCGATGAATTCTCCGACTACAAGAGTTCAACATGACTGTGGTCTATAAGTCAGGCCGTAAGCACAGCGACGCCGACTACCTGTCCAGAGCCCCGTCGAAACCCCTTCCGGCTGCAGCGACGACGATGACGACGAGTGCCTCCTAGGAGCAGTGAACACTGACGACATGGCACTACGTCAACGGGACGATCCTGAGCAGCGCGCATTAATCGAGCACCTGGAAGGGGGCGGGAGTACCGTGCCACGTGTTTTCTCACGAGTACTGCCGACCTTCGCCATTCGACAAGGTGTACTCTACAAAGAGAACTTCGGGGACAACAACACACCGTGGTTCCTGGTAATCCCGACCGACCTTCGGGAGGAGATCTTTCAAGCATGTCACGACGAACCGACGTCCGGACACCTCGGTTACAGCCGAACACTTGCCCGTATTCGTGAAAAGTATTACTGGCCAAAGCTGCCCAAAGCCGTCCACCTCTACGCCTGATCGTGCCACGAGTGCCAGCGACGTAAGAAATCGGCGACGAATCCGGCCGGTCTCCTGCAGCCGATTGCTCCCCCGACCGCACCGTTCCAGCAGATCGGAATGAATCTACTTAGCCCTTTTCCGCCGTCAACGTCGGAAAACCGCTGAATAATCGTCGCCACAGATTATCTCACGCGGTACGCCGAAACGAAAGCCCTTCCTTCAGGGACTGCTGTAGAAGTCGCCAAGTTCTTT
Organism: Ixodes persulcatus; assembly: GCA_013358835.2. NCBI lineage: Eukaryota > Metazoa > Arthropoda > Arachnida > Ixodida > Ixodidae > Ixodes > Ixodes persulcatus. The sequence continues at coordinate 1,504,370 of JABSTQ010009776.1, forward strand.
ATCGAGTCCATTGTCCTCCGGCATGGCGCTCCCGAAATTCTGATTACAGATCGCGGATCATCGTTCAGGGCACAGATGACGCAAGAAAACCTACGGCTCAGTCACACCAGCCATCGTCGTACCACTCCCAGTGAGGTGTGCCCTTGGAAACGCGACTGTTTTTACGAGCCTTGAATGCAGCAGGTGACTTCGTTCAATTGAAGTTCGTCCGGCAGACGTGCAAAACACTCCGTGCATTTGCTGCAAAAGACTGATTGAATTCACTTGCCTTCCCTTTGAATAATATTACTCGATCTCCAGCTGTCAGCGTTTAATACATGTCGTTTTTCATGGTGTGAAGAAGGAGTTCGCGATGGCATGCATGGATGATATAGTCATGTTTTCGATAACAATCATGAAGCACGACGTGAAAAGCCTACAGAGATATATCTGGGTCATTTGAAAGTAAACATATTCGGCAGACGTCTGCCGTGTTGGGTGAAAATTAAAGTCTGAAAAGGTAGTTGCAACCTAAACTTTAAAGGAGACCCGACGTTTCGAAAACAAGTCGGTTTCTTCATCAAGAGTAACTAAAAGCACGCGGAAAAGCAGCAGCTCTAACCCCTTCGTCTTCAAAAAAGAACACGAAAGAGAAATAAAAAAACGAGAAAATTGGAAATTAAAAAATTGTAAAGTAATCTTGTTAGTTATGGAGACGGTCATCTCGTCAGCTTTCTCGTCAGGTCACGGACGCCATGTGCGTACACAGGGGGCAATGCGCCCATGGACTTGTTTAGGTTTTCTGGCGTATGCTGGATTTGCCACGATTCCAAGAAAAGCCTTCTTGGGAAATTGGGCTCTGTGCGCGTTCGTGAAGTCAACGCGATGCTCTAGGGCAGGGGTCTCAAACACGCGGCCCTCGGGCCGCATGCGGCCCGCGACTCGCTGGGACGCGGCCCACAGGCAACCGGCTACGAGTCCCGGTTCCCACGTCTCGAGCGCTAGAAATGGCATGCGATTTGTGATCTCATCTCGTCGACTCATTTCGCTCGAAAAGTAGCTCTGCTCTTTTAACATATTCACATTGTTAATACTTATTTGTGTTCATTCGCCCTTTGTTTCGCTTTATTTTTGCTTCCCAGCTTTTTTGTAATGTACAACTGGTCCGCTACTAGGCTGCAAGAGCGAGCTATTCGTTGAAGGATGCATCTCCGCTGCGCGAACTCTCGATCAGCCGAAGCAAACGCCAAAAATAAAGCCATGAGCTCTGGGTTCTCGCCTTGAAAAGAATATCACCATTAAAACACAAATATTTGCCCAGAGTGTTGTAATAAAAATCGTCAAGAAAGCAAGAACTCCCAAATTAACTTATTGTTTTTAGAAACATGTTGAGCCTGGTTAATTCCAGAGTTAATTGTGCAATGGGAACGACAGTGTGCTTGTTCTCTTGTTCTATTAAAAATGGCGGCATGTCGTTTTAATTTTTGTCATCACATCAGATCAGGGCCCAAAGTAGTCATAAAGCTAATGAAATCGAAAGACATCACTGGCAAAACTATGATTTTACAAAAAGCATAAAGAGCGAGGTCTCTTCTCTGCAACAACAATCTTGGAAGACGGGCCCTTTCCGACATTTGCAAGCTGAGATGACGTGCCACGTCACCGCCGCAATTCGGAAAAAGCGCGGGTCTTAAATCAGCAACGGTTGTCGTGTTCCCAGTTAAGCGAATTCGAAAACTAACAGTAGTACACGAAGAGCTGGTCAGGAATTGAGTCCGCCGAAACCAGTGTATATATATATATATATATATATATATATATATATATATATGTGTCATTCGGCAATGTGCCGAAATAACGAAGCCTTTTAACCATCTGCTTCGCAAAACACACACACACACACAAACACAAAAAGAAAGTGGTGTTGAGGACAACATCAACAAAACCACATTCATATGACTTTTGATGGCTGTGACTGAAAACGGGTGTCGAAATCTGCCCACTTGAACTATTGGCTTCTTTTGGACGGAGGTGAAAACTGTCTCTTGATGCCTACTGTGTTACGTGAACTCATTAAATTTGACACCGAGAAGGCGACGGATCGCGGACATCGGTCACATGTGCAACTGTCTCTTACTTGCTTTCTTTTTTCTTTGGTTTTTTTCATTTACAATTTTTCATTTGATCGCGATATACATATATATACGCAATGCATACATGAATACATAATACATACATCCATAATATTAGATACATGCATAGACTTACAAATATGCATGCATGCAAACATACGTACGTACATACGTACATACATACGTACGTACATACGTACATACGTACGTGCATATATACATACAAACATACATACATACGTACGTACGTAAGTACGTACATACATACATACATACATACATACCTACATACCTACATACATACATACATACATACATACATACATACGTACGCACGTACGTACGTACGTACGTACGTATGTACATTCGTATGTACGTACGTGCATACGTATGTACGTACATACATACATACATGCATACATACATACATATATACATACAAACACACACACAAGTTGGATTGTTATGGCTCTTTAAAAATAGTTAACCATGAGACGAGATCGGGCTTGCCGGGGTATGTGACTGTAGCAGGAAGAAATACTTAAAAATACCAGAACTAGGATCACTAAGCCGGCCAAAGAGCTCACATGAGCTCCTCCATGCCATCGGAGGAGCGGGTATTCCGTTTCCTAAATATTGTGTTCACAGAATGTACTTACTATGTCTCGCAAAGACTTTATAAACCTGATCACAAAATTATATCGCACTTTTTCACACTTTGGACACAGAGTTTTTGAAAATATATGGTAAGTCACAGTATTTAAAAGGCCGCTAAAAAAAAAACTTTTTTTAACAGTCTTTTCGGGACACTCGTGTCAAACAAAAAAAAAAGAAATTTACGCAAAAAACATTTTTGTAGAGCAATATGGAAGGCCCGAGACGCGATTTTGTCGGTAGCCACCTCCTTTCTCCTTGTTTTCTCTCTCGGCATTTTGGGCGGGTGGAGGAGAGGTGGACCGGATTCGCCTTCACGTTGAGGTGGAAAGAGCAAACGATCGAGATGGTCATTCCGGAATAACCCGTGACGTCATGTACTTTTCGCGCAGAATTTCAAATAAATATTGCGCCGTTAATATTGCTCTAAAAAGATGTTTTTTCGCGTAAAATTTATTTCTCGACACGCGTGCCCGAACCAGACTGTTTGAAAAAAAAATAGTTTACTTTTCGGGGCACGCTCATTCATTTCTCCTGAAGAACAATTTCAGAAAAGAACGTTAAGTACATTTAAATGAGAGCAGCTGCATGCCGTTGGCATGCATTATGTGGAAACAAAATAACTTACATTAGCGAAATCAGACAGCATGACATGGCAGAGACGGGCTACTGCGCAGATCCGGTCAGCCTCCTGTTTGATTGTATTTTAATAAGGAAGAATGGAAGGGGAGAAAGACGTGGCCGAGTTTTCTCTGTATTCTTTCTATAGCACCGACTCAATAGCTCTTCTATTTCTTCAACTGACGCCATTGTCGAAGTTACGGGTAACTTTAAGTTATACTTTGTTTCATCTTAAGTGCAGACGTAGCCGTCGCTACGGGCTAAAGGGACCAAATAGGAAGCTTCAAAAGCGCAAGTCCCTGGGCCTTTTTTACTTGTGATTCCTTCAGTGATAATAAAACACGAAAAAAAACATGATGAACACCATGATGATGCGCATTTTGATTTTGTCTGATCGGTCCCATCAGCTGATAGCGTCAGCTGAGTCTGAACTTAATAATAAGCGAAGTATAAAACATCCAGTACTGTGATCAAAGTAAACCGTTTTAAGGTACTGCTCGCTCCTCCCACGACGCAAGTTAGTATGTGGAAGTTTAAAGCCATAAGGTAAAATATGGAACCTTTCCACTGGGAAGGCATCCGCCCTTCTGCACGCGCAGGTTGTAAGCTTACGAACGCTAGTTGCGCATGTGTGTCTTTTGCAAAAGTGCGAATCGCGAATCGATCACAACGGTTTGCTTTGGAATTTCTTCGTAAATGGTGGAGAGTAGTTATCATCAGAATATCCGGTCTTTCTGGCGCTCATGTCGTGGGATCGTGGAGTCGAATAGGCCCAGATTCAGGCTCCGTGGGGGTCCGGTTCAGCCATGCATGAGAAATATCGGTTTGGTTACCCGACCCAACAAGCGTGAACCTTTTCCCAAGACAACACATATCATTCCAAGGATACACCACGAATCTACCAATGTCCATCGCGGGAAATTGCCATCCCTATTCTGCTCTCAGGACATCCAAGTGGGTACATTCCGGTTTATATACCCGCGGCATATCGTATTGTGTTAGCGCGTAGAATATGAATTTTCAATTCGTTTTCGCATTCCGGAAATCCCGAATCGGAACCTCAATAATTGCCTTGTATAAAATGTTCACTTTTTATTATAGTTTATATATGGTTTTTAACTCCAACAATACGTCACCTTACCATCCAAAAGATGGCACGGGTAGTTCTTTGGTTTACAGAGACCAGGAGAATGAGGCAATTGCGATCTAGGGCGGAACTAAAAGAGCGTATTATATCCGCTTCCGATAAGATCACGGACGACATGCGGGAGGCAACCTCCAGAGATTATGAGCGAAGGCTGCAGAAGTGCCTCAAAGTTTAAGTCGGACATGTCGACAGAAAAGCATGTATGACCAGAAAAAGCAACACGGTTCGAGAACCGTGTTGCTTGTTCTAGGTTAGAATGTTCTACGCGCCGAATCTTCTAGGCCGATTGTTCCAGAAGTCCACGCTTGTACAAAAGGGTAGGCAGCGTGGCGAGCCGGAGTCAGTCTCGCCCCGGCGCTCGATCCTGCGGTTTCGCCGACATCCATGCCCGCGACGCTCTGCTGTTTACTTCTGTTCACTTTTTGTTTTGGGCACCAATTCGCCTTATTAAACGTTTAGTTTTTTCAGATGTCATCGCCTCATCAATTGTCATTCGTGACATTATCGTGGAAGTGCTGAGTATTCCATTCTATGCCCGTTAATCGTACCCCTCCAAAGACATTCCGGCCATGCGACGTGCTCAGCCCCGGAAGGCTACCCTTCGGCGAAAACGCCGAAGCCCGATGAACGGGGATGCTCACGAAGACATCGAGTCCTGGCTGCAACACTAGAAACGTGAGGCCCGTCATAACGGGTGGACACCTGAGCAGTGCTTCCAGAACACCTACTTCTCGCTGGAGCCTAGAAGGGACGGCGAGGTACTGGCTGGAGAACCACGAGGCTTCTTTAACTTCGTGGGAGGTGTGCAAGCAAGAACTAAAGAAGACGTTTACCAGCCAGCACCGACGCGAGAGGGCCGAAGACATCCTTCGAACAAGGACCCAAGGCCCGAATAAAAGCATTACCAGCTTCGTCGAAGATGTTCTTCGCCTGAGCGCCCGCGCCGATCCTCAAGCTACAAAGGAAAAGAAGCTGCGACATCTGATGAGGGGTGTGAAAAGCGAGATATTTGGCGGTCTCATTCGCAATCCCCCGACAACTGCCAACGGGTTCGTCGCGGAGGCGACGAATACGGAACGTGCCCTACTAGCACGCGCCAGGCACTACGAGCGACACCCTGGCGTAACTATTCTGGCGACATCTGGATCCGACCTTGGTACCGACCTCCCCGGCATCCGTGACATCATCCGTGAAGTCGTCCGGGAAGAAATCCGCAAGATGCTAACCGCTGCGGATCGCCCGTCCTCAATTTCGCTCGCCGAGGTCGTCCGAGAGGAGGTTCACCGTGCCTTCCAACCTAAAGTTCCGATCAACACGACGACGCCAACACGACGACGACACTAAATTCTTTGGTTCAGTATCCCTTTAAGGATGAACGGAGTATAGTCGAAACGCCATTGCCGTTGCTTGAAAAACTGGATGTAAATAAGCTACTCGCGCGAAACCTTGGTATCACGAAACCGTTGCAAGTAAAAAGCTACAAAGCATGGTGTAAACAGACCTTTACGCGTAATGAGCACCGTTTGTTTCTCTTTTACCGCTACTTCTATTACTTGGCGTGCACCGGAATGCGACGTCGCCGTGTCTCATTGTGGTCGTGCTTGGGGATATAGCAATGGAGTTATTATAATGTACGCTAAAGGTTGCGAAGACGTGACTGTGTGAAGTAACTTGAATGAACATCATGTCTGACCACGCCTTTCATTTTAGGGAGGAGGAGTACAATTCATCGAAGAGAATGACGAAATAACGGTGGCGCCCGTCCCTCTGTTGTGGTTCGACGTGAGTATGAAACAACGGCGTGAGGCCAAGAAAAATTTCTGGGGTGGACATCTTGTCTCGTGTGCGAGCGGGCCAAGCACCACACCCTGACTGGCCTTCGTTCAGAGCATCAAGTTTGCAGAAATGCAGTAAGTATTATTTTGTACTGTTCCTTTTAATTTTGTACTATTCCTTTTCATCTAAACTCCTGATGATGTGCTAGCACACATTTTTGATCTGCCCTCTGTTAGCATGCTTGACCACATTAGCTTGCGTGCAGTTGCTCAAATTAGCTAGCTCCATAATCTTGGTAATGACACATGCACATTTACAGTAGTGACCGAGTCCTTCAATACACTACTGGTCACAAAACTTCCTTGTAATGCTGTGGCAAAGCATTGCATGCTGCCAAGAACGGCCGTGGTGCTGTCCTACTCTGGAGAGGTTCGACGGAGAGCTTAGAGGCTTGTTTTTAGCTGCAGCAAGTTCGCTTTGGCGCCGTGCTGTGCAGCTTGTGTTTGTATAATGAAATATTGTACCAATGACCTGATTTTGGTGTTTGGTGAGATTGAGGTCTCGGCAGGCTTGTACTGGAGCAGCTGACAATTCTTTAACAGACACGTCGCCTGCTAACGTGAGTAAAGAGGGAGGGTTTGTCTGCCCGAGAGTGCCATTTGCTGCGGGAAACAAGACGCCGTCGCGTCGTCTGCTACCAGAACCGAAGAAAGGTGGATCATCTGTTACGCACTTTATGCTGCGAGTGAAACGATAGAAAACAAAGTTGCATTGGGAACTTCTGCTATTTAACAAGGGACGCAATTGACGACCCGTGCTTCACTTGGAAGTGCCAATTCATTCTAAAGCGTCATATGCCTAGGCGCGAGGAATCATGTGACCACAGAGCAGCCGCTTGCAGCCCGAGTTTTGTTTTCTATCCCAGGGCAAGTGTTCTTTACGCGATTCTCTCCCATTCTAAGGCGGTTGATAGTTAAAAAAAAGGCTGTCCTGAAAGCCCAGGAAATGGCAGTTCCAACAAGGGTACAGGCACCGTGCTAGGCCTAATAGCCGCAGACCTATATCTCAGATTTTTGAACTGGTACTTATCGCAGCCAAGTGCAGCGCGTCTCACGTGCATCGCCGAAGAATCAATATCGTTTTTATTTGCTTTGATTGTCAAAAAGCATCATAAAACGTTGTGGGAGCATTCATAATTCACCATACAAGCCAAAACTGTGAAGTTCCGAAAATTGGGGCCGTGTCTCTCTTTCAGAAAGGTTATTTGATTAACACAAATGTTTTTTTATTAAATTTATGAATATTGCGTACAAATTATAACGTCTCTTAAATTTTTACAAAAATTTGAAACACTCAGTGTGTCTGGCAACCGTTCCAAAGCTAGCCAAACTCATCCGAAACACCTGAAGGTTCGGGCGTTCTTCTGAAACTTCCCGAAACCCGAGTTTCTGAAAAAGTTTCTCCCCATCGTCAGAGCATAATGTTGATCAGCAAAATAGGTAATGCTTTCTTATGTTATGCCTTGCTTATCTTGCAGCTCTCGATGCTCAGCTGCTAAGGTCATGATAGACCTGCACATCCAGAATGGGCACCTACAGCAGCAGAACAGGGAACTGCAAGTCTGTTCGGCAGGTGCTCAGGCACGTGGTGTCTTTCAAGCACCAGGGAGAGCAGGCGAGGCCCGAGAACAGGCGACACCCCAGGAACTGGCCAAGCCTGAACCACCCGAGCTGTTCCTGATGCCTCTCAGCAACATGGAACAGTTTTGTGCTGCAGAAGCGCAGCTGAAGAACTTCACCAACAGGACACTGCCGGTATTTATGTGTCCTCTTTTTCACAATATTGACGGGTATAATGCTGCGATTCTTACTTTGTGGTTTAACTCGGGTTATCTGAAGATTTATGCAAATGGGGTTGAAATGTGGACTGAAACCTTTTACTGTAATATTTCAAATGGACGTCCACCCAAACTGTGTTTTAAGCACAGTCTGTGGCAAATTAAAAATGAGTAAGATGCCCCACCATCATTGCGGGCCTTCTGTTATTTATAACAGCGGAGTGCACGCACAGCCAATGCACAATGGAAGGCTATTTATTGTAAGGGACATCCTTAAACTGAACCCTGCGATAGAATTGTGTCAAGGTGATGCAACGCCAGTTGCACGTTTTGCAAGTCAGCTTTAGTAGCCTGCATATAGTTTTTGCAATTGTTAAACTGCGTTTCATAGAGGCTACTGAAGGGAGAAATGCTGGACGGTGGCCACCAAATATTAAGTGTTTGTGCGTCGTTACATTTTTGAACAGTTTTTTCCACCCGAAGGTCGTGTAGACAAGAGGCCTTCATGTGCATCCTCATTGAACGGCATTTTAAGTCTTTTTCAACTGCCACTTCTTGAAATTTTTTTAAGTAAAACATTTCACGACGGGGGAACTGAAATCGCCCAACACATATTTGCCTTTGAATGCTTGAATATGTCGGCCGGCAAATAATCATAAATCATGCTGATTTTCTACGACACCTCTGCCCCCGTTTTAACCTTAGAAGTTAAATTCCGCACCTGCAACAACTCTCGCCGTAAGTATGTGTGCGGAGCACACACAAACCCGCCTGCATGCTTTTTGTGTTTAACGATTGCTTGGCAGAAGGATAGAGATGCTGTAGAATATATTCGGCTTCTTTTGGTTTTCTTCCTGTTCTCACTTGAGGCTATAGTCAAGAGATCTATATATTTAAGGCTATAAATTAATTTGTGCTTTTGACATCTGCTACAGAAGTAAAGGTACATGCTTGAAAATAACTTTTAGCCTTGTCCAAAATCGCTTTTGAGCGTGCCCACCATATGCGTATGCCCAAACGAATTTGTAAAGGGTTGCCGGATATATTTTAATTAATTGCATCTTTACATAAGTAGTGCATTTCCAAAATGAGATGTTAACCTGTCCTAACCAAAGGTCACCCTATGAGAGCAAATAAATTTTCCAAGGTGAAAGAGTAACTGTCATTGCATCCGCCACTTCATTCAGGAGGTGTGAGTGCATGCGTAGCTGTGTCTCCATGCATAGCATACGGTAGTCGCACAAGCGATTATTACATGTGGCGGGCTTGAGCTGAGTAAGTTGGTTCATTGGTCTACAGGGCCACCACTGAGTAAGCACTAAACAAAAATATGGAAAGAAAACTACTCACACTGTACTGCTGTTGCCATTTTGTGCGACTATGAAGACGGTTTCGGTCAATTCCTGCTTTTTATGCCTTTTTCAATTCCAGTCTTCGTAAAGTCATAAAATAGGCAATAAATTTGCAGGGTGACTAGCCAGCAAACTAAGCTTTAACAAATTCAAGATGCGCAGGGTCTTGAATGCACTGTTTTGAGAACCACATACATTATTAAAATTACTGAGTGGATGCTGATGAGCAAAGATGATCCATCGAAACGTTTGGACAATTTGAACGATGCAACGAATGTGACTGACTAATGAGATTTAGCGGAGTATGGAGGGAAATATTTTAAGTTTTCTGGTTTTGTCTAAGACAGGTAGAGTTGCCATATATTCAAACATTTTTTATTCTCTCTCCAGTAAATATTGTACCATAATGATGCATGTATAGTGTGGCTTGCTGCATTTACCTGGGCATTCACATTCTCTTACTTGAGACATGTTCATACCTTGTATCTGCATGTCAATAACTTTATTGACATGTTGAGAACACATTTTGTCTTTCTAGGAGGAGCAGCTCGTGTCTATAGGAGACAGCAAGAAGCTGCAAAAGGTGGTGCAAGAGATGGTGGGACGCCTGTTCTCAAAGCAAGTCCAGGAGCAGCTCTCTCTCCTGGGCTACCGAGGAAAGTCAAGGTTCAAGGACGCCATGATGTGCAACGTGGTCATTGGTAATGCATATCCATTAATAGCTATTAAATTGATGGTACCTCTATTGCAGCTCAATAGACAAGCAAAATATTTGAAATATGTTGACAATTAAGGGAAGCTGAAACACTTCTTGAAAAAAAAAAACGAGTTAGAGGTGACTTTCTGTCGTATTTTTGTCCTGTGAATCTGAATATTGCTTTCGTTTTCCCCGAAGGTGTAACTAGACACGAGAAAACACGAAAAACCTCAGACGAGTCGTGGCGTCGTACTAGGATCTTTGGGGCGCCAAGCACGTGTCGCTCGTGTGGGCAGCGCGTGCAATTGCAAGCTTGCCAGTTGTATTTTTTCACACTGATGCCAGTCGTGACGTCTATTTCTGACCTTTTTAAAAATAGCAAGAGTTCACGTGCATAGGTTTGACAGGAGCTAAAGATGAGCGAGAGCAGAAATTCCGAAAACTCCCAGCATGACGTCACGTCCGGGAAGGAGGGGCTTCAGCTGTACTTTAGAAATTAATTTCTGCAGCCTCCGTGCACCAGATTAAAAAATAAACGATATTCGTGATCCTGGAGGCCAAATGAAGACGATTTTGGTGTTCTTCCTCAAATACAGAACAGCTTCAGTTTCCCACTAAGTCTTGCAGTATGCAAAATTTAAGTCGTCAGTTCCTGTCGTTTTTTTTTTTTAATTCGACTTGCATTCTCTATTATGAATAACTCTTGTGTTAGCATTCTCGGAACCTTCATACTCATCAGTGCTGAATGCTGGGCTAGTTGGTATTGGTCTTGGGTTGCCAAAGGCATGGTAGCGCTTTTTTGACGAGGACAAAAGAAGGAAAGACAAGACAAACACAAGCGCTGACTGCAACTATTTAATCAACATGGAAATGAGGCATATATACACGCTTCGATCCTACCAATCAGCCAACCCCCGGCCTTAACGCCGCACGCATGAACTGCACCTCCTTATCGAAAAGGTCGATAGATGCAACGCTGACACACCCCACACCTGCCCTTTTTATCTCGTCCGCTTCGATAATTTCCCTAAAAGTTCTATTTTTATGTCTAGCCAGTACTGAACATGAGTCGAATAATGGTTTGCATCCGCATTCCGCAGTCATGGCAATGCATTGAAAGGTGGCCATCCCGATGGTTTTTGACGTTAAGACAATGTTCGCGGAGCCTGTCATTCAGGCATCTCCCAGTCTGACCTACATATTTCTTACCGCATGTTAACGGAATCTGATACACCACGCCCTCAACACAAACGACAAACGGATTTCTATGCCTTATCATACAACCCATCGAGGCTTTGCGGAAAGGGTTCGTCAAATGACTCAGCCTGGCGAGCTTTTCTGGCGCAGAAAAGACCACCTTGGTATTTATGCGGCTTGCTATTTTCTTTAGGTTATGTGCCGTCTTGTGCATATAAGGCACGACTGCAATCCTTTCTTTACTCCTAGCCTCCTCTGGACGGGTGTTGCCCTTTGCTCGAAGCCTCCTAAGAATCACCTCCGCTACCGAAACCAGTACAGCTTCCGGGTAACCAGCCGCCAACAGACGTTCCGACTGCTCCAGGACACTCCAATGTGTCACATGGTGACATGACTTATGAAGGGCGTTCTTGAAGCACAAAGTAGCAATCCCTCTCTTAACCAGTTTTGAGTGGGACGACCTAAAAGGCAGCAGGGGCTTGTTAGCTCTTGGTTGATACAACCAACATACATGATTCTTGAAGAAAGTAAGCTTAATATTGAGGAAACGAATGACACCATCTATCGGCACCTCGTGTGTAAGCTTCAGGGGATGCAGGCCATCACTAAACACAGTCAAGAGACTATCCACCATCGAGTGGAAATGTGTCGAGTCATAGTTAAGAAATACTAAAAAATCATCAACAAATCTAAAACACTTCCTTACGTTAAAAACGCTCAGGCAGTCCGAAAGGACTCTGTCGTGATAAGCTAAAAAAATGTCACTTAAAATTGGCGCTAGACATGAGCCGATACAAATACCTTCCTTTTGAAGGTACGTGTCTTTGTTCCATTCCGCGAAAGTAGACTTAAGATAAAACGAGAGTAGATCTAAAAAGTCATCCACCGTCACGCCCGCAGCGTTTTGAAAAGCTACTACCCCATACCCCTGAATACAGTCCTCGACACAACCTCGTAGTTTGTCATGTGGTTTTCGAAGCGGACGAGATAAAAAGGGCAGGTGTGGGGTGTGTCAGCGTTGCATCTATCGACCTTTTCGATAAGGAGGTGCAGTTCATGCGTGCGGCGTTAAGGCCGGGGGTTGGCTGATTGGTAGGATCGAAGCGTGTATATATGCCTCATTTCCATGTTGATTAAATAGTTGCAGTCAGCGCTCGTGTTTGTCTTGTCTTTCCTTCTTTTGTCCTCGTCAAAAAAGCGCTACCATGCCTTTGGCAACCCAAGACTTCATACTCAAAAGCAGCGTTTTGAAGTAACTGTGAAAAAAGATTTTGTTGGTCTTGTCTTGTTATCCTGTTAGTTTCCAGGTTGAAAATCTAATGAAGACCATTTAGAGGCCTTGGTCTGTAGAGTGTCAGTTGGGGAAGTTTTGCTCTCTTTTTAGCCACTCATCTCTACGCCCCGCCCCCTCTCGCCCCCCGCCTCGTCTCGCCCTCCATTTCAAATTAATAGGATGTTGCATGAAATAGCCATATGCCTCCATAGAATCTGCACCCTAGCGTGGTAGCCAAACCCAGAATCTCCACCTCTGTGGTGCTCTCTTTCTGTCACCTTTGAATTGCAGGCTAGGTGAGGGACCTATATTTACACAAAGGAAACGCTCACAAACTGCGGTGTGTGAACAGCACCTTGTGTGTACAGTCAAATCTCGTTATTGCGAACATCATTATAACACATTTTTCAGATTTACAAACATTTCAAAAATCCCCTTCCAAATGCCTATTGGTTTCAATGCAAAAATATTTCATACTACGAATTTCAAAATACCGAATATTTCAGAATAACACATAATTTAAATGCTCTTATATGCAAACAACACCTCACTATTATGAATTTATATCGCAAAAAAATGGCCGAAAGCAACGATGGATGGCGAAAATAATTTTGAATTACAGAAAGACGCGCATTTTGGCCGCTTGGCGGCTCCCGCAACGCCCAACCATCATCATCATCAAAGATCGACCCGGGAAACAAATCTTAACCCTTCCCACCTAACTTCACATTGCGACCGAGGCCGTCCACAGGAAGGTGGTCGACATCGAATCGTTCGTCCTGCAGCGTTTGTGCTACACCTACCAGAAGATTTCGGATTTCTTCTGGTAACTGTGCCGTGTTCAATCGCGTGAGCGGTGCCAGTATGACCAAGGCCGTCAACAAGGTGGACGACATCAAATCGTTCTTCCTGTAGCGTTGTGCTGGACCTATCAGAAGTTTTCTGATTTCTTTCAATAAATGTGTAGTGTTCAATTACGTGGAGCATTTTTTGTTTTGTGTTTCGGATAAAACCGAGCGTCCGGATATTCCTATTGCAAGGGTAGGTCATTTTTGCTCAGATATAATTACAATTTACGAGTTTTTCACTATAACGATAATTTCAGAATTACGAACGGTTTTCGCGAGTCCGATGAAATTTGTTCTATCGAGATTTGACTGTAGCTAGTATGCAAGGTATTGGCTTCCCCTATCTCTCAACTAATCTGTGTGATCTGACAATTCTTTTTACAGGTGCCATACAAAGTCGCGCTCAAGGGTGCAGCGTGGACGCGATGGAGAAGCGGCTGACGGGCAGGGAGGCAGGCAGGGGCAATATAGTGAAAAAGACGGACACTCCACTGGTGGTTCCAACCGCCTTTGACGATGAGGGACACTCTGGCTGAGGAGCTAGCTGCTATGGATGCACAAGTCACAATAAAGAACGTCACGGTAAAAAAATTTTGTATGTTCCCTTCTTGTACTACCCACAATATGCATCTGGGTGACAGATGAATGGGACATGTCTCAACAAGTATGCAATAATTGCCATGCGTATACTGTATACATGGAGAAAGTCAATTGTTCACACAGAATTGTTTCTTAAAATTGCACAAATACTAAACTGGCTTGTTTCGGTTCAAGTCCCAAAAACATGTTAAAAACGGTCAGCACCTATAAAAGATATGAAAACCAATAAAATAGTTCAGACCCGCAATTACGCTGGCACTGATCTGTTATTACGCTGGGACTAATCCGCAATTGGACTGGCTCTGACCCGGAAACACGCTGGCACACTGATGGTTTTCTACCGTACCACCGGTTCCATGCCGGGGATCTGTGTCGGGAGCTCGCTGGGAACATCCCGTATTCCCGGCATCCCGGTTTCCCAATAAGTTCCCGGTACCGGCCGGATTCCGGCATTGGGCCCGGCCGATGTCGCCCCTTGGGGCGTTTCCGGTACTGGCCGGTATCAGTATCCCGGCAGGCCAATACCGCCCCGTCCCCAACCCGGCGTGTTGTGCTACTTGGGATGTGGCAAACCTTCATTTTCATGTGCATTATGGTTTACAAGGTCTAGTCTGCACTGCTTTGTTGCATTCATGCTGAAACGGAGAGGGGTCCTCTGTCTGTAAATAAAGAGATAAACATTTCTTGAAATCAAAACATTTGACAACAGACTAAAGGAATGATATCAGAGCCGTGTCTTAGATCCTCTTTTCTTAGTCGTATCTCTAATTTTAACTTTATTTCATGTGAGGCATTTAGTTTCTTAGAGCGTATCCCATTGGTGCCCGTTCCCGCGTTTCGCGGCGTCGCCGTCGGCGTAACCACTCCACTCGGATAAACTTAGCAGGATATGGAATTCTTGTTGAGGTCACGTGACATCAAATTTTCCGCTAAGTCTAGCGGAAAACTGAATTTGTTTATGGGTGACGTGATACGAAGTCTTGTGACGTCATTACCCCCCCCCCCACACACACACACACACATTTAGAAGGAAAACTGAATTTGTGTTGAGGTCACGTGACGTCAATTTCCCCGCTAAATTTAGCGATGAAACTTAACCCGCTAAATTTAGTGGGAAAATTTAGCGAACTTTTTTTAGCTAAATTTAGCATAAAATTTAGCGAAAACTTTCCCGCTAACTTTAGAGCATAGATTTTCTCGCTAACTTTAGGGGAATTTCCCGCTAAATCGGAGGGAGCAGAAGAGGAGGAGGGGAGGGAAAGGAGGGGCATACCCTTCCCTCTGTACCCTCCCATCCTCCTCCTCAAGACCTGAGCTCTAACTTCGCATTACAAAGAATTGTAAACGTCTTCCATTTCTCATCTCGTGCTTATTTATGTTTTTTATCGCAGGTGCGCCCGCAGAGCGAATCTGGGTTGTAGCTCGTCCTCCATGCACAAGTTAGGAGTTAGGAGCTCCTGAGAGGCAATACTGGGAGTTAGGTTTGTCAGCTCAAGGGACACCATTGTTCAGTATTGAATTTATAAGTATCATCTTTCGGGCAAAGATAAGCTTCGCTGCATGCAATTCTTCTAGAAATGAATGCTTCCTACAAAATTTACCACGTCACTGCATTTTGCCACTGCTATTAGTGCACCTTGAGGACTTTGGACGAGAGTTAATTGGTGTGCAAACATCATGCTTATTTGAAACCACTCGCTGATGTAGAGACTCGCTGACATCGAGGGCTCCAATGGAACGCTGGATGTCCGCGAGTCTCTCCCGAACGATGCAAGCGGGGAGGGAACCATACAATCATATCGTATTAGGGTACATTCTGCAAGGTATCTTTGTATGCTTTACAAATTTGTTGAAAATAAAAAGCCGTAAAAGCTACACTTACGCGGTCTGTGCCTGTGAGTTATATGGCCAGGGGGGCATAGTATAAAGGGCTAAATGTAATGATGAGTCGGCTTATTAAAGGGAAGTGCAACACCTCTTTTAGAAATCTAGATAGAGGTTGATTTCAGCAAAAGCTTTATCCCTTGAATCTGAATATCGCGTTCGTTTTCCCCAAAGATATAACTAAACGTGAGAAAACAAAAACATCCGACCAGTAGTGACGGCATAAGAGGATCTTTTGGCCGCCAAGCGTGTGTCGCTCGAGGGCCGCGCGTCCAATCGCAAGTTTGCCAGGTATATTCTCCTGCACTGGCACCAGTCGTGACGTCGTTTCCTGCCCTTTTTAAAAATAGCGTGCACGTGCAGAGCTGTGATAGGCGCTGAAGATGCGTGAGAGCGGAGATTTTGAAAGCTCCTTTTGTGACGTCACTCTCCGGGAAGGAGTGCCTCCAGCGATACTTTGAAAATGATTCTATGCAGCCTCGATTCACGAAATTACCAAATAATTGGATATTCCAGATCCTGGAGGTTAAATGTAGAAGATTTGAATGTGTTTCATTAAATACAAAACCGCATCAGCTTCCCTTTGGGTATAATATGTTCCTTCTATTTTAATTAGTGAAAATAGACCTATGGTTCCAATTAGTGCCAAGCCACCGCCTCGCCTCCCTGGTAGGATGGAGGGAAGCAAAGTGCACGAAATCTGGATCAGCTCGAGGAATTCGCAAATAGTTGGCTCAGAAAATTATCATTGCGGCTAAATGCAACCAGCTTAATCTTAACGCTAGTAAAACAAAATATGTAATTTTCATATCCAAAAAACAAACCAATTTCGCGTACATTGAACATCTTTTTTGACGGGGAGAAATTGAAGGCGTTAAATATCACAAGTCTCTTGG
Source organism: Ixodes persulcatus (assembly GCA_013358835.2). NCBI lineage: Eukaryota > Metazoa > Arthropoda > Arachnida > Ixodida > Ixodidae > Ixodes > Ixodes persulcatus. The sequence continues at coordinate 1,521,263 of JABSTQ010009776.1, forward strand.
TGTGTGGTTCGAAGAAACACTCAGTTGGACTGTACACATAGAAAAAATGAGGGTTGATATTGCAAGAGCAATAGGAATATTAAACAAATTCCGACAATTACTATCTAAAAGGTTGAAACTGCAATTATATTATTCGCTTGTCTTCTCACGCTTACAGTACTGTATGTTAGTATGGGGAAACACAACACAAACAAATAAGCAAAAACTATTTATTTTGCAAAGGAATGCTGTTCGATTTATTGAGAACCTTAAAAGGTACGAACACTTATTCCCAGTATTTCAAAAGTGTAAATAATTAGGTATAGATCAAATCATGTTGCTTAAATTATCTATTTTTATTTTTAATAAAACTAGACAGAACCAAGCACCCTTTCTTTATATCTTCGATCAAACCTCGGCAAATTACAGTCTCTGAAGTGCACAGTATACGAAACCTAGGGTTCGAACTAATTACGGTACACAGCACCTTACATTTCTCGTACCAGATCTACTAAACGCACACCCAAACATAGCAGAAATGGCCCATGCACACATTTCGTTTTTCCACTATAAAATAAAGGATTGTAGAATATATACTAAATCTCTCATGATCTGCAGTTAGTACGACGCTGACAGTTACGTTTTATTGTGTCGGCTGTGGATTTCGAAATTACTGTATCTTTGTATATTTATTCTGTTTATGTTCCTGTTTTTTCCTCCGAGTGCTGTAAAAAAGGGCTGGAGCCTCTTCAGAAGACAGCACGTCTTCTTTTGCCCCAGCCCCCCGGACCCTTTTTAGTGTCTGAAATAAAATATACATACATATATACGTGTGTTGCGCGTCTAAACCCCTGGGAAACAGGACCGTGGGCGCAGAGATGCGCTTCGATAAGAAACCGAAACCTAGAAATGCGTCAAAATGAAGCGTTTTTACTGAACGCGTAAATTGCTACCCCTGCGATATATCCTTCTAAAAAGAGTTCATTCGGTGGTTTTCGATGACTCTCAGCAATTGTTTAATTGAAACCATTGGTTAATTTTCAGGAATTAAAAGGTTATTTAACAAAGTGTATTTAATTATTCAAATAATCCTTACGATTAGGCCATTATACTACGTCCCCCTGGCCGTTTAACTCACCAGAACAAACCGCATGAGTGTAGCTTTCAAGACCTTTTTAAACAATTAAAAGGGTATTCACTTGGGCTAGTTGGTGGTACATGTCAGGATTAAAAGCGCTAAAAAACGAGGACGAGTAAAAGAAGACGCACACACAGTAGAGCGCACTTGCAACTGAGGTTATATCTGATTTAAACCAAAGAAGAAACATATATGCCTTGTCAACAACCATCCACGCCATGTAAACACATTGTTCAATAATCTACATATAATCTTTCTAGCTTGAGCTAACGAAGGACTGAAGATACGCCACCTCCGAATCGTACAATGCTATAAACAAATGTGTAAAGCTTAAAAAACTCGCCTTGTATACCAGTGAAACGGCGTTGCCAGCTTGGTGGAGTCATGTGGGTGAATTCTCCCAGATGGCTCCAGCATGCAGGTATCGCCTTTTTGCTGGTATACACGTTTGCAAGTCCGGCTTCAGGGCACTGCCATCTACTCGTTGGGGTGCGCTTGGACGCGTCCTAATCTGATTACGAAGCCTTGCTAAGGCCACATAATCGGATTATGGCCGCGTCCTAGCGTGTATAGGATGTCCCATAATACGACAAGCTTGTATGGTTTCGTCCGCCTGTGTCGTTCCGCCTTAATCCACTATGCTGGAGCCAACTTTTTGCTTGTATATGATCTCCCATAATATGACACGCTTGTACGAGGCATTTTCTATCCTCTTTCCATCACCTAGATTTTCCAACAGGGCAGTCACGTGACCATATGACTTATTCAGTCTGTTCCAAATCTTACCCGAGTAACCTGTCTCCTAAGTCAGCGGTTAATACCACGTGACATCGCGAGTGAAAGATCCGCGACTCGATCTTGGAACGGCAGGGATTATCATCTCGATACTACAACTATGGATACTACGCAGATTGTCCTTGGAATGGACTATGGCAAAACGAAAACATAGCAGCGATGGCAGACAATAGCGGATGATCTCTTTTAATAATAGAAAGAGAACTCGAAGAGACGATAATATTAACCGCTGCAAATTGTTCCTTGACAGTGACGACGCAATGTTTTCTGAGGTGGTTTCACCCTTTCCTTTTGCTCACCTTCCCTTTGGGCTGTATATTGAGCTCAAAATTACATACTCCTTTAAGTTAGACATCAAAATGTTGTTTTTATTAATCAGCGCTGATCGCTGTAAGTGTAGACCAGGCGCCCTAAATGCATATGTTCCAGGCATCGTAATTTGTGCCAATTATATACGTTTTGCGGAAATTGCTTCCACAAGGTTTAGAGGTACGGTGCACGGGGTTTTCTCAAGAGTAAGATGTAACTTACGCTCGCTTTAACGCTAATATGATTACAAAATTCCAATGAGAACTTTCAAACAGCTATATGCAATTCTTTGGGGAGTTATATGGCGTCGGGTTGTTGACTGATCATATAGATAAAAGTTTCGAAACATTCAGTGCTTAACAAGCGTTATCCTCTAATTAAGCACACACACTCGAAAAAAAAATACTCCCACATCATCTACTGTGTTCGAACTTTTTAGGCTTGAACGTAAGAATACGGAGTTACCTCCAACGCCGAGGATGAGGATGCGGAGAAGCACCTGTTTACGCTCGCACGTTGATAATAACAACAACCGTGTACCTTCCCGGGGAAGGTGCACGGTTTAGAAGTCATGAATAGTCAATTCCTGATCTGAAAACAGCAAATCGCAATAACCACTCCTAGATGGCTGCACCTCATTCTTTGTCATTTCGAACGTCTGCCACCAAAGCCGACAGAGCAATCGAGCTTTGACGGCTTTTGGCGCAGAAAGCAGACGACGAGCAGACGGCGAACAGATCACGTGACGTATTTACACGATTTGACCCGACGTTATCCCCCGATCAAGGAAGGTGGCGTGAGTATATAATTACTCGTGAGTAAACAATCCGCTTGTGGAACGCCAGTTCTGACGTCATCGAGTAAGCGCGACAATGTTTTCAACCGCCACGGTGCAGAACCTTACTCCGGAGTCGGGTCAAGTAAATTTTGGAACACAGCCAGAGTGTTGTCTGTCTAAACTTAACAGAAAAATTTTAGCCGGCTAAATTTTTTTGTGATAAAGGCACCATTCATCACAGCGAAGCAAATTCTAACTTTGATTTAGTAAAATTTAATTTTACATTACAGCAAAAAAAAATTGGAAAATAGTTTTTTTTTTTTCGGGCAAACAATTTAAAGGGCGACTCCGCTTCATTTTTGATATTTAGAAAACTACGCAGCACTCTTCAGTATCATATAGGAAGACCCCATATCAAATATTATGATCTAATTCTGTCTATATATTTATTAAACTGGCCAGCAAACGTCCAAATGAGCCAAGTCACCGAAATCTGCCAACTCTAGTGTGCGACGCGAGGCGCAATCGTCAGCGCAGTCAATGCGACGGAGTTGGAGCGGCCAACGTTGAGCCGCTACGTCAGAGGCATGTCTACGTCATTCTCACGTTTTGTTTGTTTTTACTTCTCAGAGCGAAATTGAACGATGACGTCATGAGTTTCTCCTCCCGGTGTTGGCTCAACGGCGTCCACGTGATCACCGTAACGCGGATGCGCTAGTTTGCGCAGCCCTGCGCGCTTATCAGTCTGTTTCTCCGCTCCCCCTCTCCTCTTTCGGCTTCTCCCCTTCCCCCTCTCCTCCGGGCCATCACCGTCCACGCTATGCGAAGCGACCTGCCCGCGTCGCGTGTCCTGTACCTCGCCCCCCACAAACGTCACAAGACCACGTGGTTCGACGTGACGTGTCCGTGCCTCTGACGACACGAGACCAATGTTGCCTGACGCAACCGAAGTTTCGGTTTCAGTATCAGCTGATGTTTAAATTAAGATTAAACAAAAATATTCCACATTTCGCGAATCCGAAGACGGAGAGCTGTTTATTAATGCTTTGTAAAACGGAATCACATGTAAGCCTAAATTTTTCGGAATTGAGCGGAGTTGCCCTTTAATATCTTAAAATTAAAACGACACTCTTGTTACTGCCGCATTGCACAGCTGGTGCAAATGTACTTCCATACATCTACATCCTCCTCCACCATTGTTCTCTACTACACATTGAACACGACACATTATGTCTTCGGCGGAGTTGGCAATGGGTCGCAACTGCACACCTGTTGTAAATGTGGTCTCCCATATCAACAAGATCCCGCACCTTTGTTGTTTCTTTTATTTCTATTCTTGCACGAAACGTATTACGTCGCCATTGCTCTGTAAGTAACGAGCCCCCGCTAAACACAATTCATTAACTACAGCACGTTCTTGGGCTAGTGTAAATACGATATTGAATATGTCGGACAGAAAGAACGAGAGAGAAAGCTTAGTCCCGGGATTCTGGAACATGCAGAAACCTACAAACTTGCGCCATCTGGTGGTGGTTACACGACACGCCGAGCTCAATTAAAAGCACAAAATGTATTTATGTTTCAATTGAATAACAAAACCACGGATCTTTTTGTAGCTTTTGAGCCCTCATCAGAAAAATAGTGTGGCCTCTTTACAACAGTTGAACACGTGCGACTCCCGCAGGGGGCACCTGTAAAAGCAGGTGTTTGGAGAGTGGCGTCTCCACTTACCCCGAGCCCCGCAGGGGGCGCCTGCACCTTAGGTGCTAGGTGCTTGGTGAGTAGCGTCACCACGGACCCCAGCCACGTGGGCCACCATACCCGCACGCAGGGGGCACCTACTTTATAGTAGGTGCTTGGTGAGTGGCGTCACTACGAACCCCGAGCCATGTGGGTTCGCCCACCCACGCCTGGCTGTGCGTGGCTTAACCCGTGTCCGGGGAAAAGGGGACCCTGGTGGTTGAGCTAAGCCCGGGGTGTGTTTGGACCCTTCGGGGCCCCCCGGTTGAGGCAATACACCGCTTCGGCCCCTGCTTCTCGTAGACGGGTGTCCTGGCTTGGCCGGACCAGGATGATTCAGTGAGTCGCCTCTTCTACCCTATTCTTCCTTCTTTCACTTTTCCTCCCACCTCTTTCTCTTTTCTTCTACACTCTCTTCCTTCCTTTTTCAGCTCTTAGGTGGCAAGGGCCAACCTTGAGTGGAAACAGGTCCTGTCCCTGCAACCACACTAGGGTATAGTGCCCTGGCAGCCCTGGTAGAGTAATTGTGTCAGCCAAGCCCTTCTTGTTATGGCACATTACCTACCCCCTTGTTGGGCTCCGCAGAGGGCGGTGCACCCGGAACTGAATCTTTTTCCCATCTTTATGGGTTCTCAAGCAAAACCTCTCTCTGATCGGGCCCTGAAAAGGGTCCGCACCGAAGTCCCTAGAAAAGACACGACCCCATCTCCTCCTGCGTTCCCCAAATTTTTGGTTATGCACTCCGAAGATGACACTCCACTCTCCAAGATGTCCCTCTTTCTTGTTGCGAAAGTGCTAGAAAGTGCGGTCGGTAAGAACTTTAAAGCTAAAAAGATGCCTTCAGGTGACCTTCTTGTGGAAATTGAATCCAGACAGCAGAGTACAGCACTCCTTGCGTTGAACTATGTGTCTGATCACAAAGTGACCGTTTCACCCTATCGTACACTCAATACGATTCAGGGCGTTATCTCTGAGGATGACCTTATCGAGACTTCCGACACTGAAATACTTGAAGGGCTCTCTGACCAAGGAGTTGTAGCTGCGAGGCGCATCTCCATGCGTCGGGATGGTCAAGAGCGAAAACTAAACACATAGTCTTAACCTTTGAATCCACCACACTTCCCGAGACTGTTCTGGCTGGCTATCTCCAGAGCAGGGTTAGGCCATATGTGCCTAATCCTCGAAGGTGTTTTAAATGCCAGAGGTTTGGCCACGGCTCTCAGAACTGCCGTGGTAAGGCCACTTGTGCCAAGTGTGGGAAAAATGACCATTCTGCAGAGTCTTGCTCCAATGAAGCCCATTGCGTGAACTGTAGTGATCCACACCCAGCGTACTCTCGATCATGCAAGACATGGAAAGAAGAGAAAGAAGTGCTAACCTTGAAGGTCAAAGAAAACCTCTCTTACCCGGAAGCGCGCCGTCGCTTTGCGTTCTTGCGCAAGGGTGGCTATGCGCAGGTGGTGCAGCGGGGACCTGCACCACTGAAAGTGGCAGTGGCAACCCAGACATCCTTTCTGGACTATGGGAAGCCACGGCAGTCCCCCACACCCCAGCTGAAAATTCAGCTTCCGGGGCATGCAATCTCGGCTGGGCGGTCTACGGACCCTCCCAGCCAGAGTGTGAACCCTCGCGCTCCAACAGGGCAACAGCCTGTATCTTCTCAGGCTGTTTCCCAAACCCAGGATGGGCCGGTGGCTGCTGCAACCGTCCCTCCGCCGCGATCTCCTTTCAGGGAGAAGGGTCGACACTCTCGCCCACACTCCCTGGAGAGAGCATCTTCGAAGGAGCGGCATGGCCCTCGTGCCGCTCCTGCAGCGCCAAAGGGGCAGGAACGGGTGAACCGTGGCGACGCCCCGCCCAGCACCTCGTCCGCCCCTTTGGCGGGGTCTGGTCGTGGACGGGGCATGGCGCCCCATTCTCTGAGCCTGCCCAAACCTGCAGCAAAGGCCTCCCCCGAGGAAGGAGAGGCTATGAATGAGGGAACAGAAGTCTCCACTCATGCCTCTGAGCAAGACGACATGGAGTGGCAGACTTCTAAAAATAAACATAAAAGCAAAAAACCTGTAATCCCTCCAAAGTGATGTTGTACATTCTTTTTGCCCTGCGCGGCAGAGTTGACGTTTTTACTTTTCCTTGTACCTTACTACTTGTACTGATTTACTAAGCTTTTAACTTTGTTTTAGAATAATGGCTAAATTTACATTTATGCAGTGGAATTGCCGCGGGCTTTTACGGAATATTGACGATGTTAACTTGTTTATGGACGACCTCCGTCCTATAGCTCTCTCTTTACAAGAGACACACCTTAATGATCATCATGTGTCTATTTTACGTCGTCACCAAGTTTTTAGAAAGGATCGTTCCACATCAAACTCATCTGGTGGAGTAGCGGTGATCGTCCAAAGTGGAGTCGCTTGTTCTCAGATTCCTCTTTCTACACCCCTCGAGGCTGTAGCTGTACGTCTCCTCTTGGACCGCTTTATCACCATTGTTTCCATCTATATTCCACCAAATGTTCCACTGCATATTCATGATCTCCATGATTTAGTTACTCAGCTCCCTCAGCCCGTTTTACTATTAGGAGATTTTAATGCCCACCATCCCTTGAGGGGTGGCACACGCCAGGACTCGCGTGGTGGGGTCAATGAACGGTTTTTACTGTCATCTAGTCTCTGTCTTTTGAACAGCAGAGAGCCTACCTTTTTTAGCGCAGCTCACAACTCATTTGCATCTATTGATCTTTCCATTTCATCTCCATCCTTGGTGCCTTGCTTCGCATGGAGCGTTTTAAATAATCCTTTTGGAAGCGACCACTTTCCGGTTGCTCTGGAGAGCGTACAATTTATTCCCAGTCTCATGAAACGGACTCCACGTTGGAAGCTAGAAAAAGCAGACTGGGATATTTTTAGCCAAAAATCCAAGCTTGTTCCCTCTATGTTCTCTTCGTTAACTCATGACGATGCCACAGCCTACATCACAGAGCATATAATTGGTGATGCTCTTTGCTCCATCCCTCAAACGTCTTCGAACATCCCCAAGAAATGTAAGCCATGGTGGAATAAGAATTGTTCCACCACAAAGAATAACCAAGATAAGGCTTGGGGTGTCTTCCGTAGATACCCGACATCTGTAAACTTGATTGAATTCAAGAGGCGCAGAGCTTGTGCCCGTTTGACTCGGAAGCAGGCTAAAGGAAAATCATGGAGAGGTTACTTGCCCTCCATCAGCAGCTATGTTCCAGCAAAGGAAGTGTGGGACCGACTTCACAAGGTCGAGGGGAAATACCGCTGTTTTACAATCCCCCTTTTTCCTTCTTCTGGAGCCTCATTGTTAGACCAGGCTAATATGTTTGGCACTCACATCGCTGCTGTTTCAAACTCCGCACATTACTCTCCAGCATTCCTGAAGCGTAAGGCAAGCATGGAAAAGACGAGGCTCTGCTTCACAGGGGGAGCGTCTGCACCTTACAATCAGCCATTTACAATGGTTGAGCTAGAAGTGGCTCTGAACGCCCGCAAGAATTCAGCCCCTGGTCCGGATGGAATTCACTAGCACCCCGCAGTCCAGCGGGGTGCTAACGACACGTTTAACGCCGATTCTTCTGCATTTTCTAGCACCCGGGATGAACGCTGCATGAATACCGCAGGACGACGCAGGCATTACGTGGCATCAAAAGCTTTGAGGCTACAGGCATTCCGTGGCATCGAAAGCTTGACAAGTAGCTCGTCACCGGTGACAAGAAAGACCGAGGCAAGGCGACACCCGCTTTTGCGCTCCTCATCGATATAAGTTATCGACCTTCAAGGGGTTACGGAAGTCTGTTCGTCGCACGGTGAAGCTATTATCGCTCTATCGGACAGTCCGCCGTCGATAAGCTGCTAGGTGCCTGATTGGAGCATGTGACGGTTCTTTTGTTGCTGTGTTTTCCGGACTGGTCTTCAAAAGCCAGCGGCAGACGACGGTGTGGCGCAGTCCAGCGGGGTGCTAACGACACGTTTAGCGCCGATTCTTCTGCATTTTCTAGGTAAGAATTTGCTTGATTTGTTTCGTTTTCATTTGTTTCACGCCTCGCTGGACTGCCTCATTACCCAAAATGTCGACTGTTCATTGCGTTACCTGTTTGAAGTCGATTCCAGACGATAGCCAGAGTTTGAAGTGGGCTGAGTGCGGGAAGAGTTACCATGTGGGGAAATGCGCGGGGGTATCAAAGACTGTACTTAAAACATGGTCTAGCGAAGAACTGAGCATCTGGCTATGCGTAACTTGCAAATCCCGCAAATCTCAGCAGGCAGCACTTTCGGCAACGTACTCTCAGGATATTGGTCAACGTAGCACAAGCGAAAGCTCGGGAGAACCAAATGTAGCACTTTTGATGAAGCATATTCTGGACATGAGTACCAAACTGACACAAGTACTAGATCGAATGAATAATTTCGAGAAGTCAATGGAGAGCAGTCAGGAAGACATGACGCAATAATGATGAAGTTGACCAACCAGGAAAAAACAGTGGAAGGAATAGAACATTCGTTAGAAATAATGGGCAAGGACTATCATGAACTTCTGGAGAAGGTTAGCATGCAGGAAATGGAGTTAAAAGAGTTAAAGAAAAAATCCACAGAACTTGAAAGACTAGTCACAAAAAAAGACACAGAGATCAAGGAGCTCAAAACCGCAATAGACTCTGTTGAACAATACTCCAGAAGAAATAATGTGGAAATTCATGGTATTACTAAAAAAGATAACGATTATCTTTTGGAAGTTATCCAACACTTATCTGGTAAACTGCAGCTGCCGTGTCCGGCACCGGAAAGCATAGAAGCGGTCCACAGATTGGGTCAAAAAGAGGGTAAAACAGCACCCATCATTGTTCGTTTCAAAGACAAGGCGGTTAGGGATCTCTGGATCTCGAAAAGAAGAGTGCTTAAAAATGAACAGGTGTTCATTAATGAAAATTTGACCAAGTATCTTAGACAACTTTTGTGGAAAACTAAGCAATGTGCAAAAGAGAAGGAATACAAGTTTGTATGGGTTAGTAATGGAAAAATATTTGTCCGGGAAAAAGAAGGCTCGGCTGTGATTCGTGTGGAAAATGAACATGACTTGTCTAAACTACGTTAAACATGGCGAATTCATATTTATCATTTGATGACTGGGACCTTAGTATCCAGAGCAGGTTGGCTGATATAGACGGTGGAAGGATGGAACTTAATCTGTTGCACATAAATGTTAGAAGTCTACAAAAGCACTGGGATCAATTAAATGTATATTTACAAAATAGACTAGCATGCTTGGATATATTAATTTTAACAGAAGTAAATATTGACTCAACGATGGTAAGTTCTTTCAATTTGACCGGGTTTCGATTGTTTTCGGATTGCAGGGAAGGAAGAAGAGGTGGTGGTATATTAGTCTTTATAAAACATTCCTGGATATCCGATCAACTGGCAGTTTCTTGTAAACACGCGGAGGTTTTGGTACTTTGTGTGTCAAATCGGGAGTTATCTTTTGTAATCTGTGCAGTATATAGACCGCCCAGTGCAAACATACCTTGCTTTCTCGGTGAATTAACTGAAATATTTAAACAATTCAATAACAACAAATACTTGGTTGTTGCTGGCGATCTGAACATAGATGTAATGAATTTCTGCTAAGCACGGTGTGTCTGATTATCTGAATTTACTAGCAGGTTTTGGATTAGAAAATATAATTACAGATTATACTAGGGAAGAATACTTGGGATCCCTCATAACAAAGTCATGTATTGACCATATCATTGTTACAGGAGGCGATCTTAAAACGTTTTCTGGTGTAATTAGACAAAAAATTGCTTACCATTATTTTATAGCTCTGGCGATAATAGGGGTGAGTCCTGAGGAAACCAATCGTGTAGTATACAGGCGCATTCTTGATAATAATAAGATTGACAAGATGATACGAGAATATAACTGGGCCTCCCTACTTGCTTTTGATCACATTACTACTTACCAGATGCTTGGGAATAATTTGAGGTCGATATACGAAAAGTGTTGGAAAACTGTAAAAATAAGACAAAGAAATCCGCAAAATGCCTGGATAAACGACGAAATATTGACACTATGCCGTGAAAAAGATAGGTTGTGGAACATTTGTAAAGCAAGACCACATGATCCTATAATTAAAGGTGAGTTTAAAAAACTACGTAATAAGGTAACTGCCAAAATAAGACTGGCAAAAAAGTATCATTATACATCTAAATTTCAACAATGCGAGGGAAATCCGAAGAAAACTTGGGATTGGATAAAGGAAATTACGGGAACTAAAGGGAAACAAAATATAGATGAAACAATTCAAAAAGCTTTTGGTAGTAACAATGTCAGTTCTTTATGCAACCAATTTAACGACTCTTTTGTTCAAAGGATTGTGGATCTGAGAAAAGTACTAAAAAATCAAGAAGAAGAATTAAATAGCTACGAGAATAGCGTTCACTCAGCTTATTTGCCTCAGATGACAGAGGTAGATCTTAGATGCATAGTAAACAACATGAAAGCGTCAAAACCTGCGGGGAATGACTCCATTCGATTAAGGGACATTCAGAAAAATTTGGATGTATTAAAAGACGTTATAATAAAAATAGTAAACGAATCACTCTCATCAGGGAAAGTTCCTATTGAAATAAAAACAGCTGTTGTGAGACCATTATATAAAAATGGCAGTAAAAAAGAAATTATGAATTATAGACCCATTTCAATACTGCCAATTATAGCGCAAATTATGGAAAAATTTGTTTTTAACACAATGACACCGTATTGCGAGAAGTTCTGTTTAATAAATCACTCTCAGTATGGATTCTGTAAAAATAGAAGCACTGAACTTTTGCTGGAAGATCTTTTAGATTTTGTAAAGTACAGTCTTGATAGAAATCAATTTGTTTTAGCCCTATTTTTAGATTTAACAAAAGCTTTCGAAACTATCGATCATGAGCGGCTATTAATAAAACTAGGGAATATGGGTTTTAGAGGTCCCTTCAACGCGTTCTTGAAAGACTATATTACAGACAGATATCAGTTGGTCAAAATTGACAAATTTAAAAGTAGATTAACATCACTTAACTCGGGAGTACCTCAGGGGTCAATACTGGGACCCCTTTTATTTAATATTTATGTAAACCAAATCGGAACTCTACCTTGTACATCCCGATTGTATCAGTATGCAGACGATACTGCCTTGATATTAGGGCACAGTGATGAACAAAGTGCATTGGCCATTTTTCAGAAAGATATTGAAATAATAATGAGCTGGTTTTCTGCTAATCATTATTCGTTAATTCCAGTAAGACAAAACTAATGTGTTTTCGTAGTCCATATAAACATTTACATCTTAGCACCCCGTTATTTCTTCATTCACAGAACTGCACACATTGCAGTTGTGTAGCATTAGATTATGTTACAACAACTAAATATTTAGGATTACATCTTGATCAAAATCTCCTGTGGAATGAGCATGTAGAATATCTCATCAAAAGAATGCGTGTTGTCTCGGTTTATTTGTACAGGATGCGTAGTGTAGCGACAATGTCATTAAGAAGGAGAGTGTATGGTGCACTGGGCGAGTCTATTCTCCGATATGGTATCTCTTTATATGGAGTGTGTTCTAATTATAAAAAAGAAAAACTTGACAAAATACTACATAAAATTGCAAATAATATTACTTATGGAACAACCTACTCAGAGTTGGAAATGAATTGGAAAATGAATGTCTTAAAGTTGTTATCCATAGAAAAACTGCACTGTTATGTTATTTTAGTAAAGCACTATTATAAGAGCAACTTTAAAATCGTATTAGAAAAGGAACGAACACTTAGGCGCATAGAAAGTTTTGTTATTCCGAAGATTTATACAAATTATGGAAAAAAAAACACGGGCATATTACGTCCCATTTTATTTTAATAGGCTTCCTGAAAATTATTATAACATGGAGTCACTGAAACAGGTAAAATATGAACTAAAAGAGTGGTGTTTGAATTTTGAAGTGTAGATCGGCTTTATTGCTTTAGCATTCCACAGAGTTTTGTCTCTTTTCTTTTTGTCTGATTTTATTTTGTTTGTGTGCCAGTAATGCACACAATAAGAGGACTTCAGTGTAGCAGCCCGCTAGACGCCAGGTCCCGCATACAAGCACACCAGTGCTTTTGCGGGCCTGCATATGTAATATGTTTATGGTGTGAATAAAATTTCTTCTTATTATTATTACTACGACATGCTCCGACACTTATCTAGAGAATCGCTCAGTGCTCTTCTCACTTACTTCAATGGCCTGTGGAGTGATGCCTACTTCCCTGTTGAATGGAAGCGGGCTGAAGTTATACCGCTGTTGAAACCTGGCAAGGACCCTTCCCTCCCTGCAAGTTACAGACCAATAGCATTTTCAAGTTGTCTGGTGAAAACCTTTGAAAGATTAATTAACAGGCGTATATTTATTTTCTCGAGCAGCATAATATCTTGGATATCAATCAGTGTGGCTGTCGGCCTGAACGCTCTACAACGGACCAGTTAGTGCGGCTGGAGACCTTTGTGCGCGAGGCATTCGTCAACAGGGAGCATTGTGTATCTGTTTTCTTTGATTTGGACAAGGCCTATGATACCACTTGGAGGTATGGCATCTTGCGCGACCTTTCTCTGTACGGAATGCGTGGTAGAATGCTTCAGTGCATAAAGAGCTTTTTGTGTAAACGCACGTTTCGAGTTCGATTGGGAACAACTTTATCAGACTGGTTCGTTCAGGAGAATGGTATTCCTCAGGGTGGAGTCCTGAGCGTCACACTCTTTGCAATAAAAATTAACTCTCTTAGTAAAGTCATTCCTCCTTCAGTATCTTACTCGCTATATGTCGATGACATTCAGCTATCTGTAGCATCATGTAATATGTCTAGCTGTGAGCGACAGCTACAACTGGCCATAAATAAAATGACTACATGGGCTGATGAGAATGGTTTTGGGTTCTCTCCGGAGAAAACTGTTTGTGTTCCCTTTTCGTTAAGGCGTGGCCTCTGCTTAGATCCTACTCTCCTTTTAAATGGAATTAACATTGCTGTGAAAACGGAGCATAAATTTCTTGGAGTTACTTTCGACTGTAAACTTACTTTTGTTCCGCATCTCAAACAGCTCAAGCGAAAAAGTCTGCAGGCATCAAACATACTCAAAGTCCTTTCGCACAAGTCGTGGGGCTCGGATAAGAAATGTCTCTTTCGTCTATATTCTTCTCTCATTCCATCCCGCCTTGACTATGGTTCAATTGTCTACGCCTCCGCGAGACCGTCTGTCTTAAAAATGCTCGATCCCGTACATCACCTTGGGCTCCGTTTGGCATCTGGTGCTTTTCGCACCTTCCCTCCGCTTAGCTTGTATGTTGACTGTCATGCAATGTCACTTGAAAAAAGGCGACAGCTGCTTAGTCTCACCTATGCTTACAAACTTTTGTCGGATCCCAGCTCCCCCACTTATAGTCGTATTCAAAACTCTAGGTTTTCTCGCCTCTTTAACCATAGGCCTACTGTTGTGCGGCCTTTGAGTCTTCGTGTCGAGAGTCTTCGCTCCTCCCTCAATCTGACTCATGATTTTAACCTCTTGGATAGTTCATACCATACTGCCCCATGGAATGTCAAACCCATTTTTTGTGACTGGTGCTTCACAAAATTCAGGAAGCAAAGTGTCTCACCTCTAATTTTACAGCAGGAATTCTTCGCATTGGAGGAAGGATACAAAGATTATAATCATTTTTACACTGATGGTGCAAAGTCGTCAATGTTTGTTGGTGCGGCTGTATACACTTCTCGTTTTTCCAAAGTCACTCGTCTAAACACTCTTGCCAGTACTTTTACTGCTGAGCTTTATGGGGTCATGATGGCGCTTGATTATATAGTTCAGAGTAAAATAAAGAAAGCCATCATCTTTATAGATTCCCAGAGTGTTGTTAGGGCGGTATGTTCTGTTTTATCAACAAAGAATCGGCTGACCCTGACTGTGCGTGGTAAGGTGCAGCAGGGCCTACAGGATGGGCGCGACATTAGGTTTTGCTGGATTCCTAGCCATGTGGGCATTGCAGGCAACGAGGCTGCAGATAAACTGGCCGTCTCTTCGCAAAATCTTCCCGTGTCACATGTCCGCCTCCCCCACCAAGACTTAAAATGCCTACAAGACTTGCTAGTCTTGCGATCGTGGCAGTCCGAGTGGGATTTAGAGGTTAACAATAAGCTTCACACCATCAAGCCAGACCTTGGTACTTGGGAAACATCTTACAACAAAAATAGATTCCACGAGGTCCTCCTATGCCGCCTGAGAATTGGCCACACCTACCTTACACATAGCTACCTGCTTACTGGTGGAGAACCTCCATCCTGTGAGCGCTGCGGTGAACCTTTGACTGTTCTTCATATTTTATTTCTTTGTCCTGGTCTACGGCAGCAACACAAATTATTTTTTCCTGATCTTTTTAAATATCGCATTCCATTTCACCCTGCCTTGCTACTTGGTGAGCGACCACTGATTTCATTCAAACGTCTTTTTGATTTTCTTGAAAATATTGGATTTTTAAATAAATTATAGTTTTATTCCCCATAGTTTAATTCAACTCACCCTTTTTTAATTGACCCACCTTGTTTGGCGCAGTATGGCCATTGTTGCTCTTGCGCCATTAAAACCGTAAACAACAACGACAACAACAACTCGTGCGACCTTTCCAGACGCTCTAGCTGGGGCCTTTTTCTTCTGACAGGCGTCTTTTCTAGACGATCATTGGCCGTTCTCAGAACTCCTTTTTGTCATAGATTGAACTGTTGTGCACCTACGTGCACGTTCCAAGCCCCGTTGGCGTTGAACAGATGGATGAAAGATTCAGGCAGAGTTTTTTTAGTGTTAGAAGTAACACGTCGCAGGTAACGACGTTACCATTAACGCGTTACGCTTTTGTATAACGCTCTAACGTACTCGGTATTTTTGTCAATGACTGCCCAAGCGGCACAGATTGGGCCAATGGATGACAATAGTTTTTTGACCAGTGGCCCGATAGTGGCCATTCATTGGCCGATGACTGTTTTTTCTTTGGTCATTGGCCAATGGCCACTGGCCATCAGCCATCGACCAAGCGTTGGACGTTGGATTACCACTATTTGGTCATTGGACAAAGAGAGTCGCTACCCATTGGCCAATGCTTCGCCAAACGTCGTGCTGCTTCGGTCACGCGTTAGGTATTGTCGTTACTATTACGCGCTTTCATCTATCAAATTATGTTGCTCGTATACGCGCTACTTTTGAATATTGTATTTAAACCGCAAAACAATATAATTCGCATTCCGGAAAATGCACCGAAAAGCGAAAACAATATTTTTCCCGCAGCTTGATCTCAATAAAGATAATTTGGAAAAAAAAAGTCGCATTCAATACAAGTTATTAAAAAAAATGATGTTAAACAAAAACTACAATAAAATAAATCTGCAAATATTTAACCTTTTGCGCTATCTTTGCTTTGACGGCTTATCGCTGTGAAACAAATATTACATTACAAAGTAACTCAAAGGCAACGCTCGTTCATTTTTTAAAAGTAACTGTAATGGTGTTTCGTATCATTAGAAGGACTTTGACGCATCTTAAAGGGTTAACATTTTACGAACCAACGAGAAGCGGCATTTCGGTATTTATTTTCGGTAACGGGTGCAACACTTCCTTCTCAGTACCTACCCGTGATGAGCCGAAACCGAAATCTCCCCGCTGATTAAGTCAAGTAATTTGTTTCAGTTCCATTCCCGTGTTTCGCCCATATCTCGTTTCATAATCTATGAAGTCTGTATATCATGTTGTGCCGCGTGTAAGTTTGCACGTCTAATGTAATAGGTGCTCGCCGCATGGCTGAGGACCGGACTTATAATCGGCACATCCAGATGAAAAGACCTTGCCTAGATACCGGAGAGCGTACTGATTTAACTGTGCACAGTTATTACCGGCAAATTCAATGCTATAATAAACAACGCATAAAGTTGGGCGAGTTGGTTAGACATCATGAAAAGGGAACAGCGCGAAAATAAACGAGGGACAAGAAGAAGAGGTAACGACAGACACGGCGCTGACTAGCAACTGAAAGTTTATTTGTGCACAAGACACGAAATAAACAGGAAGAAAACACAAAAACAACCCGTCACAATAGATCCACTCACACGCTTATCTGCTATCAAACGAACTTGCCACAGTTCAAGATAAATTTAACTTCGTCACCCCTCAGTGCTAAGGACGGGGCACTGACACACTCTTCCTCTCCTTTCACTGATATAAAAAATGCTTCATCAATTTCCCTCACGGTTTTGTTTCTATGGCGGGCTAGAATTGTGATGTCATGGAAGCGTGGCTCACAGCCGCACCGGCTACAATGAATTGCGAGGTGGCCAGAGGGGGAGGAACGAAGGGAAAGGGAATGTTCCCTCGCCCTTACATTTATGCACCTCCCCGTCTGTCCTATGTAGACTCTGCCGCACGAGAGCGGGATCTGGTAGACCACCCCCGTGGCACACGTGACATAATGGGTGCGGTGGTTGACATCACAGGCCACTCGAGGGGGACCGACTCTATTGACAGAGGTGCACAGTCGGGACAGCTTACGTGGCGCCACGTTTGATGTGCCTGTTGTTTTCTCAGCGCCACGTAAGCTGTCCCGACTGTGCACCTCTGTCAATAGAGTCGGTCCCCCTCGAGTGGCCTGTGATGTCAACCACCGCACCCATTATGTCACGTGTGCCACGGGGGTGGTCTACCAGATCCCGCTCTCGTGCGGCAGAGTCTACATAGGACAGACGGGGAGGTGCATAAATGTAAGGGCGAGGGAACATTCCCTTTCCCTTCGTTCCTCCCCCTCTGGCCACCTCGCAATTCATTGTAGCCGGTGCGGCTGTGAGCCACGCTTCCATGACATCACAATTCTAGCCCGCCATAGAAACAAAACCGTGAGGGAAATTGATGAAGCATTTTTTATATCAGTGAAAGGAGAGGAAGAGTGTGTCAGTGCCCCGTCCTTAGCACTGAGGGGTGACGAAGTTAAATTTATCTTGAACTGTGGCAAGTTCGTTTGATAGCAGATAAGCGTGTGAGTGGATCTATTGTGACGGGTTGTTTTTGTGTTTTCTTCCTGTTTATTTCGTGTCTTGTGCACAAATAAACTTTCAGTTGCTAGTCAGCGCCGTGTCTGTCGTTACCTCTTCTTCTTGTCCCTCGTTTATTTTCGCGCTGTTCCCTTTTCATGCTATAATAAACGCTTGTGTTTTCTTTTAAAACGATGTTTCAATATATTTGTTGACTTCTGTTACCCACATATGCCAAAGGAACAAAAAATAAAAAAACAACCGTATTGTTGAGGACAACAAACAAAATCTCCAGAAAACACCGAATTTCCTCATGAAAATCAATAAAAAAATCACGTTTCCTTTTCACTCAGTATAAACTCCGAGAACGAAGAACCCTACTAATACGAAATGTGAACAAGTGTGATTTTGACAACCAAAATATTAAAAAGCGCATTTGAACAAAGAAATTCATTGTGTTGTTTTCATTTTTAGAAAGTCGGTACACTGTAGCAGTGGTTCTCAGCCATTGATGTTTCGCGGTGAGGGGAAGGAAAAGTGTGGGTTACTTATGATAGTGATTTAATAAAAGGATATAACTATAGGTGCTACTGTGAAGTGGACTTTTCTTATTGACATTTACACGAGAAAACTCAGATGAAAATTGGAATGTTTCTTCTCAGTCTAAAAAAAGACAACTTTTATTGACGGTGTTGACTGATGAGGCTGGGCTTCGCGGACAACTAGAATGCTTTTGCGGACCCCAAAGGGTTCGCGGACCCCGATTTGAGAATCACTGCACTGTAGAATATCAACTTTTAAACACACATAGTCCGAAAAAGACATTCCGAACAATACGTTTTTGTTTTTTTTTTTCTTGTGCTAGAGAATGGCGAGTGAAACGATTCTGGGTATAAGGTTTGGTTCTGCTCGTTAAATAAAAACAAACAAAGGTGCACACGAACAGCTGCGAAAAAATGCACATCCTCTATACAACGTTGCACACAATATCGCCCTAGAAATAGTGCCGCATGTGCGTGTACCAGTAGAATAACGTCTGCGTGACCGACTTTGCGAGCCTTTGGTCTGCCCAGTAACTCGTTCCCAGGTAAGGCTATTTTTTATAACTACTGTAAACGACTTAATTTTCGCGGGCTCAAATTTTCGCGAATTGGGCCAAAGGTGAAAATTTGAAATTATTTGCGGGTTCTAATTTTCGCGAATCGAGTGTAGCTTCCGTAGCGTTCACATATTGACCGAATCGTTCGCGGGACGTATTTTTCGCGAATTGTAGGCGATTCGCGAAATTCGCGAAAATTAGGTGCTCGCAAAAATTTAGTTGTTTAAAGTATATATTATCGTTATTTACTCTCTTCTTTCCTTTTCAAGGCTGAGTAGTTGAGAGATTTTGGGAACAATCCTCGTCCCCTTTCTGTTTCGTTCTGACTGAGCGTTGTTCCGGTATGCGGGCGTGTATCACTACTTTGAGATGCAAGTTAAAAATCTTCAGGCTAGCTGCTGTAATGCGCTGAATAAATTCCACATCTGCTGTCTAAAAATACACACAATTACTTTTAATAGCTAATATTTGTTACGTGATTCGCCTTGCAAAGAGACAATTGATTTATATATAGACCAGTCCATGTTTACAAACACACCCGAGCGCCCCTAGTGGACGCCGCCGGCGCCGCGCATGCGCGATGGAGTATGGGCAAGAAGCTCGACGGGGCCCGTAAATAAACCATTGGAATGTAATGTTGTCGGCGTCGGTGTTAGTCCCCGTGCGCTTTTTCGCGTTGGAATGGACGATTCTACGTCTTCCTGACAATGTCTGACTATTTGAGCTGCCTCAGTGAATTTAACGGGGCTCGTTACACCGCTAAAATTCGCGGAAATAATGTGACATGTGGCGATTCATTCCGCGTGGACGCCGCAGAATGGACTCTAAAGCCTGATTCGCACGCTGAGATTTTGCTAGCTATTTTCAGTCGCAACGTCGCTCGGGCTGCAAATGCGTGAACCGTAGCTGAGATGGTCGACGTCAATACTGAAAGTTGCAAGAAGAATTGGACCAAGTGAATCAGGCGTAACATGTCGGTGATGGCCACTGGTAACAATGATCAACATCTCCTTGTATCTACTGTTTACATCGAGCCTGCTTACCAACTTTCAAACTTAAGACTTTTGAGGCCCGCACTTACTTCTTATCGCAAGTACCGGGCCAACGTTTCGTCTACGGGCCGGTGTCGTCTGAAAGCTGGTTCAGATATCTCTAACAAGCGCGTTATCTACGACTGGGTCCGTTGTGACCGGAGCGATCGGAACGACCGCTCTGCGCCGCGTGTACCCACACCTGCAACCGCTGCAACAAGCGCAGCGGGTCCTCAGCATGGCGACCGCTTCTACGCCGCCGTCAGCTGTTTCAGCGGTGCCTCTAAAAAAGGGGGGACGCGCTGCCACTCACTGGCGTAACAGAAAATAGACAGATAGTTTTCTATAGCCTCAAGCTTCATTTTGTTTTCAGGATAGGCTTACAGGGAAGAGTGGATGAAAAAACGGAAAAAAAAAGACGCAGTACGCCGTCTTGGACGATCACGACTTTAACAAACGACTTTACTGATAGTACAAATCTTACCACATGCCATTTCTACGGTTATAAAAGACGGTGTAATCTTAGGAGCGATAAAGCAACATAGAAATCTGATTTCGTGATCACATAGACGTTGGGAGCACTCAAGATTGCTAATACAAATCACTTTTCTCCGGTGATGACATCGCTTCAAAATTCGCATCCTTCATATGGTGAGCACCAGTAGTACCCTTACGAAAATGGCAGATATGGCCCTGATATATTTTATATACGTCCAGATATGATAATATAAGTAGTCAGATCGGGAAATATACCGCTATATGTGGGAGCAGATACGCCCAGATATCGCCATATAAGTGGGCAAATACTCCCAGATGCGGCCGTATAAGTGCGTTAATACGGCCATATCACGCCAGATACGCATGCAAATATTTCCCTTGATAATGATATATGGGCCCGTTTCGGTCGTGCAAGCAATAAGTCATGTACTCGCCAAGACAAGTTGATTGATCTATATTGCATGAGTCTCATATAGTGTGTTAATTATTGTTAACATCGTTAAAGTGAAGTTATTCCAGGTATTTGGACCAATTAACCAATTGCGCATTTTGAAGATTGAAAGACAAATGAAATTTGGTTGTATGTTTGACGTGTGACATTATGACGAAGTGCATAAGATCGGAAAGCGAGTTAATCAAATAATGGATTTGAGATCGCAGCTCTTAGGCGCCCGTATCCAAGTTAAGCGGTTTCGGCGTCGCTATCGAGTAACCGCCCCGCTTAATTTAGCGAGAAATTGAATTGGTACTTATGTCACTTGACGTCAATTTTTCCGCTAAATCTAGCAGTGAAACTAATTTTGTTCGTGTTTCCCCGCTAAATTGAGTGGGGAAACACGAACCGTTAGCTTACTGAAGATGCAAGACGCTACTTCGTCGTCCCGAATCCTTTTTCCTTCGAACGCCTGCGAAGCCGTTGCGCCCTACGCAGTATCTTTCAAAAACCGTTCGCGCAGCAACGTAACCATCCGCTTGCAAGCGTCTGCGATTCATCGTGTGTTGAAAGTCAGAAGATGTGCTGTCCGTGGTGTCTTTTATGTGCAACTCTTTCGTAAAAAAGTTTGAAATTTAAAAACGCGAATCTAACAGTGTACACATAATTTTCAATTTATTGGTAAAAAATATATATACATATTTATTTATTTATTTATTTGTGGACATCGTGCGCAAAAAAAAAATAGCCGCGCTTATTTCTTCATTTTAAATGATGATGTGGGTTATACGGCGTAAAACATAGTATCTTCAAACTCGCATCGTTTTGGGTCACTCTCGAGATAGACAGCTTCTTTGGAAGTTCAAAAGTTGGTCTTCATAGAGCTGTATGTTCACTCGGTATTGACAGCAGGGTATACGCTATGCATATTTTAGGCCAATCGTGTCTCCGGTTAGGGTCACGTGACAACAGTCTCGAAGCTGGTGATAACGCTGAACACGGCACCTGCCTTAAGCCCAAAGCCACACATAGCATCCACTGCACTATCACCTTGGGTCGAACTGTCAACAGGATATAAGTGACACATTCTCTCGTTCTGTTCATTGTTGGTATGCCCCTGAAGATTAGTCTTTGTGGTCGCACCCCCATTCTGGCCTTGAAGGAGCTCTGTTTTTCAACTCCTCTGTTTTCTCTCTCTCCCTAAGCTGAAAGCATTTTAGAAGGTGCGCACTCGGCGGACCAATAAACGATAGACTTTTCTTCGCTTGACTCCGCTCTCTGTGCGCGTGTAACGGAAGGAGCCTGATCATGTGGTTTGACGGATGACGCATTAGCCGTTGCCGATCCCGGAATGCCTGCTTGCGGACCTAGTTTCGCGTGTCGTGCGGCCCGCGGGGCTGCGGTGAATTTCGCTTCTATGGTGAAGGGTATCTCGGTCGAAAAGGCCTACCCGTATGTCGGCAACAAGCGATTTCTTCAAAGAAGCCCAAGAATTTTTTGTGATGTGTTCACAAAAATGTGCTCGGTTTCTACAAATGACAGCTTGTGCTACATCGTGTTGAATCTTCACGGACACCTTCCTTCTCGTTTTTGTGTTTGAGTGGTGATTCCGCCGTGGCCGTGTCGACATCTATCTCGGATTACCTTTCAAGTCTCGTCTTGTCAACGTAAGTGCGCTGCAACCTACTTCGCGACAATAGATCGTTTTCCTAAAAGCACTCTTCCAGATTACCTCTAGAATTAGGCCGTGTCTATCTCCTGGCAGCCGGGAGAATAATTGTGCAGAATGTTTCGGCATTGGTGCGATTGCGCTACAAGCAGAAAATTACGATATGCCGCCGACAAAGTTTTGACGTGTCGCCAAAAAGAAGAACAACAAAGAATCTTAATTGCGCGTTCTAAAATTTCACGAGCGGCTTTACGAGTCGCTTGTAGATTGTTACGATTTTGCGAAATACTGGTAAACAACTCTAGGTTACCGTCATGCTCTAAACCCTGAAATAAGGATAAATCAAATAACGTACAACTCTCATTGACTCAGGGTTTATATTATGATGTTTCCTAACAGGCTTGCCTACATACTTTCGCTCCTTGCAAAGGTTACCGTCTTGCAGACGGCACAAACCGATCCCCTGACTGCGGCGTCTCGGCTAGCTTGCACACGGGGCCGCCGCCGCTCGATCCCAGTCTCGCCGGGCTCGCGGCGCGACAATCGCTCGAAGCGGGGAAACGGCGTTCTGTAACGAAAGGCAAAGGGCATCTACACCACGAATGGGCAAAAGCCGATGCAAAGGCGTGCGCGAACGTAAACAACGGTAGAAAAGTGCAGTTGCTCGCCGCTATGAGATGCGTGCCGCAACCTCGGTAATCCGCGGACGTATCCCTCTCCTGCCGCTCGTACTTTCTCTAACTTGACGGACACTCTGTCTCGCGGTTCATGCCTACGAAACGATCGGACGATCGTCGGGATACCGGGTCACTGCAACAGCCGAGCGCGGCACAGTTTACCATTGCTCTCGCTGTGCAGGGTCGAAGAGTCAACCACCAGCATGGTGGTTACCGGGGTTCGACGTCATGATGTGACGTACGTGCAATGCCTAAATACCGGGTGTTTTTTGTTTTGTTTTTTATTCTTGCAGATTTGTTTTAAAAGAAGTCGTGAGAACTACACTTATGCGGTTTGTGCGAGTGAGTTATACGCCCAGGGGGACATTGTATACTTTGCTAATCTTTGCGATAAGTCGGCTTATTAATTAAAATGCACTAATTTACTTTTAATTAGAAGAAATAGACATATGGTTTCAATTAGAAACTTGCTGAGCGTCGTCCAAGACCCATAAATCAGTAATTTTTAGAAAGACTTTGAGCGCGTGTGAAGCGCAGTAGTGCGCTGAAGTTACCACTCGTGGACCAGGTACAAGGCTGTGGCTAGATAAGAGACGGAAAAATTGCGCGGGCGCCTGACCGAAACCGCTAGCCTTGTACCTGCTCCACGAGTGGTAACTTTCTCACGCGCTGAAAGTCTTTCTGAAAATAACTGATGTAGGGATTTTGGACGACGTTCAGCAAGTTTCTAATTGGAACCATATGTCTATTTTCACTAATTGAAAAGTTAAGTAGTGAATTTCAAATCATTAGCCGACTTATTGCAAAGGTTAGCCACCCACATAATGTCCCCCTGGGCGTATAACTCACTCGCACAAACCGCATAAGCGTAGCTTTCATGGCTTTTTTTAAAAACAAATCTACACGAATAAAAAAAAAACCTGTATATCAAGGTTGCCTTACGTGATTGGGACATATCTGCCCTGATATGGGAGGCAGATATACCCCTATTTAACAGACCCTGATATGGATATATAAAAAATTGGGCAGATCTGGCTTGATAAGGCTTATATAAACTGATTTACTTGATATGGCCAGATCTGCCCAATTTTTTATATAACCATATCTATTTTTTTATATAAGTCCAGATATGCCATTTTCGTAAGGGTACCTTCAACTTAAGCACAGGCATGAAATGCGCAATATAAGAAATTCAGGCGATGTTCGAGGACACAAATGCAAAGTAAGCACCACTGTAGTCGAAGTAAACAAACACGACGGCACGGGCGTTTCGGCTGAATTGAGAGTGCCGCCATGACATCGCCCCACGAGTTGATGGATCTTCCCTTCTAGTACGTTCTGGGTAATCATACCGACACACGACGATAATTCACAGTCAAGGATAGCGCTTTTAGTCGGAATGATGAGATTCTACTATGTCGACCAAGTCGACGATCACCAACGACGCCATGCTGGCAGATAGAAGGAACTGGAAGGAACCGCGACCAGCACGACAGGCATGCAGCGAGCGCGGCCGAGCTCTCCTCGATCTGTGATTGGTGTGTCGGCGCGGTCGCTGCCATCGTTCCCGAACGTAGCGAAAATGTTCAACCTGGCTCAACTCCTTGCATTCCAAACGAACACAAACGAAACTGCCGTTTCGCGCTTCGTTGCTATGGCAACTCATCGTTCCAACCGGTTGCATTTGTTCGTAACCGTAGTGGTCGCTTTGAACGCTAGTGTGTGAACGGGCATTTAAAGAGCAGACGACAAGCAAAAACGATTGAAAGAGCAGACACCAGTTCGAACGATCAGGCGGCCGATTAAGCTTAAAGACGCACTGAACGTAGTCCGCAAGTGGTCCGTAAAACTGCACGTTTTTTTTTCGTTCATGTTAGAACAAAACAAATACATCTGATGACCACAGGTATCCTCGAAATCAACCCAAAGTGCTTCCAGCCAAATCAATCGTGGTCCGACGGCGTCTGGTTTTCCCATTTCACGTCACATATTCACATTCCCGAACGAACCGAGCACATGAAAACTGACCTTCAAACCTTTCTCGACTCTTTTGGTACAGCCCCATTCGCGGCGTTTTGACGTGAAGGCAGGTTTTTGTCTGGTTCCTTTCAAAACAACGCAGGAATACACGTCTCGCATTGGGACTTCCGCCCACAGCCCTCCTCCTCCTCCATACCCTCATCCCTCCCACACTTTCCCCACTAAATGTAGCTGGAAAATTGACGTCACCGAACCTCAACGCCAGTTCAGCTTCCCGATAAATTTAGCGGGGAAAATGACGCCACATGTTTTCGTGTCACGTCATCCATAAAAAGATTCAGTTTCTCCACTAGATTTAGCGGGAAAATTGACGACATCTGACTTCAACATCAATTCAAACTCCCGCTACATTTAGCGATCGGACACGGGCGTCCAAGAGCTGCGCTTTAATATCTGCCTTTTCTCACTCTTAGGAAGCAGCGTTGAGGTTCGTACTTTCATTGCTACCGAAGTGTTTCAAACAGTATTTTTTTGACTCTGAGTTGTCCCTTTATATTAGTCGCGCCTTCCAATAAAGGAATGTTTCTGTAAAAAACAAAAGGTGGCAAAACGTTCCACCTATAGACCTTTCCAATGTTTACAAAATCACAGTCCAGCGTGCGATCTTCACAGCCCAGCACGTGCGTGATCGTCGCTTCGGAAAGCGAGCAAAGCACGCGCCATACGCACGAACGCTCAAAATGGCACCGGCCACAAGCTCGTTTTTGGAAAGGTCTATATACAAGTACGGTCGGCGCGGCGACACTGCCTTAAAAAACCCGCATATTGATGATATGGATGTATTATGTGCGCCAGCGAGAGCAAGTTTTAATATTATCGTTGAAGATTTCAAACGAGAATTGCAATTCCCGCGGCAAGGGTTCGAAGTTAAGGTACGATCGGGGAAAATATGAAAAAAAGCCAAGCAAGAGCGTGGCTTCGAAAGCACCCAGTGCTATCCAAATTAGCAAAGCCGATTTATCAGCAGGTGCGACATTTGAGCAGCTGCTCGTTTTTTGTTCTCACTCCCGGCTCAGGCGGCCATATGTTGCTCTCAGTGTCTTCCTCGGTGCTGACCTTAGATGAAGCTTTCAGCGCCAAATAGCGAAAGCATTTCTGGCTCCCAGTAGGATCGCCCTGTGTGTGCGATCGGGGACGAAGCAGTCGGTAAAACAATTAGACAGGTGGGAGTGATTACTAAGTTTGAACAGCCGCTGAAATGACGCCAGTGCACAAAATAGCCTTTTCATAGTTCAGATGACTTCACTTAGCGCTGGGTGTTTTCGGAACCACGCGCTCGCTGGTGCTTTCGTATAGAGGATGACCCAATCTAAACTTTTCGTCAATGGTGTAATTTACAGGTCGGTTTTTTCTTGTAAAATTACAAAGTGTAACTCTCTTTCTGTAAAACAAAAGGGCCAAGAAGCTTGCCAGGGTCTATGGCGGGCGGCTACGCAGACGACCAAGTCCAGTAGCGGGGTGTGTTTGGCGTGCGTAATGATAGATGGCGTCCGGAGTCCGAAGGTGCAGCCGACCAGCGAAAGAAAGCAGACGACACGCAGACGAAATTTGTTGGCAGCAAAAGCGCCGTCGTTATGCAGACGCTTTAACTTCAAGTTTTGCTTTTATGTCCGCATCTATTTTTTAACCGAAGGTATAAAAAATGATTATGTTTATTTTAATAAATCACGGTGGTCGCGAGCCGCCGCGATAAGTCGCGATGAGGAGGCAGCGCCATCTATCAATACGAACGCCAAACACACACCGCTACTGAACTTGGTCGTCTGTGTCGCAACCCGCCGTAGACCCTAGCAAGCTTCTTGGCCCTATTTTTTACAGAAAGAGAGTTACGCTTTGTAATTTAAAAAAAAAAAAAAACCGACCTGTGAAATACGCCTTTGACGAAAAGTTTAGATTGTTACGTGCAGGTATCGATTTTTACTGTCCATTTTCGATCGAGCCTGGTGACTTCGGTCACCCTATATATTTCCCCACTGTACATATTTATAGAAATTACCGTTCTGCCAACGGCCAACGACAATTTCGAAAAACAAAACCACGACTTATACGGCAGTCTGGGTACAATCTTTCCGCAATGTATTCACGCACAAATCATTGATCTCCTCTATATAAACGCATGGCTAGTGGAAGTCGAAAAGTACAGCGATTCACTGGTCATACAGTAATTGCCGAAGGAAGTCAATTCATTTTGCGTCCTTCATCCGAACAAATTCAGCACGCACGGTTTCTCAACGGATTAGAAAGAGGCAAAGAGTGATACCTTCTGACAGTTACTTTCACGTAATTAAACGAAAGTAACGACAACCAGTTTACTTGTCATTGAAGGGTGCTATCAATTTTATTTCAGCTTACCTGTCAAAAAAACGCTTCGGTTAAAACAAAAAAAAAATTGGGGCACGAATTCACGCTGTGAAGATGGTTGGCCAGCAAAGCTGTGGTATCACCTGCAACGATTGCCCCCTGCAATATAGACTCTTCTTATGGCAGACACAACCAGCTGGTACTCAAGCCTTTGACGTCCGTGAGAACTCTCAGTTTATGAAGAGGATGACCAAAGGCCACCTTTACACCGCTGCTTGAAATGTAGATGAAACGTTTTATCACGAATTCTCCAGGTTGACGCCAAAAAAACGAACGAGTGCGAGGTCCTTTTAAATCTTTCAAGTAATCTTGTAAACCAACTTGCCTCCTCCAAGATGTAATAATGTACAGCCGAAGGCCCTCATTGAATCTCCAACTTTGTTGTGCGTGTAGCACTTATGCTTTCTAGCACTGGTGACAAAATCAAGTTAAACAGGCTTTCAAAGACCATACCAAAGGGTCTATACCAAATAAGTCACAAAAGAAGTAAATGCACTGCACCTAAACTCTTTTATATATGAAAGACTTCGCACGCTGACGTTGCCACGGCAGCTAATGCAACCGCAATCCTTACCGTGAAACGCATGCGGGGAGCGCTACGTGCTTTGCATTGATCGCGCGCGCCTTATCAGTTATCATGTGGTTTGGTACTTGTCTTGTGGTTTTCTTATTGAAACAAATGTAAAACTATATGATGGATCATAAGGCACGAGAGGTCTTTTTCTTTCGACTACTGTTCTTTAGACGGACAAAAAAAAACTTGACCAAGGAGTCATATACAGTTTCGCAGTAAAAAGCTCAGTACTTTTAGAAACTGTTAGTCTTAATTATTCTGTCTCTTATGGCAGGATTACAGCGAAGTCGGTTTGCACATCAGGAACAAATGTGGTGTCCTAAACAATGCTGGGGAGATCTGTCTTCTCGTACATCGTCAACGACGATGAATAAATATTTTCTCGGTTTACGTAAAGCACTGTCATATGCTGCATATGTTCCCCAAACTTCTAAGGATGTTCCAGCAGTGAATCACAACAGTCAATGACTTCTCGCGCTTCACGACTGTCACCAGATCATCGCCAATATGTTCATTTTCTACTTGGTCGTCCAAAGTCGAATGCAGTCGCAATGGCACAAAGTGAACACAAACACGAAAATACCGTTCTCAAAATATTAAGTTTTTAAACAAATATTTCTCTGCCACGAAATACTTAACTAATTTTTATGTCTTCCTAATATAAGTTTCCCGCAGGTATACACGCATGTCACTTTTTTCTCTAAAGAACCCAAAAATAGTTGTAATTAATACCAGTGTCTTGAAGTACCCGACGTTCAGCATTAATGAAAATCTGTTGCGTACCACGCTCCGCCCTTGATGCAGAGAAACAAAATCTTTAAGACAAAATGTGTTTATGGCCTCGATTTTATGCGAAAGGTGCAGCTATTAAGTCTGAAAACCCCCTTACACTACTACCAAGGGAACACAAAGAATGCATAGCCCATAACAGGCGATGCATAATCATCCGAAGAGCCTAACATGCCCACTTAGTCAAAATAATTCATATATGTACATAACTAGGCATAATTACTTACAACAGTCGAGAATCACCGAGGGGTTCAGAGGGAATAAAACTTCGGACCATAAGACACGCATTGCGGAGTCTTTGCTCGGCGCCTTTTTTATCATAAAAAACAAATGTAAATATAAAAGAACTGGGCAAGCGCGTGGCTTTTTCCGATGCCAAAAAAGGGAGTTCTATAATATTTGCAAGATTCACAATGAAATGCAGGCCATCAAATCAGATCAAATCAGTTTTATTTTCACCTTGTACAAGTACACATGTACGAACTGTATAAAAACGCTTCAGCAGCGCAACGTTACCAGTTCACAGCCCCTTAATATTAACAGGTAAGAAGCACCTTTCTAAAGATACTCACAAAAAAGAAGGAAGAAAAATGTATTTGCACGTGTATATGGCGATATATGCCATATACGCGTATTTACGTACCATATAAACGTATGCCATATACACGTATTTACGTACCATATAAAAGTATGCCATATACACGTATTTACGCACGTGGCCGTATTTACGCACTTATATTGCCACATATGGCCGTACTTTCCCACATATACGGCAATATCTGGCCCTATCTGCTTCCATATATAGCGGTGTGTGGCCAAATCTGACTCCTTATATTACCATATATGCCATATATAAAATATATCAGGGCCATATATGACATTCTCGTAAAGGGGTGCTTACAAATTGTTTTTTCTAACAATTTAAATTGTTTTGTAATTGTTTTTATGAACAATTTGTATTGTTTAAAAAATTAAAAAAAAATTTTATACATTGATTGGTTTTATTTTTCTGAGCGTGGAGCCAGCAAAATATTGTTTTTTCATCAAAATTAAAAATGGTCGCCACACATGGTTGCTCGATATTATTTCAAAACGCCCAGTTTTCAAAAACGTATTATTCGCCTCATATGGTCTGCAAGATTACATCCCACAAAGCATTAAGTATTGTTTCTGGAGGATTGGTAAAATATTTGTGTGTATTTGTTTGCTGCTATCCTGCATTTTCCTACGCACAAGAACTCAGGAAAATTGTCACTAATAGACCATGCATAATATATTGTAAGAGCCTTTAATCTCGCGGCCCTATATTTGGCGAATCGGTCAAAGAGAACACAATCGCGGCCACTAAATTTAGCGGATTGCAGGCGGCTGCATTTAAACTATTAAACACCGAAATTTTCGCGTGCCCTTCAATTTCGCAAAGTTTTCACTTCTGAAAATTTGCAAAAATTAAGGGCTCACGAAGATTAAGGGTTTTACAGTAGCTCCCCAGGTAGCACCGAGTTCTGGGCCGAAACTTGGCTTTTGTCTGGGAGTGTAGGGCATTGAAAAGCCCGAAGAAGCCAAAGTAGAGCCAAACCTAACCTCCCTTGGCAACAGTCTGGTTATTTTGGCCCTAATTTGCCAAACAAGTGCCAAACGTAGGCTTCACTGCCCGGTAGTTCGGCTATCATCTGGCATCTTTGGGCCTAAATCGCCTAACAAATGCCACAGTTAGGCTTACTGCCAGGTAGTTCGGCAGATATTTGGAATTTCTGGGCCAAAATCGCCAAACTAATGCCAAAGTTAGGCTTCACTTTTTGATAG
Organism: Ixodes persulcatus; assembly: GCA_013358835.2. NCBI lineage: Eukaryota > Metazoa > Arthropoda > Arachnida > Ixodida > Ixodidae > Ixodes > Ixodes persulcatus. Next base: position 1,552,078 of record JABSTQ010009776.1, read on the forward strand.
TTCGGCTGTCATCTGGCACCTTCGGGCCAAAATCGCCACAGATGTGCCAGAGTTAGGCTTACTACCTTGTAGTTCGGTTGACATCTGGCATCTTTGGGCCCAAGTCGCCATACGAGAGCCAAAGTTAGGCTTCGCTTCCCGATAGTTCGGCTGTCATCTGGGAGCTACGGGCCAAAGTCGCCAAAACAAGTGCCAAAGTTAGGCTTCGCTTCCCGATAGTTCGGCTGTTATCTGGCAGCCACGGGCCAAAGTCGCCAAACAAGTGCCAAAGTTAGGCTTCGTTTCCCAATAGTTCGGCTGTCATCTGGCGGCAACGGGCCAAAGTCGCCAAACAAGTGCCAAAGTTAGGCTTCGCTTCTCGATAGTTCGGCTTCCAGCTGGCAGCTACGGGCCAAAGTTGCCAAACAAGTGCCAGAACTAGGCTTACTGCCTTGGAGTTGGATTGATGAGGTGTTTGATGTGCGCGGGTGGTCTTCACCTTAATTAAATAGAAATCAAGTTTTATTCGTCTGGCCACTTTATCTGATTTTGAGTGTCTCTTGATTTCTCCAGTCCAAAGGTTGGCTGAACGTTTTGACGCGGCTGAACCAGGCTTTGCAAGCGCAAATTGTGCCGGATGTTGTACTCGAGCGTAGGTACAAACGCCAATATCGGTACGCGCCGTGAGACTGATTCGACATTAAGTCGCGTTCACACCGGCAATGCGATCTAGTCGCGCGATAACTTTCATCACAAAAGCGACCATCGCGGGCAAAAAACGACGCGATTTGAGCAGTCGCTTACTGAGTCGGCGTTTTGCGATGCGATCTAGTCGCGGAGAGGCTGAGCCAATCAACGGCGTTCGGAGCGAGAGTTTTTGAGAAGCGACTCGCTAACGAAGTCGTTGGACTCACTCATCGCGCACGCAAAAGTGACCATCTAATTTTTTTTTTTTTTTTTTGCGATGCGATTTAGTCGCATTGCGCGACTGCTTACATCCTCGGTGTGAATGCGCCTTTACAGAAAGTGCTGCCATCGAGCTAGCGCTGCGCGAGACTGATGTGCGCACGTCTCCTCAACGGATATAATTATTAGGCAGCGCATTGCAAAAGCGAGCGTGGCTCTGTGCGTGTCTTGCATTGTGATAGAGCACTGTCAAATCCTAGCGAAAACAAAGAGCGGAAACGACCGGGGCTTCGTGGCGCCGCTCCCGCATCACACTTGGGAAATTAAAATGAAATCCCGGAACTTGTACTATTTTAGCGGGTTGGTACTTTTTAAACATTTAGAAAGTGGTGACACATAAGGGACGATACAGACAGGACAATCTTTCAACTTCAACATCTGTTTTCGGCTTCAAGCTCAAAGCCCGCCCGCTCCGTGGGAGTATGGGAAGGGGAAATCTTGGGGGAAGGAGAGGAAGCGGAGGAGGTGTACGCGATCCCCCTGTCCTGCGGCGCCAGGTACATCGGGCAAACGGGGCGATGCCTCAGCTACCGATTTCGAAAACATCAAATGGACGCCGAAAGAGCTCCTTCGGATTTCAGCACCCGATCGTCATTCACGGGAGAAAATGTCCCGGCTGCGCTTCTAATTTCGCCGGCACGACAGTCATGGGAGGCCACTGCGAGCGAATTGGGAGAAAAATAATTGAGGCCTATCGGGTGGCGACAAGCCCGCAAAACTCTTAAAACGCAAAACAAAAAATGAGATTATCTTTCTGAGGCCCACAATGGAAGCCGAACGCTGACAGACTAGGCAAGGCGACAAGGTCACCGGAAGAAGAGGCCTTTCCTTTCATTCCCTTCCATTTCATTCCAGAGAAGGGCCGGGATTCCCCCGACCCTTATTTCCCTACTGTTGAACAGGTCGGGATACACACTCTCTCCTGTAGCTTTGGCTGTACAGCAGGTTTTTTTTTCTTTTTTTTATAAGTTGTCTTCCTTTCTTTTCTTTTTGTTTTACTCTAAAGCGTTGAAAATGCAGAGGGAGCTTAGCTGCGTTGTTGATGCCCCTTTGACCTCGCCTTTGCAAATCCTTCCCACCTGCTTTTGTGTCTTCGTGTGGCTGTCAGCGAGCGCGACAGCCACTTTAAGCAAATCAAAAGGGTGGAGCATAACGCGTGACCTCTCTGCGTAGGACGCGTAGGACAAAAACGTTTGGACGAAAATTTTTTCACGTGACTCTCTCTGTCACGCTGATGGGATCTCTGGGGCTGTTGTTTTCGCCGTTTGCCTAGTTAAAGAAATAGGCGGGCCACGTAGGTCCGGTTTTCGAAATGCGCTCTTCAGTGTTCTGTTGCTTTCGTGCGTTGCAGACGCGGCCGTGTTTTTTCGTCGTAAACGGCCGGAATACGTCCATGCCAATTTTTCGGTAACAGCTATTTTTTTCACCGGAGTTCGTGGAATCCTTTTGACGTGTTTGTTGGACACGTTTCGACAAAAACTGCTCTTCGCCGATGACGAGACGTCAGTTGAATCTGTGCAACCTTCTTTCTCGAGTGTGTTTGTGAGGTGCCTGAGTTGGATTATGCATCTATCAAGGATTACATGATATCGCTCTTTTATTAGTAAGTACACTGCAAGTATGCGTCTGGTAGTAGTACTGCTTTCCTCTTAATCTCCGCCGTTTTTTGTTTGATCAGTTTTGCTTGGCATGAGGACAGTGTTGATTCTATCTTATAGTTTGCTTTTCGTTTTACAGAGAAGTGCGACCTTTGTAAATATATGGAGAATACACTCTATGTAATGATAGTGGTTTAATAAACTTCTGTGAGCAATCGAAACAATTTTGTTTGTCCGTTATGTGAATGGATATGCAACAAATTATATGCGACGTACACATACTTGCACGACGTTCGGCCAATACAGAGCAGACGCATCGTAGGGTATTCGCACAATATTGCGCGAACGCTAGGCCGGGGCAAAACGGCTGTACGGCAATACCCGCCAGATATCAAACGGTGGTGCAAAACTGGACATTTGAGTGATATTGGAACCAACTTTCGGCCGGTACTGGCACGATACTGCTAAGTATTGCCGTCCTGCTTGGGAACGGAGGTGATGACATCTGACCATCGTGTTTTCAACGCTTATTTAATTTAATTCTCTTCTGGGGCGCGTGAAAGAGCACTTCTGTTACACACCAGAGATATTCCAAACTTGGGCAGGCCTCTCGGTTTTTTGCCACTTTTGGCACTTATTTGGCACTTCAGTGAGTAGCCAGAGTAGAGCCAAACTTCGGCATGCCCCGAATCGCCAAATTATGATTTACTGCGGCAGTTATGGCTCAAGTCTGGCACTTACTTTGGCAGAACTGTGGCGGACCAGAGCGGACCAGAGAAAAGCCAAACTTGGCATGTCCGAAGAACCCAAATTAGGCGTTGTTTTTGGCAGTTACGGCTGTACCTCTGGCACTTACTTCGGCACAACTGTGGCGGACCAGAGAAACGCCAAACTCGGCGTGGCTGAAATACCCGAATTAGGCGTAGCTTTGGCAGTTAGGGTTCAAGTCTGGCACTTACTTTGGCAGAACTGTGGCGGACCAGAGAAAGGCCAAACTTTGGCATGCCCTAGGATCGCCCAACTAAGGCTATAGTTAGGCACCGTACTTTGGCACTGACGATTGCCATGGAGCAAAAACCTAACTTCGCCAAAGTTGGGCCCTTATGTTTGCCAGACCTTTGCCGAAGTTGGGCATTCCTCTGGCGTGCTACCTGGGTCATGCTTCAAATTCGAATCGCACACAGTTTCCACTAAGCAAATCAAAGACGGACCTATACTAAGCTTCAACCCTTGTTGGTACCTTAATCACATTAACTGATACATTTGATAATATAAGTGTGTCAAACTCTTCGGCTGACGAACGGTTATTACTCAAAACTCTATTAAAATCTCCTCCTGCAATTAAGGTTTTTTTGTTTTTCTTTTTAATTTCAACAACAAAAGCAAGAAAGTGATAGTAGAATATTAGGTTTTTTTTATATATACATATTTCCGTTCGGTGGCTAATAACAAACAAAAAAAACTGCCCCGAACACAGCGAAAGTATTTCATAATCAGGAGTAAGCGCACTGTAACAATCAAGCAATGTGCATTCAGTATTGTCGTAAACTGGCACTGCAACCCCGCCACTTCGGCTAAGGGTTCGGTTTAGATATTAAGTTCCATAGTTTGGGGGGGGGGGGGGGAATCGGCGGCCGAGTGGGCTAGTGCACATCAACTCAGAGCACGTGGAGCGAAAGCTCGACCTGCAGAGCCCAGGGATCCTGGGTTCAATCCCCACCTCTGCCAGTTTCGATCTGGATGAGCATCGTACCGGCGTGTGGTCGTGTGTCACTACTGCGTGGTTCACGTTAAAGACCCCAGGCTAGCGGTTGTACTGCACTGGCTATATTGCTCATCTACAGCGAGTGACTCGTCGGAACTTTGAAAGGGCTGACCAACTACTCGCCTTATAAATATCCATTACAACCCCATTTAATATTATTCCATAGTTGGTAGTCTCAAATGCATCAACGTAATTTGTGCTTCAAGTCTGGGTTGCATAATGAAGTATATTTGAAACGAAACATTTAAGATATAATTTTTCTAAACACTAAAAATTCATTATTACCCACTTTGCGTTTAAATGAGTACATTTCAGTAAAACAGGTGAAACTGAGATACAAGCATATTCACTTCTTTCGGCAAATAATAACGTTTTTAGTTCATTGTAATTTTGTCCTCTCAAATTCAGCACAATTAATTCATTTATTCTGATGAAGGTCATGGTAGCTTTTGATGTGAACAAGACGTGCTCTTTCAGTTTTCTGAACCAAAACTTGTTCCGCTTTTGTACCATCTAAGAACACAGTTTTTTTTCTTTAGCCCGATTTTTTGCCGCCCGAAGAAGCTCTTTATTGTTGCGGGCAAAGGTTTCTTGAATGAAAAGTCGCTGGGTAGTGTTCTTAAGTATGTTCTTGTTTTTCAATCACGCGTCCTTGTTCTGTTGCCTTATAAATTTAACGGTTATTCTAGGGACATATTCTTGTTTCCCGGGTAGCCCATGGGCAGATACAACATCAGAGACCGTTATATGAGAGAGTTCAAGCTTGTGAGCCACCTCATCTAGCTAGAAAACCATGGTATCCACCTGCGTCATTGTAATTCTGTGGACTTCTAGATTGAGCCGTCTGCTTCAAAACTCAAGCTCATTCAACCCTTGCTGGAGCACATCCTGTTATGTTTTGATCGTATCATCCTTCAGCTCCAATCAGTTTCCCAAGTGTCGCTCTTTGGGAACTCTATCTCTCTAGTTAAGGGCCCTGCATAGTTAACCCTCGAATAAGATAAGGTCAATCCAGGTGCCCTCCCTCTCTTACCAAAGTGTGGTCAGTACCAGAATTTCAAATCGCATGTGATACAAGTAATAATATATGTACTAATTTATGCCGTTTTGTTTTTCCTTTATCCCATTAAGGTACTTTAAGTTATGGCATGCTGGATAAAGATCAATATTTCCCCGCGAAGCTGCCCGCATAGAGTTCGGCATTAGCGAAATAAAGGAAAACATGCTCTAGCGTCACAGCAAAGGGGCAATATGCACAGTGAGTGCACTGTGGGAGAAAAAAAAACGTTATTTTCTTCCCTGGTTTTTCCAGGTAGAACTTCCATCTGAAACGTGACAAAGTTCTATTAAATCCCCTGCCGAACAGGTCAGGTACGTTAGCTTTTGTAAAACCGGAGCAATAAAAGGGCAAAGGCATGACCCGTTTAGTGGTGTCTCAACACAAACGCTTTAATCTTTCTATACTTAAATATTCCTTCAATCGTCTTTTAAGATATTTACTAGCTTCTGTAATTTCTTCATAAACCCGCAAAACAGGTGCCTTCTTGACTGCGTCGTCATTTCTGTCAGCGCCCATCCACGACAAAAGGTACCGCCCTCCCAGCGTCTGCCAAATAGCAGCACGAATCAAACATATTTTGTTCTATATTTATTTATTTATTGTACCCACAAACAACCCTGGACCTTTAACGGTAGCGGACAAAATATATTCAGTACACAACGCAGCCAAACACATTAGAGCAAACAAGAAATGCTCCTCTTAAGCGACAATAAATCATAATGGAAAATGTCAACGAACGATGTGTCAAGGTGATTAAAGAAGTTCTGATTGCGAACTAGTGGAGCCAAGCAATACATGGGGTTTGAGGTGATGTGGGATTACAGCCATAAATATCTCTCAGGAACGTTAATCGGGATTTGAGATATTATGATTGTAGTGTCATAACACACAGGCAAGCACTTGAACAAAAATATTAGTTCACCACCGGCCCGTAAAATCATGAACCAATGCACTTTCAGTTTGTTTGATGTCAACGTTCACATATCCTAGGCCGCCTTTGTGTGGGCTACAAAAAACATCGGTACGTCGCATGCTTTCCAAACAAGAATTCCAAACAAACATCGCACAAATGCGTAGCATTTTGGTTACTTCAATCGTTTGGCAGGGCACAACGGGAACGGAATACCACACTCGAGAAGTACCGCGTTACATACATAGCTTCGGTTTAAAAGGAAAACGTTTCGTCCCTATCACTCCGTAACCTCGCCCCTGAAGGCATTTCTTCTCACGCCTACTTCTCCGCTTTCTAGCTTGGTTAACTCTAGGCTGACTCCAATGCTATTCAACAGCGAAGCAGTCAACGGAACGTCCACGAAAATATCAGACGTCGATGGCCACAAGCCCAGCCAGGACCCGGATGATTTTCTTTTTTATAATCATTTCCCCCCCCCCCCCTACCCGACACTCCACAGAACGTTGGAATGTGCGTGAGCACTCGACGTAGCTCTGGCCTCGACGGACCCTCAAGGATTATATCATCCGCGTAAGCTAAAAGCTTTATAGGCGACACCACTAAGCCAGTCCCGTCCCCCTTCCGTGTATTAATAATATGCGTCTTTACTTGGCTCCATTGGGAGGAAGTGAAACAAAAAGTGAGCAGCTGCACTAAGTATAACATGGGGCCGAGGTAGTAAGCGAGTTTCTGCGGTGAGTGTTACTTAGTCCGGTATACTTACTACGCAGGCGACCATCGGTATCCAGCCCTATTTAGTCCAACATACTTTGTACGCCTGTGACCGTCAAGGGCGAGTTACAGTAAAATGAATAGGTGAGCTAGTTGGTACAGGTTTAACTTGTGAAGCGCCTAAAAAACATGAAAGCCGTTTACAACTCCCTGTAACGCCGAATTAGAGCGCAGCTCTTGAGGAGGAGGGGAAGGCACGGGGGGGGGAAGTCACGTGACCTCGGGAGGGGGTCACGTGACCTCGGGGCCCCGTGACTTGCGGTCACGTGACCTCGGGGCCACGTGACTTGCGGTCACGTGACCTCGAGGGGAGGTCACGTGGTCTGGGGGGTCAGGTGACCTCGGGGGGTCACGTGGCCTGGGGGTCACGTGACCTCGGGGGGAGGGGGGTCACGTGACCTTACGGTTGGCGACGCCGACGCCGACGGCGACGCCGCTCAAGCCGGAAACGGGTGCCTAAGAGCTGCGCTCTAAAACGAGGACACGAGGAAGACGAGACAGGACCAAGCGCTAACTTACAACTGAACGTTTATTGAAACACACTTACTATTTGTACACAAATTCTGACTCCCGACACAAAAAGGAAGACCCTTTCTCAGGTAAGCGCACTGACAATCAGCTCACCATACGTTGTCCGTAGGTGACCGTCAGAGGCGATTCATACTCAGTCCACTATGATTAGTCCTGGGGCGACTCTCGGCGGCGAGTCATACTTAGTCTAGTCTACATGCGACCAACCACGGCGAGTTCTACAAATTGACTGCATGTTCTACAAGTCTGCAAAATACGGAATCTATATATGGTGAGTGGAGCTTATAGTTCGCGGGGTAACTAGGGCAGGTTGATCCTTAGTCTTCATTGCCTAGGTTAGTGTGGTGCCCTTCTTTCAGGTAGTGCCTAGAACAGGGTTTTAAATGGCGATAGATTACATCATACCGTTTTCTCATTGTGATGCTTGGCGCGCTTCCCTTCAGCACCACCCGGATACAAAGCCTTTGCGCTGTATTTCCTGGGGCACCAAGAGAGGGAATGCGCAGTTACCTGCCATTTCCACTTTTGCTCTTTCCGCAACCTATTTCTACCCCACCTGTTTCTGCTCTTCTCCTTCTTGCCGTTTCCACCCCTTTCCAATCCGCGCGCTTTCTCACACCACCTGCTTCTCCTCCTCGCGTTCCAGTGTGCTGGGTTCGTATGTTCGGTTCACTTCTGACTCTCAGCCAGAGCGGATGTCACGGAAACCAAACAGCAAACACCTAACACGGAAATTAAAACAACAAACGTGAATTTTTTTTTTACGTGGACTGCACGGCACTAGTTGGCATAGGTCATTTGGCACTTTAGCCTAAGCGATAAAATTTGGCGTCCACAAAAATGCTTTTGCACATTGCCATGTCTAATGCGAAAACACGCCCATGTTATGTTCTCACGAACATGCGTCCCGGAATGTATAGACGCAAAACGTCACAAAATTATCACAAACAAATTATTACCGTTTTTCCTAGTGCAAAATACACCAGGCCGAAAGGCTGGTGTGACTTGATGTTACACCAGACTTTTTCACAGATGTGATTTGGGACATTTTCCCACCAGCAATCTGGTGTTCTGGTGTGACAGCAGCAATCTGGTCTTCTGATGGGACATCAGGTTTTGTCGTGGTGTGATACCACAGCACCTGTTGACTGGGTGTTGCTTTGCTCACAAAAAAGGGTACAATAAAAAGTTTGACAAGAACGCTGCTCTCAAAATGACTTTATTCAAAAAAACAAAAAAGCACAACAGTAGAGCTGCGGAAGCTTTACTGTTGTAGGGAGTTGGGCGTGATCAACTGGAGTTTGTCCGGAGCCACTGCCCTGCGTCGAAGAACCGGACACCCTGTCGTTCTGCAATTCTTGGCCTTTCAGCTTGCGGTTGACTCGTGTCTTAGTTACGCTGATCCGTTCCGCGTACCCCTCCGCGCCAGAAATCTCCTCTTCTAAGGCATCATATTCGTCAGATGGCTTAATTTCCTTGTCCAGCTCTTTCAGGGAAGCCTCCTTAAGTAGAAGAATATCAAATGTTTCTTCGAGCTCATCGATGTCGGTTGTATCCGTGGTCAGCAGGACGCCAATCTCGTTGACGATCTTTGTTGTGGTGGCTCGCAGGGTAATCCTCTTTCGCTTCAGGCGGTCGACGCGCTCCTCGCTCGTAGGAGGCATGTTCTGGCCGTTAATTCCCGGTTTTCGGCATCAAAAACTGTAATAATTACTAGCTTTCCTTGTTGTTTTGCTACCAAACCAAGCTCGCCGGTAGTCAGGAAAGCGCACCAACACACATCTTATCGGCTTCGACTCACAAAGAAGACTTCTTTATTTTCTCAAAGTTAAACAAGAATACCAGCGGAAAGGGAAAGAGAAACCCTCGAAGAGGCGAGCCGGCGAGCGCCCCAAGCTGCTCAAGGCCGCCCGGGAAAGTGCTCGGGACGAGGGGGACACTTTTTGAGCACAAAGGAGCCCGCCACGGGGTCTCCGGCGACCACCAAGACGGGAGGAAACAAGGCACCACGTCGGGGGACGGGGCGGCACACAAACTAATAGAAAACACGCTCGCGGACCGGGGGAAAAGTTAACAAAAACACAACTCTGGTGTCACATCAAACTGCGTGGTGTGCACACCAGGCTGCCTGGTGGGCCCATGAGCCCTTGTTGTGTGACACCAGACTGTCTTGGTGTACCCATCAGGCTGGTGTGCGGGTACACCAGCATTTTTGGTGGGCACACCAAGCTGGTGTGCTCGATAAATCAGCATTGCTAGTGGGCACACCAGATATTCTGGTGTCACACCAGGATTCTCTCATGTAACACCAGGATTGCCTGGTATATTTTTCATTAGGGTTGAATCGTTGTTTTTTAGCTTCCAGTATGTTTTCTGCCCGTGATGGGATTCTTAACAATAATTCTTAAAGACACGGATGAGGTGTGACGTCACGTGTATATATCATCACGGACAGGTGTAGCGTGAAGAACAGATAGTTCCACTTTCTCCCACTAAATTTAGTGAAGACGCTTACCATGCCCAGTCGCATAAACTGATCAGGACTTCATGGTGAGACTGAACGTATTGTGCTTTCACAGGAGTTAGGGACTGGCGCCCAGAGCGCGTTTCCGACTGGTGTGTTTAGCGTCCCATCGTGGACATACATCAAAAGTGGTCCCCAAGTGCCAACAAATGACGTCACAGGAACCGGAGCGCCATGCTGTCGGACTTCGCGATCCTGGCGGTTGGTGGTAGAAATGCAGACAAAAAGCACGAGGGAACGTGAGTGTCGCTGTAGTCGCAGCGTCCCAACTTCTAACTGCCAAAGCATTCGTGGACTGCTACATATGAGTGCGACCTGCAGCAGAACAGGACTCTGAGGCATCCACCATCCCTGCTGGGAGAACGTCAGGATCGTGACAGGCCAGAGCATAAGACTCCTATGACGTCACCAGCCGGAAATCGAATGATCACTCTTTTTGGACTTGATACGTTCCAGGCACCATAATTTAGCGGGGGCCTGATCATTCTTTTTTAACACAGAGAGTGCATATGACCTGAGATCGTTTGAAACACGCGTTACGGGACGCCACAAAAACCGTCCCATGTACACTAAATATCACGATCATGCGTCTTGTTATGCTTAGCGCAAGGTATTGGCCACCAGACTTGGAGGCCGGAGCTGCGCATTGCGCAACATTTAGCGGAAAGCACAACTAAGAAACACGATACACTTTGTCATAAAAACGAATGTTGTGGGTGACAGGTTAAGGATGCAGTAACAGGTCCGCCTCATGGAAGAGCTCCTCGACTTTGTCCAGCTACGATTGCACGTGCGTCGAAACCCTATCAAAAGCAGGAGGCTCACGCCGAAGGCGATGCATCTACGGCTTGCTTAGCCTGCCCTGTCACCGATTGTGCTCATTTTCCCCTCAAGAACCGTAGTGAAAAAAAGTTCCTCTCCTCGCGCATTTTTAATGTACTCATTTATGTAGAAACTTAGAATATAAGCCGGTCTCTTCATTTTTAATCAGATAAAAGTTATCTTCTCAAGACGGTACACGTTTCAAACGCACACGCACACAGCATCGCTTCTTCCTCCAACAACCAAATCTTTTAAGAACCAGCTCACCAAGCGTGTGAACAGTGCGTAAAAAATAGTTTTTTATTGAGTTCAAAACGAGTATAGACATAATTTGCACCGACGTCATATCAGTGATAATTTCGGTGGGCTTGCCGCTGAACGCGTACAGTGGCTAGTGACACGATCTAGAATGCGCAAATGCCGACCAGGCAGTACAGACCACGCAGGCTACCAGGCAGAAAATGGACGGTTAGAACGGCAGTAGAGGCGTTTCAAAAAGTGTAAAACTCGCCGCGAGGGATACCTTCCTACACCTCACGAAAGCACGGTTGCCGTACGACCGCGTGGTCTGTACTTCCTGGTCGCCGTTTCCGCGTTCTGGCTCATATCGATAGCGCCACTGCCTAGTTCAGCGGACATTCTGCACCAGCCAATCTGATTCAGGTATGAAGAGAGAGTTTTAGTATTGCGTAAAAGAGCAAAGTAAAGCGCTGTGCGTTTCGTTAACGTTGCGTGCTCCACGTTCCTCGTGCGCGTCCTTGCCGTGCGCAAATCCAAGACCGCAGTTTGGGGTCCGCGTACGCGAAGCGTGGAGCACGTAACGCTAATGCAAACGCACATGGCTTGAGTTCTCTCGTATACAGTTTAATGAAACTGGCTAATTACCAGCAGCACGATGCAATAACGTCACACGAAAGTCATTCATATGTGGGAAGTGTCGAATGGAGGAACTATAATCACTGAGAGGGTAGATACGGCAGGGATTACTTTAAGTTGTCCTGCCTCTAGCACGACCTTCCTACCAACGATCAAACCTCGGTGACTCTTCAAGCGTGCACGCGCAGCCGAAGCCCATTGGAAGCAAAGGAGTGCGTGCAGGAGCCCAGCATCCGAAAGAGGAACCCTGCCGTTTTCTATCTGTCGCTAACGATATAACCCTACCACACAAAATAGGCGTCTGCTGGATTTGAATGTATACTACAATCAGCCCTTTTCCTTCAGGTCTCCGAAGCGCAATGGGCCTCAGCGTGCCAGGTCTTGTGGCTAGCATCCTCTTCTATGCACTCATCGTGGCCGTGGGCTTCTGGGGCGCCCGAAAGAGGCTAAGAGGAGGACCCCGGACGAACCGAAGCGAGGACTTGATGCTGGGTGGCCGTAGCGTGAGCCTTGCTGTCGGAGTTTTCACCATCATCGGTATACCGCAAGGACAATGTCACACGTTTTCTATGCATGGCTTGCACGGGACATCATCGAGTCACGCTGGTGGTTATTCCTACTCGTTCTTGCAGAGCAAAAAAAAATCCGGCTGTGTGAAACGTAAGCGGGAAATGTTTGGTGCCGGGAACCCTTGTCCGACTGCTGTGTTTAACGCGTCCTAAAGAAGGCTCCCTCGATTACCGCCTGATGACGTAATAAAAGTGCCATGTTGTCGCCGGCTGTAGTCCTGGCAGTGTCACAGCAGGGGCGGTAGATTTAGCAGACACCTGTTCTACTGTGGGTTGCTCTCCAGCTTGGCATACCATGAAAACTGGAGCAGCCAGAAGATGAGACCCTACGGCTACAGTGACACTCGCGTTCACTCGTTCTTCCTGCCGGGACTTCTAGCCCCAACGGCCAGGACTGCGATAATCGACAACAAGATACGTCGGCCTCTCTGACGTCACTTGCCGCAACTTCTGGACCACGCTTGACGTATGGACGGGATAGGCCGCTAAGCACACAAATCAAAGACGCGTTGCAATCACCGTAGCAAAAACGTACATGATCAACAGCGAAGCCACCAGAATGACCGCTGATGTGATGTCAGTGCAAGCCATGCAATAAAATTAGAGCAGAATGTATTATGAGCGGTGCGATGTTTCGGTCGCTCCCTGTTTGGTCCCTATTCCTGGCGTCGCTACAACGATTTGCTTTGCCGTGACGTCGCATTATAAAAGAATAATTCATCAGTTGCCTTCTGCACGGGGAGCCTCAGAGTATGCAGGGTGATAAGGGAAGTGGGGAGTGATCTGTGGTGGCGAAGAAGTGAACCGGCCGACCATGGAGGATTAGAACATATTGATGAGTGTTGTGTAAAAAGGTTTTATCGTGGCTACTTATCGTCAAATATATAAACGCGCCAGAAACGACAGGGAGGAAAGAAGGGACAACAGAAGGAGCCTTGTTTTGTTCCACTACTGTTTGTCCTAGTCGTTTTTGGCGCTTTTATGTATTTAAATACTAACAAACTGGCCCAACTTACCACTTTACTTATTGTCAGGTGCGCACGAGAAGTTCGATTATGCTTGTCAAACGCCAAGGGAAAGCTCAAGGTCATGGCATTCTTAAATAAATACCGTCAAAGTTAACAGTAAAATGGTGCTCTTCTGGCGACGGAAGCAGGAGTTATCAAAGTAATGACGTCATAGTTAACGTTGGGCCCATCGTGAGATGCCGACTACTGAGACGCTTTTCGTCGCGCACGTAGACAATAGGGAAGGGCTGGCTACCATGGGATGGGCGTAACGTTTCAAAAGAAACTCGTAAAAACCTTGACACGGCCACAAAATTTGGTGGGCGAGAGGTACCCCCCAACCATTTAACGGGCTCGCGAGCTCAGGAAACCTCATAAATAAATGCACATCACAGCTAAACTCCCGCAGCACAACCTGCTTGTCCCGAAACTATCGGTAGAATGAAATTGCTGTTGTTGTTTAGCAGTTCTTCATTACGACAAGAAAACATTATGGTTTATTCAATGTCCGTATGTGTATATGGGTACACACATGTTCATGTTTACAAACAAACCGAAGCGCCCGTAGAAGCGCGCCACCGGCGCCTTACAGGCTCAATGATGTGTGGACAAGAGACGAGGCTTCTTCCATCAACAAACCATTCGGATGCGATGCTTTCGGCGTGGGAGCAAGTAGCTGTGCTCTTTTTTTTTTTGCGTCGCAATCGTTGATTTTGTGTCTTCCTAGCAATGACTGTTTACTTAGTGTCCACAGCGAAATGGCACGGCTCTTTACGCTGCAGACGTTCGCGTGAATATTGTGTCGCATGGCGATCCATCCCACGCGGACGTCACTGGTAATCGCTAAAGGCTCTCTTGTACTTCGAACTTGAGAGTAGCGAACGTAGCGTAGCGCAGAACGTGCGCCTTTCATTGGCCGGTGACCAGGAACTCGATATCTGCGACCGATCAGTATCAGTGTCCGCTGCGCTACGCCGCGCTTGCTACTCGACGCCATATTATAAGAGGCACTTAAAGCCCGATTTTCTCCAGAATCTTCTCGTTCTTTCCAATTCCGACGTCGATGAAGGTTGCAAAAGAAGAGTAGGCGGATCTGCGATACTCGACGTCAAAACTGAAAATTGCGAGCATAATCGCATCATCTGAATCAGGCATAACCAGTTGACGATCGCCACCGGTTACAGTGGTCAACGTCACCTTGTATCCACTGTTTACACGTAGTTGATTTACCCCAGACGTCCGTCAAATTAACGAGTCTTTATAGGTCTACAAGTACTTCGTAACACCAATACCGCGTGGACGGCGCGTTTACACTTAACATGTTCTACGGAACGATGCCTTTAGGACTTGGAGACGCTCGTTTGAACATCCAAATATTCGTCTTAAATGGGGGGTGCAACGGTTTCCGAACTTCGGTCAAACATTTGTGAAAGTTGTCTTCTAACACGTCTAAAGTAAAGAACAGAAAGCCGATTTCGCCTGCGTGTCCTAGTTGCTGTGTAAAAAAAAAAAAAAAAAAAAAGATAAATATTGGCATTTTTGGCACCCCTCAACTCACTCCCAGTCTTCGGGGTCACACCTGGTCCCCCTCCTAGTGAAAGCAATTCGAGGTGCCGTGTAGCTTCCCGTGTGCTCTCTCGGAGGACGCTTCCTCTCCCTCTCTCTGCTGACATTAGCGGGCGTTTTGCTGCAGCTTAGAGCCAAGCGAGGTCACGTAAGCTTCTAGCCGTAGTTTCTTCGGCTGCCACTCGCCGCTGAAGGTGGGGAAAAAAGCTCGACTTTTGCTTTGCGATTAGGCAGCGGAATCGCGACATTTTTTTAATGTATGAGATGTTTTCAAGCTCTATCCTCCCGGACACGACAAACAACGTAAAAATGACGAGATTCAAATTCGTTTATTCTTAAAGTCGTTGCACACCCCCATTAAGATGAAGACGCACTAAACCGCACTAAACGTGGTCCGGGTGACCCAGTCCCGGACCACCTGCCGGTTCCTTCGCGTTTATGTTGGAACAATACAAATAAATATTGCAACAAGCAGTCTACGCCAATGTTCCCCAAAAGTGTTTCAGTCTCCCGCATAGGCGATCGCGGTACGACGTCTTCTAATTTTCCAGTTTTACGGCAATTATCCAAGTTCTGGGAATAATCGGGTAGACAGCGAACACGTTGAGAGGGATCCTGAGCCCTTTTTCAACTCTTTTGGTGCAGCCCCAGTCTCGGTGTTTTCACCAAAAAGGCAGGTTTCTATCGAAAGAAGGTAGGAATGTCCGGCCCGCATTGCATTTTCAGCCCACACTCGAACCACAAGTGCGCCGAAGTGCCGCCGCCGCGGCGTGACGTAGCATAGTTGAGTGTGTATATATAAATGATTTTTCCATCAAACCCAGATAAACGTACTCATAAAGGCCTTGGAGCGGAACTACAAAAGACGTTTCAACGAGAACAGGTTATTTAACGAGAAAAGATTATTCAAACTTCAAAAACCTTATTTCGGAAAAGGAGCAAGATGCGTCAAAGAAAACACGGGAACAAGTTCTTCAAACTTTAGGAAATTATTCAGGGAAAAAAAAGAGCAAAAATAAATAAAGATTGTTTTTCGAGACAACTTTCATTAATCTTGTCCTTCTGGCCAAAAAAAGCCGTCAAAATACTTAGTTCTCTAGTTGCTTCCACGTTCTCCTTTTTGCAGTCAGAGAGATGAGCACTTTACCGGTGACATTGATCCCCACGTCGAAATTTCGGAGGCATTAAAATGGTACACTCGAATAAAGCTAAGGCAACGTTAAAATACGAAAGATTTTTCCTCGTCACGGATATACACTCTAAGAAAAAATGGAGGAAAAGGGTGGCAACGGCGCATTTTCCTCCCTTTTACTGACGCGCCCCCAAGCGGACATGAAAAGGGAGGAACGAGACGTCTTTCTTTTTCTCCAGTCAGACGGGAGAAAGCAGCTTCCGCCCTCCCGACATTCCTTCTTTCGGTTTCGTTTTTCGAGCACGTCGCACACGTTGTTTATTAAAAGTTGTTGAGTTGATTGAGCTTCAGCGGCAGCGAAGGCCGCCAGTAATTCCGTCTCCAAGTCTAAAAGTGCGGAGCATTTCGGTTGCATTCACGTTTTCACCACTAATTTTATCAAACGAGCAAACGAAGCCTCTAGAAACAGCGAAGTTTCGGAGCAGTGCCAGCAGCGCTAGTTACACTGGGCTAAGATGGCCATCTCCGGATCGCGGAACCCACGCGGAACCATGCAAACCACGCCGAATGATGTGTCCATTCTGGATATGTCGACGTCGACGACGTTATGGGAATCGCGGAAACTCTGTCCAAGACAGGCAGGTTTTCCTGCCGGATGACTGGTTGCCTTTTTTGCTGAGTTCGGTTCTGTTTTCCGATGCCGAGTGCCAAGCTGCAGTCAACGTGGTTCTGTATTTCCGCGTGTGAGCAACATAGCAGAAACCTCGCGATGGCAGTGTTGTGCGTTCTGAACAGAATACTGGAATTACCGCCGATGTGACCATGTGTCCGCGTATCAGTGGTGTAACAACAAGATGAGCTGTCGGGCATTGATGCGGCTGGTCGGGCCGTGATCGGAGGGGGCGTGGTGTCGCAGGTTGACATTCCGCTTTACATTAAAGAGTTTAATACCCTAGCTACACGGGTGCTCTCAACTGCCATTGAGTCAACGACAGTTGAAACAATCACGATCGGCCGGAGTTACACGGCGGCATCAACTGTCATCGAGCCGCTAACGACAGTGTAGTTCAACTGAGCTCCCCTTCTTCAATTCAACTGAATGGACTGCCCCAACGGAGGTCAAATGGCGCCTGTCCGCGGAACAGCTGCCGCCAACCCTCGTTTGCGAGGCACTTACTCTTTCGGAATGCAGGGGAAGGCGTCTAGAAAGAATTGTAGCAGCAACATTTCCGGGAAGGGATAGGTTTTGGCGTCCGAGCTGCCGCTAAAACGATCCCGGCTAGCTCGCAAGCTACCAAACGAGCGAAGATGGCGGAGGGATCAGCTGTCTAAGTGGACAAATAGTAATGGATGCACCCATCGTAGTGAACAGTAGCTTGCGCCACCTAGCGTAACATATGCGCAACCTAGCCCTGAATCTGCTTTGGTACTCGTCTAAACGCCGCTAAAAAGCAACAAGGTATTGGAAATACTTACGATATACTTATAATAAATAAAAAGTGTGTCTCCGAGTAAATTAGTTTCACAGTTAGTGTGATCACGTGGCACAAGAGCTATTTTTGTTTTAGCTCCAACTGGGCTCTAGAGAGCCGTGTAGCACCATCTCAGTTCAGTTCAGTGCACTCACAGTTGGGGCCGATAGCTGTCGTAGACTCAATGAAAGTTTAAAGCGCCCGTGTAACTAAGGTATAAGACAACTAGAGGGAATAGGTGCGATCGATCGACGTGCAGATAGTCATGTTGGGACGCTGGTCTGAACCGTAGCTCCTATCGTACAGTGACCAATGTGACTGTCAGTTGTCTCCTCCCCGAGAGCGATTGCGCTCTGGGAAACAACTGAACCGCATGAAAATATGACGGAAAGTACAGCGTAGCTCCGTATACTTAAAACCTGCCGCAAGTCGCGGCTTTGACTGCATTCAAGTTGATCGAAAAGCGATTTCTCTGCCCGTGAAGCATCACTTCCAGCTGAGTGAATATCCGCTCTACAGAGATTAATTGAAGACGACAATTGCGGCCACACACGAACAGCACAACTAGAAAAACAAGCATTACAATAGAAGAACTGGCTACGACGAGCCGTGTGGGGAAACAAACGCTTGGCTTGAAACCGCATTGGAGCGGCTTGATTTATTGGCTTTCAAATAATTACGGCACGAGCGTTTACTTTTTACTAAGAGATTCATATCTGAGCCGTTCAAAATACTCTCAGAGTTATGACTTTGCTAGAAAAAAATCCACATCCTGGGAATATTTTTTATTGCTTAGGCGGTCACCGAGAAATTCCGTAGGTTCAGAACGACCAGTATAAAAGGCGGAAACGCAGAGGAACGCAGTAGTGATCGGGTTCCTGTGCTGTTGTATTGATGTTTGTACGTGCCATCTATGTGTATGCGATCAATGTATACATTCAGCAGCTGCTTGTAGTATGCGTAATGTGTTTAAATGTGTGTATAATAGAGTTTCTCGGAGATCCCGAATTGCAATGGTGGCGGAAGCAAATAAGTATTTTTTAGAACATGAATTGGGCGTTACCTAGCGCCACTTAGCCTAGCTACTTGCAATCACTCTGCTTGACCCTCACATCTGGTAGCAAGCGATTTAACCTTCTTTCACGCGACGCAATAATTTCTGGTTACCGTGCAACAGGGGCTTCTAGTCTGTTATTTTGAGAGCGGCTTTTGGTTTCACGATTTGGTTTACCATTTCTCCGTTATTTGCGGTTAACGAAGGCATTATGACTCGAGGAATAGCAAAGGTAAGACGTAAAGTTTGCGAAGTAACTGGGTATCGGTTGTCTCCGTTTAAAATCGCAGTGGTGTCAACAAGAAGACTGAGTAACTGCTTTTGAAACGGAAGTCTCTTTGCTTGCGTGGGGAATTTGGCTTCGGAAATAAACACAGTTCGCGGAAAGCTCGTGTTACGTTCTTATTTGCTGCTCTTCTCGTCCCGTACAAGAGACGTAGCGTCATAGTTAAACCGTATTGAGCTCGATTTGCTGAATTCGGGGCCGCTATAATGAGATGCAGGCGACGAAGCAACGTTTGCTCTCCTGCCTTAGGGACGAACGTTTCTCCTTTTATGGAGGAACATAGGTTACAAGACCGTCCCTCCCGTTAGGGAGGACCATATATAACTTTTTTTTTTATAAAAGTGTAGTTAAAAGGGCACCCAAAAACTCAATTAAATAAAGTTAGTAAAACACATTGGGAAAAAATTAATAAAAACATGAATCCCCAAAAAATCTGAGAATGTAATATGACGTCTAACTTAGGTACGTCGCTTCTTCTGAACGCTCAAGAAATGCCTGAAGCGGTGATTCGCGTGTGAGTGCGACTGCGTCATGACCGCCTACGAGGGCTTACGGCGACATGGTTGCTATTGCAAGCGGCGTCCGCTGAACACGTCGTAATGAAACACAAAACGTCGTAAAGGCTGGTTCACACATATGGTCGTGACTGCGACGCACTGTACTACGACCACTTATGACTGCTAACAACAAGGGAAGACACTGGCGCCATCTAACGGGTACCACTGGAGCACTTCCGACCAGCGTAAATTTCTCTTTATATTTTGCATATTTATTTCGCCGTGAGCTTAAAATAATTTTGAGAATGCTATCAGCAACCATTTCTCATAATTACTTCGTAGATAGCAGGAATTTCCTAGCTGCTACCCGTCTCGAGAAATGACAGAGCACACCAGTTCAACAACATGAAGACATTTATTGACCGCTATCGCCCGCACCGCGATCCCAATAGCCCTCGCGCATACGCTGCGACGGCCCTTTATCAGCGGCAGAGCGCCGCTCGCGTGGCCATGTAGCCCTTGGCCCCCTCGCGGTGCAGATGACCACTGACGATTGTCGGAGGGGCAACCTGGTCCAAACGTTTTGACTCCCCAAGTTGCCCACATATCTCCCCCTTTCAAAAATCAAAATGGGGACATCTTAGAAGGTCTTGGGGGGCCTTCCTCCTAGGTCACAAAGGTCTTCGCAGACGGGCAAGCACGGGTCCGAAGTCAATACCTTCGGACAGTACCGATGCGGCTGTGGTGGGTCTGATGATGAAAACTGCGTCGTCGCCGCTACGTGTCTGGCACGAGGAGTTAGAAATAAAAAGAACATGAGGCCATGGCGCGGCAGGAATAAGCGGCCGCGCACACGAAGGATGCCTGCCCCACTGTACATTTGGGAGCACGGCTACTTTCTCTCCCCCCCCCCCCCCCAAAAAAAAAAATAACAAAAAAACCGAAAATGGCATGAATATAATGCATTTAGAGCTCATGCTACCTTTCGTCGTCTTCACAGCCGTCTCAAATTGTATTGCGGCTGAGACTGTGTGGATTCTTCAAAGAGGTGGTCCGGATCGTCGCCATCTAGAACCTTCAACACGTCAACCTCCTCTGGTTTATTGAAAGGTGTTAGGTCGGCGACATGAACAGACCGGTACGCTTAACCAGATCTGCAATGCACCAGCTCGTAAGACAGGTTGGAGAGCTTCTTACTAACACGGTAAGGGCTCTCCCATCTCGTTGCTAAAGAGGCCGTAAAGCCTCTAGCGGCATCACTCAGCGGATGAGTTCGCCTGAGTACCAGATCTCCTAGCTGGAAGTGCAGATTTCTCCTCCTCTTGTTGTGCTGGTTTGCCTGCTGCAGTCTAGAGATGTCGAGGGTCTCTCGAGCTTCACGCAGGTTCTCTGTGAAACGCTTTCGGAGATATCCTGCGAACTGCGTGGTCGTGCGCTTCATGAGTGCAGGATCTGGGCAAGGAAGGCCGTTTCCCAGGGAAGACACGAGCTCTTTCGCAAAGTTAAATTCAGCCGGAGTTAAACCCGTGGACCGGTTGATTGTTCTGCGGGTAGCAAATGCTATTTCTGCCAATTTCGCATCCCAGTCTTTGTGTCCTTCTGTATCCGCTACAATCACCAGCTTCAGGTTGCAGTTCACTCTCTCCGTGATATTCGCCTGTGGATGGTACGGCGAAGTCCGTTTGTGCCATATCCCTAGCGCCTTACACGCATCGACGGACACCTTGCTAACAAAATAAGAAGCGTTGTCTGTAATAAGCGTTGCGGCAAAGCCGAGGCGCGGCAACGTCTCAAGAACACAGTCCCAGATTTTCCCAGAGTCCAGTTGGCGCAAAGGAAACATTTCGACCCACTTCGTCAAATGGTCGGTCACTACTAGCAAATATTGATTGCCGCGTGGGCTATGGGGAAAGTGACCGACAACGTTAACGTCAACACACTCCCACGGGTACGCATTGAAGATTGAAATATCTATAAAACGCAATAACCCCGAGTAACCTCTGTAGGCTTTTGACGTCATGAGGTGGTGGGTACTCTCTTATAGCCAGCCGGCAACGGCCAGGCGGCGCCAGCAGAATGTGAACCCACGGCTATAGCCTGTCTGGATGTAACTTGGCAAAGCGCGAACTATAAGACCAACATAGCGTGTCGACGGCTTCGGTATGCACTACGCATACGAGCGCAACGCACACATATTGGAGCATGACGCAGCGAGAAGCCTGATACTTCTTCGCATTAAAAGTCCACTCCGATGATACGTAGTCACGTTCCGATTGGCCCATCAGGGCCGTAGCTTCCCCCGTACTGGCATGTTACGCGATCACGGCTTCCTGGGATACCCAGTATTTCTTGCTTCAGGGACTATGCTAAGCGGCGCCACCAGAGTGAAAGCTCACGTTTGAACAATGCAGCCGCCACTCCCAGGGATACCCAATATTTCTTGCTTCAGTCACTAGATTGCGTTAAACCAAACAGCATTGCAGGTTGCCTATTGCACGCAACGTATCTTCATTCTGGCGCAGCGGGCCGTTATCAACATCGAAGCCGAGAAAGTTGATTACAGGCGAGGCCATCTTAACTTTATCTGGACGAATTGTAAGGCCGGCCTGACACATTTGTTCGAGTATGATGCGAAGATGCACGCGATTCACCTCGAATGTTCGTGAAAAGACCGCTACGTCATTCATGTACGCTGTCGCAAACTCGTTCTTCGCGTCACTGAGGACAACGTCCGTTAGAAGTTGAAAGATGGCGGGAGAGTTGGACAAACCAAGAGTAGGCGAGTGAATTCGAACAACCCCCTGCAGGGCCAATGAATACAGCTGGATGAAATTCGATTGGAAGAAATCCGCGGCTACAGTTGAGGGTTGTTAAAACAGTCGCGTTTCCAAGGGCATACATTACTGAGGAAATACTGGGAAACGGGTAACTGTCTCTGTCTGACAGTTTTTTTAGGCGCCTATAGCATCAAGAGGTTCGCACTTATGAGCACTTATGCGTCTCGCATAGCACCTCCGAGGGGGGGGGGGGCGGGGGGGGGGGGGGGGGGGGGTATGGTCAAATCCTAGGTTTCGATTCGGTCCCGAAAGTCTTTCCGTGAATATCGGCGAGAAGGGTTCCAGCAGGTACTGGACCTGCTTATTCTGGTTGTTTTCATCGGAACACTTTTGCACGGCCTTGTGCAGGCTGTCTACTGGGTGTTTCAAGGAGTGGCCAGGCTCTTTAAATCTACCGCAAAATTCGGTTTCTTAACCTATCGCGCTAAGACTTTGTGCAGCGTTGCCCACAGATGATGCATATTTTTTTGTAAAATTTGCGAACAGCGAATTTACCTGAGAAAAAAAAGTAAAGAAAGAAAAAGGCTTAGCTTCTATGGAAACGCAGCGAAGCCACCGGTCTTCAAACGATACGGCGTCGTTTCGCACGGGAGACAAAAGATGGCGCAAGCGGTCGAGACGCCAACTGCCGCCAACGAACGAGCATATGGCGCCAAGAGCTTTTAGCTGAGCTTTTAGCTGAGCGTAAGATGGCAGTTCCTTCATGCCACCGCACATGATCACTGACCTGACCCTGTCAGCTATATACGGCATTATCAGAACCGTTTTTATCTCGTCAGGAACCTGAAAAGATCGAAATATGACTTCTACCGCCTCGAACCAGCCAGGCACTAAGGTTTTGTCCCCGGGCATCCGGCTGAGCACATTACTCAAGAGTGCAGCATAGTGGGCTACCCCCGATTCTGGTTGTAATCCCAGCCCCCCGTTGGCACCACCACCATTCTCCCTCTGCAATTTTTGGAGCTCAATTTGTGCCCGTATTTGTTCGAGCTTTATTTTTTCGATTTCCAACCTAGTGTTCATCACTTCCAAATCGGTTCTCCCTTCATCTTCTGATGCGTCGTCAGGCTCCTTAAGTTTATCAGGCATTTTACCCTCCCCTCTGCCCGACTCATAGTTCTTCGCCATTGCTCGAGTGATCATTCAACCCAAATAGACAAGCATATGCGCTCACCAATTCAGGTTGACAAGCTCTTCGTCGTCGATGGGACGTCGGAGGCACTGGCAGCAAAAATGCCTAGCAGGAATGTCTCAGGGTCCGTGCATCACTGAAGTCCAGATTCTACCGCGTCCAGGCAGTAGTTCCTGTCTCTGTCGAAGACTGGAAGTCTTGTTTTTCGCCGCTCGTTCTTGCGCTGAGGCTGCGTCATGCAGCGTTCATTCCACTGGTCACGCCAAGCGCACTTCTGGCGCCCGGTTGCTTGGCCGCCGAAGAGCCGGGTTTGCGTGATGTCAGCACCGTCCGTGCTGTGCTCCGGACTCGCCGCTCCGTCGCATATGGTAGGCGACAAGCCGGGCTTGCTTGTAATGGCAACGTCCGTGCAATATGCCGAACCCACCGCTCCGTTGCTTATGGCAGGCAGAAAGCCGGGCTTGCTTGAACTCGGCGACGTCCGTGCGGTGTTGGAGCTGGCCGCTCACCCCAAGGTTCCGTAGCTGAACTCCCGCTGTCGACTGCGCCAGTCACGGCTTGTGGTTTGGGCGCCGTGGGACCCGGGAAGGCAGGGAGCCAGACTTTGGGGGGAAAGCGCTTTATTCGGGTTCCAGGTCTTGCTTGTACCAGCTCCAGCCTAGAACTGCCCGTCTCGTCGATTCTTCCTTCCGTCGTCACGTCGCCTTTTCTCGACGCGCCAATCAGCGCACACCACGGGTAACAAAAATATAACAATCACAAAGCCCGATAACCCGTCGGCGGCGGCGCTAAATCCGCTGCCTCATGCATGCCGCATGCATGACAACCACCCCAACCACACAATCAACATACTTGTTCCTGTGCCTTACGGCACATTGGCTCTTGCCCCCAGCCTTTTCCGCAATTCTAGGGCACAGTTGCGCCAACTTTCGAGGTGCCGAAAAAACAACAGGGACGTCAAACCGCCCAGCTACCTTTTTCAAATTGTGCGACAGTTTGTGCATGTAAAGGAGTACCTGGGGTCTGGTTGTGGGTCTCTCTTTTTTCTGACTTGACCCTCCCTTAACCTTTTTTAGCAACGTCTGCGCCACTGCCAGAATAACTGACGCTGGGAAGCCTGCATCTGTCAGCCGCTGTACCTGCATCTTAAAACTTTCTGAATGCAGAGGCAAGTGACCCCCAGCGGTCGACCGGAGTGTCCAGTCATGTTCACGTGCCCTGTCATTAATGCATCGGCCAGTTTGGCCGATGTACTCTCTTCCGCAGCTTCCTTTCGTCCTTGTGTATTTTTTGCGCGCTGTTTATTTCCGTTACCATGAACCAACTCGCCTACATCACGACACTAATCCGGAAAGTGTTGTGAGCTGGCCGTTCGGGTGACGATGCAAAAACAAACACGATGGGAGTCTCAAGACCGAGAACGGTGTGAGCTGGGCGCCCGGGGGTCGTTGCAAAAGTAGACACGCCGGAAGTCCGAGAATGATCGGAGCCGCGAAATGCTCCCCACCATAAGTCGTAAGACTTATGGTGGGGAGCATGCTCCCCATCATAATGCTTACGACCGAGAGAAACTGATGAAGGGCCACCGACTGTCGTTGAAAAAGCGTCAGTAGCCGGAGTCTGTGTGAGCCTCCAGGAGGCCCGGAGGCGGCTGCGACGGCTCGATCTTGTGGACCGTGGTTTCCGCGTTGCCGGTGGATAACAGAAATCTACCACCGCCGGCTCTCGCAGTTTCCCTGCATACAGGTTCGGGGCCGTTCGCCGCAGTCCCGTGTCATGTGTCCTAGTTGGCCGCACCGGGAACAGCGGAACCAGGCCTGGTTCCCATCATCTCCAAGGGTCCTCTAAGAGGGGGGTGCGATCTGTTCCCACTTTCCGAATCTCGCTCGCGAACTTGCTGCGGGTTGTGAGAACTCTTCTCGCTAGGATATTCTCCATCTGCGTGCTTGTTCCCCAAGCGTTCTCGAGATTCATATGCGCGAGGATCAGGGGCTTGGGGAGCTGCATAATCGGATCGATTCTTAAGTCGCTGTGCCTTTTGTACTCATCCGGGCCCTTGAACAGGCAAATTTTGGTTCAAGGGCGGAGCGTCTTGGTGGAGGAGACCGGTACCGGAGTTCAGCAAGAATGTCGACCTGAATCATCGACTCCGCTCGTGCCATCTCGTCAAGATCCCTAAAACTACGCCCCCTGAGATGTGGGTGGAAGCGCGAGTGACTGACGTATAGCCCGTGCTACTTTTTCTTCATCTGGTGCCGCCGCGTCAGCAAGGTCATACAGCCCCTGGAAAGCCCTTACGAACTCTATGTGCAACCCCTACGGGCGTTGTGTACGGGCACGGATCTCGTCCTGCATCCGGATATTGTAATCCGGTGGCAGGAACTCCTCTCTGAATCGCAAAACAAAACCCGCCATACTCGAGAAACTTTGTTGTCTCCTTCCCCAGAGCGCTGCGATATAAATCAGTGTGACCGGCAAAAGACGAGTGAGCATGGTTTCGTTGTCAATTCCCGATGCAGCTTGGTAGTCCTGCAGTTTTGAGATGAGCATCGCGACGGACTTTCTATCTGCCTACTGCGAAAAAACCGAACGCTGTAGGTATTCCTTGGGGGCGGTGTTCAAGCCGGGGGGGGGGGGGGGGGGGGGGGGGTTAAGCGCGTCATCTGCCCCGTTGTAACTGAAGAATAATGGCCATGGCGATTCTTAGTTCTGTTAGACCACCATCTGATGACGCGCCTGCCGGTACTGAGACTACAGGCTTAGCGTCTGCTTTTTTGGCACTGGCGGCGTTATCCGCGAGTGCACAGAGTGTCAAGTCGTCGTCATCACTCACGATTTAGACGCCGTCCTCTGTAGACGGCATCCTGTAGTAGTGAAGGCTTCCGCAGATCGAAGAATGTTAGGCTTGCACAAAATCGGCAAAAACGCCCCCCAAATTCGGTCAAACTCAGGAACGCATAAATGACTATATATAAAATAACAAGAACAAACCCTGTTCAAGGGCATCCTCCAATACTAGCAGCATTTCACGTCTGGCCGCCTGTGTGGGAATTCTCTTGCCGCTACCCGTCTCGGGGAATGACACAGCACACCGGTTCAACAACACGAAGGCAGTTAATCGCCGTCATCGCCCGCGCCGCAATCCCAAAAGCCTCCGCGCATACGCTGCGACGGCACTTGATCAGCGGTGGAGCGCCGCTCGCGTGGCCAGTTAGTTGCCCATGGCGCCTTGCGGTGCAGATGACCACTGACGATTGTCGGAGGCGCTGATTTTCACTGTGAGGGGCTGTATGGCGCATAGCTTCTCTCCGAGCCTGGCGCAAGTGAAGCCACCGAAAGTTCTATGCTTGCCCCGGACGTCGGGCGTCTGCTGGGCTTCCCAGTGCATTCAGTCAATATTTTGGGCCAGGCTTTTTTGTGTGTTTCATTGGGTTTTAATACTCCCGTTCTAAATTAAATCCCAAGAATAAGGCATTTGAACGTGGGACATACGCACACTTGATCAAACAGAATTTCAAAATGTTCACATCGAGTGGCTTCCCAGTATACTTCTCGGGTCCGCATGCGCTGTTACTCCGCAAAGAGCCGGCTCTCTTGGCGTGACAAGAAAAAATGCAGCGCCTTGAACGCTTTTTGATCCAGCACTCGGAATAGTTGAAAAGCCTGTCGTGCGCTTACTTTCGGGACAAGCCGCTTACTTCCGGTGGCTTCGTACCTGTCTGCTCAATGCGCCATCCAGCCCCCTATAGCGGAGATCGGTGGACGGAGGGGCAACCTGGGCCAAACGCTTCGAATCCCCAGGTCGCCCACAAGATTTGATACCGCCAATACTGCCAGAACCTTAACTGTAAATCTGTGCACATTAGAAGCGTTTCTGCGCTTCCCGATGAATAGCGCCGGCGTGACCGAGTGTTATCTCGTCGGAAACAGCGGCAAGAGGTACGTTGGCCTTCGGTTACACTCAAGCGCAAACGTCTCCACTATAGAGCTTTCGGGTAGCCTATCTCGCCTTAAGTGAACACCAACTAGTGTTATCATACCACCTGGAAGGCGTCTCCGACTGATGTGTTCACAGCGTCTTAGAAAGCGGTTCCTCGATTTCCGCCCAAGGACGGTAGAGAAGCGTGGTTGCTGTCGCTGGTTACAAACCCGGCGGGGTCCCCGGTGGTGAATACGGCGCTTCTGCTGCTGCAGGTCGCTCTCCAGCTTGCCAGTCCACGAAAGCTTTGACACCCAAGAGTTGAGACGCCACGACGACAGCAACACTCGCGTTGACTACTTTTTTTATTTTCTTTTTGCCAGAACTTTTACGCTTAACCGGCAGGGTTGCAACACACGAGAGCATGGCACTTCCGCTTTTGTGGCGTCATTTGTTGCGACTACGGGACCACTTTTGAATGCATAGGCGTTATGGCAGCCCAACGCACCAGTCGGGGGCGCGTTCGGGCCACCATTGTACGCGAAGCGCAAGTTCGTCTGCTTCTTGAGCAGGGATTGCGGTGACGTCAGAAAGACGCCCAGCTCTGATTGGCTCCTACTGAATGGATAGTCGGTAGACCTCAAGGTAGCTAGCATCGAGGTCTGACCACTGTCCCTCTATCAGAGCCAATCAGAGCTCGGCGTTTTGACGTCAGGTCAACCCCTTTGCAAGAAGGAGACGAACTCGCGCTCCGCATATTTAAAGCCTGTGCACTAGAATTTCGACGTGATTATGGTGAGTTCGAGCGAAGAAAGAGATGGGACACGGAGTGCTGCGACGACTTTCGGATGGGCCTCGCGTCCAATCAACGTATCGAAAGATACTTGGCATCGGGCTCGGGTTTAATTGCTGAGTTGGCGTCATCCGCCTGTGATTACATTCCATGGGGAAGAGGAGTACGTTCGGAGGCTTCGATTATTGTAGGAGATTCGGGTTAAGCTGAGGAGCACCGGGTTGCGCGCCAAAGAAACCTTTTACGACGCAAAGCTTGGCAATCTTCGGGGTCTAAATTGGGCCTATTGCGGTTTTGCTCTGAGAGTTAATTTCTGCCAGATTGCGTTTCTATTGCGTTTATGACGTTTTAAGGGGGGCGGGGAGGCTCACAAAATAGTTGCCAAATTGCCAGATCTAAGCACAATATGCCACCATAAATCGAAGAACCAGGAGTGAAACCCAAATTTAGCACTTGTATACCAATTTAGGCGTAAAGTTGCCAAATAAACCCGAACAAATAGAGAAAAATAGCCTAACTCCGGCTCTCGTTTGGATACTTAGGCTTAAAGATGTTAGATGACAGCCAAACTACCCGCAGTAAAAGCCTAACTTTTGAAATCGCTTGGAGAATTAGGGCCAAGATACCCATACTCTGGCAGAAGGTAAGTTTGCTGTTTCTTTGCTTCTTCGGCCTTTTCAAAACCTGAAATTTCCTGACAAATGCCAAATTTTGGCGCAAAAGACTGCTCTACTTGGGACGGACCTTCTATGTGACTGTCTTTCCGTAGCCACCTGGGTCGACGGTGGCCTCCTCAGCGGCATCGTGGAAGAGACCGCCCTACGGGGCGTCCTCTGGTGCCAGACTCCTGTGGGCTACTCTCTCAGCCTCTTTGTCGGTGGGTGCATTACGGCTCCGCAGCAGTTTTGTAATGGCGCGCGGCATGGTGCATAACGGAGTAAATATTTTAATGGAAGCCACTTTAGGATTTCTGCTGCGTTGCAGTACTGTTCAGTCATCAGCTAAATTTAGCGGGTTAGCGTCCTAATTAACAGGGGAAGCCATGTGGGTCTTTTGACACGAAGATTTGTGTACTTATCCCTAATTCATTCTGCATACGAAGGTAGACGGAAAGTGCACTTTATTTTTTTTTTTAATAACAACTGAACGCGGTACATTCTTAATTTCTCACTATACTCATACACAAGTTAGGAATGCAGCACACCCACTCTCAACCGCCCAGTGTTCTTCCTCGCTGGACAAGTATTCCGCTACCGATGATTACTTGGGCATGACGTATGTGGGGTTCGGTTCATACTTCTCACCCCTAAGGACAGAGTGAGCAGGGGAGAGAAAGAACACTAGTTTGTCCCAGCAGGCCCAGCAATGCAGCCCCGGGTCCGACTCTTGCGCTCCTTCTGCCAACGTATTTCTCCTCCACGATCCCACATGTCCCAGAACTCGTGTTGGCTAACGCCTTTCCTGTTTGGCCTGCGGTGTGATTCAAACATTCAATGCCGCGGCTTGTACGTTCAAGTGGTGTTTATTTGACGCATTCTTAACTGGTATCGGACTATAGTAGATCTCTTCAAATTATCAAAGGCATCAATTGGCTCGGTGTCGATCTCGAGATATTTTGAGCTTCTCGGTATAAAAGGTCACATAATACTTAATGTCCAATATGAATTAACTTTATTGGTCACTTAATTTGTCGCGCGCTATACCTAATTGTCTTCGCCGTGCGCAGTCACCTTGAGTGACTTAGAGGCAATTTTACTAGAATCCTCAGGTGGGAAACTCATCGTTGAAACATGGGCCGCTGGTTTCCACCAAGGCCGAGCTAAATGCGATAACAGCGCCACCCTTTATCATTTGTCTTCTCTGCGGTCAACTTGAACTTTCAGACGCATGTTTGTGCGTAAAAACCAACGGGAAAAACCTCTTTTTGTAGTAACTTTAATTGGAGTTTAGTATAAATTGAGGACGCGTGATGTTTTCTAAAATCATTAGTTTGCAAGGTTTTGCGGCACTATTAATATTGTTTTGATACAACCATTCCTCAGCGGTGATTTCGGGTAGCGCGTCCCGACCTAGGTGCATCTTAGCTTCGGTAGTAATTCGTGGCGTGTCCGCTGGGGAGAAGGGGATGGCGCCCCTGTAACCTCTTCCATCGTATCTGTTTTGGCGTCATAATGGCCGATTAAAGCCAAAAGATAAGTGACGTGCAGTTCCTCGAGTGGCCGCTGGGGGAGAAATGGAGGCGTTGTGATCGCCATTAGCTCGGTTCTGGATTTGGGGTCGGTGCCACTTTTTCAGAGCAGTCTCTAATGGCAGTTTCCCAACTGAGTGGTTTAGTAACGTTGCTTAGAGGTGTCTAATGTACTTTAAACATTTCTAAAACTACACATTTAAAACTAGCTGTTCTATCATATTTACTGTATTTTAAGGAAATCTAAGGCAGGCTATTAAAATAATAGGTCAATCGTTTAATAAAAATAATACCTAGAAAATATACCACTGGTTTCATTTTATTTTCTAAAATTAATACTAAAACCCCTTCAAGCAACATTGGCGGTGGCCATTTCTTGTGTACGGGGCGCGTGATTGGATCCGAATCCTCGCCGAATGTTGACGCAGCACCAGTATTCCTACAAGATGGGCCGAGCTGGTGCCAAACGCTCACGCAACCCTAGTGTGCAATGCATGCTTAGAGTACGTTCCCAAACAAAGACGGACTCGATTAATTGGCGCAGCAGCAACTAAATAGAGCGCAGTTTTGAAAAGGTTCTATTTTGTGGAAGGGTGCCTCAAGAACGCACGACACGAGAGCGCACGACAGCAGAGCGCCGCGACACGAGAGCGCGTGCCATTAGGGCGCGCGTCACGAAAGCGCATGTGCGCGCCTTGAGAATGATCGGTATTAGAGTCTTCAAACGCACGTTTTCTCGAATAGCGCATTTTTTTGCACGTAAGTTAGTTGCCCAATATATTGTAAATTATATGCAACACACAGGGATTTTTTTTCTTTTATCGAAACAATATTTGTTTAAAGTAGAGCTTTGTGCTTTGTGGATGTTGTCTTCGATATGTGCTGTTCAAGGTTGGTGGACATTGGAGGTACCAATATGTTGGGCAACGAACTAAAAGTTTATTGCCCGACATATTTCGCCTATATTGGTAAAATATGTACGTGTCCAACGAGGACCAACAACCACGTCGAGTCCTGGCCCAATGTATTCCAGAAGTCCTTGGGGCTACATCATCCGAGCACGTACAACCTAGTGGCCACATTTCAAAGAGAGCAGAGATCGACAGAGCAGAAGCTGGCGGATGTACTGCGTGCAGACTCCAGAGCCACAAAGGAGCAGCAAGGCCACCTACATTCGCGTAGCGAAGAATCTGAGCAAGCTAGTTGACGAGTACGACCAAAGGTATATGCTAGACTACCTCCGCGGTTTCGAGCGATCATTCAGTCTTTTATTTTTTTTTATTTTTTTAAACATTATGGAACGGTATTGATAAACAACTATTTTCGACACTCTGTATCTTACTTCTTCATTTCGAGTTTGCGAAAATTGAATTTTCTAGACTTCCCACAAGTCTGAGTACCCAACCAATAAAAGGACGTAAAGCGTTCAATCCGGGAAAACATGTATTTGAAGACCCAAACACCAATCATTCGCAAGGTGCGCACATGCGCTCTCGCGACGCGCGCTCTAATGGCACGCGCTCTCGTGTCTCGGCGCTCTCCCGTTATGCGCTCTCGTGTCGTGCGCTCTCGTGTCGTGCGCTCTCGTGTCGTGCACTCTCGTGTCATACAGCCCTATTTTGTGACACCTACTCAATGCGTAATAACGAAGTGAACGAGTATTACGGATTTTTTTCTAAAGTTTCAACAAATAAAATGTTTTCTGGGACAAATAGCTTATTTTGCAAAAGATGCCTCAGAGATAAATGTTTGAAGAAAAAATTATCTTGCATTTTTTTTATATTAGTACTGAGAATGCGATATAAAACAATCACCCAGTTCTAACTTTTGTACTAGAGAAAACAATTGGTCTTTGTGCTGAATTTCGTGAAGGATCGGTTAATATAATATTATTTTCCCACAGTCCCCAAAGAGTATCGAGCGTATCGTCGAATGGCTGACAGACTCTTATAATTTGTGAACTGATACAGCATCTCTAGAGGAACATATATATAAAAAAAGTTTTCCGCATGCGGTTAAAAATGCGGCTTGCGGGTTAACATTCGCCCAACGTTTTGTTGACTACGTCCTAAAATCTCCTCGAGGCAGGACTTAAACACAGTCACAGCGCTGCGTCTGAGTCCTTTCTTCTACTTGTATGTGTGTGGTTTTTTTTTTTTGCGCTGTTTTAACTATATGTTTACGATGCACCACCGACCAACCCACCTCCAAATATTAATCAAATATATGGTCCGGTCGGTGGCTGTAAATTGTAATACTCACATCCGCTGCTGGCGGTATCAGGGAGTTGCGGGAGTACCGAGAGATAATTTATTTCAAGCTTTGGGGTTAAGGCACGCCGATTCAGGGAGCCTGTATTTCCGATAGCGTCCCATCGGTTTGAAACTCTGCACAGTGGAACTGAGGAAGTATGAGACTAGAGCGCGTGGGGAATTCAGAACGCCGAGCTCTGGTTTGGAAGGTTTATTCCGTAGACCAGGATCTAGCTGCCCTTGTCGCCACTGCACTCGTCGAGCGGGTTCTGATTCGAGATCCAAAGGGCCGACGCCGGCGTTCCGCGTTCTGGCGCGTTCGACGAATGCATTAGAAACAAAGGCTGCGTCTTTGTCTCTCCTCCATTTTTCGAACGCGTTCGAATGCGAAAGCAAAAACGGTGGACGCCGGCGTTCCGCGGTCTTGCGCGTTCGACGAGTGCAGTTGAGACAAGGTCTATCCACTAATATTTTGAACTAGAGCTCGGCGTTCTGACGTCTGCGCGCGCTGTTGACTCCTCCTCTCCCCCATTTTATCGGCTCATAGCTACCTACGCGAGAAAGAAAAATGCCACGAGTGGATTCCAGTTGCTCCACCTTTAGCACAAGCTTGCTAACTTTCGACAATACTTTGGTGCCTCATGAACTTCGAGTGTGGACACGCAGCAAAAGCGCAACGGAATGCAACGAGCGCCTGCATGAGGCAGGACACCCCAAAGAAATATCCTGCACTTCTTATCCTGTCAGTGAATGAAGGCGGCATTAAATAGTTCGATGAAATCATGAGACAAACTGAGTTGATCGCTCGACTGGTCCTACCATTGCAGTCTTCGCTGTTTTATACTCGAAAATGGGCGTTCACTTTATGTTGTCTAGGCCGGCTAAGGGTGGACGTATGCGGAGAACAAGTCGTCTGTTTCTTGCGCTGTAGTTGCGATTACGTCGGAACAACGCCGAGCTTCGATTGGCTTTGATTGAAAGGATAGTGGGTAGACCGCAATGCTAGATGCCTCGAGGTCGACCCGCTTGTTTTTTTTTCAATCAGCCAATGAGATCTTGACGTTCTCACATCATTGCAGCGCGTGCGCACAAGCGCATGAACTTGCGTTACGCAAAGGCGGGGAAATCAGAACTGCTTCTTTTGCAGGGATTAAGTTGATATCCGAACGTCCAAGCTCTGAATGGCTTTGTTTAGAGGATAATGTGTAGGCTTGAAGGCAGCTTGCTTTAAGGCCTACCCACTATCCTTCAATCAGAGCCAATCAGAGCTCGGTGTTCTGACGTCACCACAACCCCTGCAAAAGAAGCAGACGAACTCGCGCTCCGCATTCGGTTTTACCATCCGATGCCGAGCGTCCTTCGACGCACTGGCTGGATTCGAGGACCAGCCGAACGTTGACCCCGCACTTGGGTTTAATATGTGTCTTCCCTTCATTGTACTGTCATGAGTCATGACATAAAAATGCTAATGCACAGACTTTGATCATTCTAGGTGGTGTTCGACAAGCATGTAAAGACAAAACTGTCCCTTTCTTTTGTGTGCTTCTCAGTATCAGTTTCAGTCAATGTGAATTGTCCACAGCGCAATTCTCATGTTAGTTTTTTTTTTTTTTTCCGGTTGACTTAGTGCGCCTATTTCTCCCCAAAACTATACTTCGTTTCATCCAGTCCAAACGCCACAAACGTTGCGAGCTTATGGGACCAATCGGACGGTGTCAAAAGCGCACAATCCTTGTGTCTGTTACGTTTTTATACGTGTTATATTAGGGTCTAGGTCAACTCGTCGACGGCCAACTCGTTGGCTGTCGACGAGTTGGCTTCGTCTAATAAGCCAATTTGTTATAAGGCAACTCGTCGAAGGAAAACTTCTCGAAAAGGCCAACTGGTCGCCGCTGTTTCAAAGCCACAATATATAGTTTTGTCCTGAAATTTCGAAGTAAATCCTGCCCTATAGTAAAGCGTAATATCGCCGCACGGTAATAGCCTCTAGTGTGCTCTTTCTGGTCGAAGATAACAACTTGCAGCTTTCGCCGCTTTCACGGTGCAGTGGGAGGCAATCACTACGTCGCGCGTGTATCACTGGCCCCGTGTTAACCTACACGGCGCACCCGTTCACCCCGCTTCGCGGGAACAGTCTCCGGCGGCTCATAACAGAAATGCTAACCCACCTGACCCATCAGTCACGCCGCTTCGCGGCGACAGTCTGCGATGGCTCATTACAAAAAGTAATAAAACAAACAAACAAAAAGGACGATCCCGAAATGAACATTTCTCAACTTGTCGCAAGATACTGTCCCGTCTTCGTAGTCTTGTGATTTTTCTTTCCGTCTTGTAACCTAAGAAGGGCACTGTGTACAAACACAAATAAAAATTTAGGTCAAAAGGGAAGCAGGAACTACGAACTTTAACCTCGGACCGTCATTCAACCCATTCGACGAATCGCCCTTCGACAGATTGCCCCTTTCGACAAGTTGCCCTTCGAAGAACTGCCCTATTACGAATTGGCCTATTCGACGAATGGACCGTCGAAAAGTTGGCCGTCGACGAGTTGGCTTTCGATGAGTTGGCCGGATCCCGTTATATTATTGCCGAAGCAAATCATAAGGAGAAAGGGCCTAGTGACTTGAGCTTTTTTGTGCTTCTTCATTGGTCCAATTAGCTCTAGCGTTGGCTGCTTTCGGACTTAAGCTTAAACGAACTATAGGAGGTGCTGTCCCTTGTCGTCTCTGCTCTTTTCTCTGTCTCTTCCCTAAGGCCCTAGTTGGTTCGAGTACAGCAACACATGCGTGTCCAGCTGAACCGCATCGAGGAAAACAACGTGAAAAGATAGCATGGACGAAGGCAAAGAATTATTATTTAAAACGTTCAGCGAAACAAACGGGACGGAAGAAAGGAGACAAACAACCACTGAACTTACAACTGAAGTTTTAATCGTCAAGGCGCAGCCTATATACACGATCAAACAAAGGAAACACACAAAGACAATAACACCCCACTGAATCCCGCACAACCATCGGGCGTGCTGTCGTCGTGAAAGAAAATCTAATTCTTTAGCCGACAAAAGAACTGACGGGGCACCAGTTCTTTGTTAAGGTCAGTTCAGGTCAGGTCAATCCATCCCGTCTGTTTCGCTGTACGTTTTAAATAATCATGCCTTACAAAGACGCCCAAGCTTCCATTCTGAACAAAGAATAACACGACCAAGATCTTGGTTTTGTCAACTCTTTTTTTTTTCGCCCGCGGTAGTTATTTACGGCGTTTTCCGCCATGTATTTATAGCAGCTGGCAAAAGCTGTCGATCTTTTTCAGTTGGAGCGCTCTTCTCGGGCCCTATGTGGCGTGCCGGCTACGTGACCCTCTTGGACCCCCTGGAGCAGGCCTTTGGCTGCCGCATGACAGCGCTGCTCTTCCTTCCGGCCCTGGCCGGAGAACTCTTCTGGTGCGGCGCCATCTTGAACGCTCTAGGTGGGCTTTGTCTTTCTACGGTGCACAGAAGGCGGGCGAACTCAATAGCTTCGAGATGGCAGTGGTGATAGATTTTCCAAGTCGCATACCGAAGGCCAGCACGGGGCACAGGCATCGGTTTGCGTCAGCGCTTGGCCGCGACTGATGTTCCGCCAACACGATCCCCTATCTTGATTTTTACTCAGCACTCGTGTGCAATCTGGGCCCCGCGCTAAGATTCGGAACCACGGCTTTATCTAGGAGGCATTGGTGAACTGCCAGGATTCTGCCAGGACTGTAACTCATCCTGCATCGGTGAGACTGGTCGAAAACAAAACAACCCCGTTTCAAAGCACACAAGAGGGACGTGAAAAAGGACACACATTTCACGAGGTCAAAAACTGAACTAGTAGATCACTGCTGGAAAACGGGTCAAAGTTTTGATTTTTAGAGCGCAGTGACCTTGACGTGAGAACAAAGGTGGGGCCCACGAAAGTGTTTATATTCGAGGTGCATTCATAGTGACGCATCCTCCAGCAATGCCAATAGAGTCCCTATTCCCGAAGTGTACGTGGATGTCCTTGAATAGCTTTCTGGTCTCTGTACTATTTTCATTTATGTCCCTGAGCACGCACTGATGATGTCTCGTGCGTGGGAGACGAAAAGTCCGATGAAATTGCTGACGTTGAGAAGTCAAGTCGGTGTAGTGTTCTTTATCATTAAAAAGTAACAATGCAAGCTCGTACTCATCGCATTCATAAACCAACGTAGTCACAGTTGACCCTCTGACGTTGTGCTGATTGCCGGCGATAATTAAAAAATAAGTACGTTATAGTGAGCGTTTGACCAATCGCAAATCGCGACCCCAACGACGCTTTTCGTTGCAAATGCAGTTAATAGTCACTGAGAGTTTAAGAAGTGCAGAGCCTGGCGACTCCCTAGCTCGTGAATACTGCTCCGTCGTTAATCAAGTCGCGCCATCAGCCGATAAGAACGCCGAAAGACGACCCGAAAATCGTGATCATACTGGGCTATGCCCTGCGTGCTATCAGAAATCAAAAATAAAATACGTTTACAATTCCCTGTAATGCCGAATTAGAGCGCAGCTCTTGAGGAGGAGGGTAGGGTATCTGTATATGATTTTACGAGGGTGACTTCAGTTCTGACCCTCGTGACGTCACATATCACCCTCGTGACGTCACATGTCACCCTCCTGATGTCCCATGTCACCCTCGTGACATCACATGTGAACATTGTGACGTCACTGGTGACCCTCGTGATGTCTCTTGTGGCCCTCGTGACGTCACACATGACCCTTGTGACGTCACAGGTGACCCTCGTGACGTCACTGGTGACTACCGTAACGTCATTCGTGGCTTTGAGATGTCACTGGTGACCTTCGTAATATCACGTCAGCCTCATGACGTCACTGGTGACCCTCGTGACATCACTCGTGACGTTAATCGTGGCCCTCGTGACGTCACTCGTGACCCTCGTGACGTCACTGGTGACCTTCGTGACGCCACTGGTGACCCTCGTGACATCACTGGTGACCTTGGTGACGTCACTGGTGACCCTCGTTACATTATTCGTGGGCGCGGTTACGCCGACGCCGCTCAACCCCCAAATGGGCGCCTAAGAGCCGCGCTCTAAAAAGACGGCAGGCTTCTGTCCCGGGATACATGCTTCTCACGCCCTATACGTTTCCGTCTATCCCCCCGGAATAAGAGCACTCCCTCGCGCTTTTTAACGTGCCAACCGAAACCAATTGCAGGCGCCACGGTGAGCGTGAT
Organism: Ixodes persulcatus; assembly: GCA_013358835.2. Lineage (NCBI taxonomy): Eukaryota > Metazoa > Arthropoda > Arachnida > Ixodida > Ixodidae > Ixodes > Ixodes persulcatus. The sequence continues at coordinate 1,589,824 of JABSTQ010009776.1, forward strand.
CACAGGCCTTGACTACGTGGCCTGCGTGAGCGTAGCGGCATCGGTGGTGGCGCTGTACACCTGCGTCGGTGGCCTGTACTCCATCACGTACACCGACGTCCTCCAACTGCTGATCATGTCCTTGGGACTGGTAAGAAAGACTCTTGAAAGTCACACATAAGAAGCAGCGGCGTTGTTAAAGACGTTACCGTTTACGCGCCCGGTTCCGGCTTGAGCGGCATCGCCGTCGGCGTCGGCGTGGGCGTAACCGCGCGGTGCGTTATGGGACGGTGCCGAAACGTCACCGTGACGTCTCGGCACCGCGCCGAAACGTCGCGTGAGGACGCGCGTTCCGCCAACACCACCTAGAGGAGAAGGCCAGAACACGCCTCGTCTGACGTCCCGGCAGCAGGCTGACGTGCGCCACGCTATAGAGCTGAGCTGAAGGCTTCGCGCGTCGCTTTTACGTCGTAGAAACGCGGGTTTTCGCACTATTTATTTTTTATGAGCTAACATGAGAGCCGTGAACGCCGAGTGATTTTAAGAGCAAATTTTAGAACGCAGGAAAATTATTATAACCTACAATTATTGTAGTGAAATACAAGAAAGTTATATCTTCAGACGGATATGTTATTTTTTAAGCGATAAAATGGGTGGCGTAATTATCTCTGGACGACATGGGAATTGTATAAAAAAAAAAAGAATTCCTATGAAACGGCAATACTCGAAGAGGTGGGACAAGGTAAACTTAACTATGTTGACTAGTACAGCAGCAATCGGGTAAATGATGCAGAAGCATTCATTTCATTTCATTTTATTAACCTCAAAGGCATCCGTAGTTGCATTACATGAGGGGGGATTCAAAAATAAAAGACAAAAATTCGAACATAAAAAAGACACCAACAGGTAAAAATCACACACAGAAAAAAAAACGGTTATTAGCATGTTATTGTTATGATGCAGTTTTACGAATCAAGGTTCACAGTTACACAAATTGATGCACTTGTTTTTAAGTGAAATGGGATATCGCTCAGTTACAATATAGTCGGGTAGTTTGTTCCAGACAGTGATACAAAGTACTAAGGGAGAAAAGAGGGAAGTGTTAGTACGGCACTGAAATGGTTCAATCTTGCAGGAATGATCTCATCTGGATGATATAAAATTGGCAGCCCGGCAGTGAGTAGATTGAAAATTGTAATCTGAGTAATATACATCTTGAAATTAAACACAATTAGGCAATATTTCGTATTTGTTTCTAGAGGGGGAAGATTTATGTTAGCTTTTAAAGCGGAGACACTAGTTTCGGATGAATAATCACTGCATATAAATCTGGCTGCTTTGTTCTGAAGATTCGAGCCTCGAGATCAGGTCATTTATGTGTGGAATCCAAATTATGCTTGTATATTCTAATTTTGGGAGGATAAATGTTTGGTACGCGAGTAATTTTGTTCAGTGGGAGCTAGATATAATGTTCTTTTAATGAAACAAAGTGTTTTTTACTGCGCTATTTGTTATTCGCTCGATATGGTCGTTATATGATAATGTGTCTTTAAAATACATGTCCAAACACTTGTACATGAGGAGTGTTCTAGTGGTTGTGAAAGCAATGAGTATTGGGTTAGTGTTTTAGTGAAGGATTTAGTTACGGACTTTTGTTTGCATTTACGAGTGTTAATGTTCATCTGCCATAGTGAACATTATGATGATATTGTATCTAAATGTCTTGGACAATATTGCGATCATTATAGGTGCATTAATTTTCCGGTAAATAACACAATCATCAGCGGAGAGTCTGTCTAGTTAACTGATGATGGTAGGTCATTGATATATATATATATATATATATATATATATATATATATATATATATATATATATATATATATATATTAGAAACAATATAGGCCGGACTACACTACCTTAGGTACAGCTGATGCAACAGTAACGGGACCCGAATTGCGAGACAAGTGTAAAACTGCTGGTCTCTTGGCTTCTGGGATATCAGAGTTTGAAAAATCGATTGCACATATTTTGACAAACTTTTCTTAGACCGTGATATATCTGTAAAGGTTCAGCAATTCAATGCACTCTGCCTGCTCAAATATAGTACTTATTTTGCAGCAACCTATCTGGTTGCTACATTGAAAAACCACCTGTGACCTGTTTTTTGGCAATGTCATAATGTGAAAACTTCATCTTTGCAACAAAAGTACCGTAATACCCAAACGTTCCCCATATGCTGATGAACTTCGACAGTACCGAGTCTGCGAAACGACACAGGTATGTTAGGGCGGCTAAAAACAAGTTTTGTACGCAAACGGAAGTGGGCACGGAAACGGAAGTGGGCATGGCAGCTTAATATTCAAAATTTCTTGCATTTACAATACATAATGGGGTCATAAATAAGAAATTGGTCACCTTTGAACACTGCAAAACGAGCTTCCCAGCATCCATAAATTCTGCAAATATCAGTCTTGAAAAACATTTATACACATGCACCTTTGATGCTGTAGATTTTGTGGCATTGAGGCACAATACCTGTGCTGCATGTCGGCATTTGCGCTGTAGTACCACAAGGATATCCAAGAGACTGCTACAATGACACCTACTATCTGCACACACACACACACACACACACACACACACACAGATGCGCCGACTTCAAAGAGCAGTTGCCTTGGCATGGGGACGAAGCGCAAGCACCTTGCTGGCCGGACAGGAACTAATTTATTTAGCCTTGACCCCTTAGCTTCTTTGCTTAGACGTTGCACTGGCACCCACAATATTGTGGTCATCTTGCAACAAAAGTTTCTAGTTGAATGTTTTCACTGCAGTCCAACACATACTTCAGCTCGAACTCACAATGGTTCATCATCATAGGCATCAGACATACTTTACATACTTTTTCTTGATCTGAGTTCGCTTCTTGACATCAGTGACGGTTGGCACCGAGTGTCCTTGACTGCAGAGTTTCAGCTTTCCGTTTCTTTTGTTTGGCATTCTTGGCGTTCATGCGAACATTCATCTTGCTGCAAAAATTTCACAAGAAAACGCTTGTACGCTTCCTTGTGACAACACGGCTTTCAAAACGAGCTCACTCGTATGTTAATTTTCACAAGCGTCAAAGTCGGAAGTCTCCTTTTTGGCGAGTAGTTCCATTATGAGATATGTAACAAATCGGCGCTGACTGGGCATCACCAATTGGTGAACAACATAGTTGTGTTCTACAGCTTTTACACCAGAAAAAAACAAGCCCTTCGAAACAAGCAAACTGTAGCCAACTTGTTTTGTGCTGTCAATGCGGCCTTGCATTTTTCGCCCCTCAGGTTTTTCAAGGTGGTGTAGGCTGCACGGCTGGTCACATAGCCCAGGGCCGGGAGGGTGTGTCTCATTTTTTAGAGCCCAGGGCCACATTGCAGGTATACTACGTAGCAGGTAGGGCGTCAAGTATCCACTCGCTTGGGAAGATCTTCCCAGTTTCCGTCCTTGCTAGCTGTAGTGATCGTTGACAGTGAGCTCCTCAGCAGTATTTTGTTTTCACCTTCGTAAATGTGCCTTGTAGACACATGATATTAGAAGCAAGCCAGTTGCCTATACATTCCGAAGCTATCTTCTAAGCTGTCAGTTTCCAGCTTGTCCCATGGAGGCCGTACAGCAGCAGGAGTTCATCAAAGCAGTATCCGGGATGTATACTTGACTGCTTCTGCAGAAATAGAACGTGGCCGGAAATCCTATTAATGCAAAGAAAGGTTATGTAATCAGAAATGGGTATAAAATACAAAAAAAGAGAAAAGAATGCTCTTCTTTAAAGGGCAGCTGAAATGGTTCCGTATTTGAGAGAAAACACTTTCATTCTTTTGATCTGGTATATTGGATCACAAACATCAAAATTATTTTTGAATTTGATGTGCTGAATAATAATAATAAAAATGCTTATTTGTCGAACTCATTAAACCAGGTACAGACAATAATACTATTAATATTAATATTAATAACAATAACAATATGCTCCATACAGCTGCCTGGTGTGTGCTGGGGTTCCTTAAGTGGCCTGAAGGGGCTCCAGCTAAATGTTTAGTATATGCCTCTGTTGAATCGGTAAGTAAACTGGTCAATCAACCATAATCCGGCACGCGTGCACCCCAAACTAGTAAACTCAAAGACCCGCTAAAATATAGGTCTTACTCGGGACTTGTAGCGGATAATTTCTGCGCTCCAATGACGCTACGCAGAAACGACACAATGTACATCTTTTCTTTTTTTTTTCACACTGATGTGTTGGTTGCAACCGTGATAATCTATCACTTGCATACCTTGCGAAAATTATTCCAACCTGAATTCCTAAATCAAGTCATTTTTATTTAGTTCTGCAACTACAAGTAACGAACGACCAGATCAGCATTTGAATATGTTGCTTTCAGGCAACAACCAAATCCCTCCGAAGTATGCATTCAGCGAAAAGTAAAAACAATAAACGAACCCACGATCATAAAAATTGAAAAGACCTCACGCTGCCATGCCGTCAAGGAGCGAGATCTTCCCGTCGATTCGCTGAATAGTCCACGCTTTCGTAGTCATCCTTGCAGAAACTCAGATATGGACACGTTCACATCCAGTTTTCCGCCAAAGCGCGGATATTCATCTGTACGGAATGGCAGCACCGACGATCGCACAGCCACATTCGCACGAGGCGGCGGACGACGGTTGTGTGTTGTATTCCAAAATGTGTTTGATCTCCCTCGAAAGTTTAACTTTCGACCCTCGGTGTCCATAAACCTACTCGCGTCTAGCGTTGTTCTTCTGTTCCTTTCACCTCATTGTCACGTGACCCAACCCGCTGGAGTAGCTCAACAAAGCCGTCGAAGAAACGAACGCGACGGACGACCGTTGAAAAAAAAGCAACGCCGTGGCGCCACGTGTTTTTTTTTTAGATGCGGAGCATCTCTTGCTCGGGTCTATGTCCCGCGGCGTCGGCGTTGTAGTCGGCACTCGAACTACGCACGCGCAACTCTCCTCCTTCCCTCTCTCCAACAGCTGCGCGTTACTCTCTCCGCTCTCTCTCTCTACCAGCTGCGTGCACTGCGCGTGCGTTCGCTTCTCCTCACACCGCGCGCGCACGCGCAACTCTCCTCCTCTTGTCTCCTCTCCTTCAAGTGTAAAAAAAAATAAACGGCGAGCGGCGAGCGTTCCAAGTTTCTCTGCCGCGAGCCGCGACGAAGGCTCGCGTAGGGGGTAACGCTAGGGCAGTCGGTGGCGCCATCTCTCGACGTCAGCACGCAACTGACTCTTTCCTCGGAACCAACACGATGCTCCGCATCACCCCATGGTTCCCCTCGGGAAGATGGTGTTTAATTTTTTTTCTTTTTTTTTTTTGTTGGCTTCGCCTTGGAGGTAGAGGGAGAGGTAAAGTAAAAGAGAATGTGCATTGCAAATAAGCCAAATACAAAGGGGAGCCTTGCGAAGAAGCGCACTACCAGTTCAGCCTACTCATGCAGACGCTCCTTCAAGGGAGAGAGGGAAGCGCTACGGCCTTAGCTCTAGGTGGTGTTGGTTCCGCGCTTGAAAGGAAGAGAAGGGGAGGAGGAGAGGGCACGGAAGAGGGAGGAGGGGCCCACCCTCCCCTCAGTACTTTCCCCTCCTCCTCCTCAAGAGCTGCGCTCTAAATCGTCGTTACAAGAAATTGAAAACGTCTTTCATTTTTTTTTGTCATGTAACGCGTTACATTTATTTTGTTTAGATTAAGTCTGACCTTAGCTGAGCTGCGATTCGATGTGGCGAATCAAAGAGCGCCAAATCTGCATTGTCACAATGCGTGTTCTCTTTGTGGGTTTGCCGGGACCGGCTAAACAAAACACGCACAAACAAAAAAAAAAGAGCAGGATCGCAGCGCATTCAGTGCGCGAGATCGGTAGAGTTGGTGATTGGCAAGGCACAAAACCGATAAGTGCCATTATGATGCACCTTTGACGCTTCACGATCGGCTCAATAGAGTCGCCGTGTCAACTGCGGTTGGACTTCAATCGAAACGGTGTATAACGCACTCTTTAAGATTGGACACGATTAACGAGTGAAATAATTTTGGTGCCATTTTACGCTGTTTTTCATCAAACTACATCACTAGTTTCTCCTTAGATCTAAAGATTAGTCACGTTGTTGGTCATTTTGAGAGGTCCAACGCGCCATCGGGACATCGCTGCATACCTCAAATTTGAAAAACGAAGGGTAACAATATTATGAAATTGCTATTTAAACGTTTAATAGCAGTCGAAGTTCGTAACCGCGGCTCGTGGCTGCCAAATACTAAATTCCAAATTAAAAAAAAAGTAACGTTCGTTAGATTTTGTAATTAACTTTAACGTTAGGTTCTTATTTGGCAGAACCGTATCGAATCTTAGTAACGCGTTAATTTCTTACGAACTAGCGAGTGATTCTATCTAGTTACTTATTTTCCGTAACGGACAAAATACTCGTAAGAAAATTCGAGTCAGCAGATAGCGGCAAGCGTCATCGCGGAAATCGAGCTTTCCCGAGAAATGCTCGAGGCATGCGCAAACTCACCGAGAGCAACTTGGAGGTAACGCTAGCAGACATCTTAGTTATTTGTATGAAAAACACCACAGCGTTTTGGTGCTATTTACGTAGCTTTAGAATAGGCTTTGTACCCCACGAGCGGCATGATACGCTTCCAGATATAACCCAGTGACAAACAACAGAGGCCTACGGTTTTTTTTCCCGTCTCATACGTAGAGATTTCTCGAATTCGAAAAACTAGGGAAAGGGAGGGATTTTCAAGTCACGTCATCAGTTGAGCAACAAGGAAAGCAGAGTGAACTCATTGAGCCCGCGAGACAGCGCGTACGCAAAGCTCTTCTCAAAATGGTACCTACTGCAAAGACGATGACAGGTCCTCCATTTACTTCGAACTTGTTTGTCCCCATGAAGCGGGACACGAGATTGCCTCCAGTGAGCCGTTTTTTATCCCTCCCCTCCATAGCGTTTTTGTATGGAAAGGTCCATTCGCCGGAGAGGGATTTACCCTTCTACGTTTATCCCTATCACGCTGCCTGGGACCCGTCACCCACTGGTGTGTTTCAAGTCCGCCCCATCCATCGAAAGGGGCCCCGAATCGGCAACAAATGACGTCACAAAAGTGTCTTGCTGTCAGATATCGCCATCCTTGTGGTAGGGCGTAGAAGTTCTGGAGACAAGAAAAAACACGAGATATCGCGAATGTCGCTGTCGCCGCAATGCCCCAACCCTTGGCTGATGATGCTTCAGTGGACTGTCAAGCTAGAGAGCGACATTCACCGAAGCAGGTGTCTGTCACATCTACCACCGCTGCTTTGGCACCGCCAAGATTGCGGTCGCGGACAGTACGACACTTCTCTGACTCCATCAGACGAAAATCGAGGGACTACTTTTTGGACGCGGCCATCACACTAGACAGAGACGGTTTCTAGGCTTCGTGCCGTTGTGGTTCTTGGCCGTTTAAGTCTCCGCTCCCACGGCGGTCATCTGCTGCAATAACTAAAAACGGTGTTGAATTAACCTGAGACTGGGGTATAGAAGAAACATCAAAACGCAGAAGGGACAGAAAATAGACAGGACGGCGTCGTCCTGTCTATTTTCTGTCCCTTCTGCGTTTTGATGTTTCTTCTCTACCTGAGTCTCAGGTTAATTCAACATGGTTAATATTCACCAGCTCGCCTGCACCCTTAAGTTTTTTTTTGTTTTTTTTTTAACTAAAACAGATTTTTTTTTGTTGCAGATACATGCGCAAAAGTAGCCTTGTCAAACTTTTCCCAGTGTTCTTGGAGATTATAGGATTAGCTCTTAGAGCCATAGGTTAACTAATTATTTAGACAATTAACGAATGAATATCGCCAAAGCATCTAATTTGTCTATCCATTAATAGTCCTACTTAATGTTAAAATAACGCAAGCTTTTGTTTTACTTTTTAAAGTGTTTTGAAGAAATAAAGAAAATATAGTGCTACAAATAATGAAATTTTAAATCTCAATTTGAAGCAAAAGTTTGAGAAAAGCTCTCGTCTACCTTCTTAATATATTGCTGTGTATGCGATGCAAAAAAATCACTCTCTTTACCTTGCTGTTAGGGGAGAAAGAGAAAGATTATCCGGCAATATTTACTGCATTTTTTTTAAATGGCAGTGATCTTATTTTTAAAGTTTTATGATTTATGAAATACAATATTTATGGTGTCATCAATTAAATTACTTAGAATACATTAAACCATCGTTTTGGAGAGTGAAGAACCATTATTTATATCAACCTCCCAAGTGCATGGATCAGCAAAAATGGCTGCATAGGTCACGTGGGACGTTCATTTTAACGTTTTAAACAAAACATATTTTCTGAAAAAAAAAAAAACAGAATAAACTTAGCCTAGGGAGCAAGTGAATTTTTTCAAAACTTTCTAAATACTTTTAATCGTAAATATACAATAAAACCGAAACTAACCTGCAAATTTAACGATACGCACTCTTGTTGGGACGTCAGATGTTGTATAAATATCAGCACGTGGGCAGCATGAGCCTCTTTCCCCCAGTGTCAGAGGCAGTCGCAGGGCCGTCGCGGTCATCCCGGACAAACAATGCACTACCTTTTTTCAAGCTTCTCTGAGTCAACTAATAAGCAGCAATTTATATAAGTTTTTCAGCACGAGATGTCAGACGAAAAACCGTTCGCATTTGGTCCACCGGAACAGCATCCGAGGGAACCAGCTGTGGCGGCTGTATTCGCGATATGCCGACATGTGGACCCACATGCCGCTTCAGAAGCAGAATGGTATGGAAGGTTTTGTTTGCTAGCACGGTGAGAACAGTTTTATAGCACGATCGAACGCTAGGAGTCAGCGTTCGTGTGGAACTGCTCGGACTCACTTTCGTCGCTGAAACTTCTCGGTCCGAAACCGAGAAACCGAGAAGTGACTGAGAGCATCGTCTAAGAGCATCGTCTGCTCTTAGAATGCAACATATTTAATGTCACGAGTGTCCCTGCTCGTTGTTGCCAATGGAGCGGGAGCCAGCGATTCGGGGGTGTAGGCGTAAAGTTCAAAATTGTTTTTGATTAGCTATTAGATAAGAAAATTCTTATTATGATTAGCTATTTGTAGACGAACTCAGCAACCCATGGTGGGTCCGCAAAGACAAGCATTGCAAAGACCACTCCTAGGCCTAATGCACTTGTACATTCACTTGTCGTGCTTTTCTGAAAATAAACGATGTTTTATATACAATATTTACATTTGTGTTGTGTTCCAAGCTGCCGGAGCCTTTATCCTCATTTCTTCTTTATCATCTCTCTTACTACGTCTCCTTCGGCTATACAATGACCTCCTCCAAGACAAAAGCACCACACAACTCCGCTCACTCCTAAGCCTGGACATCTACAAAGCCTTTGATAACGTCTCGCATGACTCCATACTGAGTACCCTCAGAGAAACGCAGTGCGGTCCTCAAATGTACAACTACATCCGCATCTTTCTATCGAACCGCACGGAAGCCTTTAAAATTCTTGGACACTTCTCCACACCTTTTTCGTTAGACCAAGGAGTACCACAAGACTCCATTCTATCTTCCACCCTTTTCAATCTTGCCATGAGCAAGCTTCCCGCACAACTCGACACCAACCCCCACCTCAAATTGTCCATCTTCGCCGATGACGTTACCTTATGGACCAACACCGGCTCCCCCAGCCAGTAGGAAGAAACACTGCAACACGCCTGCGACACTGTCGCACGCTATGCCATTAGTATAGGTATGGCCAGTTCTCCATCTAAATCGGAAGTCCTCGTCAGCTCCAACCGCAAAACAATCTCGACAGGCCGCTGATCACCGTACACCTCGACGGCACTCACATACCCCAACGCCCGCACATCAAACTTTTAGGCCTCACCATTCAAAACAACAGTGCAAGCGATATCACCATTTCCAACCTCTCCAAACAGATAAATCAAATCACACATATCCTCGGCCGTGTTTCCCGCCGCAACAGAGGCCTCAGAGAGAGCGACATGATATGAACCATCGAAGCTCTCGTCTACTCTCTCGTACTCTACCATATCCCCTACACCCCGCTCACTAACCGTCAACCCAAACACCTCCAGACACAGCTCCGCAAACCCACCCGCCTTGCTCTCGGCGTTCAACAGTACGCTCCCTTGAGCACCTACAACAGATGGACCCCTTCAACACACTCGAGGAGCGAGTCGACTTACACCGACTGGGTCAACAGCAACGCCTAACCACGTCCATGCAGGGTCGCTACATTCTCCACTCTCTCGGTTACGACACCCTGCACCTCCCTCCCATCGAAGCAAACACCACCCTGGGATACCGTGCCCCGAATCACCACACTCCCCATGCCCAAACACATTAATCCCGACAGCAACCCGGAACGTCGCAAGCACAGAGCCAAACTCATATCCCAAAAACTCGCGTCACTTCAGGCACAGAGCACCCCATCTACTACACAGGCGCCAGCTACGACCGTAGCACCAAACTCGGCCGCACCGGAATTCACTGTCCCCAGACCAACACAACGCTTAGGCAAACATACACCGAAGAGCCTTCGGCGGACCTCCTGGAGACTCAGGCGCTGTGCTCCGCCATTCACCATGCCGTCGCCAAACCCCACGAGGGACACACCTCCATCACTGTTCTGACAGATTCCCAAAAGGCAGTCAGCACATTTCAGTGCAACCAACTCCCTAACTGCATGTTGCGCGAGCTTCGAGCCGCCCTCAACAGCCCACCCCCCCCCCCCCCCCTTCGCTTCTACATCTACTGGATCCCTGGCCACGTTCTAATCCCAGGCAATGAACGAGCACACTCACTTTCTCGAGTCACTTCCACTCCGGGACCTGCGATCTACTGGCCTACGTCCTATGAACCCCAAATCCAGTGCACTGAAACATATCAACAGCGCTCTGACACACTCCGACAACTCCACGAATCGAGACTCGCCCTCGTTACCATCGCCTGCCACACTCTCCCAGCAACAGGCCAGCACTCTACGCCGAGCACAGACCCACAGGCTATCCTCCCCACACTATACTCATCTCTTCCCAGGTGCTCAGGGCACAGCGAAGTGTCCCTTCTGCACTGGCTACCCAACCAACACGCACACCTACTGGCAATGCCTCCATGCACAACCATCCATCCGCTCTACACTTTCCAAGCTCCCTCCCGGATGTCGGCCCACGACGTGGGAAGAGTGGCTCTCTCCCACAAATCCTCAACACGTGTCCGCCATCTTCGACGCCCTTCTTCACCACATCACAACGATCGAAGAGAGATGAGGGCATCCAAAGACGCCACCAATCCCCTATGATCCACCTATCCTCACCCTTCTGAATGGCCTCCTCCTGGACACCTACTTTGACACCATGAACTGAGGGTCAATAAAGATGTTTTCTTTCTCGCTCTCTCTTACTACTCAACTTCCTTCTTTTTTTCAACACAAGGAAGGAATTTCAACAATCTTGTGCTACACATGAACGCACACGTGAAATATAAAAAAAAAACTCTCTTCAGTTTTTTTCTTATATTCCATGCGTATGTTGTGTTGTTGCTTTTCAATCTTTGTCCAAATCATTGTTAGACTTTTGTTAATTTCGCTGGCTGTAACCTCTAAATCTGCTTCGTTCTTTTTCTCCGCCTCGGTTTCTCGCTGTTGACTTCGATGACAGATTAGAGATGAACGTCCTCTTGTACCAGCTTTTCATAAACTCTGCCGTGAGACGTGGTCGCTTGACCGCACTTGGGGTCAAACGTTTTCGTCACTCGTTCAGTGTCATGGCTATGCATCTCTATTATGTTCATAATGGAACAGCGCGAATTTTACAAGGACAGAGGAAGGAACTGGACAGGGAAACGCTCGCCCTGTCCAGTTCCTTCCTCTGCCCTTGTAAAATTCGCGCTGTTCCATTATGAATACATACCAACTCGCCCAGTTAACCTGTTTGCTAAGTCTATTATATTCAAATTTAAATTCGGACATTTTTTTTTGTCGATAAAGTCTTGTGGTTCAAGTAAAGCACGCAGGAAGGACATTCTTTTGGTTTAAGGTGATTGTGCGCAAGACAGTGATGTGATTGGCCAAAGCCATTTTCGAGCACCTTTCGGAGCAGCCAAAACAGCTTTTTGGGGCAGCAAATGTGGCCTTTGGAGCAACCCAAACTCTGTTTTGGAGCAGCAAAAGTGGATCTTGGAGCAATTAAAATAGTGATTTGGAGAAGCAAAAGTGACTTTTGGAGCAGCCAAGGCAGTGTTTCTGAGCTTTAAATGTGCCTTTTGGAGCAGATATTCTGATAAATGTAAAAATACTAGTTTTAAGTGCTGTACAAACAAAGGGCACGTTGTGTTGTATTATGTTCTGATGTGACGTGTTGTGACGTAACTTGCTGCTCGTGTTTTTACTGCTCAGACATCCCACAAGTATGCAGTGTTGTATGCATTGCCGAGCAATTCTGAAAAACCGATTGCCACCGTTTTACTGGCTACCGACGTGTCAGATTTTCGTCAAAAGTAAGCAAACGTAAAACAATGGATTGCAAGCGTCCCGGCTGGTGCCTCTGTCGTGCTATCATGTTCGCATGCATGTAAGGGCTACTTCGGCAGGCTCGCAGTTGCGCGTGCTTCGTCGAGCGAGCGGGACAACAACTGTTAGATCGAAACCGGAACCATGCCACTCGGCTCGGTTGCCAACTAATTCCCAAAATTGTATGCAGAATGTAACTGTCAAGCATACGACAAAAAGCGGTCCAGCGGCGCGTGCTTGCGAGGCCACCAAACATAGGTACGAGCTAAGCACACACCAAAAAAAAAAAAAGTACCTAAGCGCATCGATGCAGGACGTCGCGAGCCAGGGTCGAAAAGTTCTTGAAGCGCTTTGTGCAACGACTGAACTCGAGATAAACACGCGCGCTGTGGGGCTTCAGCATGCGGAAATTGTCTTGTTTGCTTAAGCTCACTTCTCTTCCCCAACTTTCTTTCGCGGCAGATTTTTCACGTACAAGGGTTCATCTCGAAAGAAAGCCCACCGTGAGAAACCTAGGTAATCTATACTTCGACACGGCTGTCTTTGAGTTAAAGAGGGATGATTTAAACAAGAACAGGAATGTTGAGGAACATGCGGCGGTACTTAGTTTCAATTTAGAAAGCGCTATATCTGCAGTGACGTGGGCACGGTAACACCCGACGTCGCGCGACCACGGTGACTGGAAGGCAGGCACCAAATATAATTTTCCCACGGCCGTTGCTTTCAGAAGCGAGTGCTTCAGCTCACAAAGTAACTCCCGCCGCTCAAAAACGTGGTTTCGTTTCACAGCATGAGGGCATGGCTGGTACCCGGCACGCTAGCGTCGGAGCGTCCTCACACACCCGCGTCTATCGTCGAAAATATTTTAACAGAAGACACGGGACCAGACCGACCAGGCGACGAGAGCACGAAACGCGAGATGGCGGCAAATCGATGCAAGACCGGGTGGACAATTGATGCAGGGTATTTTGTGTGGGACGGCCGCTTGCGCCACATAACACATGCAGGCTCAAGTATGATGCTCAGTATAGCTTCGGTTTTGAAAGGCAACCGAAATTGGTTTTTTGGCGCAGGCCTGGCGCAGATTACCTATATTTCGGCAAAATGTAGCAGAATGGAGCAGGGTTGGCCTTTTGGCGCATTTTGGCGCGAACTGGCGCAGCAATCACATCACTAGCAATATTAGCGATTTCTGTGTTTTCGTTGTCATGTTTCGATGTGATCGCTCTAATTTGTTCATGGCAAACACAGCGTTGACAACTGAAGCAGGTGTGTTCTCGTTCTTTGAAGCCATGCTGATTTACAACGTCTCGCTCTCGATATTTCTGTCTATGTCTTTTTTGTCATATGTCCTTGTTGGTTTGCATGATTCTCGAATACGTTTATTAGTTCTTTTCTTGCATCCTTCCTTTACTTGGGGCAGATATTCAGTCTGATGAGATTGATTGTGATGTTGTCGCTGTACACGAGGCTACGTGTATATTCTTCTTCGAGGTCCTTGTCCTGAACTAGAGGTTCTATCTTTGTGTCCAAAGTGGGCAGCGGAATTCATATACTATCTGAATGCTCAGTCATTTTATTCAGTTCCGTGATTTACATTTGATCCAGAAATGTTGAATTCATTTCACTCAAAATGTCCGTTGCTTCGTTTCTGAGCGCAGTCTTGGTTTGACGATCTATTCATTGTGAAATGTAAATTTTCAGTTGTGTTAAAGATTTTCTCAGCGCTAAGTGAAGCGCTGCGTTAACGTTCTTTGTCGTTGATGTATGTTTGTCGAGAGAAGTGAGTCAATAAAGAAGTTCTTGCCTTTTGAAAATTCGTAAGTTTCCGTTAGGTTGCTCGATGAGCCTCGGCTAAACGGTCCGATAATGAAAACATTGTTCACTGAGTTCATCCCTGGTTTCGGCTCCAAAATGTGCAACGCTAGACTGAGGCGACTGGTTGTGTTTTTGTATAAATAAACTAGGTTTTTTATACACCATTTACATCATCTGTGCGTTCCACACTGCCGGAGCCTTGATCCTAACTTCTTCTTCCTCATCTCTTTTATTACTCAACTTCCTTCTCGTTTTAAACATAGGAAAGGAAATTTCAGCATAAAATATCCTAATCACCATCACTTTTGTATATTATATCACCACATAATCACCATCATTAGACGCGGCACCACGGGCCTCCGTGGTACGTGCAGTTGCCTTTCTGCGGTGCCGTGGCTCTCCTGAGCCAATAAACATTAATATTATTATTTGGTGCGCGGTGAAAGTTTATAAAATTTGATTACTATCAACGTTTGCGCCGCTTTGCAGTGGGTCACCCTTCCATTTGCCCTGAGCAACGATCACGTGAAGCCCCTGGGCAGCCTGTCGCCTGACCAGTGGCTCGGAACCATGGCTCCATGGCAGGTCCCTAGCTACGTGGACAGCTTCCTCATGATTGTCTTCGGGGGCGTGCCTTGGCAGGTAAATTCTCTTTCGACAAGATCACACCCTACTAAAAAACAGAACGGTTTGAAATTCACACAGGTTCATACCGTTGCCCGTTCAACAATACAGGTAGCAGGTTCGAGCCTTCGTTTAGAACTATAACCAAACTGCCCACCGATTTGTTCAAACTGTTTATTCGGCCATAGTCAAACTGTTCATAGGTTTGAGTGTAGCGATATGCGGACATGTTCAAAACGCATAGGGGTGTGGCGGACCGGTTTGAACCTGCTCACATGTTTGATAAAACTGCTATTGGCCCAGTCAAGCTGTTTACAGGCTTGAGCGTAGTGGTATGCGGACCTGTTCACACAGCATAGCGTCGTGGCGGACTGGTTTGAAGGGGAAAGAGTGCGAACCTGCTTTCATGGAGTCTTGCGAGCGCTATCCTAAGGGAACCGGTAGAGGAGCCGCTGGACTTTCAATGTCGGCTGGCTCTGATCTTGGGAGAACTGAGGAATATTTCGGGAAGAGAAAAGAAATGCAGTGGCTATGGAGAGAAAGCAGAGACAGGACGTGCTTGGTCGAAGGTGGACGTTCGGTGGCCGGACGAGGAGCACCCGGGAAATAAAGGGAAGAAAACCAACCTGGACGCAGCGGAAGCTAAGAAACATAAGCGGAACTGCGAGTGTTCGTAGGCCGCATCCCGGAGGAGAGCAACGTGGACTCAGAACAAGCTACAAAACAGCAGGGGGGCTGTGAGTGTTCCTCGACCATGTCCTGGAGATAACCAAGCTGGACGCAGCACAAGCAGACTTGTGCCTGTCTTAAGTACTCTTATCAATATACTGTATTTCGAATACTTTTGGTGCAATTTCGGTATTTTGCACATTCATTTTGTCCAGAGTATTTGCTACTCTATCTTAATTACATTTTTCACTTATCTTGTAGTCAGTATCTCAAATACATTTTTCAACCTTCGAAAATATTTGTCACCGGAACAATCTACGGAACTAGGGATCGTCACAATCCAGGGTAAAGCTGAACCGATTTCAGACTTGAAGGCAAGCGGCCAAATTCAGGACTGGAAGCAAGCCCGAGTAAAACGCAGTCTCCAAACGCCAAAAAGACCAAATGGATAGCCATAAGTGCGACCACCATTATGTGTTTTTATGTCCATTTTTTTTTTTTCAATCTAAAGTTGTTTTAATGGCACATTAAGCTTCTAGCTAGCAAAATGCTGGTGACATCATTCGGATTTGACATCTTTTGTCTGAAGCTAGAGGGGTTCCATCAGCGGAAGACGGTGACACCAACGCCCGGTACGGTCACAATGGCACTATGTCAGGAAATTGCCGGTTCAGGGTGTTCTGGTATGAAAATACGCAAGCAGATTTCATACCAACTCACCAACAGACACCATGGCATAAAAAAAAGCTAATCTACTCAGACTGGTACAGGCTTTCATCATAAGTAGAATAGTCTACTCTACCCCATTCCTGCAACTAAAGAGTGATGAACGTAACAAAATTAACCTGATGATCAAGAGAGCCTACAAGCAACACCACAGGAGAAACTTTCGAGGCTCTACGAATACACAATACTCTTGACGAGCTCATAGAAGCTAAACGATTTGCCCAACTGGAGAAACTCTCGGAGACTCGCGTGGACAGTGCATTCTCCAATCACTCGGGATTACATACATTACCCGGTCGGGACAAAAGCAGGACATTCCCACAGTGCTCATAAAGCACAAACACGCCCCACCATTACCTAAGAACACCCACCTGCTGCACAACCAAGAGCGCAGACAGGAAATAGCCAGAACCATACACATACGCTTCACAAATTCTAAAGGCGTGGCCAATGTAGACGCAGCCGAGTATCATAATCGAGACACCATGGTAGTGGCTGTACTTGATCAACAAAATCAAACCAACGCTGCAAACTCAGTCATTACAACCACGCCGGAAGTCGGGGAGGAAGTCGCAATTGCAGTTTTTATTATTTTAGTCGGGGAGGAAGTCGCGATTGCCTTGGCGTATTGCTCATCCGCAGCCAAATTCATTATCAGCGTCTGAAAGACAGCCATAGGAAATTTCGCGAGAGGGCGCGAAGCCCTGAAACATTTGGCCAAGGTACCCGAAACCCGGCGCAGATGGACACAACTCGTTTGGGCACCGACGCACTCCGGTTTCCGAGAAGCAAAGCTGCTCAGTGCGACCCGAGAACTGGCCATCCGCGGCCGCTTGATAAACCAGCTCGAATCCCTTCGTCGTTCAGGTAAGGACCGTATGGTGTCCTAGAAGGAAATTCTACAATACTACCAACATGGCATTAGGCATTACCTCGCCTCTCACATAAAATTTAGATAAAAAGCAATCAGTTACCCGGCGCCTTTCACAAAAGCACACTTTCCCAAACCCAGTGACATATATTCCGGGCTATATACAGCAGATTGAAAATTATGCGCAGGTAGGGTCGATCTTCACCACATCATGCGGACATGCCCCCTGATAAGTACTCAAAAACGCATCCCGCCAAAACCTCCACTTCCCATCGCCACCTTAGAGCAGTGGGAGACTGCACCGCTTAGCTCAGACCCGGATATCCAACTCCGGGTCGTCCAGATACCGAAGTTCGCCGCCAAAACCCAGGGCCTGGCCGCCGCCTAAGGAAGAAGAGGACGGCAGGCCCTCCTCCGTAAACCCGATCTCGGACAATATTAAGTTTACTATAACTACTAGTACTACTACTGCTACAATTGATAAAAAAATAATTCAATTTGCAAACATGGCGGAATTGCAGCCACCGGAATCCCGTCATGGCGTTTATTATATTTGGGAGTACCGATGCATATTGGAAAGCACGCAAAATCAATTGTGGTCCACTCGCAGCCTCACACTTGTTGTTCTTACATCACTGATTCGCTCGCTACGGGAATCCAGGTTACGAGCACCCAAACATCTGGTGTCGTTTCTGTCGCTCATGTGGCCTTCCAAGCGGCACATGACGATTAATGCATATCAAGCTGTTCTTGAACACGTTTCGCCACCTGTATTTGATATTAGAAGACTGCAATTTGCCGTAACTAAATGGCGAAAGTTTGCGATTGAATACTAAACTTCACTTGCTAATCTATCGATCGCAGTTTCTGGCAAATGTAATATCGAAATATGCTTCGTAAGTTAATGACTCGTTCTTTTTGTTAGCTCACGTGAATATGTTGTAAAGAACAAAAAGGATGATTTTAAATATTTTGTTTTTAAGATATCCATTGTCTGTACAGTTCATTGCTTACTTTTCGCATTCACTATATTCAAGAGACCGTTCACGGAAATTATCGTGGTAATAGATACTTCATAATTGCCGAAGAAATGCTCAATGTCAGCAACTGTTCTCTATTAAATGCTAAATAATAAACAAACAACTAAATATAACAGCAGCATTGAGACTTTGAAGTATATATTATAAAGAACTGTAATAGAAGTTTCTTGGCCAGTGGCGTTGGGTGCGAGTATTCTTGGGTCCCAATTCTACCAGTAAGCTCTTGTACAGTGAAAAGCAATCAAAGCGAATATCGTTGCACGACACCTTTAACAGGTAATCACACGAGGTAGAAATCCCTCCCTTTGCTCCCCGACATGCACATCACATGGTAACAACAACACGCTTTTTCGTGGAGGCGCGCTGACATAGGCATCCCAGGGGAAAAGGAAAGCTTTCGCTCGGGCTGTATAAACTGTCCTCGCCTTGGCGGATGGTCTCTTCCTAATTGACGACATTCTGTTCGCGTGCCTGGCAACTTTACAGACCATGCTTTCCAGGATACCGGCGGTGACATTGGAATCACGACTTGAGCACGCCGTCGGCTCGTTGAACTTTTCTTTTACTTTTTCACGAAATCTTTATTATTCGTCAATGCAGTCCTCAAGAAGGTCCTCATACAACTGGATATAGATTACTCGTTATTTGTGTTACATCCGCACTTTCACCCCCCATCTTTTTTTAGCAGGAAGCAGTTCATCGTCTTCTGTATCTAATAGCGCTGGTGCCGTAATCGCGTACCACCATTTAATGTACGCCTCCATTTTCTTACTCTGGCCAGCCCGCACCGAGCCTTGCTGTCGAGAGTGCGACCGCTTAATTCGTCTGCTAATACTGACATCCTTCTCCGTCACCCGCCGTCCCCTTCCGAAAGCTCTCCCCACGTGAATACCCCCTTACAGCGTGCTTTGAGGTGCGCTGGGTGAATATTTATCAAAGCGAAAGCCTTATATGTCTCATCGTTCAGTCGACATTCAAAGTCCTTAAACGAAAATACGTCAGCGAGACGAAAAGTACCAAAAACACGTCGGCGACACTAAAGGTATACCAAAACCAAAGGTACCAATGAAACGGCGCCGAAAGTGCGTCGTCAAAGAGCGTGGTGTCTTCGGAGGTTCGCTATCACCGGGACCACAGACGACACCACGATCCGAGTGAGCCAATGAAACCGCGCCAAAAGGGCCCCGTCAGAAAGCGCGCTGTCTTCGAAGGTTCGCTATCAGTTTTAAGTCGGCGCTAGGGCTTTCGCCTTCAAGTCGTCTTAGGGATAACATAAAAGACCCTGTGAGTTTTTAGCTTTTATGGCAGCGAAAGCAATTCAGTTTCCCTGTTAAAGGGTAACTGCAAAGAAAAAAAAGTTTTTTTAAACAGCCTAATTGGGACAAGCATGTCACAAAACAAATGTTCCGCGAAAAAAAACATTTTTTTTTAGCAATATTTACGCCACAGGACGTAATTAGTCGGAGCCAGAACCTCTCCACATTTGAAACTCCCGCTCTTTCGACCCCCACGGAGGAGAAGTACGCCCCGCCCCTCACTCCTTACGCAGCGTCTCGACTTCCGGTGAGATCTGGCAACAACGCACGTAAAACCAGAAGCTGCGCTGGCTGCGCGGTCTGCGATGGTCTGTGAGCTCATAGCGAAGATGTGACCGGAGAAGTGCCCCTGTGATGTTCGCGGAAGACGGAAAGTATCATTCGTAATCGTCGTGTGGGCTTTGAAAGCGAAGGGAGTCACAGGGTCCACGAGTGCGCAACCACAAGCCAAGGTCACTACAGCGCTGCGTTGACTTCGGCGATCTCGTTCTGTTTGGTGCAACACGGCGATGCGACAAAGAACTGAAACGTACGTGGTGTGCGTGGTGCGGTGCTTCGAAGTAGATAACACGGAGCGCAAATTGGTTATTGTGGTGTTGATTTAATGGGTTCAAGTCTCGTCGTCGTCAGCTGATCCAGTCAAACTGGTCCGGGAGGATGCAGCGAGCCTTTTTAAAAGAGAATCTTCCTTCGTTCTGTTTCAAAATGTGGAAGATTCCCGACGCATACCGTGAGTAAAAAGCTGCGGGCGTTTTCAACAATATTACGTCGTTTTAATTGAACAATGAACTCCGAATTGTCCTAAATCTGCCGTTTTTATGCTTCGTGTTGTTGGACTGCGTTTGCACAGCGACGTGTTGCGCTCATCGTGCAGGTGTGAATAAATTTGGGCAAGATTTCGTACCTGCCCACAGATGCATGAACTGAGACCATTTGTTTACGTAGTGAACACAGTGCTTTTTTTTATTATGTGTGTCTAGTCGCGGACGATCGATGCACCCAGTGCGAATCTCGACGGCCTCCGGAGCGATATGACGAGAACGTAACTGGACACGTTTGTCGCTACGCGAACGCTTCACTGCCACCAGCCAAATAGCATTCATCTCGGGGCGACATGGCTGCTGGAAGGCTCGCTCTCGGGATCACTCATCTCACATCTCTGAAAAGTCTGCATTTGCACGCGCAAGCAAGCAAGCAAAAAAAAAAAAAGCACGCTAAGCAAGCAAAGAGGAAAACGAAAGAACCGCGCTATGAAAGCCAAAACCCCGCGTCGCTTCCTATCACTAACACCTGCGACAGCTGCTAAACACACACTACTTCACTTCAAGAAGTCTCACTCAAGCACCTGGGTCAGCACGAAACACTGATCACTTCGGCGAAACGAGGCAAGACAGGCGGGAGCAGAGACTTCGGCGGCCATGAAAGAATGGCGAAGCTTTTGTTTGTTATGGTATGAATCCAAACGGAAGTGCCCGTTTTGTAAACCTTTTGTAAAGAATAGTAACTTTCCTCACATGGGTTATTCTTTAAACGTAAAAATATGCCTGCTCAAAAGGAAATTGCAACATATAACAAAGGTTTAACAACCAAGATCTAAGCTGTCAATCAAACTCTTAGCCAATGAGAACCTATTGGGATTGACGTCACGTAATCACAACTTCGTGGCGCGCGATTTAAAACGGACGAAATCGCCGCAAACTAAAAGCAGTCTCACGCAATAAATATTGCTGTAAAAATTTTTTTTCTAGCGAAAAAATTGTTTTTTGACATGCTTGTCCCAATTAGGCTATTTAAAAAAAAAAAAAAACTTTTTTTTTCTTTGCAGTTACCCTTTACATGTATTGATGATCCTAAGCTGCTGCATAATTTCACCAATTCGCCTCCCCCCCCCCCCCCCCTCACAATTTGCGTTGAAATGCCTCCCCATAATTCAGAGGGAAGGCAAGTTCAATTACTTTATCGTTATACGCTCATGGGCTACACGGTTGCCTTGCACTTTTGGGGATATTTTGTTATGTTATGAAACCCTAGTCTTAAACACGCCGCATGTAAAGTAGATAAATCTAAATTCGAAGGATGACATATTGCTGAAAGCAACAAGAACGACATAACGCTGAAACAAGAAGATCGAACAATACTGCTCCTGAACGGCCAGCGCCATAGACACGCCTGAAGAGCGTAGTGGGCCTCGAAACGTAGAGTTTCTACTTTTAGGACTTTGTTGGCTGTCCTCCTTTATTTATTGTTCTCCGAACCGCAGAGGTTTCTCTCAGATACTTATTTTCAAATGTAAAATAGATGCGCGCGCATTTTCTTAAGGATGGCTCGCACATTTGCGCATGGGCGCGATCGACTGCGATTTCACCGAGTGCGACCTCTTAGGCCGCGTTCACACTTCCGTTAAACTCTCTAGCCGTTGACCAAATTTACTGCACATAAAAAAACGGCGCCGTTCACATCTGTTGCCGCCCGCCGCGTTAGAGCGACTCCGGTCTCTCGCGGATATCAAAGCAGAATGCCCCTGGCTCGAGTGGTGTTCAAAAAACTTCTCTCGCAGACTTCCTCTTTCAGTTAACGGTGACCTGCAGTGCTGAGAAAATGCCCAACACCCCCTCGGAGATACGAGAAGGCAATCATAAAATAACGAGAAAACAGCGACAAGGTGTGTATGGGGTCACTCACGCCAATTTTATTCCACGGATCTTTTTTTGGGCATCTTGGTTGTTGCACAGATGCCTCTTGTTGAACAGGGTTAAATAATTTAGTCTCGATCAGCATTCATACTGACACAACGATACCAGCGAGACGGCGCAATTTGGACAACTTGGGAACAACGGCAACTCCGGCGGCAACCCCAACAACTCGGACGACTCGGCCAAGATGTGACGCCGGCAAGCGCCATTTCTTCGGTGCGCTTCCGATTGACGGCTGGCGACACGGAAACTTTTTCTGCGCTGCTAAAAATCAGGTCCCAGGACCGAATGCCCCACGGTCGAATATTATGTCGCCGGCGAGGAGATTGCTTCTCCCTGCGTCAACTTCCCCGCGGATCCGCCTCCGAATCCCAAAGTTTGAACGAGCCAATACTGCGAAAAAGCACTTGGAAAACCGGGGTCACCTATTGGGTCGCTCGAAACGCGGAAAAATTGACTGAAGTTTCTATTTGCGAAATCACATACTCCCAAAATCTACGAGAAATTGTCGCTCATAACATTTTCAGAATTGGTTCGAGCACCGGGTGAAAGAAGTATCCGTAAAACATACCCAGATCGAAAGTGTTTCAGAGGAACCAGATAGAGTTAGCGCCGATGTGCTTTCACAAAGCGATCACAAACTGTTGCAACTCAAACCACCCCGAAGACAAGGCCTGCCCCCCCCCCTTTCCCAATGACGTCAATATACTTCGTTTCAGCTTTAGTCAGGGCGCCGCCGATGATACCAGCTAATGGTACCGATCAAGCAGGGTCCAAAGCGCCAGTCACTTGGTCTATTCGGTTTCTGATTGGTTCAGCAATGGTAGAACACGTAGAGGTACAGAGCGCGACACTGTTAGCACGAACAAGCGATCGCCAGTTTTTCCAGTTGTTCTCTTTGAAACCAAGGGATGTCATCAGAGTTATTATTGCTACGGAAAGAGCTCATTTAGTTCTATGATGTAAGCGATAAAATTTCGTGCTCGATAATACAATTTAGAAGTAAAATGCGAAAATGCGCCGATGTCGTGTTCGTGCTAACAGTGTCGCGATGTGTACATGACAAACGCCACGAGGGTGCTCTTTTGACACTGTCTCATTGCCCGCATCACACGGTGGCGTCGGCTGCGTGGGGAATTTAGGGGAAACGAAGTGCAGTGGATTCACGCAGCGTCGCATACAGGTCGCGTCAGCGTCGCCGTCAGCGTGTCTCGCAGCGCCTCACAATGAAGTGAGACGCTGGTGGCGACGCCAGACGCACGCGTCTGCCACTCTGCAGCGGTGAACCCTGACATAGCCTCCTGTATATTCACAAAGCCTGGCAGTTCGACGACGGAGCCATGGAGTACCCGGTCGCAGATTTCGAGCACGAGGATCTGGTAGCACAGAGCCTCAAAGAGTCATTTCTCGGGTAACCTGGACGTCAGCGCACAGCTTTTGCAGCGGCGAGGACCCGAAATGCACTTGTTCGCTCCGGAGGAGTGTGTTTCGGCGTCGCGCCGCAGCGGGGCGCCAGTCACGTGGCTCTCCTCTCATCCGCTGTCTGTTTTGGCGGCCGCTTCTCGTGGTGATCTACCAGGCTGTTTACAGGAGGTTATGACCCTGGTCAAGCTTCTACGTGTTTGCAGCTTGGGGCGGGTCGGGTGTCCACTAACGACAGCGTCATGCGCAGGCTTTGTCTTCTTTGTAGAGTTATTCCAGGGCAGGCCATTATACTAAACATAAATGTGTGAGTCAGCCTTTAAGGGGGCGGTGGAACGATGTTTTACTTTGCGCAAATACCACTTAGAATGAATACCAGATATCTGTAACCAGGGCTCTGCGTTTTCGGAGAAATCCGATAATATCCGAAAGCACTCGTCGGTAAATATATTTTGAATTGGAATCTATCCAACAAACTCCAAACTTAAAAACTCAGTTGAAAAAAAAAAAGGAAAACCTTAAAAGATTAAAGGACACTTTCTTCGTCTACTTTTTATTGTTTTCAAGTTTAATCGTTCAACTTTTCCCTTTCCAAAAGCTTAAAAATGCATGTCCTCAGAACCGTGTTCAGAAAAGGCAGGAGTCCTCTTCTCGACAACGGCCGAACCAAGGTCAAATCCATAGCCAGTTCAAGCGGGGTCCTTCCTCCCGGATATCTTTCTAAGACCTCCACTCACCTTCCTGGGACCCCCTTTGGTGCAGACTGAACCTTTGCACACGTTCTCCTCCCATCCTCGTTGACGACACAAATTCGAGATTCAGTCAGTTGCATTAATGTGGCAATTTGGGCGTGTTGGTTCATGAACGTAGACAAGCGCTGAAAAAAACAGACAAGGACAACAAGTTGACGTAAACACTGGAGCACTCGCAACTATCGAGCATTCGTTTTTGCTACTAATGATCTAAATTTTGATTTAAAGAAAATCGTCTCTGGAGTTTCACCATATTTTATTGCTTCTCTCAAACGTAATTATATTTGATGTTGAACACCCTGAAATACTAAACACCAATAAATACTCAGAAGTTTGAGTGTCATAAACGAATGTTCCGAAAAAATCATAAATACAAAAAAAAAATGAAGTTCAAAAAAACGCCTTCCGATTTTCCTGAAACATTTACTCTGAGAATGCAGGATCTTGTCTATAACCCATAAAAACGCGTTAGTCTTCCTCCTTGTACGATGGTAATCAAGAAAAACAAAAACTAATTCTTTTGTTCGCTCGGAGCCACAACAAACGGCCAAATGATTTGGAGTCGATGTTTTTCCGCTTATGTTGATCGTAGCCTCGCGCTGGGGTTGGCAAAGTACAGCTGACACTTGTTGAATTCCAGACATTGTGATGGTTCCGCTGCTGTCGTCATTGAAGCGATTTCAAACGAGCCCCTACTCTAATGCTTGTCGCGAGCCCGAATAGAGTGCTCACGGAATGCCCGGCTCCAATCAATAAGCCGAATTTCAATATCGTCACTGGGGGACTAGATATCTTGACTCGGGGACCCAGAGACCCAACGTTATTAGATAAGCTCAGTTACGGAACTGCTCATAGACGCTGCATGCACGAACAGTACACCCCTCCTTTCTGCCCTCACGAGTCGCCTGGCGTCGTTCGAGGCGCCGGACGGCTTCGATGGTAACTGCAGTGTATTCTATAGAATACGTACGTTTCCAAGCGCAGCGTCTGGATGGCGTCCTACCGTACTCTACATGGACATAGCCTTCGAGATGTTTCGCGCGCTCTGCTCCAGATTTGTCCCATCTCTCGGCTGCCCCGCAGAAAAACCGAGCAGAGACAATTCTCCACATCTCCGCATGCGGCGCTTATATTCGAACCGGAAACGAACTTGCCTCATAGCACGTTGTCAACTGTGAGCTCGACGCATGAATCTTCATGGTTAGCATCAAAATAGATACAGGTAAGTCAATTTCTGTTGATTCGTAATTTTTGTTTGCAGCTCCGGCCTTTGCGCTCTCTCGCTGTATGATACCTCAGAATGCAATATTTAGTGCGATTCTATATTTGTCCTCTGCGGATATTGCCTGAATCGGCCAGGACAGGCCTAGAAATATACTTTTCGTCATCCATGAGCACAGTTTTCTAAACTTAACTTACGTGCACGGACATTTGTTATATGACAAGAAAGGAAAACCTTAAAAGATTAAAGGTTCTATAAGGTTCTAAAAGGTGTATATACACCTTTCGAGCTTTGAAAAGTTGAACCTTCAAATTTCGATCAACCTCTTCCTTGTCAAAGGTCTGTTTGTTGCGGCGAGATGCGGGGAGCACATTTCGCGCTGCTCCTAATTTCCGTTGACCGACGCAAAATCTGAGGATGATAATTCGCTGCTATTTTTTTTTGTATTGTTTGGTTTGGTTGTAAGCGGCACCAAGCGACCCACAGTAGCAGTCTCTACCGGCGAACTCAATGGCCTCAAGAGCGCAGCCAGCGCGCGAAAAATCTCGGAGGTCATGCTTTGGAACACACAGTTTTGCAACGAAAATCTATATGGCGCTTCAAACGACGGGATACAGACTGAAGGGAATAAGAAGGCGGGGGGGGGGGGGGGGATACCCCCCTTCGCGGTCGTTTCACAACAGAAGTGATCAAGCAACGTTGCTTGCGACCTCCAAACTTCGTCATGAAGTTTTGCGAAAAACAGATTGAAAGAAAACGTTCGCCTTTATTCATGACGTTACACCGCAACAAAAAGCTTCATGGTCAATGGCGTTGCATGCGAGTATATTTGGGTCCCACTAGTGCCTGTTAGCTCGTCTAAAGTGAATAAAAAAAACATTTTCACTGAATATCGTCGCACAGCCCATTTGAAAGGTGTTGTGCCGGGCTGTGGCCGGCGGTCAAACAAACTGCACGGCCCACCAGCAACCGCAAGCAAGCAACTGAGCCAACTGAACGTCCAGAGTCGGGAACCAAAAAGCATGTTTATCTCACGAGGCAATGGCTTTTTACAGAAAAAGCGGGCACAGTGTTCGCAGCCCAATTACCGAAAGTGTCCAAACTTGGCACTAGCGCCGCCCACAACATCTCCCCCCTTTAGAATGTTCAAGAATGTACCGGACACCTTGGCTGTGAAAAAAAAAACAAAGTTTTACAGATTGAGTCTCTTGGGAGCAACCACTTGTCTCCCAGAACGGGTCGTGTAGGGTTGGCCCGTACCGTCACCACGAACACCTGGTGGTGAAGCCGGACGAGGCACATCACGATGAGGGGAGTCACCAGGTCCACCTGAGGCCGAACCGTCGCCGGAAGCTGGGGTAGCAAGGGGCGTTGAAGATGCGCTCCGGTCGCTAGGAGCCGATGTAGACGGTGGAGCCGAGGTTCCACTGTAGGGCACTAAGTTGCGCCGGTTGCGTTGCAGAACTGCCCCGTTGTCAGTCTCAACGACATAAGACCGCGGGCGTTGAGCCGGGCTTAAGACAGTGCCACGCAGCCTCTCGGGCTGAACCCAAACTCGAGTGCCCTGCTGAAGTCTTGGAAGAGCACGGGCTCGATGACGGCTGTTGAAGTCTGCTGTCTGTTTCCTACGGTAGTCGGAGTCTCGGGTGACAACCAGGTCTCGTCCCGGATTAAGCGGCTGTAGCTGCTCCTCCCTCTTCGGGACCCGCGTCCGAAGCTGGCGGCCCATCAGCAGCTGTGCTGGGCTGTAGCCGGTGACACCTGGCGTGTCTCTGTAACTGAGGAGCGCCAAGTACGGGTCCTTGGCCTTGCGAAAGAGGTTCTTAATGGTTCGAACCATACGTTCCACTTCACCGTTTGACTGGGGGAAGTTTGGGCTACTGGTCACATGTGCGAAACCGTAGAAGCTTGCGAATCCGGAGAACTCCCGCGACGAAAATGGGGGACCGTTATCAGACCGGACGGTCTTGGGGATTCCATGACGAGCAAACATACTCTTGAGGACGTCAATGACCTTCCCTGCTGTCGTGCTTCCCAGCGTCACCACTTCCGGGTACCGGGAATAGTAGTCAACTAGGAGAATGAAGGTTTGGCCATTCAGGTGAAAGAGGTCGACGCCGAGGACTTCCCACGGAAGGCTTGGGAGACTTGTGCCACGGAGGGGTTCCGCCAGGTTCACTCGGCACGAGGCACATTCCTCACAGTTCGCCACGAGGGAAGTGATGCTTGTATTGATCTGGGGCCACCAGACTGACTCACGGGCTCTGGACTTGCAGCGGTTGATACCTTGATGGCCTTCGTGGATCAAGGCAAGTATCGTCGGGCGCGGCGCCGCTGGGATGACGATACGGGTTCCCTTCAGCAGAAGACCATTGCAGACTGAGAGTTCTTCCAACACGGGTGCATACTTTGCAACGTGCAAAGGTAACCTTCCCTTGGACGGCCAACCGCCCTGGCAGAATGAGATGAGCGTACTGCATTCACCGTCGGATGCTTGAGCCATCTTGAGATCTTCTATGGGAACTGGAAGCACCTCAGAGGAGCCGTCCACGGTTTCTGCTGCGAAAAGCTCGATGGTGTGCAGCTCTCCTGGCGCGACGAGGGCCTTGCAAGGGATTCGAGACAGAGTGTCGGCTGTGGCTAGTAGTTTTCCAGGAACGTGCAGCATTCGGAATTGATACCGCATGAGTTTTAGCCGCAACCGTTGAATCCGCGGTGGCAAGACGTCGAGCTCCATCTTTCCAAAAAGGGAGACCAATGGCAGATGATCCGTCTCAACATCAAAGGAGAAGCCACGCACGTACTCGTCGAACCTCTGTACAGCCCAAGTGACCGCCAAAGCCTCCTTCTCCGTCTGGCTGTAGCGCTGCTCAGTAGTTGTCAGGGATCTTGACGCAAAAGCGACGGGTCGTCTCTCTCCTGTTGGTTGAGTCTGGAGCAGCACCGCGCCTAGGCCGAAGGAGCTTGCATCCGCTGAGACCGTAGTCGGGTAGGCTGGGTGGTATTTTGCCATACAACGGTCGGACGTCAGCAGCTTCTTGAGAGCATCAAAGGCGACCTCCTGTTCAGACGACCATGTCCACTCCGTGTTCTTGCTAAGCAGAGCCCTGATCGGCGCTGTCACTTGGGCCACGTGGGGAAGGAAGCGGGCCAAGTGATTCACCATGCCTAGAAGTCGGCGCACCCCAGCGACGTCCGTTGGTGGGTCCATGTTTTGCACGGCGGACAGCTTGCCGGGATCGGGCCTTATCCCTTCCGCTGAGACAACAACTCCCAGGAATGACACTTGGGACACTCCAAAACTGTACTTCTCTCTGTTGAGGGTGACGCCGGCTTTGGAGAGACGCAACAGCACCTGCTGCAGGCGTTGGTCATGTTCCGTCTTCGGCCTGCCTCGCCTGCGTCGACGCGTCCTTGAGGCTAAGCTTCGCGTTCCGGCAGAGTTGGTCGGACAGGCGTCCGTCGCAAAGACCGACAACGAACCGGTCGCCAACCAGGCGTTCCTCGACATCGGGGGACGGGTAGTTGCACCGCTTGACAAGCTTGCAGAGCCCGGCGTAGTAACTGTCGACGCTCTCTCCCGGCTGATGAACCCGCTTGTGGAACCTCGAAAACTCGTATACCTCGTTGAGGGGGTGCACGAAGTGTTCCGAGAAGCGCTTGACTACCGTGTCGTAGTCGTTCAGGGAGGCGGCGTTCAAGCCGAACGAGTCGAGAAGGACCCGAGCCTCGGGGCCCATACAGTAGAAAAGTGTCCGCACCTGAATGTCCGGTGGTGCTTGGCGAAGTCCGGAGGCGTAAGCGTAGTCCTCGAATTGCGTAAGCCACGCAGGCCAAGAACCGGTGTTGTCGAAGTTGAAACCAGCGGGCTGACGTAGGGAGACGCCCACCCACGCTGGGGCTTCTTGAGAGTTCGCCATGAGGACGGAGGGACGTAGGCCTAATGCGCTGTCATGAGGACCGAAGGTAGTACGTAGGCTTAGTGGACTGCTTCTGACACCATGTTTTGCCGGGCTGTGGCCGGCGGTCACACTGCACGGCCCACCAGCAACCGCAAGCAAGCAACTGAGCCAACTGAACGTCCAGAGTCAGGAACCAAAAAGCATGTTTATCTCACGAGGCAATGGCTTTTTACAGAAAACGCGGGCACAGTGTTCGCAGCCCAATTACCGAAAGTGTCCAAACTTGGCACTAGCGCCGCCCACAACAAAAGGAAGGTGCAACGATTTTATTACCTTGCTTATATACCAGTTACAATGATTCTCTGGCATGTATAGCCTATGAAACACACGTTTGTTTTTGTTTTTCCGAGTTTAATGGCAGAGGCAAAAAAGAATTAACGAGAAACAAGCTGCGTTTTTTGCCTCAACTTGCAGCCAGAACAAGCGGCTAAGTGATCGGGACCCGGGTATAGAACTTTTTTTTAGCTTTCTCTCGTCCCCAGCCACCTAATAAAAGTATCCGGTATGAGCGACAAAAAAAGTTCAATTTTTAAATAGTTAAAAAATAAAGGGGAGGCAAATCGAGACAGAGTGACGGCTAGGATTATACCCTGAATGTCTTCTATTGGCGTCGCGACGGCAAAATGACGTTTTCGCCCATATCGGAATTGACAAAATTCAAGATGGCGGCGCGTTTGTGGAAAATGTCTTTATGTGGTCAATGTTCATGTCAGCCGCCCGCTGGAGTTGGCAGAGCACAGGATACGCGCCTGAGTTCCAGACATTGTTAGGGTTCGGCTATTGTGTCATTGCAGCGATTGGTCACGAGCGACTACTCGAATGCGTGTCAAGCCATTGATTGTCGCGAGCCCGAATAGAATGCTCACGCAATACTCGGGTCAAAGCTATGAGCCGCGTTCCAACATCGTCACGGGTGGACTATGCCAACACTGCGTCCCCCAAACTACATCATCTAGTTTTGCGAAGGAGACATTGAAAGAATATGCTCGCTTTTATTCTTCAAATTACACCGCAACAAAGGGGTTTCTCGGAAAATGACGTTGTGTGCGCGTCTGCCTGAGGCATGTTGGCTTCATACATTTGTGTTTCGAACATTTCCACGGACGGTTTGCTTGAATTCGCGTTAAACGTGGTGGTTACCGTTTCCTTACTCCAAAAAGACAAATGAATAAATCTTATTTTCTTTTCAACGTTCATCATAAACGAAAACTGTGCATAGAGTTCATTAGCATCACTTTTTAAAACAAGATACTGCGACATCAATTTTTGTTTTGTTTCGGTTTCAATTGTGCCCTATGACGCGCATCTCAACTGGAGTTGTTAGGTCTAAGTACCGTGTACACCGGACAACTTAGTTGAGCTCAATGACCGTTGGGAGATGCCAACGATCGTTGGCTTAATAGCAGTTGAGATCGCTCGTGTAACTAGGGTAGTGTCTGCAGTTCTTTTCCATAATGTATTATGAGTGTGAGCTCGACTTTAGAATGTATTGTTTTTTCTCGCGTTGATGATCACCAAGGGTGATAACCCAAATACTAATATCCTGCTCTTTGTTGTGTCCTGTTCTCCCTTTTGTCCTCGTCCTCGCTGCGCACAAGATTGCATAAGATGTCAAACCAATTCGCCCAAACAACCACTCTTCTGGAATCCTGTCACATTTGCGCGTCGGAAAATATTCCAGAACGTGTTCCAGAGGGTGCTGTCCGCGAAGACCGAGTTCCGGGCCAAAGCAATCTCTTACGTCGGCGGCGTGGGCTCCCTCATCCTGTGCGTGCCAGTGCTGCTTCTGGGACTCGTCGCCAGGACTGCCCGTAAGTTCCTTGGTTCTGACAAAAATTGGCGGCGATTTCTATCCCCACAGCACTCGTGCGGCTTTAATAAACAAAAAGACGCCGCACTATACGACTTGCGAGGTAAGTACCTGCATGTTACGTGATTAACAAAAAAAAAAACACAAACCCCGGGTGGGTTATTTGCGTCTCCAGCTCGTCGCTCGCCCTCCCGCGGCGAAAACGGGGAGCTCTCTAGTGAGGGTCCCCCGGTCCTTCCGCTCAGCGGGGACGGCTGAACCGCTCGCGATGTTGGCGCGCGAAATGTCATTTCTAAACGCAAACAACTCTTCAGTGTCCCAATGTAGTGCTGCAGCGTGTATAAAATTGTACCTTATTTAATAGTTTTAGTATTGCGTATAGAAGCAAAGTCAAGCGTTGCGCGTTTGCGTTAGAGTTGCGTGCTCCACGCTACACATGCACGTCGTCGACATGCGCCAATCCAAGACTGAAATTCTGGGCTTCGGGTACGTGCAGTGTGGAACACGCAACGTTAACGCAAACACACAATCCTTGCGTTCGCTCGTACACCCAATACTAAAAACTCACTTCTGTTTCACCGGTTTCCAACGCCATCGAAACGTGCTGCAGTGAGCAGACGTGCAAGCGAGTACGCGTTCCTTCGAACTGGAAAGGTTGAGATTGACAAACCGACGTCGCGTAAAAATGAAAGAACCTAAATGTTCATAAAAAATATTGTAATAAAAAAAAAATACAAGAACGGAATTTGCTCGTTTATTTTTATTTTTATTTTTTTTTTTATTTTGGGGCTTTCGATTTGGAAGGGTCGGCGGCGACTTTGGAAGCTTTGCTGATTGCCAAAAAGTCGCGACTCTGATAGTACCAGATGCTTTGCCCACAGCTAATGTTATTTTACGTGGATCTCTCAGATTAGCTAGAATGTTTTCATTGTTTTTATTACCTTATATTATAGCTTGTCAGTTAATAATGCTGCAGTTGGCAATAGTGATGATAATTGGCACACTTTTGATTGCCATACTTGTTCGCGTGTTTGAAATTAGGTCACAAGCAACAAATTATATTAGAGCTTGAAAACTGCTTATTTAAATTACTTAATTGTATTATTATTATTATTAATACAAACTGAGGCAATGTAGGCCCCCAATAAATGCCACGATCACAAAAATATGCAATTTAACCATAAGCCTTTTCAGAACGGTATACTTTTTTGATTTCTTAGCTTTAGAAAAACTGACATCGTTATAGGGATTGACAAACAGTCAAACACTAGATGTAATATAAAGTAATATGCTTATAATGCAATTAAATGCAAAGGTGCAAGCGAGCTGGACAAGAATGGCGAAAATAATCCCTGGAGAAGGGGAACAAGAGGGACAAAGGACAAACACAAATCTCCAAACACAGCTAGGTGACCGGTGAGCGACCGATAAAATCCACCTAGTCCGTGTTTGTCCCTCTAGTTTTGTGTTTGTCCTTTGTCCCTCTTGTTCCCCTTCTCCAGGGATTATTTTCGCAAAGTAATATGCGCCTCGTGTTTTCTGAAAAAAATAAAATTACATTTCTGGTGTTTTATTTGCATTCCGTCTTTGGGTTTTTGTATTGAGAACAGCTTTTTTTTTTTAATTTATAAGCTTTGTGAGCATATCATAAGGTCATCACCCGTGGGGATATATTGTAAATTTTGGATTTATTATTTTATTTTTGTGTGTGAATAGTGTTAAAGCAATTAATCATCGTAATACCCAATAGCTAATTAAAGGACCCACGGTTACATATTTTACATTACAATTATCTGAGGGAGAAAAGGCAGCAGGAACACACAAATATCAGCACTGCTATTATTAACAAATACAATACCTTATGTTAATCGAAGGTGTATGAAAGATGCTGTATTTAAAGGGACACTGAACTCTTCAAAATATTTTTATGTACCTGGATCGCACACGTATGCCACGAAATAAACTTTCCGAGAACTTCTTTAGCTCAATAATTACGCTTTGAGACACTTAATAAGTTATGAAAGAATCAGAAATTATCCCCTATAGTAAGAAATTAAATCCAAAATAGAGGTTAGTTTCGGTTTCGTTCCAAAATTAAGACGGCCTCCCGGAGTAAATATTACGCTAAGCAGCGTTTTTGTTCTCAGGATAAAAGATGACCTGGGCTCATAGCACTCTAGCTTCCGTGTAGAAGCGGGAATAAGTTGTGTCACTCAGTGAAGCCAGCACACCAGACAGGCTCAGCAACTGGTCTACCGGCACCAACGAGGTAGAGGGGCTTAGAGTGATAAACCGGAAGTTCGGAAGTGGCACCCCCCCGGTTGCCGCCATGTTGTACGCAAATGTGACCACTCGTCACGTGACCCCACAAGAGCCGTGACGTCACCGGTAAGATGGCAGCGCCCAGAGCTGGCGAATGCGAGTATTTTCGGAGCGCGGTAGCCGTGCTGTGCAGCTGCTTTCCGACGATTTCGGGCTTCTTCGTGCTCGCTGACGCAGGTATAATGTGAAAATATGAAGGAATTAGACTTTATACCCTTTCTGCGCAAGATCGCTCTAAATCATCTGGATATTAACGCCTGTGAGACAGCATCAACCGTATCGCCGTGCCGGTGCTCGGATTCCCGGATGTGTTCGAGGATCGATGGAACTTCGAGTGCTTTTAGCGTGGAATATTCGCATTCTGTTAGCTTTGTTTGAACGTTGGAATGTCCGAGAATCGACGCGAAATGTATGCGTCAGACGTAGGGCCTAGGGGAATTTGTTTCACCCCGAGGTAACTGCATAATCACCGAGGAAGCTCCTGCGACCTTTAACCTTTTGTGCTAATCGATGATTCAGCATTCGATCGCAATACTTTCTCGAAGTGAAAAGCTGACGTTCGCTTAATTTATGTGCATGTGAACTCTTACAAAGCATTCAAACGAATCATTCGAAAAAAAAAAGTTAATTACTTATGTTCATAAAACAGTTTATTTGTCCCCTTGGAACTCGGAACACAACAAGACTTTGGTTGATCAGTGCACAAAATGCTGCATTCGATGTCCCTTAGAAATTAGTATTAGTAGGCTCTTTACCTTCCCGATCGGTATCAATAGTCCACAGTAACCTCTGTGTGTATGATCATACGCCTCTTAGATGGTTGTCTAATCCATCTAACATCTAGAATCCTAAAAAAAAAAAAATGCACCCCCACTTTTTAGGGGTTCAAAGATAGAATTTCACATATCAATTCGTTAAATGTAATGCAACTCGGAAATAGAAGATTAACTGGACATTTTTCTTGTTCATAGAATTTATTGCAGCAATACAATTTTTCATCAAGAGTGCATTTTATTAGTCGGTCAATTATTTACTTGTTCTGATTACCTGGACAAGACAACTCATATTTGTGTTAATTCCTTGCTCGAAGAAGCAGTCTTGTTAAAAAATGTTGACTACCATTCCTTTCAGTCTCTGCCAATAGACTTTTTTCAAAAGTGTAGGCTTCCTATACTTTCTTTCGTTGTAACTTGGAAGAGGGCGACCGCCACAGTCCCTTCGAGCCAATCAGAGAGACGGAGTGAAGGTGGGCAACAAATCTGTGCAGAAAGAGAGCACTCTGATGATATATGTTGTCATGTGCCTCTCTCCAACGTGCATATTGACTCACCGAGACTGTAGCATTCACTGTTTGCCAAACTGTGATGAAACGAATTACAGTAGCTACTACTCTAACCCATACCAAAATGGTCTATGGACGTTTATGGAAAATCCTATGGTGAGCTATCACCTTGTATAGCCCTCTATGGTCAGCCATAAGAAACCATAAAACACGCTATAGACACCTATAGAAAACTCTGTCTTCAAAGCTATAGAATCTTGACCATTCTGATTTCTATAGCTGGCTAAAGAATAATTTATGGCCATGCAGCTATAGACTCGCGACTATTTAATATCCTTTAGCGAGCTATAGAAATATGTATGTCCTTAATGCTATAGATTCGCGACTATTGGATGTGCTTTAGCCGCCTATAGAGTGGTGTATGTCCCTAAACCTATACAATCGCGACCATTGAATTTTCTTTAGCAGACTCAATAGTGGTCTATGTCACCAAAGCCATAGCCTCCAAACTTTCAATGCGCTTTAGCCGGCTATAGAGGGATGTATGTCTCTCGAGCTATAGACTTGTGACCATCCAATTTTTCTTAGCCGGCTCAATGGTGTTTTATATTGCTTAGGCTATAGGCCCGCGACCTTTTCTCTTTTACTGCAGATGTAGGAAAGTGGAAGACAGTCATTCATGCACTCGATCGGGGCGAGAATTTTCTTAAGCCAGGTTAACGGGCCGTACGTCGCCGCGGCTATAAGCCCGCGATCACAATAGCGTCCTTAGCTGCCTATAGGACTATTGCAGTTTTGCCGGCTGCTTTCCCTGCGCATTGCCTTATTTCAGCGTCGACGTCATGTCAATCTTCAATTTTTTTAGCTCTTATTATTTGTCTTTTCCAGTGTATTTTGTAAGTATATGTATTTCGTAGCGCGCCTTCTACTTTTTCTGTGTCCCTGCTATGTTTGTATTTCTTTCTGCCTGCTGTAATAATTATATTTATTGTTTTTTGTGTATATTTCGTCGTTCTCGACGCGGCGTCAACGAACATAAAGCCGCTGCTTACGCCACTACAGAGGTGAGCTCTACTCTTGTCACGACGGTCTATTGCGCTATAAAGTCGTCTACTGGACTCGAATAAAGTATCGAGAGGGCTATTTCGAATGCCGGTGCACATGTCATCAGTGTAGGTAGAGAAACGACGGTGCAATCGCGACGCGACAGTCGACTGCGCCTCGATCTGGCCGGCCACGCTCGCTCTGTGGAAATGTAAGCTTGGGACTCTCGAGCAGCGTTAGCTTACTGAAGATGCAAGACGCTACTTTGTCGTCGCGAATCCTTTGCCCTTCGAATGGCTGCGAAGCCGTTCCAGCTCCCGGCGTACCCTACGCAGCGTCATGATCATCCCAACAACCGTTCGCACAGCATCGGAACCTTCCGTCTGCGAGCGCCGGCGGTTCGTCGTCGCGGGGATCATGTTCGCGGGAGTTCATGTTCGCGGGGGTGCATGAAATGCTCCCATTCAAGTCGCGACGATAAATCGTCGGCGCTCGCAGATTGCCAATAGGCTCCAGAAAGATTGCGATGCTGCGCGGGCGGTCGCTGACAGGCGCTGCTGCCTAGGGTACGCCGAGCACTGGAACGTTTTCGCCGGCGTTCGCAGGGCAAAGATTCTCAACGACAAAACAGCGTCCTGCATCATCAGCAAGCTAACTCTGCTCGAGAGTCCGACGCTCACATTTTATCAGAGTGAACGCGGGCAGCCAGATCGAGGCGCAGTCGTCTCTCGGTTCGCGATTGCTGCGTCGTTGCTCTGAATAAACAATTGACACAGTTCTCTCGAGACTTCATGAGCGTTAAACGGACGCGTCTATAGCGCGATAGAGTGTCGTGAAAACAGAAAAGCTCACCCCGGCAGGGGCGTAAGCAGCACTGCAATGTCCGTCAACGCCCGTGTCGAGAACGGCGAAATATACAAAAAAGACACAAGTTAACAACCGAAAAAAAAATTAATATCGTTAGGCACGCGCTACCTTAGGTGCGTCCTATTATCTCTGTTCTGCGAATTCCACAAATCAGCAAGCGCTGTGGCTAATTTTTCTTTTTTTTCTTTAAATTATGAGACATTCAAGTCGTTGGAGCATCTTGGAGCACACAGCCCCACCATGTGTCATCGTGGTGCGCAAAGATTGTAATTCATGACAGTGCTATAGACTGAACTCACGGATGAAGAACGTATTACGGCAAATTTTTTTTTTCAAACCATGCAATTAGAAATGCCACAACGATGCAAAGATTCCCAAAATTGAAGTTCAAAAATGCAAACAGGACAGTGAAGAAAAAAAATATATATATATTTATTTATTTATTTGTGGACATCCTGCGCAAAAAAGCATTCGCCATTAATTCTTCATTTTAAATTATAATGTAGGTTACACGGCATAAAATATGGTTTCTTCAAACCTGCCCCGTTTTGGGCCACTTCTGGGAAGTGCAGCTTTGGAAGTCCAAAAGCTGGCCTTCATGGAGCTGTCCTGTTCACTCGGTAGTGACAGCAGAGTAGACGCTATGCGTGGTTGAGGCCAATCGAGTATCCGGTTAGGGTCACGTGACAACAGTCTCGAAGCTGGTGATAGCGCTGAACACAGCACCTGCCTTAAGCCCAAGGCCACACATTGCATCCACTGCACTATCAACCTTGGGTCGAACTGTCAACAGGATATAAGTGACACATTCTCTCGTTGTGTTTATTGTTGGTATTCCCCTGAAGATTAGTCTTTGTGGTCGCACCCGCGTTCTGGCCTTGAAGGAGCTCTGCTTTTCAACTCCTCTGTTTTCTCTCTCTCCCTAAGCTGAAAGCATTTTAGGAAGGTGCGCACTCGGCGGACCAATAAACGATAGACCTTTCATCGCTTAACTCCGCTCTCTGTGCGCGTGTAACGGAAGGAGCGTGATCACGTGGTTTGACGGATGACGCATTAGCCGTTGCCAATCCCGGAATGCCTGCTTGCGGACCTAGTTTCGCGTGTCGTGCGGCCCGCGGGGCTGCGGTGAATTTCGCTTCTGTGGTAAAGGGTATCTCGGTCGAAAAGTCCTACCCGTATGTCGGCATCAAGCGATTTCTTCAAAGAAGCCCAAGACATTCTTGTGATTCGTTCAGTGTTCGGTTCGGCAAATGACAGCTTGTGCTACATTGTGGTGAATCTTCACGGACCCCTTCCTTCTCGGTTTTGTGTTTGAGTGGTTTTTCTGCTGTGCCCGTGTCGACAATCTCGGATTACATCTTTTAAGTTCGGTATTTTCAACGTAAGTGCGCTGCAACGTACTCGCCGACAATTGACCGTTCTGTAGTGTCTATCTCCTGGCAGTGCCTATCTTCTGACAGCTGGGAGAATATAATTTCCCCGAAATTCTACCGCAGTCGCCTGCCTTTATCTGTCTGAAATCATGTGAAAATTGCAGTTAGAATACTGACTTTCTTATTCTCCCTGCGTTTTGTGAAACCACGTTTCATGGACACCTTTTCGTGGATACATGTTTCCTGGACACACGTTTAGTCGACACTCGTTACGCGAATTGCACGCTGCAGGGACATTTTGTCGCGCCTGTTTTCCTGAGGCGCGTGCTCACCGATTCAACCCACCCGTTCACGCCACTTCTTGGCGTGTCTGCAGCAACTCATAACCAAAAAAAAAAAAAAAGACATTTTGAGTTGTTTATAAACAGCACGTGTTGATGAAACGATCTGTCGATGAAACGTCGTTCGATGAACTGATGGCAGCGACAATGAGTGCCGACTGGCAGTAGAATTTCGGGCGGGGGGGGGGGGGGGGGAGGGGGGGGATGCGGCCAGCTGCCGGGAGACTGGACACTACCCAGGAATTGCCTTCGGTTCTTGTTTGC
The DNA here is from genome assembly GCA_013358835.2 of Ixodes persulcatus. Lineage (NCBI taxonomy): Eukaryota > Metazoa > Arthropoda > Arachnida > Ixodida > Ixodidae > Ixodes > Ixodes persulcatus. The sequence goes on from JABSTQ010009776.1 coordinate 1,628,784, forward strand.
TTTGCAATATTCTCAGTTGTATAACAGTTCAGTAGTACCTCTTCACATATTACAGATTGCTTAGTTTGTGCTTGTGAACAGAATGGGCTGTGTGTAATAAACTTCTAGGAGATTTGAAAACAATTCCTGCTGTCTGTTTACTGTGCTTTTGCAAACACCTGGGCGAGTGCAATTGTTTTTTTTTTGTTGTTGTTTTTTTGTTGAAATGTTAGCTCTTTGTTTTAAATTGGGTTATGAAGTTTGGTGCATCTTATAAGGTTTTTTTGTTTAAGACTTACAGTGAAAACAAATAATTTGTGTCACATTTGATATGATTGCGGTAAAAGAAAAAAACTACAGGCACCTATAGCACTATGGTAGAGACCCATAAGAGGAGCTCTAGAAGAAGCTGTAGCAAACCACACAGAGAGCAATAGGCGGCTAAAGAAACCGTAGAAAAAGCCATAGGCTGCTATAGCACGGTGTCTAAAAAGATTCATAGAGTGAGCCATAGAGATATCTGTAGCAGACCATACAAGAAGCTACGGGCGGCTAAAGGAGCCATAGGAAATTCCATAGGCACCTGTAGCAGGATGGGTATAGAGAACCATAGGACGAACTATAGAATGAGCTATAGCGGACCATACAAAGAGCAATAGGCGGCTAAAGAAACCATAGAAAAGCCATAGGCTGCTATAGCACGGTGTCTAAAAAGATCCATAGTGTAAGCCATAGAGATCTCTATAGCAGACCATACAAGAAGCTATAGGCGGCTAAAGGAACCATAGGAAATGCCGTAGGCAGCTGTAGCACGATTGGTATAGAGAACCATAGGACGAACTATAGAATGAGCTATAGCGGACCATACAAAGAGCAATAGGCGGCTAAAGAAACGATAGGAAAAGCCATAGGCAGCTATAGCACGGTGTCTAAAAAGACCCATAGAGTGAGCCATAGAGATCTCTATAGCAGACCATACAAGAAGCTATAGGCGGCTAAAGGAACCATAGGAAATGCCGTGGGCAGCTATAGCCCGATGGGTATAGAGAACCATAGGACGAGCTATAGAATGAGCTATAGCGGACTATACAAAGAGCAATAGGCGGCTAAAGAAACCATAGGAAAAGCCATAGGCAGCTATAGCACGGCGTCTAAAAAGATCCATAGAGTAAGCCATAGAGATCTCTATAACACACCATACAAGTAGCTATAGGCGGCTAAGGGAACCATAGGAAATACCATAGGCAGCTGTAGCACGATGGGTATAGAGAACCATAGAACAAACTATAGAATGAGCTAAAGCGGACCATACAAAGAGCAATAGGCGGCTAAAGAAACCATAGGAAAAGCCATAGGCAGCTATAGCACGCTGTCTAAAAAGATCCATAAAGTAAGCCATAGAGATCTCTATAGCAGACCTTACAAGAAGCTATACACGGCCAAAGGAACCAAAAGAAAAGCCATAGGCGGCTATAGCGTTCTTTCTAAAGAGACCCATAGATTAAACCATACAAAATTCGATGGCAAAATTTCTATTGAAAAAGCTATAGACAACCATAGGGGAGACCATAGGAAAAGCTTTAGACAGCCATAGAAGCGGCTATAGCTAATTGGGCCAATTCGCTATAGCCGGCTATACAAAGGATTTTCTATAGCCAACCATAGACCATTTTTGTATGGGAATTACCCAAGGCCTTTGTACTTTGGGTATTTGTTCCACAAGAATGTTATGTCAGCCATCACTTTCAACTCGGCTCAGCGCCTATTGGACTCGAATGTTGCATTAAGGTTCGACGTGAACTGGGGCCCATTCGTGTGCTTTACGCCGAAAAAACAAATGGTGACAGTTGTGTTGGTTGATGGGGTTTTGCAAAGGGTCTATTGTGTCATATGTATAGGAAGTGTCCTGCTATATAACAATGCATCAACACATACTATTAGACTAGATGCTCAGAGGTGTGTTATCTTTGTAATTATCAAGTTACAGCAATAATTATTTCTTACGAGTGTAATATTTATTTTCAGCAGCTGGGTCCGTTTTGTGCTCGTCTGTGTGCTATGATGGTATTATAATGTGTGTATAGTTTTAAATATCCTCTCTGCAATGCTTCCATGGGTCTTTGAAGGGAATAAATTAATAAATGGCATTTTTACTTCACTGGAGTTTGCTTTCGGTGCACCACATGTTCAGGACAGGTGGAAGGAGTGCAGTCCCATGCAAAAAGTCTGCCAGTCTGGTTTGTCCCATTTATTAATATTCGGGGGTCAGAGATGCAAGTGTCCTCAAAGCCTGCGCCGCATGCAGTGAACACAATTCTTGGTTTGTAGACTCTGAAGGCGTAAAGACAAGCGGAAATATGTTTATTCGGTTAGTGAACCCAATGTTTATTTCCACTTGATTACATAATTATTTATTCTTAGCAAATGGTTCCATTTTGAGTTTTTTCTGCGACAGTCTCGTGTCAGGCGTTCATTCGTGGTACCTGTGCTCCTTGTTGTCGGATGACGTTCCTGGCACGTCGGTGTCCAGTTTGGTCGGGTGGCAATTTTGACTGACTGATGCCGTCTTGTAATCATACGTCATCTGCAGCCATTGACATCTGATGCACTGAAGCTGCAGGGCTGGCTTTTAGTCCGCAAATTTTTCTTGTAGTTTTCTGCGTCAGTGCAGCAAGCTCGGGCATGTATTGCTTACATGGCTGTGCCTTTTGTTGTACCGTTGACTTGATGGCTGGCAACATTGTTTGTTTGTTATCCAAGCCATTTCACTTCCATTTCGTAATGGCGATTTCTTCTGCATCCCGCCACCACTGCAACTTGTGTAAGTCTCGTGTGGCTAAGTGAAGTCGGGTGATGCTTGGTGTCATATTTTGAGAACAACCAACCATTCTATCTCTTCAAGTCACTCAGCAGCATTCTCCCTCAAAGTTGGAAATTGTGTACTTTGTTAAGTGGACATAGATAATTGATTTCAGCAAATTATTACGTATTGTCCGTGGACGACAACCGAAACCAAATCAACTGTCATTGCATTGCCGCTCACCTGCTTTGTCGTGCTTACCTCTCGTCGAGGTGACGGGGATGAGGAGCTTCAAGGTAATGTCGGCAGCAAGGACAAAGGCCGCCAAAGATAATCCTCAATGTCCCGCGGTCGCTCCTCGAGACGTGGTCGAGGGTTGTTCGGCACGAACCTTTGCAGGCTAATTCATTGGTACGGGCAGCTCCGGTAGACATGGTCGGCCTCATGCAGTGGTAGCAGAGAAGTTTTCGGTCGGCCATTCGCAACACCTTCGTTTTCCTCGGTGTACTTTGTTCAGCGCAGACCTACACCCGATGTCGAGAATGCTTCGGCGTTGGGGTGTTTGGCTGAATTGGCATTGAATACTAACGGGTGACGTATCCAGTTGAAATGCCTGTCGAACTTGTTCCGAAACAATCTCAGCAATCAAACTAAAAGATGGGCAACTGATGGCAGGAAGTAGCTTACTGATCTCCTCCCGGACAACGTCGTGGATGATGTTGCGGATGCCTGGGAAGCTGGTGTCGAAATTGCAGCTGGACGACTCTAGTGTCGAGATGCTGGGGAGTTGTTGATAGTGACTGGCTCGGGCCTGCAGTGTACATTCAATGTTGGAAGGAAGCCTCGGTGATATGAACCATTTGACTGTTGTCGTGGGGTTGCGGACAAGGCTGCCGAAGGTGTGGTCTCTCACATGGGCATGGGATTCTTTGCTTCTTGTCTTCTGTAGCGTCAGGGTTGGCGTGGGTGCTCGATCAGGCGCAAAACATCCTCCACGAAGGCGGTGACGCTCTTGTTGGTGCCGTATCCTAGACAGAATCAGGAATTCGACTCTCTCTCGTCAATGGTGGCTGATGATTGTGCCCTTCAGCTTCATCTTGCAAACTTCCCACGGCGTTAAGGAGGATTCGTAGTTCACAAACCAGTGCTTGGCAGTTTCTTCCAGGAGAAATATAGGTTCTGCAGAAGCTGGTTGTCTGTCCACCCACTGTGGCGGGCAACCCGGTCATATTGTTCAATCCAGCCCTCGACGTCTTCGTACACCTTGCGCGAAAGGGCGTCAGAGTGTGAGGTGCGACGGAAATGCATGCAAACAATAGTGGGAGCGGACACGGTTTGCTGCTACAGGTTTGTCATTGTGGGTTTAGTAAGCTTCGGTTTTTCTGGCAAAAGACCGAATTCCGGTGGTTCTTGCTGGTATAGCTCGGATTTCAGGTGCTTCGTAGTGTACGTATTTCCGAGGTTCGTTCTTGTCATACTCGCTCGTCTCGCGGAGTTTCTGCCGGGCTCGGGATAGGACTTGGTTCACGGCTCGCAGGGGGTTTAAGACGCGGGATAGTCCGCCACCCGAGTCCTGTTATCGGGCATCTCGGCTGAGGAGCCGCCAGGGTGCACACAGAGTGAAGGGCTATGGCTAAAGTACCCAGCACCTCCACCAGAACATACGATGACAGCTGAGCATGGCCTGAAACTTTCCAGAATAGTAAATATTGATAGAAGATAGGACTGGAGCCAGCATCCGTGACAATATAACAAAACTGACAAAAGAGAGTCTATCCTGGCCACTAAAGAAGCTGCATTGCTTTAGTGGCATTCTGCCCGAATAAATCCTCTCCGGGGTTTGGCGACTGCAGTGGACGGACTGAACTGAAATGGATGTGGGACCACTTTACTGGTAATGAGCCGCTGCGGATTGTCGTCGCAAAACGGCGTGAATGGGTGGACTGGGTAGGTAACACGCGCGATGAAATGTCCACACAGCTTGCAATTCGCGTAACGAGTGTTGATGAAACTTGTGTCGACGAAACGTGCGACAGACAAGCGGAATCAATACCAACTGCAACACCTGTGCTCCGTGAAAGTGCACGTCTACGCCAGAACAAGTTAGGAAGCAGCACAATATCACCTAAAGCACGGCACAGGAACTACCAGCTTGAAGGTAGCTCTTCGGGGCGCCGCAAAACCAAAGTGAGCCTTCGGTCATTCGAACGAAGCGGCACCACGATTGCATACTGCCAAGCACGACTCACGCAATTTCCGTCGCTAAACTGTGTATCCAAATATATTGCACACGGTTCACCGCAGACCTCCAAGATTCCGATGGTGAACGAGAGCACAGAAAAGTCGCCTTAAAATTTATCCTAGCGGTATCCGAATAAATCCGAGGTCCGAGCAACGTAGGGCCGATTCTCTCTTTCGTGGCAACACGTTATACCTATGTCAGACGCCACGCTGAACTCTGAAGTCGTTTTCGACCGGCCTCATATGACGGCTTCAGCGTCTGAAATCAACTCGCCGAGACGAACGACAACGAACAAAGCATCCGACAAGCTCCGGCTCAGCTGGGGCCAGCCACTGCCTGGGCGCTGCCATCTTTCCTGTGACGTCACGTATTTGGTTTGGTCACGTGACGAGTGGTCAAATTTGCGTACAATGGCAGCCGCCTTATGGGGGTCACTTTCGAGTGCAGACCAGAACCCCGGTTTATCGCTCTAAGCCCCTCTACCTCGTTGACCGGCACACACCTCCGACCAGCACTATAACCGCCTTTTTTGGAAAACGAGTGGCACCACCTATAGTGAATTGTAGTCGCGAATATTGAAGAATTGGCAAGACGGTGCACATATTCAGCGCTTCGCGGGAATACCAACACGCCTAATGCACCTTTTACTTTTTATTTTCGTTTAAGACCACCATATCTGCCCGATAGTGGCGACCCCTTAAAGGGATGCTGAACTGAGATTTGAATTTTACAAAATAGGGCAGCAGAAGGGTTGAACGGGACGCTAATAACTACAAAACAGCACTCACACATCGATATCTTAAAAGAAAAGCCGTATTTTATTTAAAAAAAAAACAAAAAAAAAACGGCGCGATCAAGCGAGGAATGTAACGTCCCGATTCTCTTAGAACAGTTGAGATTGAGGGGAAGAGGCCTCGCTTCTGTCCTCCTCGCTTTGGTTAATCATCTCGAGGGGGCCAAGCGACGGAAAGTGGGAATGAGAAGCGCGACGTCACATGTCTCGTCGGTCCCGTCGGCCGTGTTCAATCGCGAAAGTTCGGCATCTTTTTAAGGTCGCTGGAGACGCGAATACCTTGTTGCAGGTGAAGAAACGCTGGACAAGCTTCTGTCGCAAAGCCCACCACCCTTTCTACATCGGGCCTCACCTCCTCTCCGCTGCCTGCGTTGCGAAGTGAAATGGATGGTGGGCTTGGCGGGTGAAGCTTGTCCGGCATCTTAACCTGCAACAGGGTATGGTCTCTATAGCTAATGTGAACGGCCCCCCGTTGTTAGCAGGAGCACTTCGAGGCTCTGCTGGCCGCATGGATTGACGTGTCTGAAAACTCTCGCCCTCGGGTTATAAGATAATCTGTGGACACCAAACCTGCGTGGAATATATATTTTTTTCATTTGTGTTGGAAAAAAAAAAAACAAAGTTCGGCACGTGCCGCAACATATAAACACATTCTTTAAAAAAAAATGTATAAGAAAATACCCTTCAATTGTGTTGCTACGTGTAACGTTCTTGGTTCAGCACTAGTAATTTCCAGGCTAGTAACATTCTTAAGCTCGGCCTCTAGGTTTCTTCACTACTCTCATCCACCCCAAATGGTTTCACCTCATTGCCTCCACCCATTCCTCTCCACCCCACGGTCTGCTCTCCAGCTCACTGACTCATTGAACTAGTGACTTTCCCCGTCGGGTAGGCCTGTGTTCACAGAGTGTGGGGAATGACGGGTGGCGGGTAAGCTGAGTTCAAGTGTAGGTCGCGTGACGTCAATTTTCACGTAAAACCCAGCGCAAAAACTGAATTTGCGTATAGGTAACACATGACAACAGGTCAAGTGACGTCAAATGTTCCGCTAAATTTACCGGGGAAACTGAATTGATGATAAGGTCACGGGACGTCAATTTTCCCGACAAATCTAATGGGGAACCTAAATTTACGTCTAGGTCAAGTGACCATGTCACGCGACATCACGTTTTCCGCTTAATTTAGCGCGGAAACTGATTTGGTGTATGGGTTACGTGACATGAAGTCATGTGACGTTAGTTTTTCCGCTAATTTAACGGAGACATTCACGGTTACCCTTTTTGAGGCTTCACTTCACCAGAAAACCCAGCCTATAGACGTTTCACTTTGAAACACCGCCTCGGCGACACGGAAAACTGTATTTCCTCTACAAAGTCCCTGCTGACACTGACCTAAGAGAAAGGTGAATTTTTCCTATCTGACGAAAAAACTGGACAGCAAATGTTGCCTCGTGCTACTCAAAGGTATGCAATCTGTGTTTCAAGAAATAAGAGTTTTCTGGGATGATAACGGCGGTGACTGAGAGAAGACACCCGTTTCTCATTGCAAACAAAGTGTCATTATATCAAAAATAATGTAGCAACCTTAAATTTCAACACAGTGTTGAGGCGGTCGTTCGCCGCCCTGCCGTGCATGTACAACGTGTACAGCAGTGGCGACGACAAACAACCTTGTTTCAGTGGCTCACCTAGCGGCGAAACGTTCCACTTGTGACGACGGTGGTGGCTCATTGCTTTCCGACTCTTTTTTCCAGGCACTGGAACTATATTGTAGGCACTGACATGAGTTGCAGCAGACGCTTTACTCGTTTTTTAACCTGAGCCCGGCATTGGCCTCCATTTGGTGACGTAGAATAGCCAGCGCTAAGTCCTTGATAAGCTTTACCTCCCCTCTATTAAGGGTGGCAGGAGACGTCATACCGCAGTGCTGGTGGCGGCAATGGGTCCCCGCTGGACGACGAGTCCCAGTTGTCCCTGCTGCTGGCCCTGACGATGCAGCATCTCACTCCGGCCTCGGTGTCCTTCCTGGGGCAGGGGGCCGTGGCCGCGGCCGCCATGTCCTCGGCGGACGCCTGCATGCTCAGCACCGGAGCACTCTTCACAAAGAACGTCTACGTACCGCTTATGCGGCCCAAGGTCGGTGTCGTCAATCTCGGGCTTAACCATTTACGTTGTGCCAGTCCCTCTAAGGGGATAGCCGATTTGAGGAACCTAATTTACATTGACGGGATGAGAAACGGAGAAGATAACGTGTGAGGGACATGGGATGCGACTTGGTTCCTTACGAGCGTGCGGATTCTTGTTAACGCAGATTCGCTAAACTCTGGGAAAATAGGGAGGACGGAACGACAAAATAGTATGAAGAGAGTTTCTTTCGTTAGGAAGGCTAAAGAAATGTTACCGGTATGAAGCGAAAATACGGGAAAGCAGTCTGGCTCAGCTAATTGTCTCACGCCGATGGGCGCAGCTTTAATAACAAGCCGCATTAAAATCTCCATACATGTCTCCCAAGGCGAAGAATTCACCAAGCTTTGAAGACTAATCGACCCGCTTCCGCTATGGTGAAATAAAACGCTATATAGTAATTTTAAATAATAATAATAAAAAAAAAACATTGGGAGGATTTTCACCTTTGAAGTCCCATAATGCATCAAATGCATTACAGGGAATCGGTGTGTCGCGTGATTTAATTTTTACTGCTAATTTAGCGCGGAAACTGAATTCTTGAATAGTTCATGTGACCACAGGTAACGTGATGTCGATTGCTCCCGCTAAATTTAGAGGGGAAACTGGATTTGTGTTTAGGTCGCGAGACTCAACCTTTCCCTCTAAATTTAGCGTGTAACTTACATGGTGTATTTAGCGGCTAAACTGAGGTGACATATAGCTCACGTGCCCTTAATTTCCCCTAGATGTCTAGGTCATGTGACATCACGTGACGTCAGCTACCCGTAAAAGTTAGCGATGAAAATGAATTGGAGTAGAGGTCACGTGACGTCAATTTTGCCGCTATATTTAGCAGGGAAAACTGAATCGGTCTGTATGTCCCGTGACGTCAGGTCTCGTGACATCAATTTTATACAAAATTTAGCTGAGGAACTGAATTCGTGTATAAGTCACGTGATGTCAATTTTTCCGCTATTTTTTTCGGGAAATGCATGGACGGACGTCCGGACAAAGTTTTGAGATTGTCGTCTATATAAACTTAATTGTTGTCCCTCTGACTTTTTGTGCATTGTAATTAACCGGTCGCATTGTCATTTTGATATTCACGAGACAGTAGCCCGCATGCCAATCATCGAGACCGTAACCTAGCTATAGAGCGGTAACCATATTGTATTCCATTCACGCAGGCTTCAGAAAGAGAAAAGGTGTGGGTTCTGCGTTCCTCCATAGCATTGACGGCTGCCATGTCGTCCGTCGTGGCCATCACTGTGGACTCGGTGTACGGTCTTTGCATCCTTGTGGGAGACATGGTGTACGTGATGCTGTTCCCGCAATTGCTGGCGGCTGTGCACTTTCCTTCTCTCTGCAATGCTTACGGTTCCCTCGCAGCCTTCATGGTCGGGCTCGCCCTCAGGTCAATCGGGGGCGAGCCCGTACTGGGGATTCCGGCACTGTTCCGCTACCCGTTCTTCGACGAAGAGACCCAGCGGCAGCTTTTCCCAATCAAGACGGTGGCCATGCTCGCAAGTCTGGCCACACTGGTGATCGTGTCCGCTGTCTTCAGGGTGGCGCTCTTATCGCCAAGATACGACCTGTTGCGCCGCCAGTTCACCGGAGAAGCCAAGGTCAAGGCGGTACCCGTGGAAGAGACTGTGGACACTGAGGGGGATGCCCAAGAGGGCTTTGCTCACTGCACAAGCCATACAATAAACCCCCAAACGGAAGCCTTCAGTAGTGTGTAGGGCACCCGTTGGTGTGTTGGGAAAACAACGTGAAGTCCATGAGACTATTCCGAGTCAGCAATTGGCCTCTTTCTTCTACGTCAAAACTGCGAGCTTCCACGACTAAACACGGTGCTCTCCTTAGTGTTCTGAACGCCGCAGCCCAATGCCACCTATACTCTGTTGTGTTCACCCTTAAACTGAGACGAGAAGCTCCGCCTTCAGCGCGAGCTTCCTGCCCTTGCTAACAGAAGCGTGAACGCGCCGGCAGGTGCAACCAAAGAACTGCGATAGCCAGCGAGCTTGTGCTGAAGGCGGAGCTTCTAGTCTCAGTGGAATTAGGGAAGGGACTCATTGTTTTTTCGTGTAACAGAGCATGAATTATTTCTAGTGAAAACTGATTTAAGTAAAGTGAGCGATGGCGCGTCCGCCTTCGACTGTCGTTTGAACAAGAAGCAAGAAACGGCCCGCACAAAGCGTCGGTCCAAGAGGGGGACTCATCGCTTATGAGCCCACGGTGGGGCACGCCGTCCCCGCGGCTCCCTGTCCTTCTTCGCGGTTTCTTGGAAAGGGGCTGGTGCCTTGGTCTCGGCTTGTCTTCGAAGTCGTTTGCCCCTCCCTCTTCCCGGCTCGGGCATCCCCATGCTCTCTGCTTTTTATTTTACAACAGTCTCAGAGACGGAGTAAGGATATAAATGCGTAGTGCTGAATCTCGTGCACCTCCTTTTGAAGGCCACTGCGGAGCGCATATGTTGTACGAGTGCTACGTTAGCGTGGAGCTGGAACACGCGCTCATTGAGTGAAAACACTGCTCCCAGCTTACTGCTGACAAAGCGCTCTTGTCTAATATATGGCCCGCGCTGGCCCTTCGTAGAGAACGCAGAAACTTCAACCCTACGAACTGCTATCTACAAACGCTTTCTGTTTCTTGTCGTTCTCAGTCACGGGGGTTCCGTATCTAGTATGCAGAGCGAAAACGACTTTTCGCGTGTTTCTTGAGTCATTACGTTTTATGGGACCAGTTTCACGTGGTTCAGCTTTGAGGCCAGGTTGTTTGGTTACCAAAATCGTCCTTTATCTCGAATACCGCCAGCCATTGTGTCTCACGCGCTCTGTGTACATCGCGTTGCACATGCACGCATTACACTTTCTCGTGACTTTTGGTACGCAGTTCGGTCACGCGCGTTTTCTCGCTTTAATTTCGCTTGGTGACATTGCTTGGAGGCCAGTACAGAAAGTTAGGTTTGACTGTGGCCATCTGCCGCTACGTCTCCTTCCATTCCACTAAGACTTGTCACGCAGAGCTGAAATGATGTGGTTACTCTGTGGAATCCTTGCCAAAAATACCGAGTATAACTTTTCACTCTCTGGAATAGGGAACTGGGAATCTAACTAGAATTGTTTCTGGAAACTTGAAATTCAAATTGCATACAAAGGAATGATTTCTGAAAACCTGAAATCCAGAGAGAATTGAGGTAGACTTCCAGTTCAATATTTCGGGTAGCGAAAAGTTATACTGGGTTTTTTGGTAGGAAATAGCACTCAAATGCTTCCGGTTTTATGCTAGTCTGAGGGTTTTGCAGTACTTGAGAGATCAAATCAACGCACTAGCTATAAATATGGCGGCGTATAAATTGTTCAATTGTATCAATGCCATAGAGAAAAAATGAGGCGTACATTTTTTTTGAAATAAATACAGACCGGAAGTGGGCCAGGGCTACTCGATAGATGGCGCAAGTTTGTTGACTCGTTGCAAGCAGCGGTCATTACACAGTCACTCTCACTCATCCGCAACTATCTTAACCAGGCTTCACTGGGATCAGTAATCTTATCTTATTTAAACAACGAGAGCGAAAGGTGACTCTGTCTGCTGCTTACGAAAGAGCGGGACGTTCAAATTGGCGAATCAGCGCGCAATAATATTCTAATGTTTTTGCTCCGCCCTGAAGCAGCAAATAAAAACGATTGCCCATCTCAGACCTATAAAGGGCTGCTCACACAGATACGACCCGCTCCGACCTGTATCGTGCACGGCTTTCGTGGACAAAGTGAGTATTTTTTTCCAGTTTGTTCCTCGCTTCCAATCCGTTTTGGACCAAATTAGGTCTGGGGAAAAGCAACACCTCATTTGCGTCCGTGGAACAAGCCCATGACTCAGGACGCAACCACTCTACAGTCAATGCCTCTACTACTGTTGTGATCCCCGAACCTCCGAAGAACAAGAAAGTGGAGGAGGCGATGGTGAGGACGAAGATAAAACGTTTCTGGATGGCGCCCTAAAGTGGGGTTCATGTCCTCATTGAAATCGTGCGCACGCGCCGAATCAGGTAGGATTCTTGAAGATCGTGCGAGGCACAAATCGTGTATTGTCTGTAGGGTCCTTCAAGTCCGATGTGAAACCTCGTTTCTTTCAGCAGGGCAAATAACCCATAACCCTCTTAGCGCTCCCCCCACATAAGAAGCAAGTGGGAGCCAAGTTGAGGCAAGGTAAGAAGTGAAGAGGATGTAGGAAAGAAGGAGGCGATCAAAAGTTTAAAGCACGAAGTGCAGATCGGTTTTGATAGGGATGCTGAACCGAAATTCGGAACTCACAAAAGAAGGCTGCAGCAATAAACGGGACGCTGCAAAAACCCCAAAACATCTTCATACAGCGATATTCCTAACAGATGGCAGTATTTTTAGAAAAGAATAGACCATTTGCAGTATTCCCAAGCACCCCTGCCCGCACTCAAGGAATCATGGAAAAGGTGTTCCTTTAGCTTCCTAGTGACCTCTAATTATGGACCAACTTCATGATTACACAGCTTTTGAGCGTAATTCGGGGTCACCCTGAGCAAGCACCTGATATACCCCAAGGACCTGTCATATCACTTTTAAAATTGCTCGTCAACGTCAGCATTTTTGATACTGCGCATGCGATCCACCTTTCAACCTGGCTGAGCTGCAGAAATCTCTTACAATATTATCATTCTCGTGATTGTTGTTTGAGCAGGAATTGCTTAAAAAGCCGATAATTCACAACAACAAAAACCAGGATTTAGCTCGGAGTCCGCTGGGCTGTTTATAGCATTTTAGCGTTTCTAACTTAATGTCAGCATGATAAAATGTAAGAGATTTCGGCAGCCCATCCAGCTTGAAGGGTGGAAGGCATGCACAGTATCAAAAACGCTGACATTAAAGAGAAATGTTAAAAGCGATATGACAGGTCATTGAGGTATATCAGGCGCTTGTTCAGGTTGACTCCGCATTACGCTCAAAACCTGTGTAACCAAAAATAGGGTCGAAATTACCCATCGCTAAGGGGCTGAGGAACACCGTTCCCATGATTCTTTTATCGCGGGCCGGGGCACTTGGGGGATATAGCAAATGATCTATCGCGCCATTGAACATGGCCGACCAGGCCTATGAGACATGTGACGTCACGATTCCCATTCCCTCTCGTCTTCGCTTGGTCCCCCGAGCAGGTGAACCGAAGCGAGGTGGAGAGAAGCGAGGCCGTTTCCCCCTCATTCTCAACTGTTCCTGGAGGATCGTGACGTATACTCCTCGCTTGATCGCGCCCTTTTTTCCCAAAAATACGGCCATTCGTTTGAGATATTGATGTATGAGTGAAACTTTGGAGTTCGTAGCGTCTCGTTCAACAATTTTGCGGCCTTATTTTTCCAAATCCAAATTTTGGTTGAGCATCCCTTCAACAGAAAACTGACGAGGCAGACACAGGTGGCGTTTGACGTGCAGGTCTCCAATTTTTTTTAATTGTTCCGGGAGCGTCGGCGGCTTGGCCGGTTAGTACCGTACTATGGTACTGACCGCTGCGACTGGAGTTACTGATTATGTAATCCGCTCGACGATATGAACCAAAGTAAGCTCGTGAGCAAAAAGCACGTCCATTTGCGAGCGTCGTCTCCCATGCTCTCCTGCTGACTATAAGCACCACCCCCGTTTCTCCTTTGTTCTTAGGGCTATCCGTCGCAGGGGTTGTATACAAGTCAGCAAAAAGACATGGCTCACGCATCAGCATGCTTTGAGCCCACGCGCTTATTCTCGTTCATATGGCCGCACCGCTACGTGGCACGGCAATGGCAAGCCTACCCATGGACGCTTCATTTATCTCATTAATGCGTTATCATTAGTACTTACATGACAGGAAAATCTCGTTGCATCCTTAGGACGTCATCGGATGTTCCTGTCATGGCGAGAGGGAAGCTGTTATGGCGAAGGCGAGTGTGAGGCGACGTCACGTGGCGGAAGCCCATGCGCGCGTGAAAACTGGGGCATAGGGCTGGGTTCAAGCCTCCCAGCGAGTCTGATGATGCAGGTATGCGGAACGCGTATGCCTTGGCTTGTGCGACAAAACGGCGTGGGAATTAAGTACTAGCGCTGGTCAAACTAGGCAGCCAAAATAAAAGAATTTTGATCCAAGGAGACGGGCTGCCATAACCGGTGAACAGCGAAAGCAGCGTCAGGCAGCGAATGCCGCTGCTAAGCGTGCAAGTCGGGCAAACAAACATCCCCAAGGCCGAAATAATTTTATAAAAAAGGTTCTACTGAGGCCCGTAGCATGACCCTTGGAAAACGCCACACACGTCCACCTTTGTGAATGCTAAAGCTGACCGCATAACGACGCCAAAAAAAGGCAGCAAAAATGTAGGAAGCAAATGAGAAAGCCAAAACAAAAACAAAAACAGAAAAATGAAGGGGTCAGGGGTAGCGTTTCCTGTAGGGGGGTGAGTGCGCGTTTCTCAGGGGTAATGCTAACGCATTTTCTAAGGATACGCCAATGGATCTTCCTTTACTTAGAAATTGGAGAGTTCAGTCGTTCTTCAGACTCTCTTGGTGCGCTCTTTTTATAATACTCAGCATAATACGGCGCATTGAAACATCTACTATTCAAGCATATCAGCAAATTTGGCAGTATTCAACATATTTATTTTTACTTGTTTTATTTCATTTATTTATCTCATGAATATGCTAGCGTACGTCTTACATGAGCAAGAATTTGTGGAATTTTAATTGAGAACACTAAACAGACACTTAATGCAATCATTTTCGATCTGTGAAATTAGGTACATAGTCTTCCTATGATTAGTAGATATAACCAAAGTACTTACAGTAATATCAAGGTACCCGGCGTATAAAGAAAAACGCTTATGGTTTTTGCATCCACATACTTACAGCGTATTGCATAATAGAAAGGTCCTTGGGAATTTACACAATTTCACCAAAACGCCGAAAATCTGCGGAATAACTTTGATGAGGTAATATTGTATTTATGTGATCAAAAGTATGATTTTGATCTAATTTGTTTACTAAAACTTGGTTTACATCAGATGATTTTTCCCATCTTTATAGCTATGGCTGTGGTCAATTTCCGCTGAAAAAGTAGCGGTGGTCTGGCTATGTATATTCGTTCAGAGCTGACACTCAAGCTACCTCCTCAATATTATATATTTTAAAGGGAGCTGCGGCTAAATCTTGATACTCACTGATTTGCTTCCAATATCGGTCAACGCATAACAGGCATATCTGAATTACAAACTCAAGAAACATGTTACAATGATTCTTTTTTGCTAAACTGCTGAAGTTTCCGATTTTGTCTGAGAGCGTGAGAAGTTCTACTGAAACACTGACCTCGTAAAGTCAAACCTTGTAATGAAGGGCGACATTACAGCAGTTTTTGATGGGTTATAAAACATTTTGATAGTGTGAGACAATGAATTTTGAGAACGTTCACACCGGCAACATAAGAAAGAAACACACAAACATCGCCTAGCTGTGTTTAGAGATTTGTGTCCCTCTTCTTCCCCTTCACCAGGGATTATTTTCATCATTCTTGTCCAGCTCGCATATTGCACGACCAAAACAGTGTTATTTAGACAGCATGTTCAAATTTAAAGTTATATAACATGTGACGTACGTCACACAAGTAGAAAGCGCTAAAAAATAGTGAATGTTGGTTTTTACATCACGTTCGTTTGCCGGATTCTGTTTTAACCTGAGAGATAATTAATTTCGCGGTGGGAAGAATAAAGCCTCGGCATTCCGGAAATGTGCTTAGATTGGGTAGGTGAAAAAACCGCCGAAGCTCTCCTTGAACAATACCTTTCAGTCGATTGCTTCGATGGTGGGTGGTACTCTGGGTAAGTTTGACTTTGAGCTTTCGCTAACAGAAGTACAACAGGCAAGAAGAAAAACAATCACGAGTGCGCTCGAGTGATACGCGGCAAGAAAATGTTTGCGCGAGCAACCGGACACGCGTTCGATCCGACGCGACATTGGATACGCCTACAACGAGCAGAGAAACAGAAATTTGAGACGCCGATGGGAGTAAGAGTACCTACGTCGGAACAAAAACGAGCAGATCAACAACAGAGCGCAGAAGCAGAAGACGCTAAATTAGGCTTCCCCGTTTCACACCCAACTTTTGCTATAATTTGTGTGCAATAAAACTAACCCAAGGGCTCGGCGAGCATTTGTAATCTAACCAGGGAAAGCTACAACCACTCTGAACCAGGCCGCAACTTCCTCAAGCTGTAGCTAAAAAGTAAGGTCGTTTCGCTGTGATTTCCTACAACAAGGAGGTTATAAATTAGAGTGGAGGGTGCGCCCTCGCGCTGACGCCGACGCCCCGCCATCTTGCGATGGGCAAAAAGCACCGTGAACCGTCGTAGCCTGCGTGAGAGGAGGTCAAGACGCACAGCGATTTCTCAATTGATTGGTGGCATGGATTGATTGTGGTTTTACGCGGTGTGTTTTGATTGCTTTCTGGCCAGGCTGAAAGCACTTCAACTGATTATGGTTGGTTCGTGCGTCACGTTCGGGTGCACGAATCGTGTGAAGACACCAGGGATAACATTTCACTCGTAAGTATGCATGACCTTTCGTCCTTCCGTTTTGCAGTGCCTACCTAACCCAGCAAGTGTAAGCGCTAAACACCCCTTATTTGCGATTTCCAGGACCGCCAGCTGCTCGCGTTGGTCCTAATGTGCACGTTAAAAGGCAGTTAACAATCTCGCCGCCGGTCAGTTAATTTAAATGGCGTGCGCGTTTCTTTTTCTTTGCTTGGGGGGGGGGGGGTGCCCAAGGTAGCAATATTTGGCGTGAATTCAGTCAGCACTTTATCATTTTCGCCTGGTAAAGTCGTCGAGCTCCTCTGTGTATTAAGTTTGATCACAGCAGTTGTCCCATGCATTGAACCTGCCCCTGTTTCCTGTCGTACGGTTCTCTCAGCACTTTAAGAATGAGGGTTTTTGCAAACATTAGCACTCTGTTCGCATATATGCTTCTGTAATGCTTCCGTGCAGGTCAAAGCAGTGAATGCGTTCAAATGAAAGCATGAAACGTGGGCTACATATTGTCCGTGTTTGCATACTTCCCAAAGAAAGCAGTGCGCGTCTGTGTGGGAACGTACTGTGCGGCGAGATTGCTGGAAACCGGAGGACAACGACCGCCTTTGCTCAGTTCACTTTGAAGCCGATTGTTTCGACATAACTGGGCGAACAGGGAGACCGGCCTGGCAGCCTACCTACGAACTTCCCAGCATTCCCAGCACATCTCCAGAAGCTTGTGAGTACCTGGATTGGTTAAATACCTTTAGTAATATTTAACTTACAAAAAAAAATAGCAGCGCGCGAATAAAAAAATCTTCTTTCGCGAGTATTATGTATTGAAGACACGTATCGTACTTGGCACGCGCTGTGTCCTTCTGCAGCAAACTGCAGATTTTGTCAACAAAATTATCGTAAGAGAATAAAAGTCGTTTCGTTTCTCCTGTATTCTTTTCATCCAGTAAAAGCGAAAACGAGAACCTCCCAAGTGTCGGGAGATGGCACCCGTGGCACCACCTGATATCGCCGCTGAACCGGGACCTGATGTAGAGCCTGAAGTGACGTCACCAACAAAAGATTGGTACCGCCAAAAAGCACAGGAGTCTGAGGACAAACTCCAGCAACTCAAGAAAAAGGTGAAGACCCTACAGCAAACCAGGCGAAGGCTGTCGTTGCGCTACAGCAACGCTCAATAGCTCCTGAAGGAACTTAAAGATCAGCAGCTTTTGTCCGAGAAAGGCCTGGAAGTCTTTGAAGCTATATTTTCACCTGACATCCAGCAGCTGCTTTCAAGAGCTGCAGAAAAGGGCAACAAAAAATTTCACCGTGAACTACGTGCATTCGCTTTAACATTGCACTTTTATTCTGCAGTTGCCTATGAATATGTGCGCACAAAGTTTAATAATGCTTTGCCCTCACAGCGCACCCTGCGTGAGTGAGGGGCTGCTGTGATTCACATCTGAAGCAATGGACTTCTTGAAGAAAGTGGCGCAAGGTAGGGATGAGCCTCTACTGGCAGCACTCATGGTGGATGGCATGGCCATAAAGAAGCATATTTAGCTTGTCGGCAACAAAGTTGTTGGCTTCATTGATTTTGGCAGAGAGATTCCTGACAGAGAGATTTTGGCAGAGAGATTTCATTGTGTCACTTACTTTTGACGGAGCAGCCTCCAACTTTAAAATGACCAAGTGTCTTGGTGCCGACATCAGCAGTCATACAATGAAGACCGGTTTCGACCATCCAGCAGACGCATCAAAGAAAATGATTGTAATTCTAGACGCTTACCACATGATTAAATTAATTCGTAACTGTCTGGGGTCTGTCAGTCACCTACTGGACGACAAAGGCTCGCCCGTGAAATGGTCGTACATTGTGGCCTTGGAAGCCCTATAAGCACAGGATGGGTTACACCTTGGAAACAAGCTCACGAAGGTTCATCTGGAATGGACGAAGTAGAAAATGAAAGTCAAGCTCGAGGTACAAGCTTTGAGTTCCTCAGTCGCAGGTGCTCTTGGCTTCTGCGAATTTACTCTGAAGCTGCCCCAGTTCCTGGGTGCACACGCCACAGCGCGGTTCTTACATATTTTTGACCGACTGTTTCATCTCCTGAATTCAAGAAATCCTCTTGCCAGGTCTTACAAAGCACCACTGCGCCACGGGAACGCAGCTGCGTGGAAGGCATTTCTGCAAGAAGCGGAGAACTACATCAAAGAGCTGAGGAATGCAAGCGGAGTACCTATCACTGATGGGCTCAAGAAAACTTGGTGTCTTGGCTTACTAGCGTGCATCAAGAGCATTGAAGTTTTTTTTTTTTGGTGACCTGGTAGCAACAGGGAAGCTCAAGTACATCTTAACACACAAGATGTCCCAAGATCACCTGGAAATATTTTTCGGCTCCATCAGGGGAAAGGGAGGGTACAAGAACAATCCAACTGCCTGGCAATTGAAAGCGGCCTTCAAGCGCCTGCTTACTAAAACGGATGTCAAGTCATCCGAAGCAGGCAACTATTCTGCGGATGTAGTGGCAGCATTAAGCGTGTCAAGTGGTGTAACAGACGTCGAACCGTCCACTGCTGTTACTCAGCAGAGAAATGTTCCACTCTCGGAGCTTTCGACGATGACCATGACTATACCTATCGGGTGAACCTGCCACAAAGCCGGTCAGGAGTGGTTGAGTCAGTCGTGCCATACATTGCAGGATTTGTAGTCCGCAAGGTTGACTCTAGTACGTCTTCTTAAGACTACCTTACTGTTCTTCACTCGAACGAGCTTCCTGTGCTAATCAAAGCAAAGAGCCATGGCGGACTTGTGGCACCCTCAAGGGATGCACTTGCCATTTGCGACGCTGCAGAGAGAGGCCTTAGGGTTTTGCAGACTCACTGCTCCAACACGAAAATGTTGCATGTAAGATGCAAGAGCCTAGTTATAAAAATCTTGACTACGGTTTTCGAGAGGGCATTTTTCGCAAAACTTGAGCCCCACCTCCTTGACTGCGACGCACTTGATAATCACATCTACAAGGTATCAAAGAAGATTGTCGAGTATTACTTGATGATGCGAATTCATCACATCACCAAAGAGGTTAACAGGGCCAATTGCAAAGACAGGATGCGGGCAGTGCTGTCCAGGCTGATAATATTTAAGAACCAACAACTAGTCAGGAACTTCCAAGTGGCTGTGCAGTCATGCGACGTGCAAGGTTCACGCAGATGCTTTACTGTATTTTCCGAGCTCATTTCACTCATTTCTAAGTTTTGTCAAATAAAATCACTTTTGGTAACGAGAATGTTGCAGGTTATTTTTGAAACGTTTCTTACTTGCAGTGCCTTGAACGAGACATGTTGCAAGCTTAAAATATGAGGATTCGACCGTATGGTAGTACCTGTCAGGAGTATTGGGCCATTAGTCATTAAAACTTCTAAATAACCATGTTCTTGTCCTTTCAGCAAATGACTTGGTCATGTTTACAATTTGAAGCAGCTATAAACCAGGTATTTTAAAAGAAAGGTTGCACCCTAACATCAATTTTGCTAGAAAATTGGGAACAAGACATACCTGGTGGAAAATTTCCATGAACAGGTATTGCTGCATTTGCGCGATAAAGATTGAAGTGTTTAAGGCTCTACTCTGCGAAGTAAAAATAAAAAACAAATCTGGCCAGTTTGAAAGCATATGGAACTCTTAAAAGGAGTCGGTATTTCTGTTTTACGAAATATGACCTCTACTCGGGCTCGACTCGGACGAACACATGCGAAAACTCCGATTTTTTGCGGGCCATTTTGTACAACTTGTATCGTGAGACACTAAGCATTTTGCTTAAATCTATTGGATGTGAAGACTTCGTACAGCAGAAGAAAATAACAAAAAAGTGTAGTCGGCTAATATTTGCTTTTTGTTCATGGGGAATCTACCGTGCGCACAACAGGAATAAACCGCTCGCACGGAGTCCCGCCCACGACAAGACCGCGCCGATCGCTTTTGCCCCTTCCAATATGGCCGCCGCCGAGTTGGCTTGGCTCCACCCGCTCGAATTGGCGGCTATGGGGAACCGCCACTCCAGAAATTCTATAGAACCTCCTTGCCCTACAAGCACAGTTCCGCGCACCGTTTAAGATCTTTTCAGTTCGTTCATGTTTGACCACCGATTTTCCAACACGTATTTCTTCGAAGCTTCTGCACGCCTAGAAATTCGACATACTAAGAAGAAAAAAAAGGGCGATGGCGGGCTGGACCTCGAGAGGCGCCCGGGATTCTATGCATTGCCCACCGATCCAACACCGGCACTCCAGGATCCCATGCTAGCTGACATTCACGAAAGATTCTTGTCCCGTTGTGGCTGGTTTAGTTTGAAAGTAAATGTACGCAGTTAGGTTCCCGAATTTGTTGATTCGTACCCGGCCCGCACACTAGAGCAGTTCATGTTGGACCACCGAGTGGCCAGCACGCAATTCTTCTTAGCCTGTCGATTGTCGAGGGGTGCAGAGGCTTTAAATATTTTCGTGTTGGCAACCCGGTGGTCCAACACGGACACACCGTCACAGTAATTTCCATCGTCTTCAGGTTTTACATGAGAGTAGATTTTCCAGTCGTATGCACCTGAAGCAGATGTGTGAACATGTAAATTATAGCGGCAGTCTCAGAGGGTGCAATGTTAAACATGCCGAATAGTTCATAGAGTAAGAAAAAGAAAGGTTTATGCGATAGTTCACGAAGTCCTTACGTCGGACAAACTGGAAGATAGTTATCCATCCACTCAGAGAAAACAACTTAGAATCATCAGAGGCTGCAAATGAGTCTTTTCAGCCAATCGTTGTTTTTAGATAATTTGCCACAAGGACTATCAACGACAATATTTCTGAACCTTCATTAGCACTGACAACGAAAGAAGTATAATTCCTTAAACCAGAGATGACTAAATTACTGACACCTCGTCGTGACGCTAGTTTTTTTTTTTTTTTTAATTTTAATTTTATAATAAATTTATAATAAATTCTTCTTTCCTTCACCAATTGTTTTTCTTTCACACTTTCAAGAACTTTGACACCTTAGGGGCGGCTTTTATATTTCCTGTCATTCTATGTAGCGGGGAATTGTTTCCGCTGAATTTAGCGGCAAATGTAGCGAAAATTTCCCTCTAAATGGGAGGGGAGAGGGAGGGAAAGAGGGGGAGGAGGGGCACACCCTACACTCCGTACCTTCTACTTATCTTCCTAGAGAGCTGCGCCCTAGTTCGGCATTACATGGAGTTGCAAACGTCTTTCATTTTTTTCCTCTGTTAACTTTCTCGGATTCAAGCAACAAAATAGTTTTCAAAACCTTGCAGGAAATATATTCATTTGCGAAGGTATATAAATTTATTTAGTATGACCATATTTCTAACTTCTTTAACCCTGAGCATGGTCCTGAACAACAAGAATTTATTCGTGGAGGTCTCTTGATACGAATTTAGTATAATTTTAAATTCTGTTTTACCTACTGTGTGTCAGCATGGACAAGCGGAAACTGTATATTTGTACGTTTCCAAAGCCCTTGATTCGATCAATCATTCGCAAATTCAACATAAATAACACTTTTTCGGCATGAGCACTGCACTTTGCACCTTGTTTGGTAATTACTTATCTAACAAACTTAATTCCGTACTAGGTGTTGGACATCACCGTCTTCCTTATACTTGATCTTCTGGTGTGCCGCAGGTGTCAATACTTTAGGCCGGCTCTATTCAACTTCTTCATAAATCATTTAACATCCTGTGCTCAGAAGTCACTAGTCCTGTAATATGCCAACAATATTTTATGCAGGTGTGATCTTTAGATAATTGTGTAAGGTTCATGAATGATGTCGATTCTGCGTCTAATTGGGTTGGTGTCAGAGCATGTGGAAACTCAATCTTTTTAAAACTGTTGTCATGTCTTTGTTTGAGAGAGTAGAACCCATACGTTTTTGTTATTAGCTTGACAATGTTTCGTTTTGAAGAGTAGAGAGCACTCATAACCTTGGTGGTTATATGGAGTCGATTGTTCTTCAAGCTACCTCTTAATAGCATTATCCCATTTTCCTTCCGTACTTTGGGTATCATCTCTAGAATTACGCGCAATTTTTGTACGTCATCCTCTACATTTTGCTTATGTATATTCTGCGCTAATATCAACCAATCTAAATTGTTGATCTGTTGTCTGGAATAGTACTGCAAGTAAGAGCCAAGAGAGAGTA
This sequence comes from Ixodes persulcatus, assembly GCA_013358835.2. Taxonomy (NCBI): domain Eukaryota; kingdom Metazoa; phylum Arthropoda; class Arachnida; order Ixodida; family Ixodidae; genus Ixodes; species Ixodes persulcatus. The sequence goes on from JABSTQ010009776.1 coordinate 1,651,522, forward strand.
GAAAAGTTCAAAAGGGGTTTTTCGCATTTTTACGACGGCTATGTTTGTTATAAATTTTACTATATATATCGAAGACTCTAAGACAAATTTTTGATTTTTTGACTTCTAAACGGTGTGACCGAGATTTTGCGTTTTTATATAAATGTCTGCATGGAATAATTGATCCCCCTAATTTGGAATCATCTAACAACGTTCATGTTTTGGAGGCGACCTTTTGCGAACCCCTCCGACGCCTCATGTACATCAAGTAATAAAAAACAAGCACCATGACTCGCGTTCCAGATTTGTATGACAACCTTCGTGTAGCAAAGTTACATATTTTGAGCCATGTTCTGTTGCGTTTTAGTCGTTATTTACCACCTCCTAATCCACATGATCTGCATATTTACCAAGGCGTCAGATGTTCATGAGTACATAAAATAATAAATGAATAAATGAATGCGTATATTATGTTTTCCAAAAAGAAGCTTAAAAGACATCAAAAATATCGAAAGCCACGACCATCGATCTAATTATATGACACAATTAGGTACCGGTACAAACTTCAAAAATTTTCAAATACGAAAAGCAAAAGTAGCATGCACATACTAAAAAAAAAAAAAGAACTTGAGATAAGGAAAACACGGATACATAGCTTGCAGTGACGCCACTTGGTCAGACATAAGTGGGGAAGGAGTGGGTGAGAGCGCAGTTTCTGCTGCATTAACATGGCGCTTCTGGCCACCAGGAAGACTGGTGGACTTACACCACGTGCAAGCCACGTGTAGTATATTACAAAAGTGAATAGTTCCTTTTCAAAAGGAACCGCCGTTGCCTATCCCCCTTTGTTTGGGAACATACTCTGAGCATGTAGAGGACACGGAATGCGGAGCCAGCGTTCGGTGAGGACTCGGATTCAATCGCACGCTTTGTGTCAAAGCAATGGCCACCGCTAATGTTGCTTCCTCTACTTTTAAGAATATTGTGAATATCACATGCTCAAGTTCCTGAGTAATATGAAAAATCCCCGTCGATAAGGAACACCGCGAAAAAAGATTGTTGCAAAGCACATGACAAAAAACAATATTTCATAATGATGCTCAAATGGTTGTTCCGATAGTAAACCCGTTTATTTCGCAATCGTTTATGTCAATGCACCAAAATGACTCGTCATAAACGTTATGCGAACACTTTATTTTAAATATTTTCCAAAATTAATGCCTATTTATTCTACCGACCTTTTAGAAATACTAGATTAAATGTTGACATAAAAGGATGACCGCCTCTGGCTCGGATGATGTCAGATCGAGGCCGGCAAAGGTGATTGGCAAGACACAGAGCCCTCCACGTTTCCAAGTTTGGTGCCTTATCGTTTTCCAGGGCTTTCTTTCATAAAATTTATCTTGCTTGTATGACCATGTACACAATGGTGGCTCATTCGATGATTTAAAGAAATGCAGTCCTTTTTATGTGCTTTCAGTTCTTGCGAAGATAAGCGAAAGTATAAAAAATAAAGTACTTCTTGGGTACCTGAATTTAAGTCAGATCTTGGTGCACCAACGGTTTTTAATAAGTTACCTCAAGATGAATTATTAGTAATAAAAAAGCTAATTTTGCAAAAAATAAAAATATATGTATAAACACGCTTTTAATATTTCTTGAGTTCAGAAAGGAATTCTACTGCATTGCTTTGTACTGTTCCAAGATAGTTTGTCCTGCTTACTTCGGGGAACACAATGGGCATAAGGTAAGACTTACCTCAACTCTGAAGCACAGTATTCAAAAATAAAGGCCAGAAATTCAAACGTCCAGTATGTTAAATAATGGGTTCTCTGGGGATCTGTTCTTTGCACAATATTATTTATATTTTCCATGAATAAAGAGGTAAAAATACGGAATATCCCAAACTGAGTGTCATTTCGATATGATAAAAGCGGTGTGCTTTTATGACGTGGACACGCACGACATACTTAAAAAGCAAAATTTTGATTGATGGGACTAGACTCATGCTTTAAATATCATCAACAGCAGTTAATCTTAAGTATAACAAAAATGCCTATACTGTTCAAACCGGAATGAATAAACACGTCTTAAATATCGCTTTTAAAATTTCAAGACACTTTCGTTCGGCATTCATCAACAACTTCCTTCTTGGGTTTTTTGTTCTTTGAAAACTTACTGTATACACCGCAGATTAACTTATCAGAATTGAACTTTGTCCAGCAATTGTAGTCTTAAGTAAATTAAAACGCATCTCCAATCAAGATAAAACAAAAACTGAGCGCTTCTTCACTCCTCTTTAATTTCTGTCTCTCAGTGTGTTAATCCACGTCCCAAACAAATTTAGAGTCACTTCTAACTCTACAACTGCGGGCATTACGAGTATAGAAAATATACAACGTTTTAGAAGTCTTACACTGTACTCGAAGACACACAATATTAGACGTAAGAAATGTTTACTAATAGAGTTTGGCAATTCGCCTCTTAAGATTTTCGTCAATATCAGTCAGATAATGGCTGTTTAAAATTATGTGCCATGAATTGTCCTTCGTGAGTTAGAAAACAATTTATTAGTTAAACAATATTCAAGAACAAACTATGGTCACCAGAATGTTTTCATGTACCACAAAAATGAATCAATTGTATAAGAAATTTTGGGTCGTATTTTTAGAGATTGCGGATTATTGCTTTAAACACTGCCAAGTTTGGCTACGTTTTCATGTGTTTGAGTGTAGTTTAATTTATTTTGCATGAGTTGTGTTGCATATCGTTGAAAAGGTGGTATGACCTCCACCGGCGACTTCTGGCTTTCGTCAAGTCTCTCTAGATTATAATGCTATCTCGAATAAATTGCCTGGTATGTGTGATCGTGCCACGTCTTAGACGACATCACCACTTAAACGGAAGAAGTCGGCTCTTTAACGGTTGACACCCAGGAGACCCTAAGCGCTTCCCCGGGACTTCTTGCTAAGCAAGGCCTAACTCCCTCCCACAAAACGATCCAGTACGTCGTGTTTCCCAACACACCCCCAAACCATGTCGCGACCCCTGCATCAATCTCACATTTGGGGGCTCTACCAAAGCCGTCACCAGCGTGCTGGAAGTCCTCGAAGTCCACTTTGCAGTTCACGGCCCACCCGAGGCGTAGTCGAGCAATACAAAAGCCTCCATCAGTCAAATGCTGCACATGTTCTGTCACAACACTGCCAAGGAGGGGGCACTTACACGAGCGCCATCTACAGGTTGGCCCGCAGCCTGATCCGGGCCAAATTTCTCTATGGGCTAAGAAATTGGGAACAGCGCGCAAAAAAGACGCAAAAGAGACGTCAGCCAGCCTTCGGTTTATCTTCACAAAAAAGAGATCGATTTTATAGATGCATGGCGAGCGACACGCCATTGGTTATTTCGGCGTTGGTTGGCTTTGTGGTGTTTTCTTGTTTTAGCCGTTTTTAATAAAACTTCAGTTGATAGTCAGCGCTTGTCCTGTGCTCTACTCTCATTGTCCTCGCCTTTTTTGCGCGATGTTCCCAATTTCTTAAGTCATGAACCAACTCGCTTGCATCGCCACCTTAATTCTCTATGGCGCCAGCCGACCTCACCTATAGTTAGTTTGTGACAAATTAAGGAAGCAGCAGGTTGCCCGCATCCAGGGCGACTTTACTGTGCCTCCGCTAACACTTCCAACGTACGCGCAGTCATATCCCGGTGGAAGGCAGCGAGCGTGTGCTGGAGGCAAATGTTCTACGGCATTCTTATCCTGTCGCCGACTATAAAAGTAATCGAGACCTTTGAACATCCTCTTCTAACTCTATGAAACTTCACGCCCTCAAAACGTTGGCGCTCATAGACCAATTGAGCTCGAGACCGAAGTCGAGCGTCATTAGAAGAATCGATTGAAACTAGACCCAGCCGAAAGCTAAAGCAGCACTCGTACATATTATGTGTCTGCTCGTAATTCGATGTCAAAATTCTGCTGCACATTATTCTAGATGGTGCGGGACTTAGTGTGAAAAGGATTAGAGCGGTGGTGATAGAATATGAAATATTTATAACAGGACCTGACGTGGATGGAACGATACAAAAGAAAAACCAATTCCTCTGGGAGCCAGTGTCCACCAGGGTTGTAAAGTACCTAGGTACAAGCAACTTGAAATCAGTATCTAGGTACTTTTGCTGTACCTGAGGTAGAAACCTAGGTACTTTCATTTCTCGATATATGTATCTGTATCTTAGGTACATTTTCCAGTAACTTGTAACTGAGTGAAGTTACTTTTTACAGGTACTTTTCTACTCGCTTCGTCAAAATGGTAGAAACTATAAATCTGAAAGTTTTAACACACTACCATGTGCCTGATTAACGGTGAGTTGGGTACAACATGGGACGCATTAACTTGATTGAACGACGTTTTAGCGAACGCCGCCCCGCCCATAATGTTTCATTGAACGACACTTTAGCGAATGGCTGTGTTCGTTTGAGCAAACGGTAAATTAGCGATGCCGTTCTAGCGACACCAATTTATCGAATCGCTTCGGAACTCCGTTTGGGAAAAGTAGCGACCTACTTCCTTCATCTCCAACCGAAACCGAAAAAGATAACGTGTCCTAGAATGCTCGTGTCAATGCGGTTTTTCTTATTTCTCACATTGACACCAATAAAGCATATTTATCGAACTCGTTTTTGTGTGCATCCTTAGTATAAAAAGCTTTACTTGCAATATATTCTGACGAATTTGGGGAAAATAAATAAAGAAAGTATCTTTAAAGTAACTGTACCTGTACCTAGGTACATTTTTAAGCTAGTACCTAGGTACGTACCTAAGTACCTTTTCGCATGAGTAACTGTAACTGTATCTTAGGTACATTTTTGAAGTAACTTTTACAATCCTGGTGTCCACTTAGCCTAATATTCTTCAAGCCGAAAAAGTGAGGATGTATTAGCCTGTTGCGTTTATTTCAGTGAAAAAGCACTTAACAGAAAATGTTATTTTCTTCTGTGCTGGTATTTTGTTTAATTTATATAAATTCTACAGGCGGCCACAAAGTCATTGACGTTGGCTCATTAAAAATTGTTTTCTTTTAGAGCGCAGTTCTTAGGCGCCCGTTTCCGGCTTGAGCGGCGTCGCCGTCGGCGTAAACGTCTGATGAGGATGACGTCATCACGAAGACGTCATCGTCATCCTCATCGTCACTGATGACATCACACGTGACGTCACTGGTGACGTCACTGATGACGTCATCAGTGACGATGACGATGACGCTTAATTCCCCGCTAAATTTAGCGGAAACAAATTTCCCCGCTAAATCTATCTAGCGGAAAAAATTGCCCACTAAATCTAGGGGAAATAATTTCCCCGCTTAAATTAGCGGCAAAAATTTCCCCGCTAAATCTAGTGTGAAAAATTCCTGCTAAAGTTAGGGGAAAAAATTGCCCCACTATATTCCCGCCAAATTCACACGCAATGCTCTCATCAAAGACGTGAATTTTCTGCGACTTGCGTTAAGCACACGTCGATACACATCCATGTTAGTAGTGGGGGACTTTCCACCTTCTCCCCTCAGTACCCTTCCCTCCTCCTCCTTAAGAGCTGCGCTCTAATTCGGCGTTACAGGGGATTGTAAACGTCTTTCATTTTTTCATTATATTTGTATCCTTACACGTCATGTTCTCAAGCTTCCGTATTCAATCCCAACCACTAGCGTAACGTTCTCGCGTAGTTCCAGCTTCCTGTGATGCGTAATTTCTGTGTTTTATTTTTTCAACCCCATCCGGTACATCTTTTGGGGGTACCCGAGGACGGCTGGAGTTCGGCGGAGTGTCACCAGCTGCGTTTGAACACCGCATCGCCTCGCCGGTTTCAGTTTAAGATTGACCGAGTTAGGTATCTGTGACGACCGTCTTCAAGCCCGGCCCCGCCGGTAACGCTGGCGCGCGAGCAGACCGACGAGCAAACAACAGCTACCACCACATTGAACATCGACCAAATATCGGCGCCTCTTCGCAAACCTTCCCTACATCCTCTGTGGTACCCGACGAAGAGGCGGGAGAGGAAAATGGCACTCGTGTAGCTCGGCCATGCAAGGTCCGACGGCCGCTTCAAGGTGTTGTGAAGCGCGGATTCCTCGGTATGACTGACACGGAGGTCGTTGAACACCTGTCATCAAAAGGGGGGAGGAAGATAAAGACGCAGGTGGCCATATATATCTTCCACCGCTCTTTTGGTGTCAAGTGTCCTGCGATCTTTAAGGCATTTTCCCACATGCTGCGGAGCGCTACAAGGAGAGCGCTCACCTTGCGCTTAACGCATGCTGACGGGAAAGTTGACCAGCTTTGTATCGCACCTTTAAAACTGTTGCTCATGACAGACGAAAAGTAGCTGACGACACGTGAGCAACGCTGCATCACCACTTCGCTGCATGTGAGAACCGGCCTTTATGGTCTCTCAAACCCAGGAATCCTTGCTTCACAACAATCTTGAGCGGAACTGAACGCACTCCAGGCCACACGTGCCCGTCGTTTCTTTCGGAGCACGTGGTTTTTGCCACAAAACGAACCCGGAGTGCGCGTTGTGCTTCCCGAAAACCAAAATAACTTTGCGATTTCAAGTACCCGAAGACGGAGGAAAGGTCACGGTACAGTTTACACGGTTTAGATAGATAGCCAAGCTAAACACTTTAAGGATGTTATCACGTGGTGTTTTCTACCTCGCCCTGAACGCGTTGCGAAATTAAAGCCGCGCTTTCGAACTCTTCAGGAGATACATTTAAAGCGTCGACGAAGCGACGGGGTCGAGAAGTGCTAAGCCTACCGGTAGTTGTGGCTTCTCAAAATTTGAAATATATACAACTTTACACGCGGCTAGCGAAAGCCGCAAAACGTTACCGCTTACATCTCACGAACCGCAAACTTTTTGCTGTTTCCGAGACCCGCAATTTGTAATTCAGTTTTGTCTGGACCAGGCTTAACCAATACTACCTAGAATACAAGGCCTGCCCAGAGTCGCCCAAACGTACATACTAATGAATTCATGCAGTGCTGTCTCCATCGCATCAGCACCGCCGCCTGAAAATCTCGCAACATCTAACAACGAGAGCGAAACTATAACCAAATGTAGCCTCCGTGCGCTGGCGTTTCAAAACAACCTCTGGCGTCATCTGGTGGTCAAAACAAGAACTAGTAATAATTCCCCCCGCACTGCTTTTTTTTTTTTTTTGTGTGTGGCTGAGTTGGGGCTTTTTAAACCTCGTTGTGTTGTCCGACACACTGCGGACAAAACAATAATCGATTTTTTTTTTTTAGTTGCTTCTGTGATTGTTTTGACGGCCGAATGAATGAAACTGTGAAGCTCTTGTTTGTGCAATTTTTGTGCTTTTCGCGCATATCATATGAAGTGGAGTCGGCGGAGCGTAGGCATAGCGCCGGGGCAATGAATCGATGTAGTTCTACAATGGAACCCGCCAAATAGGCTTCATTGGAGTCGCTTTTTTTTTACTTAATTTTAACGATGCAGATTTGGTCGTAGCTGGTCCCGGCCACCGTTTTAGTGCAAAGCCTGAAAAACATATGTGTGAGAATAAAACTTCCCACTAGGCCCAGGCGGCGTATATAACTGCCGGGGGCAAAAACGTCACGCCTAAAGGAAGAAAAACAACGTAAACGGTCGTCGTAGAATCATCTGTGGGAAACATTTCGCTACGACTTCGCCTAAACGCTGGATACGGCGGCTTGAATCATTCCACCTTCCTCTGAAAGCAGGTGAATGCCAGCAATAAACTGCTCTCTTAACCTCAAATCCTTTGTTATAAGATATATTATACTGTCATTTATTCTGGCTAGTCACCAACGCGCGTCGCATTGCCAATCCCGCATTCTTGCAAAAGGCGATTCACACCTTCGTGAGTCCAACTGAGTGCGACTACAACTGCTTGCGACACAGGGTTGCCCAGGCGACAGCTGAATGGGCTCCAACAAGACCGGTTTTTACCCCGTTATTGTTGGAACCGACGTAGCTGTTGCCACAACAACCCGTACGTCGAAAGCCGTTGTGGTCGCTCTCACGAAAGTGCGTAAATCGCCCTTTAAGCCGCCGCTTCCGCGTGAGAACATACAGTACCGTAAAGAAATCCCATAACCAAGGGAGTGACGGTGGCGGTACGCGACAGGCCGGCTGGGGATGGCTTTCCCGAAAACCTGTCATCAGGGTGCAGCCACTCGGTCCTCGTTGTGGGGAGCGCGCCTTTAGAGCGCGCGACACTAGAGCGCCGACGTTAGAGCGAGCGACACGAGGGCGCTGCGATAGTAGCGCGCTTGACACTAGAGCGCACGTCACGAGAGCGCATGACCAGTTGAGCGCGCGACACGAGATCGTATGACCAGTTGAGCGCGCGACACGAGAGCGCACCCCATTTGAGCGAACACCGCAAAATGTGGCACAGAATAAAATTGTGCGACTCATCGGAATGAAGCATTGGTGATTTTTGATCGATTGAATATGCTGTAGCAAGGTCCTTTAGGGTTAAATATAGATAATATACACATATCCTTCGTTTTTCTTAAAACATGTATTTACAAAAGAAATTAAGAGTTCATATGCTTATACTAAAAGAAAAAATAAAATTTAGTTAAAGAAATGAAAGAAAGGGGAACGCAACAGTCACCATGTCTTGAAACAACCATGCGCAGCAGCGGGTCTCGTGTCTGGAGCTGTCGTCGTCGGCCCACGGTTGTGGCTGGCAGTCAGGAACGGGAGCGGTTGGCTTCCGTCGATGACCCAAGAGTCACAGCACCATGTGCTCTCGCAGAGGAAAACCGGGCAGCGTAGATTTCTATGGGCTGCCCTCGCTGGGATAAGGCTGCTGGTCAGACAGCAGGAGCGAGGGGTGTGGCCGATGGCTCTGGCCGATGGTGTCTTTCGGATCCAGCACGATCTCCTGGTCAGTCCTTTGCACGCTCTCCGTGCACGCACTCCCCATCTCTTCTCTTCTTCGTCGTCTTTCCTTGTCCCTCCGAGCCGATCCATGGGTTGACACACCGTTTTTCTTTTGCACACTAAGTCACATCATGAGATATGCCTTTAGTAAAAAATAAAAATAAAACGGGTACGACTCTTTCTAACAAATTGTTCACTGACATCGGAGAGGAAAGGGGGCAGGGGAGTAGGCTGGGGCATATATTGGTACCGGGAAAGTTTGCAGTTGAGTGGAGCAGCGAGTCTAAGATTTCTTCACAGTGCTGCGGTGCGCCCCTCCGATATACTTTAAATAGTTTTTCTTTTTTGCTATATTTGGTCTATTCTTGACAGTCATTTGAGCTCCGATCTTTTTGGTGGCTATTTAGACGTCCCTCGCATAATTTTAAATGGTATTCTGACGTCCATGTCCGTAACAAAGAAAGCTCACCGCTAAAAAAGTATCAGTAAAAAACTCAACGAAGGAATACTTAGCGCAATTTTATCGGATGCAGAGCTTTCCAGTCTTTCGACGGATACAGGAAAACCTCTCCTGCAAATCTGTGACGTACAAAATCAATGAACTAATGAAAGTCGGTCAGTTGCTCTGCTTTTTTTTTTTTTTTTTCTGCGAAAATGCACGCTACAGATACTTTTTTTTTTTTTGCTGTCAGTTTTTTGTAATATTTCTTGTTTTATCACTCACGCAAACATTTTCTCGACTTATTTCGCAATGTCATTGCTGAATTCCGCGGCATAAATGCCTTACAATTTTACATAAAACACGCGCGATGCCCGAACAAGTGGTCGTTCCGGTCGGGCCACTCGCGCTGGACTGGTTGTGCGCTTTCGTGACTGGCCCTCTAAGGACACGCGAGCTAATGTCGCTGCACTCTCGAGTCGCGCGCACTAACGTCGTGGCGCTCTTGAGTAGCGCGCTCTAACGTTGCGGCACTCCGTGTCGCGCGCGCTAACGTCGTGACGCTCTACTGTCGGCGCTCTAATGTTGTGCGCTCTTCTGTCGTGCGCCATAGTGTTGTACAGCCCTCGTTGTGTGTCTTCCTTTACTGGTCCTCGTTTTTTAGCGCTTTTAATTCTGAAATGTACCACCAACTAGCCCAAGTGAATACCCTTTTACGCCTCCAAAGGGAATCGAGGGGACACGGCTTGGACGGGACCGACTGACCCCGCCGATGCCAAAAAGCGGGCATTCGACACTCTCTTGGCGTACGTGAGGACGCTGTTGTTGTTAGCGATCTTTGTTAGGAAAGTGGATTAGAGAGGAGCGTATACTTGCTCGGGGCGAGTGTGCCACTGACTCTCGTTAAGAAGGTCGTTCCATCCGAACTTGTGTTAGTAAAACTCTTTCTTACCCGTTCCTGCAACCCGGTCACATACCTCTGCCTTGTAAGGCCGGCAGCCGGGTGAGTCGCACCTCGTTATTCTAATAGAGATGTCGCAAACAACCACAACAACTTGTTTATTCAGATTTTGTAGCAACTTGAAAAGGGTTTGACTCGTTATCTTCAGCCGGTTGCCCAGTTGGTCATGAAGCTCACGCCCGCCAGAGCATCTCTCTCGTTGAGGGGCAAAACATGTTGGGAACACATCTGTGAGAGGACATTGCGCCATTAAATGAGGCGCAGTAATTTGCAAGTATTATATGCAGGCTGTTTATAAAAAAGCGGGCCAAATCGCTCCGACAAAAGTTACGCATCACTCAGAAAAAAGATTAAAGACATAGTGGTCTGTGCTAAAGAGCCCATTATGGAAAATGATTAGGGCCTATATAATTTGATGATTACTTTCTTGTAATTATATTTTTCAACATTAACTTTCAAAGTACAATTTTAATTAAAAGAACTTGATGCGAATCATTCAAAACTAGTAAATCTACTTGTATTACATTTGCATGTGCCACGCGCAGCATTTTGCGGCGTTCAAAACCTTGCTCAATTTGGACGCGTTTCTAGATTTCGGTTTCTTATCGGAGAGCATCTACGCGCAAACAATCCCACCTTAAGAAGCCAAAACGCGCAACCAGCGTGCGTCGCCACCCAACCCTCCTAAAAGCCCGCTCACACACTTGCGACCGACAACAACCGACTGAGGCAAGACCGGCTCTTAAGCAACTTGCGAAGACTTAAGACCGGATGCGCTGTTGTCGAGGTGGTCATGAGCAGTCACAAGAGGCTTAAAAACCGCTCTTGTCTCAATCAGTCTTAGTCAAACGCAAGTGTGTTAACGTCCCTCAAAGCTGCGTCTTTACACTGGAAACGACGTCAAAAAGTCAAACCTCATGTGACAGTACGGAGGGTTTCTTATTTAGCCGTTTCTACGTGCGATGCATGGCGGCGCACGTACAGTAGCCCAATTTTTAATAATATCTAGCGAGCGTCGACCGCCGGGACGGTCAGTGCGCACAAAGCCCTTTCTGGTGGGAGCGTCGTCTGCTAGGCTATTCCGTTTATCGCACACAGCCCCTGCTCCATAGCAAAGGAGGGCAGGGCGCTTGCAATGACGAAGTGCATCGTCGATACGCCCCTCATCTTGGAATGCGTTCACAATCCTATTGACGTTAGCCTGTGTAACCCCCACTGTTGTTGCCATTTCCCTTTGCGTCATGCCGCCCATCGACATTTTCACAACACGTTCCCGTGTTTTTATTGGCACTCAAGGATGCATAAAAATGTGCGCGCGCCCGCTGGTCAAAGAAACGTGTGACCACCCGGCTCCATAGGCTAGATGACGATAGTAACAACGCAGTTGGTAACAAAAAACACGAAGCTAAAACCCTGATAATCAGTTTCACTTTGTGTTGTATCGCAGCCGACGCTACGAGCCATCTTAGCCAGTCCATCGTTAAAAGTGTGTCACGTGGCCTTCCCGTTGGGTACAACTGCACGGGGAAGCACGATGTCACGTGGCAGGGTGAACGCACTGGATTGGATTTGATGGCTGGTAGCATTGTCTGCGGTATATAGTTTAATGCATCGTTGCATTCAGTTTGTCGCGTCACCGTATTTTTCATCTTTGTTGGTGTTCACAAAAGTAAACGCAAATATGAAATGAAAAAAAAGTAAAATAAACTCGAGATGACGCGCGGTTTATGCCGCGCCTGAGCAGTATCCCGCAAGCAAGCGCTGTTCAGATATTTGCTTAAAGGCGGTTAGCTATGCCAGCAGATAATGAACCAGTGCTGGGGCAGTGTGCAGTCAACCGAATAGCCAAGCAGACGACGCTCACACCTGAAAGAGCTTTGTGCACACGTGCCTAATCTCTCCCGTGACGCCGCATTTCTCCGCGGCACAGCGCTGGCCGTCCTGGCGGTCGACCCTCGCGTGATAATATTAAAAAATTGGGCCACTGTACGTGGCGCGTTTCAGCCACGGAGACCAGACGGGGACGGGATTGCTGCCGCGGAGATGGGCTCAGATAAGAGACTGTAGCCTAGAAACGGGTCCAAATTTAGGTCTTTTTTCTTTTTGGTCGGAAAGCCGTGAAACACTGCGCGTGCCTTAGTTCCATTGCAATTACAGTGTCCTAAAAAATTGTAGTGGTTTCACGGGACGGCTCGGCCTGACGCGTCTGATGTCGACGCGGCGGTGGCGCTGTAAGCGTTTCCTCCTGGTCACAGGGGTCGGGGTGTAATACATGGGTTGCACCGACGTCACATCGCATACTTTTGACCACCATGTAAGAGGAGGAGAGGGAAGGTGCTTTTGTAAGAATCTTGAGTGACGGGTTAATCTTCCATAATCGTCTGGGAGGAGAATAGCGACGCCCGTGCAAACTCGGCAGGCACAAAAGAGGGTCCTGATAAGAGGGGAGCTCCTTCTTGCCCTCTTCTCTGGTGGTCATTGGAGCGCTCTTTGAATGACGTCACGTGCAACCCATGTATAAATTGCTGTGGTACGAGCGGTAACAATCCCTCGGGACCCGTGCTGCACGTGCTATAAAACTTTGAAGAGAAGGACCTGAATAGTCAATGAAGAAAGCTTCCATAAAAGCAACATCCCAATGAATGAAGTGAAATATACCGGTGCTTTTAGCAGAGGGTGGTTTTTTTGCGGATATATCTTCATGTGTGAATTGTGAAACGTGCTAGTGTTCTCCGTCAGAGGTGTTGAAAGGTAGGTCGCGGGTGTTCCAGCTCGTTATTCTGAATGGTTTGGTGGTTGCCTGGCATTTCAAGCCCGCGAAGCTGCGTGTACTGTGTGCCATACCAACGGCCGTACATACATGCAGTTTCGATCAATATTAGTGTGTTCGCAACGCAGATCGTTTGTGCTCTCTGTGTATCCCCCTCCAATATCGTTCTCTCTCGTACTGCCGTATGGTAACTCGTGCTGTTTTACGATATCATTCACGCGATGTCGAATATTTGGGCTTTCCGATATCCACATGTTGCTTCACGAACGCTCAATATCGTGTTATGTTTCCTCTTAGTCCGCGGTATATGCCGACGTAATTCAGGTTGGTAACTTGGTATTCGTTCTGGCATATCTGCACGCGATATCATATTGTATTCTCCTTTGGGCCCGTGATCGACAACCTATATTTATTTATATAACGTGTGGCCGTACATTATGTCCATGTTGGTCACGAATATGCACGCGATGTCGTATTCTGTTTCAATAACCGCGTATTATTTTGGGGTATTGTGCTCCGATATTGTGTTGTGAACCAATAACCGCATATTATATCGGAATATTGCGTTCCGATATGAATTTACGTCGTGCGTATTGGGCTAATCGAATAAAAATAAGTTTTTATTGATTTCCATCAACTTCATTGGAATACGATATTTCCAATAAGCCGAATTCATATTGGACTTTTTTTCAATAGGGAAGCAAAAAAATGATCCTAATGAGTTTTGGAAATTCCTTAAAGCGAACAAAAGTGAGTATACATCCATTCCCGGCTAGTTAAACGATGGTTGCATGTTTCAACATGTACTCTAATTCAGTTTTTGCACGAAGTGCTTATAGTGGTATTCCTTCTGTGTCTGATCGAAGAGGAAGTACTGTTATGCCAGGATTGAATTATGGCTCTTCAAAGAGCCATAATCATTTCAAAGGCGTATGAACCAGATGAACATTCGCGTGAATTGTTTTTTAACTGCAGAGAAGAAAATGAGGTATGTACATATCTTTTACAAAATCGCTAAGTACTGGTTGAATTCCTTGTGACAGGAAGAAAATAATAGAACCCCAATTTTTAAGTACGGGTCAAGACACGCAGTTGAAAATTCTCGCATGGCGCCAGTAACATGCGTTGCGTGTAAGCTTTTTGGACATAGATATTTTTGCTCAATTCATAGTTTTTTTTAGATTTCATTAACTTATTTTTCCCTCCCAACATGGTTTCCGTCGAGGCTTTTCGTGTGTTACTCAACAAGCCAAATTTACATATTTTTATTCTACTCCTATTGACAACAAAAGCGCATACATTTTATATTTTAGATTATCACAAAGCATTTGACACTGTGCCACATCATTTGTTATTTAGTACGCTTATCTTACTAGGAATTAATGTAAATATTATAAATTGGTTGCTGAGTATCAGTGTGGTTGCTAACAAAATTTTGTACTAAACGGAGAGAATTGTTTGCCTTTACTTGTAACCACGTGCTTCCCCAAGTAAATGTACTGATAACCTTGCTATTCTTCACGTTTATTATCGACATTTGCGAAAACATACATTCCGATATTAGATGATTGGCAGATGATTGAATATTACATAGATCTGTTCAAACGTTCAGCGAATATTGTATGCTACAAAGAGATTTATGTATGTAACCTGGATAGTACGATCGTTGGAGAATGGGCTTAACCATAAAAAAGTACAAATTGTTTTTTACTCGATCTACTGCTTGCTCAACTACATATAAGCCAAAACGATATGAAGCTTAAACGTGTAGACAAACATACATATATTGGAAAGCAATTTTTTCGACAATTTAAAATAGAATTACCACGACGATAATACTAGATGTAAGCAAAATGTTAATTTAATTCGGTGAAATTCTAAGAGTACACTACGCAGCGTAAAACAAACACTGTACTCTTTTATCAAAGCAAATTTAGAATACGACTGTATTATTTGGGATCTGCCTCAACGTTAACTTGCCAATCATCTAGAGCGATTTCAAAATCAGGCATTAAGATTTGTTACATGTGATTGCTGCCCGTACTTAAGTGGCAAAGAAATGAAGAAGTGACTAGGTTGGGACCTTCTTAAATATTGGAGAAAGGGTTTATGGTAAATAGTTTTTTCATAATATATATGACGGGGAGACAGGTATGAGAAGAGACATTTGCACTCTGGAACCAAATCCTGTATTCTCCAGGCGGAATCTTTCTAAGACAGTGGCAGAATATCGTTATTACACTGATTGTGTTTATTGCTAAGTTTTTTTTTGTGCAATCCGCTGTTACTGAAAATTATGGTTTTTCTTTCAGCTACTGAAAATAATGCTTTTTTTATGATAGACTGCAAAGATATACTGCCTAGTGAAAATGTTTACTTTGTGTAATGCTTGTATGTAGATTTTTCTCTATTTACTGTGTTCATAATGCCATAATGCCAAACGGCGCACATGGTATCTGTATTAATAAATATCGGCAGTAACGCATTTTTGTTTCTGCGAATTCAAAAGATGCTTGCCGTGGTACTGAAGCTACCACGACACGCATGGACATAAATATTCTTACCCTAAGCTTGTCAAAAATGGACTCATTGTAGAACCCGTAACTTTCGAGCAAGCCCTGAAAAGATAAGTTGATAACTTAAAATTTAGCAGAGCGTGGTCACGGTGTCACAATCGCTGAACAAATTAACAGGGCACCTATATCTGGGGATAAACCGCCATGTGTGCTTGAAGTATACACCAGTGACCTAGTCTTTCGAAAGAAAGGAATAGGGACCGCTGAACGGTGAAGCCATCAATTTAAAAACCTAATTAAACAACAATTAATGTCCTTATCTGGGTCCTTATAATAAGTTTTACTAGACTAACAATTAACGAGCAGTTTTCTCAGATATTATAAATACATTTTATTAGCAATATTTAGAATGACAAAAAATAAAAAAATACAATATTATGCATGTTCTCAGCAAGTGCAAGCAGGCATTACCATTAAGTTCTAATCGCCTCATTATTCAGTACATTAGCCTACGTTTTTGATGCACTAAAGTTTCCTATAATTGTAAATTATTTATTATTTTGTATGGCAATTTATAAAACACATCTTTCATCACATTCAACTGGTAGGTTTATGATAAAAAAATAAAATAAGGAAACCTCACTTTTTTTTTCGTTCGAAGATTTTTGTACATATTTTCAATAAACCCTTTTCGAAATTCCACAAATCAACATTGGCGGCATCGTTTCCTTGGGCATCAAGTTTATGAGTGGACTCGGGTCCTCACCAACCGCGATCGCTGCCATCGTGTCTAATATACGCTGATAGTACGCAATGAAACTATGGCGGACGCACATCATTGGCGCAGCTATCTACTATATTGCGCACACTTTTAAAGAAATTCGATTGTGTTCTGCCGTTTGATTCAAAGCCGTGCGAGACAACGTGTGGCAAGATCGATAGAATTATACTCTTACCGGATATAAAACATAGAGTCCTTGAATCAGCTTTCTTTGACACCGGAAAATAGCCTGTCTTTTTTGTGCGGGACTCTAGGCGGAAGAACAATTTTGTCAGAAATCAGTCGAACACTCAAGGTTCTCGATCAAGAGTGTGACACTCACCTTTTTTTTGTCGTCACCTACGTAAGCGTAACAAATCCTGTACATCATGCAAACTCTGCGGGACTCCTGTATTTAAATATAGAAGAAAGGCACATGATTCACAAGTTCTTGAGCCATAGAAGTTGCAAGCATGCATTTGGAAATGCTAGCAGCGGCATCTTAACACTCCTACTGAGTGAAGCAAGGAGATCTGCGCTTTCTGCGTTACTCGTAAAAAAGAACGAATGTCTTTTCTTCATTTGCTCCTCTAGCCACCTTCAATTCCTGGAAGACAAGGCACAACTGCATTCGGAGAACTGGGCATTAGATCGGGCTGTAACGAGGCCTTCCTCTCTGCATATGCTCGTGAAAGGAAGTGTTCGTGTGCCTTTCTTTGATGGTGTTGCAACTTCTCTATCGAGGTCACGTGGTTTATGACCGCGTTTGCGATTCAAGCTGCGAGAAGAAGGCGGAGCCGTCGGTTGTCTTCAAGCATCTTCAAGCCTTTCTCACCCTCTGCTATTCTTGCAATACGCTTCTTGCAACAGATTGCAAGTGCGAGTATATGCCTGATTTTGGTAACGTTGCTGTCCTGGCCAAACACAAGGAAAAAAACAAGAGGTATTATAGCAGCATTTTTCATTTCCGGTTTGGGACACCAAAGCGTCAAAGCGCCGTCGATAGCCCTGTTAGATAAAGAGGTTTGCTTTCTTTTTCAATCTAATAAGATTAGCATTTTTTTAAGTGTTGCGGCTCCGACGATAATGTGGTGCTTGGTAGATGAGTAGGTGTTTGTTGATGTAATATTTTTTGGCTACGTTGTTTTCTTTGACCTTTTTCGCTAATAAAAAAAATTAGTTCTGTGTAGAGTTTCGTCCTATCGTTTTGTTTTTCTTCACTTCGACATCGTCATTCGAGCTGTTTTCATGTACAACATTTACCAAATCGCCCAATTCGCTACATTAGTACAACCATCCTCTTTACCGCGTGACAACGCAGGGATGCGCTTTTGTAACCAGCTTACATGGAGAGTGGCCATGGCAGCGCCTGAGGCAGCTGCGCGGGGAGTGGCCCCAATGGTGTTAGTTGTTCGCTTCCTTAAATCCATGGGTTCCCCCAGTTGTTCCTTCCCTTATATGCACTACACGACGAAACTTTCGGAATGAAGACAACCCAACCGCTCGTTTTATTTTACAGTTTTTTGGGCTTCGATGAGCCTACAGCAGTGCATGCCTCAAGAACAAGCTCGATCATCGAGAGCACCGACTCCTATCACAGGCTGTGACCCACTGCCTGCGAAAGATCAGCGCACGGAGCATGGCACAACAACTACACAGCTCGGCGGCTAGTTTAGGCCATTCGACATCAGCCATCCCGGGGGCACGGCGAAACTTCCCAATAAAAATAACTCAGCTGCTTCTCCGTTTTTTTTTTTCCCGATAATAGTTTTGGAAAGTGCTGTAGAATTGACAGCTCATTATTGGCCAACCTTGCACCAAAGTATGTGAAAGGTTTTTTGTAATCCGTTTCGATACTTCTGATGATCGCTGGGGACCTAGAATCCTGCCCCGGGCCAGTCAATATCAAACAAATGCTGGAACAACTTTTGAAAGGGCAGAAGACAATGAGCGAGAATATCATAGAAATCGAAACTATACAGCAGGTTTTTTGCATAGCTAGTGAACGCGGTCAACAAGAAAATATTGAAAATGAAAATCACTTCACACAGTTTACATAAAAACGAAGAAACAATTAAGATCCGACGAAACGTTAACAAATATGAAAACCGTTATTTGTTTTCAAGGAGAAAAATTGGCAGCCGGAACCACTATATTTGTTACTTTTTTTTAATTGCGATAGCATTCGTCATGAGGCATAGGACACAGCTCACTGTGAACACGACACGAAAATTTGGAGAAAACACTGTTTTTTGAATGGTTCACGACGCAATCATTGACATTAGTGCGACAGCAGTGCACCACTTCGAAATAGAGTGATTGCTTCGTCTTTCTGTAATCGTTTAATCTTCCGTCCCTGCGTTATCGCAAATGCTCAAGCTGTTTCACCACAATCATTGACCATGTACCAACTAGCTCACCTTAGACCGATACTTGATTCGTGGCTTGGGCGCAAATGTGAATGTGTGCGTACTGTCGCCCCGTGTATGCGCGGCATGGGTTTATTTGCTTGCTAAGAACGACGTCGAGGATAACGTCCTAGAGAACGACGTCAAAGACGACGTATAGGGCAGCAGACCTCTGGGGCGATCTCAAGCACGACCTCTAGAGCGACCTCAAGGATGACATCTAGGACAACGTCGAGGATGATGTCCTAGAGGGTGGCGCCAAAGACGACGTCTAGAACGACCTCTAGGACAACCTTCAAAAGCGACGTCGTAGGAACAACATGAAAGGCGACGTCTAGGACAACCTTTCGGACGACCTTAAGGACGACCTCTAGAACGGCGTCGAGGACGACGTCCGCAAACGCAGGCGCCGCACGTATGCGGACGTCGTGCGTACGGAGGCGCCGGTCATACGCACGGTGCATTCGTGGCCAGATACCGTGTCGTGAAAGCCGAGTGACGTAGCTTAAGAATGCTATCGTATAACAAACTTACTGACTTGAAAGACCGAAATCGTTCAAACAACCTGATTGTGTTCGCAATTCCTGAGAACGCGAATGGAACCAATGACGAGACAAGAAGAAATGTTTTGGTTGACGTTTTCAAGGAGTACCTCGTAGTGAAAGTAAACGCAGTTGAAAGAATACACCGATTTAGAAAAATGCGCAAGAAAGAGACGCGACCAGTCATTATCAGGCTTTTTGACCACGACGAAAAAAAATCTAGATATCCAACAACTGAAAAAAAAAAACTTAAAAGGAGCAACAATTTCGCCTAAAATTATTTTTCCTAGACTACGTTTGCAGAAACGTAGTCTACTACGTTTTGCAGAAACGGGAAGTTTTTGTGCTAAAATACAAAAACGGAAAAGGGTTTAAGAGTAGAGCTCGAACACGAAAGCATTATAATCGACGACGCAACATTTGCCTGGGAGGACGAAAGCTTGCAGAGTTATACTAAGCAATTAAAAGGCAAGCGAGACTGCAAGTGAATAACGATGTGTAAAAAAGGAATAAGAATTTCCCGTTGATCAATATAAACGCACGTAATAAGGGTTGTTTGAACGCCTTCTTACACCACAATCCTGACGTAATTATAGTGACAAATACTTTGTTCTGGACAAAAATAAAAACCGAGAGATAATCATTCCAGCTTAAAAAAATGATTCGCGAAGACCGTAATGCACGTGGCAGAGAGTTGCGAAAGCTGTTAGAAATGGCACTCGAATCTGTATCTGGGACTGGCAATCCTGACATCGAAAACCTTTGATATAGATGGCAATGCATGGTTTCGTCCTATGTAACCGGAGATGTTATCAGACCCCCACAAGCCCCTATATTTTTTGAACCATTTCAAGATTACCTATGTACTACCGTTCCTGCAAACACGCGTGTATTTATTGCTGGAAATTTTAAGCTCTCCGACATTCAGTATGAAAAGCTTGAAATAAGCTCGACAGATGTAAGGCACTGTGAATAACTGTAGGAGAATGCAGTAAGTAATGACCTAACACAAATTCTTACTGAAATAACTAGGGCTGGAATGTATACAAAGGCATTGTTAGACATGGTGTTCATCGGCTCCAAAGAAACTGAGTATTATATAACTATTCATGATGGCATTTCAGTCCACAAACTAGTTTTGCTTTGTATAAAACAGGATTTGTCACCAAAGCGGGCTAAGAATCCGACTATTAATGTCAGAGATTTTTCAAGGACAGATGATGTAAGCATCCTAGATAACCTAGAAATGTATTTGTACTCGTTCGATGTAGCTACGGGCGTCGACATATTGTGTAAGCAATTTAGGGACATATATAATCTTACCTCGAAGAATTGTTCCGAAGCGGGTCAAAGCCGTAAAAAGCAAAGTCCATGGCTAAATTAAGAAATAATCCAATTAAAATGAACAATAAAAAGTAAAACGAAGAACATAGAAAGAAGTAGGGTTTAGATCATGAGTTTTTATCTGATACTTAAGAATAAGGTGGCCACCGCTCTGGAGAATTATTATTCAAAGACACTAACTCAATTCATGAGTAACACACACCAGCGGTTTCGGCGCAAATTTGCTCCCGCGCAAGAAAGTATTTTGTATGTCGTCACTGATGAAAAAATTAGTAACGACAATACAGAAGTTGCGGTGAGGTATAACGATTACTTCCATTTTGTGCTTCTTCCCTGGAGTCTTCTTCTCATCCAACCGAGGCGGACATCGCGGAGCCATCAGCCATGGAAGATATTCGTTTATTAAAACATAACGTTTGTTTACTCTGACTTAACATTTACACAAAAAAAATCAACCGGTCCCGATGGTATCCCCAATACATTTCTGAAGCGATTCGCAGAATGGATATCAAAATATTTGCCGATAATTTTCTACGCGCCTCTGGAGCGGCAGTTTGCCCACCGACTGGCTCAAGGAAAGTCCCGTCGCCTATTTACAAGTCCGGGAATAGACGGAAACGTACAGACTCATTTCGATTACTTGCACGCGCTATAAGATGCTAGAACTCATACTATCGAAAAGCTTGTTTAGCTTAAACATAGTGTAGGTGTGACAGCACGTAACAAGATAGACAACGAAAGGAACACACACCACAGAACTATAGTTGACTCGCAACTTAGTTTGATAGTAAAAACAGAAAAAAATGTGAACAGAAACAAAACGAACTCAACTACGCATGCGCCACCCAAAACTGTCACATCAAATTGATAGCGGACACCCCAATGTAATGTGACAGTTTTGGAGGCGCACGCGTGGTGAAGTGTGTATTCTTTCTGTTTTTCTTTTTCCTGTTTTCCCTATTAAACTTTCAGTTGCGAGTCAGCGCTCGTCCCGTGGTGTGCGTTCCTTTCCTTCGTCTTTGCTCTAACGCGCTGTTGCACCTATACCATGTTTAAGTTCCAGCAATTAGCCATCCCTCTACACTGCTATTGTTTAGCTATTTGGAGAATTTAAATTTGTGTAATCCTAATCCGCATGGTTTCAGGCGGAAGCTAGTGAGAGTAACCAAGCTTGTTGAATTCGTCCAGGAATTTGCAGTTATACTAAATTAAAAATAAGTAGATGCCCGATGCCTCTATCTATCAAAAGCGTTCGACCTTTTCCCGAACGCAAAACTTCTTATAAAACTACGTAATCTTGGCGTTAACCTGAATATGGTCAAATGAATCCAGTCTTACCTTAACAACAAAACGCAGTTTGAACAAGAATATGGCGCAAAAATGGGAATTATATACGCAACATATGGTGTCCCTCAGGGATCCGTGCGGGTTCACGTTGTGTACCTAAGCTACATAATTGATAATGAAGATAAGCTCGACCCTAACCTAACAGTTCTCCAGTTTGGCGACAATTGTTTCATTTATTTCAAAATCTGAACTCAAGTGGTCCAGGTCAGATTGAACTCAGCATTAGAAGTTATTAGCGTCTGGTGAGTGCAATTTAAAATGAAAATCAACTTAAAAAAGTGTGTTTGCAGAGATCACAAACCGAAATAAAACATATATGATTTTATTAGGAATTTGACGGTGCACTGTTGAAGCGCGTTAGTCACGTAAACTATTTGGGACCTAATATAACTAAATATCTATGCTGCAAAGTTCAAATACATAACACCTGCAATTCAGCTAAAAGAAGACTATGGCCACTAAGACGGAAACAAAACTCGCTCCCCCAGATGTTCAAGTAACTGCCTATTTAACCCTAGTACATTCCGTATTGGAATACGCAAATGTATTATGAGATCCGTTTAGATGGGACAAAATTGACCAAAAGAGCAGCAAGGTTTACGTTGTAAGAGTACAGAACAAAAAACTCAGTCAGTTTAATGCTAAAAATACTTAACCTGTCCCCTCTTGAAGATCAACGAAAAATATCGAGGTAAAATTCATTTGTTCGATGCATCACACTCGTCTCAACTTTTACGCTTAACGTTAGATAAAGTGACGAACATCTCGTCCAGTCACTAGCAGCCATCCAGATCAAATCACACCCTTAACGACACGCATAGACATACATATATTCAAAATAACGTGCTCGCCTACATAGCGTCCTATACTGCAGGCTAGATTACCTACTGTAGTTATTTTGCTTGTTCGCGTTTCTGATTGAGCCTATTGAATTTTCGTGGTTTATTAGGAGTTTTGAGCAGTCTGTGCTCACTTGATTGCGTGATTTGATTTATTATTGTGGGTTGTAAGCAGTAAAACTTTACCCTTTGCGCATGTGGCCAAAACATTGGACAAAGATGTATAATTTGTTTCCCAATATATTGAGTTCTAAACATTAACCCTTTACTGGCCCTCCAGGGCTAAGAGTATCCATAAACAAAAAAGGGAGACTTTATTGTTGGAATATCCTCTGCGGGAAAGTAAAACAAATTCATCTTATTTTGGAGAACTTCTTATTGCGTTTTATTACGTGTTCTCGTTCTATTTTTAATCGGTCATTAAGACTAAAGAATAATAAAATCATTTATGTTTGTAAGGGTGTGTTTTAATTGCACTCAATTAATCATCTGACACCAAAAGGAAGTATATGCTCTACCTCAGAACGTTTTTGAGGCCCAACGGCTAAAAAATTGTACTAATATTTTTTTTTTTCTTTTCTTTTTTTTTATTGCAAATATAAATTATTCATTGCCGAACGCTCATTATCCGCCCATACGTCCCACTAGCGGTCCGAACCATATGCCAACATTTTAGAGATAGCCATTGTTTTATTGAAAAGTAATGTTATTTCCAAGAATTCGTAACGTGAAAATGCTGGCCGGGGGAGCTCTCGAATACAAAGAGCTGAATGGTGCCAATTACCAAAAACGGGCCCCATTTTCCCAATGAAGTTTTCAGAAAATCACGCATAACTTAACGTTACATAAAGTCACGAACATCTCGTCCAGTCACTAGTAGCTATCCAGATCTAATCACATGCTCAATGGCACGCATAGACATACATCATTTGAAAAGAATGTGCTCGCCTGCATAGTGTCCTATACTGAAGGATAGACTACATAAAGAAACTACGCATCGGCCAACGCTCATTCTTTGCTCAAGTGTGGCTCAAATGTAGCTCAAACGTGGTCCTTCGGTTAAAACAAACCTAAATTATTTTGCGAAACTCCCTGTAGATTTTTTGTTTTTTTTTGGCGTGCTTGTTTTTATTTAGCGCATTTCTTTCGAATTATGAGAGTTGTAGCTATGGTTAAGTTGCTTTTTTGACACGAGGAGCCTGCCACATTTATATTAGGTACCACAACGTTGTCTTCTTTAATTACGGGCGATTAATAGTGCTGAGTGCATTTCGCTACGACTGGAGTTGCCTTGTGTCTAAAGCGATATCCCCCAAACATTGCATGCAATTTTTGTTATCATTTGTAAGATATGTTTTGATTCGCTATCGGTCAGCTTCTACAGAGTTTAAATACGTTTCGTTCCTCTTTCCTTATGCGGTGAGAAGATGCACTGTTTACCCGTAGGATTTCTCTGATTATACGCGGAATTAAGCACTGAAAGGTGAATTTAAGATTAATGAATTAGCGGGACAGCTCCACTAACAGCCCATCTTAAAAAAATCAACGCCTAAAATTCGTCTCGGCTGTGTTCCAGTTAATCAAAAGAGGAAGCATATCGTGGTTTCTCATGTGCAAACTGTGCAAACTTCCCCAACGCTTCACCTCTTTTTATTGGTGAAGCAGATAATAGTAATAATAAAGAGTTTATTTCCGTCGAACGTTGATAGTTGCGATCAAGAAAAACGTTGTATGGCACAGCATGACAAGTCCTTGTCCGTCTACAAAGCACAATAGTAGCAACTAAAAAAAACACCAATCTTGATTACCACAATTTAACAAAGCGTGTTTCGCACATAATATCTTTTATCATCGGCTATAACGGAAAAGTGACCTATTTGCCGACAGAAGTTATGAGACCCCAAAACTTTAGTAAATACTCAGATTCATCTGTGGAGAAAATTAGTCACATTTTCTAAGGGACATTGCACTGAATTCCAATCCTTCGTCTTCAACTAGGTTAAGTATTTCTGGGCTGGTATGTTTAAGCATTTGTGCGCCATAGTTTGTTCTTGCAGTGACCACCTCCCAACATTCCTTACGATGTGTAGAATACGCGTGAATATTTTCAGAGAGCTGTCCAAGGTTTATCAAAACGTTTGTACGTCTAATGTGTTCTGTTTTTAAACTAGTGACCAGTCTATAGTCAAATAGGGCATGTATATTGATAACGCGAAACTTCTTAAATAAACAGGCTGTGTGGAAGTCAAATGGAACGTCTTGTATAGCCCTTAACGTTTTTTTTTTTTTTTGCAACAAGTGTATTTTTTCTATATTCGTTGACGTTGTTGTACCCCAGACTAAATTACAATAATTTAGGTGGGAGTAAAATAACGAATTGTATATTAATAATTTCACCTTTCTTGGTAACGTCTACAGGTTGCGATTTATCACACCTATCACTTGTGACAGCTTAGAAATAAAGTTGTTGACGTGACTATCCTAGGACATAATCTCGGTAAAAATGACAGCTAAGACAGCTAAGAGCTTGAAAGATTTTACAACCTCTATTTTGTATGAGTTAAAAACGATATCTCTTGTAACGATGACTAGCTTATGGTTTGCGCGAAAAAGCACTGCTTTTATGTTTTCGACGTTGGTTTGTAGTGAAATAATACTACTACAAATCGCTAATGCAGGTAACGCCTGATTTGCCATGTCAGATAGCACATCGACATTTTCAGCTGAAATAGCCAAACTAGTGTCCTTGGCATAGTTGGTAAATGTTGCATTAGAGTTAATATTCACAATACTATTAACGTAAATATTGAGAAGAAAAGGACCCAATAGACCTCCCTGTGGAACACCAGTAAGAATACGCTTTAAACGTGACGAATATTCATGAATATAAACTAATTGCATTCGATACTCGAACAAATACTTCACTAACTGCAAAGCATGCTCTCGAATTTCCTATGTATCCTATTTTGCCAGTAAAATATTATGGTTCAGGCAATCAAAAGTCTTTGTGAAGTCTATGAATACTCAAAGAACACTTGTTTGTTCTTCAAGATTTTGCAAGATGAATTTTTTCTGGACGAGTAGGGCATCCTCGGTAGATTTATGCTCTATAAAACCAAACTGTAAAGCAGATTGGTTTTGTATAGCCATGTTAACTCTATGCCTTGACTCTATCTATGACTATGTTTACTCTCCCTTTTCTTCGTACGGGTGGAAGTTCTGGAATTTTGTTATTAATTTATCTACGTCTTTATTTTCTGATGGCCATGCAGAATATAGTTCTTAAAGTTTCTTTATTTTAATATATCTATACGGTTCACAAAAGCAGTGGCTGTCATAAAGGAGATTAACGTAGAAGTTTGGGCTAGTTGGTATGAAGACATAATTAAAAAGAAAACAGCGCAAAGACGAGGACAAAGGAAAAGGTAACCGACAGGACACAGCACTGACTCTCAACTGAAGATTTATTTATGTTAGCCTCCAGTATAAATAGCAAACATGCCACACCACATGAATCAAGGAAAAACACAAAAAATGCATATCACGTGTTCAATACAGCACCGTCGCTGGTTTGCCCTCCTCGCTCCAAGTGCTGCCACTCTTAATCTGAAAGCACGAGTGACGGGGCGCTAACACAATCTGGTTCGAGTCTTGCAATGTCAAGAACTTCTATAATTTCACGTTTGGCTCTGTCTTTATTTTTAAAAACCACTTGGCATTTCATGCGTCTTGGTGACGCCCTTGGCAGGCACGATCTATTGCTTC
This sequence comes from Ixodes persulcatus, assembly GCA_013358835.2. NCBI lineage: Eukaryota > Metazoa > Arthropoda > Arachnida > Ixodida > Ixodidae > Ixodes > Ixodes persulcatus. The sequence goes on from JABSTQ010009776.1 coordinate 1,678,119, forward strand.
CGCATGCTGGCCTTCATCATGTACCGAAAACTCTTGCCTCCAGAAATCCGGGCCATGTTCAACGCGCACAGTCCCTCACAGGGCCATGGAATGAGAGTGTGCAAGATCCTTCATTCAGAATTTGAACGACAGACATGACTGTACAGAGAGTGCCTTTCTTACGTCTTGAAGAAGAAGCTAATCCCTATAGGAGTGAGGCTCGGTGGCGTGAGTTCTCAAGTACAGTTGACAGAACTGTTGACTTTATGTGGAAACAAACTCTGTTGCACCTTCGAGCCAGCGTGACTAAGCTAACTCCACCTACTGGAAACACGGTTCACAAATTGGGTGGATTTGACCTCCCGCAGCAAGGGGAAAGGGCCCTAAGCCACTGCCACTATGGAGCCAAAGAAATCGTCTCCTGAACTTCTATCGTTGGTGAGACAAGTCTCTGGAATGGTACCGGAATCGGAGACTGAAATATGTGTGCCTGAAAGAGTGGATGTGTTGGTGAACTGCACACCTTCCGGGCATAAAGTTCCACTGAAAAGCCCCATTTCGCTTTGAAAGAATATTTCTCTGCCGTTTCTAGCAGCAGATAAGGAAGGGGGCTTTGTTGTAGCTCCAAAGGGCATGTTTTCGGCAAAGGCGTCTCATGCTACCATTGCTACGTTTTCGAGCAGCGATGAAATGTAAGTTTTAAAAGTTAAGCTAGATGCTAGAAAGATTTGCAAAAGGCTAGGTTTAGATAAAGTTGCCCAGGTTGAGGAAAAATTCAAAGGCTTAAGTCTTAAATTATTTTTTTTTTCAGCCAACGCATATAAAGTAGATTGTCCTCTGCGTGTTATTATTGCCTCGGGAAACAGGACTTCGCACATAGCTATGGCAACCTTCCTGCTGAAGAAATTGAGTGTGCTTGGTTTAATGACCCTTTTTGAGTTAAGAACTCAGAACAGATAATTGGCTATCTTAAAGATCATCCTGAAGGGGTCTTTTGGTCCGCTCAATTGATTTAAAAGGTCTGTATTACTCGCTCCCGCATCACAGGCTGATGGCAAGTGTTTAAGACTGCGTCGACAGACAAGGTTATGCGGCGTTTCAAAACGAAGCAGGGCCTAGTGTAATTAAGTATTTAGAGCCTGTGCCTTTTTATCTAAAGTCGGCGTTTGCGACCTGGTATGAAAATGTGTTTATCCAAAAGAATGATGTGTGTATAGTGTCCTTTATAGCCCTGTGCTGAGCGAAATCTATCTCGCTTTTTAGAGCGCAGCAATTACGCGCCCGTTTCCGGCTTGAGCGGCGTCGGCGTCGCCGTCGGCGTCGCCCTCGGCGTCGGCGTAACCGCGCGGTGCATGATGGGTAAATTTCCCCGCTAAATTTAGCGAAAAATTTTCCCCGCTAAATTTAGCGGAAAAATTTTCCCGCTAAATCTAGCGGAAAATTTTTCCCGCTACACCAAGCGGAAAATTTTCCCCGCTAAATCTAGCGAAAAATTGTTCCCGCTAGATTTAGCGAAAAAAGTTTCCGCTAGATTTAGTGGAAAATTTCCCCGCTAAATCTAGCGGAAAATTTTCCCTGCTAAATTTGGCGGAAAATTTTCCCCGCTAAATTTAGCGAAAAATTTTCCCGCTAAATTTAGCGGAAAATTTTCCCCGCTAAATCTAGCGGAACATTTTCCCTGCTAAATTGAGCGGAAAAATTTTCCCAGCTAAATCTAGCGGAAAATGTTCCCCGTTAAATTTAGCGGAAAATTTTCTCCGCCCCCCCCCCCCCCCCCTCGAGGTCACGTGACCCCCCCCCCCCCCCCCCCCCCCCCCCCCCCCGTGCCTTCCCCTCCTCCTCAAGAGCTGCGCTCTGACTCGGCGTTACAGGGAGTTGTAAACGGCTTTCAATTTTTATGATAGAGCCCTGTCTAAAGATACTAGAAAGTTCCAAGGTTGCAAGGATTTTTAGATTCGTGCATGATTATCTAGTATTATTTTATTGTAGTGGAGCCGAAGATTCGTACGTTTTGACTACTTTTAGTGAGAGCCTTGAACCACTCATTCTGACCCACGAGCTGCCCCAAAATAGCTCCATGAGGTTTCTAGACCTCCGTTTTCACTTTCTTGATACGCACGCGTTTAGGGTATATCAACCAAAGAGAAAGAAACCACTTTTGCCATTTTCATTGCCGCACTCTAAACTGGTAAAAAGAGAGATAGTTAACCGGTGTTTCCATATTGCACTGGACAAGTCTTGCTAACACCTGGTTCGTAAAATTTTAATAAACAATCTTCTAGACTCCGGACTGCTGGCTCTCCATCGAACCTACTAGCTGCTGTGGCTGAAACCTTACTAAAGAAAGGATGTAGTAACTCCATTTTGAAGACTAGACAAGTAAATCAAAAAGTGACTGTTGTACCGTACCTGCACAGTATCTCACATAACCTGAAGAAAGTGGGAAGTCGCGTGGGAATTGAGGTGGTGTTCTCAGCACCAAATAAGCAGGCCGAGCTCTGCAGAGAGTTAATTCAGATATTAAAAATAAGGTCGGGTGCACTAAAAGACAACAAAATCAATTCGTGGCTTGTGTGCAGGGAGTGGCATATTCCATTTTCTTATCTTGAGGGCCGCCGTTATGTCGGTCAACCAGGAAGGTGCGTCAACGATCGGCTCAGAGAACACCGATAGAACGTTTTTTAAAGTTGTTCCGGGTCACCTCGGGGAGCACTGCAGAGATTGTGGTTGCATCCCAGTCTTCGAAAAATGCCAAGCGGTTTTTAAAAATAAAGGCAGTGTCACGCGTTAAATTATACAAGCTCCTGACATCGCAAGAATGGGACCACATTGTGTTAGAGCGCCGTTGCTCGTCCTTTCAGATAAAAAGCGGCAGCACTTTGAGCGACAAGGCCGAACCAATAACGGTGTTGTATTGAACACATGATATGCATTTCTTGTGTTTTTTCATGATTTAAGTGGTGTGGCATGTTTGCTATTTATACTGGATGCTAACATAAATAAATCTTCAGTTGAGAGTCAGCGCTGTGTCCTGTCGGTTACCTTTTCCTTCGTCCTCGTCTTAGCGCTGTTTTGTATTTAATTATGTCATAATTAAAACAATTGGGTTCATATACCCAAGGTTTCCGGTCTAGAATCAGGGACAGAGAGACAATAATATTCCTTAAATTTCTTTTTGCAGTAACCTTTCTTAAAAGTACATTTTTATAACACAATCTCTGCCATACTTCCCAGAGTTCTGCATTCTCAGTTGGTTTGCAACGCGATATGTGTAAGATACAATTGCAGACGCCAATCTTGCCAGATGCTTACCGTATTTCCTTCTACATCACCCACCTACTCTTTTTCGCAATCAAATATTCCACCGTGGAAAGGATTATTCAAAGATAGGGCGCACTGAGGTTACAATGTCTGGACATTGTCAAGATCTATGGGTGAAGTAAGTTATTGCCTGACAAGAGAAACTACTCCGGAGGTGAGACATACTTCTTGAGAAAGCTTGATTCCAAGACGAGTGAATACTCCCTGCACGAGCGGATACTACAGCCACTGGCAGGCTGAGAACGGCAGCAAGGTATTTCAATTGTCCCACCTCCAGTACCATTTTTATTGTCAGTAGTCACTCAAAGGTTTACAAGGGAGTGACACAAACACGTGATAGAGGCCCGGTCCCCCAAAGAGACGCCCTATATCTTTTCATGGTCTCAGTCACTATACCAAAATTTGCTCAACCCTCAACCCGTCATCTTTCTTCATGAGTGTTTTCAAGGTATGAGGAACGACATACCTTAAGAAAAGAAGGCTTGATGTTTAGCTCTATGATTGTATGCTTGCAGGATAGAAACAAATCTGAAGCCGCTTTCGAGCTCCTGAATCTTTCCACTAGATCTGTAGCATTGTGGAGAAATCAAAATGTGTTAGCAGTTAGATATTTGTTTGGATAAGGTTTGAGAAAAAATTTATGAGCGCGGGAGCGCAAGTGGTGTGACTGAGCGCTATGACTCTGGAGATATTCACACGCTGATATCAGTGCTTTCTCTGTGTAAAATACTACATAAACCAGGGCCATGAGTAAATATGGTGACGAATAACAACTGATCAGGCCGTAAATAACGAGAGAAACTGTAAGTTTATTGTGGAGAACTTATGCCAAAACAAAAGCAAACAAGAATAACGGAAGGATATAGGACAGCGTCGCGGGCGTTCAATGTCGTTGTGAAAGCAGAGTCCAGCGCTGGTGAAAGACTGGCAGCGTACGGCGCGGCGAGGCTTCCTTTGAGTTTTTCTTGCGAGACTAGAACATTCTACTTAGTTCTTTCTGGAACTACATGCTCTGAGCATGAATAAGCTTCACGGTTCTGCCACGTATTATAATCTTATACTTACATAAAACAAGAAACAGCGATAAGCGGAGGCGGAATTCAAACCCCAGCCACCTGCGTGGGAGTCAAGCGCACTGCCTACCTCTAGCTGCGTACGCGGCGATATGTCAACGTCGAATGTGGCCTCTTCTCGTTTTGGGGGTTTTAACCTTAACTCGTGAAAGTTGCAGAACGTGAACCAGTGGTTTGTAGGGGCATATATGAATGTGTTCTCGGATATAGCCACTGCTTAACAGCCTCACAAGAGCATAGCTTAGGAAATGAATCAAGAAGTTCGGAGATACACTTTAAGGTTGGAGGTGTTAATTCCTTGTCTTACTGTATTATAGACAGAAATATAAAAGGAACAGACTTTCTCGCTTCTTTGAGGTACCTACAAACTTTTGAACATTGTTTATTGAGATAATCTAATTTGACAGCGCAAAATGAACATAATGGGCACTCGCATAGTAGCACTTGACGGACACAAAGTCGATTAAATTAACTTAACATGCCTTACAGTATTTTGGTTCTTATACCTGTATTTGCATAATTTACTCACTCATGTTTTGCAGACACATTTCAAACCGTTCACCCCTACAGAAAACGACTAGGCAGAGCATCATCGATAGCAGACATCGAAGGAGCATCTTCCTTCTCCGTGGCTCTACACGGCTTGCACACCAAACTGACGAGGTCCATGGTCGTCTGATCTAAATATATGCACATCTAGGAAGCGGGAAATTTATTAGGTTGTTTCTTTTTACAGCAGGAAAGCATACAGCGCCAGATGCAAAGCTGAATGCACATAGCCGTGACGGATGCTCGCCTTGGTGCGTGTATGCGCTCATGGACGTTATGATGTAGTGGAGTCGCCGAAAAGGCTGGGTCAAGACGCTCCACTCATTTTTCTCGCATCTTTATTTCACTTTCTTTTCCTCTAAATTATACTTAGAATACAGCTTTTCGTTGACTATTCAAGCAGACCACGTACTCCAATAATTCGCGGATTCTAACAAAAATAAACTAGGTGCTACAACCTGGTTGAACGCGCTCCACTGCTTGCTTCGAGGTTCAACAGAGTCCTTGATGGGACTAAAGGCCCGCAGCAACGGCAGGGAGCTCGGCAGACCGATCTCGCAGCCAGTGGGAACTATAGTCTTTCTGCACGCGCGACAACCACAATGGGGGGTTTCCGCTAGCAAAGCACGGGCGGAACAAGCTGCCTCATGAAGTGGCACCTGCGTCCTATGAACTACAGCTATGGCCTCTTCACGCATCTGTGGAACGCTCAGTCAGATCGCCCCATAGGAACTATTAGCGGCGAGATGTTTTGGTTGCGCCCTCGTATAGTTCCCTTTCGTGACGTCATTACCTTGCGCAAAATGGTGTTTGTAATGAGCATGGTGCAAGTTTAGAATCATAGCGCTCTGAAACCAGCACTGCCAACACCTTCAAAATTGAAGCCTTCAAATTCCTTTTATTTCCGTCGATGAGAAATCCTTTGCTGACGTAATAGTCAGGATTCGGCCAATCGCGGAAGGCCGACCACAGAGACACTTTCGATCGCGCTCGTCGCTAATACACTGGCGTCTATGGCCGAGTGCGCGACTAATGAGCTCGGGAGCTTCCATAGTTCTTTTGAAACGTGTATTCCACACCATCGAGATTGCCGGTCTAAGCAGCTTTTTAGTGTGAGCGCGTTCTGATCATGCGCTCTGAGCAGCGCCCACAAATATGGCGTCCAGTGAATGACGCCTATTTCAGAACAAAAGAATCGGCCGCGCTAGCGTCGGAGACGAAAGAAGACCGAACTCGATGGTGACTGAGGCAATTGACGACAGACCTTGCACACCGCTCTTCTTGTATTGCGCTATTTGATGTCTTTCGACGTTTCTGGGTTTTGCTAAATATTATAATAATTGATACTTTCCAGAGAGAATAGTAAATTAAAGCCAGCTATGGAACGAAGTATATTATTCTCGTGTTGAGGTACAGAGCGCGAAACTGTTAGCGCGAAGAAGCGATCGCCGGTTTTTCCAGTTTTTTTCTTTGAAGCGAAAAAATGTCATCTAAGTTATTATTGCTACGGAAAGAGCTCATTTAGTTCTATAATGTAAGCGATAACATTTCGTGCTCGCTAATACTAGTTAGAAGTAAAATACGAAAATGCGCCGATGTCGTGTTCGCGCTAAGTGTGTAGCGATGTGTACAGGGGAAGTCTAACACACTCTTAGTGCAATTAAAATTATACTACAGCAAAGCAGGAAGCAGCAAGTGTTCGAGAGGTGAAGCTGACGCTTTAGAGCCTCGTGATAATTTAGGTTTGTTTGAATTCCCGTATACCTCAAGGTGGAAACGTGCTTTTTAGGGTTCCTTTATGTTTACGTTGCTTAGGGTGATGACAACTGAGCGCTATCTTGCGACACTTTTGATACTTTTTTGTAGCACGTCAAAGAGCGCCTCCAGGCACGAGCTCTAATATTGACTGTGCTACGGCGGTATTTTGTTACCGCATATTTCTTATGCTGTCTCCCTGGCAGCGTGTGATGTTGGCATTGGGTACTACAGACATTGACATCCCACTAAGCGGAAGAAAATTGAGGCACCCTGGTGCCTTGTTGTATTGAACACAACCGGTGTGTGGGGCGAAGTGACGAAGTTAAGTTATTTTTCATCTCAGAAGGTCCGAGGTTCTCGCGGCTTTTAAAAAACACTTAAAAGCCAATTGAGTGTAAATAAAAAAGAAATTTCATCATTCTTAGTTTGAGAGGAAAAGGCAAGGGTTTAAGCGTTCAATTTTAGTGGATTCCTTCTCAACTAGTGGCTGGTGGTCTTCCAGAACCTATGACCTGGTATAGCTCATTTGTCCACCAGGGCCCGTTTGCTCGAAGCCGGTTAACTTTAACCGCGGTTAAAAGTTAACCACCCTTCCCTACTAGTTACCTAAAAGAACCTAGCCAAGTTTGACGAGGGCTGGATGAGCGATAGCTCCGTGTTTTATTATAGGGTGGTAGCTGGTGTCACCTATATACTAGCTGTAGCGAATATCAGTGGCTTCCGTGGAAAGGTGACGAACGCGCGTGCACGGCAAAATTTGTTGTAGGTTTTTTGCTTTAGAATACTTACTACTGCAGGCGCCAGCACGCGCAGCGCGTGTAACTACACTCGTAGCACGCACCTCGGTGCTTGGGAAATTTAGCAAAAGGTCTATGGGGACGCTGTCTGCTTTTGTGTGCTATCAGTACCCGGCCGATTGAGTCAAGGTAATCCACTTTTCAAAGACGTTGCCATGCCGACAACTATCGCGTTTATTTAGGCTTAGTAATTGCCAGAATCGAAAGACTATCTAAAAAATGCGGCGAGGTCATTGCTCATGCTTTGCGTTTTAAGTGAGGTAAGGCAAATCGAAAGCCTCCTGCAGCATTCATTGCTGACAAACGCGCCCGATATTGCAGCTACAACGACGTATTAGTTCCAAAGCGAGCGGCGCTCACTCACCGGGTCACCGCCATGTTTCCCCGCCGTCCTTACTCTTCCGGTCACATGACCTAAAATTCCCCCTCGTAGGGAAATCCGGTTAACCGCGGTTAGTTAACCAGCTTCGAGCAAACGGGCCCAGGGCCCGTTTGCTATAATGTATGGTATAAAATGATATGAGACTGGTTTGGTTCCACTTCAATGGGATCACCGAGACATCTCACTCCACTCACCATCCGCGTATCATCACCCCTTTAAACCGTCTCGAGGGGAATTTAGAGAGGAAGTGCCAAAGTTATGTGCCTGGCTCTACACGGTTGGGGGGATATAATCATTGCGTTGTTTCTCATGCAACGTCATCAGCTACCAAAAGCGCCTTGTTAAGGTGTATCCACACGACGGACCGGGCCGCGGACCGATTGATCACGTGATGCGCGGCCCGCGGGCCGCCCGGCTGCAATGAGCATCCACACGGCGGACCAAAAGAGCAGGCGACAGAGCGAACGGGCCTGTCTAACCCTCGACCTCACAGCTCCGCCAAACGCATGCAGCGAGCTGCTTTGAGGCTATTTGTAAAGATCCAAGATGGAGGTTGAACGAAAGAGAAAGGCGTTGGAAAGAGACGTTTGGCCGCGGTGGCCCTGGCGTTGACTATTGAGGACGAGGAGGACTTAAGTGAACCGAAAAGGGCAATTCCACAGAGCGGGGAATTTCTCCACGAGCGCGATGAAGTAAAAGGTTGCATCGTCGCACCATGCCGCCATCGTCGCACAACAAAAGGTTCGTCTTCTTCGTCTTCAACAGTTGGCGCCAAAAGAAAACGACTTTGGATTTGGATTCCAATCCAAACAACAGAAGTCAGCTTGTTGCCAGACTTAGCGCTTCAATTACACTAAAAACGCCGCGGTCCGCCGCCAAGGTCCGGGCAAGAAAAGTCGCTTGGCATTGCTCAGAAACGCGGGCCGCGGACCGCCGGCGGACCGCGAATATCGGTGACGTAAGATGACGTGATGCACGGCCCGCGGACCAAAACAGCAATTTGGTCCGTCGTGTGGATACACCTTTAAGAACCAAGGTGACTACGGTGTGTAAAATCTTCCGTCAACAAAATCTTCGTGTCCAGCAGCGGCACATTGCCAGTGTACCCGTCGCTCTTAAGGACAAGATGCAGACAACGCTATTGAACCACCTTTGAATACTGAATTGCGTTTTGGGGATCTTCTATATTCATTTGCAGGCGTTTCATGGCTAGCACCTAACCACATCTGCTTCGGTGCCAAGGACGAAAGCCGACAGGCCGATTGCCAGCGGCACGGTGACGCAGCGCTTGTCCCCTCACTGGGTGTACACAAGTGCTCGCTGAACTTTTTTCCCGAGCAGTAAAGTTGACATTTGGGCTTGTTGGTAGTTTAACATATTGAGGTATTAGCGCACAAGGTAGAGAGAAGAAGGAGAGGACAGAAAAGAGCGCTACTCACAACTACGTTTACTGACAAGAAAGGAAGAGAAAGAAAAAGAAACCCAAATAATTCGCCGCGGACTCGTGCATCTACCACAGCCCCGTGAATGATAGCGGCTAGTTCATCCAGGCTCGTGTGGGCCCTTCATCGCTATCAAAAAAGGAAAGGGAATTCCTTGAACAAACAATGAAGGGCCCACACGAGCCTGGATGAACTAGCCGCTATCATTCACGGGGCTGTGGTAGATGCACGAGTCCGCGGCGAATTATTTGGGTTTCTTTTTCTTTCTCTTCCTTTCTTGTCAGTAAACGTAGTTGTGAGTAGCGCTCTTTTCTGTCCTCTCCTTCTTCTCTCTACCTTGTGCGCTAATACCTCAATATGTTTTTTCCCGAGTGTCTCTCTGCTAACCCGGCGGGGATAAACCATCACGCGTTCAGACTGAGAGCGGCGCTCCGCTCCGTGAAGCAAGCGCGCTCCGGGTTTCCCCAGAGGAATGAGTACAAGACAGAGCGAGAGAAAAGCAGAGAACAAAAAACATACACTACATTGGGCATGATGAGTTTGCGCGCTGCTCGCTCCAGTCGACGCTGTACGGAGCCTAGACCTAGGAGAGGGAGCAACTGAAACTACAGACAAAGTTTGCAATTAAATGGCGAATGTCTTCCGAAGCCCCTTGGTAAATTGACTGCAAGTGCACTTTCGCTGAGTTGTCATGGGTCATGAAGAAAAGCCGGCAAACAGCCAGATATGTTTGCAGGCGATCGATCCCTTTGTCACCTTCTTCCAGCTCGTATTTGGACGCTGCCCATAAAACGCATGACCCCGGTGGAGCAGTTGGAATCACTCTGTACCCTAAACTAAAAACTAAAGTGCGCGCTGCCGCGTTACAACTTTTTTTTTATTTTTCCTTTGGCACGCTCAGTTTACTTCATCTCACAGTCCAATAGGCTCGAAGAACTTCGCATCTACAAGCCCACTGCAGAGGATGACAGCCAAAAATAAAACATCCGTGCACGGAGCTGGTGCGCGCTTGCCGTGAACGACATTAGGCTGCGAGGTTAGCCATTGGCACGGAGCCTTCGAGGTGCGCTTCCAGGTTATCAAACGAGCGGGTGAGGCTCTACAGGCAACGCTGGAGTGTCATGGCGGCAGACAATTTCTCTTCAAGGACTGCGATCGACCGTGCATACGATAATCCTCCGCCTTGTACTTCAGCCCGGTCTTCACACTCCGCCCCAAACCACCAAAAATGGCCAACAATCGTTCACTTACCAGATCAGTCGTGTGCCACTCTGCGCAGATGCAAATGTTGTCACGGATAGGAGTGATGATTAAGTGAATAAGCGGATGAGAAACTAAAGAAACTGAACGTTTAATGAGGCGAACGTGTGCTGAGAAACAAAGGGGGATATAATATAATAATCCAACCATCTTACGTCTCATCGCGTGTTGATGATCAAAATGAAGTTGGCATCCCCCACTGTCGCACCTCACACTTTTATCAATCTTTCGTACCAATGACATCGATGGACTGGAATAGCCTTCTCGCACCTATTTACAGCATAGCCGATAGCGCGGTCTTCAAAGCTGCACTTAGCGAATATATTTTTGGGTTTGGTTAACAAAGTTTTGTTTCGACTAACAATGTTCTTTTTGGATTTTATGCTTACATGCCTCATTACTCTTTATACTTGTGTGCAAATTAGGTGTGTATGTCCACTCCCCTCTAAAATTCCTTCGGGCCCGGAGGCAATAGATAAAAAAAGATAATTAATAGTAGCGGCGAAAGCGTCGAAGTCGACGTTACAGCAGGGGTTGAGCGCTGAAGCGAAACTGACATTGGTGCGCCAGACGGAGCCCCTTAAGTACACGCGTGGGCTCCTAAACAATCGGCGTAGAATGTTCAGAGTGCAGAAGTGTCGGACCTCGAAAAAGCAACAAGGTTCTCGAATTTACCAGAACGGGACAGTTACAGAAATAACAAAAAAATGCGTCCTCTTCCAGGCATAAAACGTCGACCCTTTGCGTTGGAGCCAAGGACGATAACCATTCGGCCACGGCCGCGTTTCCTCGGAGACACACGTGGAATTACTCCCACTTGTAAAAAAACATCGTCTCAATGCAAAGCGCAAAAAACCAAACAGAGAACACCAAAAAACAATGGGTAAATAACGAGGCTGGTAAAACACGGACAGATCAAGCGTAGCACGGGATCGCAGTTCACAGTTTTATCGATCGTAGTACGGCTTGAGGCGCATGACGTGGACGACTTCAAGCCGAGGTGGGCGGCGTGATGATGTTCTTGTTCCGTCGGGCATCACCTCGTAGTTCAAATCTGCGAGTCGACAAAATACCTTGTAGGGTCGGAAGTATCGTTTTAGGAGTTTGTCACTGAGACCACGGCTTCTAACTGGTAACCACGCCCATACCCTGTCTTCGGGTTGGAAGTGGAAGTCGAGGTGACGAAGGTAGTGCCAACGTGCGCCAACATATTGTTGGTCTTAAAGTCGGCGTCTGCAGAGCTGACGAACCTCCTTTGCTCGTTGGTTTATCAACTGGGCGTCGTCAGTTCCGCCGTCTGTTGGGGCGAAGGCGTAGCATTGCGTCGAGCATCTTTATCACATTTCCCCCATGCACCAGCTCGAAAAATGTCATTCCGGTGGTCTGTTGAGCTGCGGTGTTGTAGGCAAAAACATACGGCCACACCTAACCCCGTATCTCGTCGACGTACATAGCGATCACGTAGGCGATGGTCTTGTTGACCCGCTGTCAATCCGCTGGTCTCCGGTTGGGATGCAGTGGTCCACGGTGTTCGGTGTGGCTTAGACGAAGTATTTCCTGGGTCAGATGCGCCATGAACGATGACCCACGATCTCTAATGAGGACTTTAGGAGCGCGATGTCGTAGGACGATTTACTCGACAAAGCCCTTGGCAACTTCCCAAGCAGTCCCCGAGGGAATGACTTTTATCATGGTGTATTGCGTTAGACAATCAGTGGTTATAATTGTCCAACTGTTCCCCAGTTTCGACTACCGAAAAGGACCGAGTATAATAATCCCGATCTGCTAGAACGGTGCAGTTGGCAAAGGTATTGGCTGCAGGAGACCTGCCGGCTTGGTGGGCGGTTTCTTGCTTTGCTGGCACTCGTGGCATGATTGTGTGTAGAGGTGGACAGTTTTGGAAAGCTAGGACCAGTATTACTTTTCACGAATAGAAGCCAGTGTCCGGCTCCAACCAAGATGTCCGTATGTCGGGTCGTCGTGGTAGGGTTGAAACGTCTCCTCTTAAAGGTCGGCCAGGACTACCAGCAGTCACGGCTAGTTGTTTTACCAGAAGTTCTCTTTGTAGAATAATCCTTGCCGAATGGCTTAAGTTGGCTGGTCTCGTGAGAAAAAACGTAAAATGGCAATCCTATTCCCTTCCAGGTGCTCTATTAGTGCGCGCAGCTCAGGGTCATCTCGATGACGTCGTGCTCTCTTGGCGGTGTTCACTAAGCCTCGAAAGCAATCGTTTTAATCGTCGTCGCTGCTGCTGGAATTTGTCTGCACAGGGGCTCCGGACAATCAGTCGTCGTCGCTGTGCTTGCGGCCTGTCTTGTAGACAACACTCATGTTGAACTCTGTAGTCGGATACTCCATCGAGCGGGGCGTCTTGAAGGAGTCTTGATGTTCGCAAGCCAGCAAAGCGAGTGGTGGTTCGTGACTATGCGGAACAGGCTCCCGTACAAGTGTGGGCGACACTTCGTGATTGCCCAGACAACCGCAAGACATTTGTTTTCAGTCGTGGAGTAATTTGTCTCTGTCTTGAGCAGTGTCCAACTTCCAAGTCCTGCATTACTAGCGTCCGTGTAAATCTCAGTGTCCAACAGCAGGAGTCTGGAGTCTTCAGTTCAGATCGTGGACTACTTGTTTTTGCTTTTCGGTCTATTAGAACTTCTCGGCGTCTTTTGTGAGGTTTGTGAACGGGGATGAAATCTTTGCTAAATCCTGAGCAAAGCGCCGATAATAGGCACATAATCAAGAAATCTTTGAACAGTTTTCTTGTCTTTCGGCGCAAGGAATATCACGACGGCGCGAGTCCTCTCTGTGTCTGGGCGAGCGCCTTCCTTGCTAAGCACATGGCCTAGGAACTTCAGTTAGTGATAGGCAAAACGACTTTTTGATGGCTTGAGTGTGAGTCCGTCGCTGTGTATGTCTTGAGATACAGCTCGGAGTCGTCGCAAATGCTCGTCGAAGTCGCTTAAAAACACCACGACGTCATCAAGGTAGACGTGACAGCTCTGCCATTTCTGCCCAGCTAGAACGGTGTTCCTGACACGTTGGAACGTTGTTGGTGACGTGCATAGTTCGAAAGGCATCACCATGAAGTCGTACAACCCATCCGGCGTGACGAAGGCTCTCTTTCTAGTTCCCGTTCTTCAGCTTCGATCTGCCAGTAGCCGCTCTTCAGGTCTGTCGATGAAAATTATCGAGACTGGCGTAGCCAGTCTAACGTGTAGTCAATGCAAGGGAGTGGATAGACGTCTCTCTTTGTCACTGCGTTCAGCTGCCGGTAGTCCAAACTTAATCTAAGCGTTCCAACTTTATTTTTAACCAATACGACTGGAGGGGCCCACGCACTCCTTGAAAGCTTGATTATGTCGTCGTTCAGCATTTCTTGAGCTTGCACCAGGATGACCTATCTTTCTTTTACGGACTCTGTACGGCGATCGATGCACAGGGACCGCGTCGTCTTTGGAACGATGCGGTACTTCGCAACGGCGGTTTGGCGCACCATTGGCGACATTGCAAAGCAGTCGCGGTATTCGGCGAGGAGTTTAATCAGCTGCCGCCGTTGTGGGCCAGGACGTTTAAGGTCAATTTCGAGCTACGCATGAGACGTACTTCCTTTCTGAGGCAGCGAGGATTCTTCAGCAATCATGAAGATTTTGGCGGAGATGCGGAAATCCTTGACCTGGACCACAACGGTACCTTCCGTTAAGTATTCCGTTTCTTGTCGGAAGTATGTCACGAGGATCACAAGGATCAGAGTGCCTTCATCCTGAAGTTTAGTTACCCCCCTTGCAACGCGTATTTCTCTTCCCAGGAGTAATTTAATGTTGGCTTCTAAGACAACTTTACCGCTTATAACTGCATCGGTCACGCTGGGTACAACAACACTTGATCGCAGCGGCTGGTTCACGTGGTCACCAGCGACTTGGACGGCCACTGACGTCATTTGTGTGTCCTTTAAAGGCAGAACAGGTGTCTGCCCCTATTAAAAATTCCGGCAAAATCTTCCAGTTACCTCCGGTGAAAACGAGTGAGTTTTTACCTGTTTTTACCCGAAACCAGCGTGGTCTGCCATTCTTTACTGGAAGTTTTTTTTTCTGCAGCCACTCTCGTTACCAGACACACCCGGCTTCGTTGAAACTTTTACCGGCAGCCACACGCATTTACCAGACTTCACTGGAAGTCGACGCGAGGGGAACGGCTAAAGACGAGAAAGCCAAGACGAGCCAGAGACTGAGTGTGTAATGGCGGCCTCCAACGCAGCGGCATTCTCATGATTGTTTTAGGTCAGGGCGACGTTGTAATCCTTTAAGTAGTGTGAACAGGGAACTGCTTTGAAGATCCAGAAAGGTGAGCAGTGATTGCCGGCGACTACCTATTTGCGACAGGCAAAAGTGTCTGGGGCAGTGCAGGGACGAGACTGCTTGGGTGGAGCAGCCTCGTAGCTGGGACTGAGTATGTAATGGCTGCCACCAGCGCAGCTGCATTCTCGTGAGTGTTTTAGCTCAGGACGACGTTTGTCACAAAATCTGTCCATGACCGACGCTACCACGGGCTTTTTTTATGTTTTTTTCTGCTCGCCGGTGCTGCTCCACCAATTTTCGTTCTGCGTGAGTGTCCACCGTGATGAGACCTCTCACGAGATGAATCCCGTTTTTTTTTTCTTCCCCCGGTAAAGAAAGTGCCCCCGACACCGGCGAGGAGGGGAATGCGAAGCGGGAGAGAGGGACAGTTTTGGGGGGGGGGGGGGGGGGGGCGGGCGGACGGAGTTTTTGGGTCGGGAAGTGAACATGACGTTCGTGGTTGCGGAGGGATCCGCGGAACACGACGGCCGGGCTACACCATACTTGAGGCTTCTTCATCGTCGGACTCGCAGCCGTCGTCTTCCTGCTAGACTACCACCGCGGAGAGCCCGACGATGCCCCTTCGAGTGAGGCCTGCCCTTTGAACTTTTTGGACTTCACGTTTTATTCTATTTAATCTTCCGTCCCTTGTTTTGCCATTTTATTGAATTGCCCAATGTTTTGTTTAGAACCTTAGTAATGTTGTAGCGCGCCGTCTGTTCAGATTTGCTCTGTGTGTAGTTCTACAGTGGAACCATGTCTTTGTTGTTGTACAATCGTTGCTTATTCGCCAAACCTCGATTTTTGGCCAAGTAAATATTATTACTATTTGATTCAAACGATCTGTGCCCGATTCAGATCATTGCATTTACCCCGACTTGGGCACACGCGCGAACCGCACGGGCTAACTTGCCTTAACAAAAAAAAAAAAAATGTTTATCTCAATCGTTGTCGACGGCCGGCGGGCGAACCGTAAAAGGGGTAACCGCTCTAGAGAGGGCGACTGTGACAACGTTGCAATCCTGCAAGAAGTGCGAGCATCGAACTGTTTTGAAGATTCAGAAAGGTGGGCAGGGATCGCCGGCAACGTGCTATTTGCGACAGGCATTAGTGTCTGGGCTAGAGCAGGTGCGAGACTTCTCGGGCGGAGCCCAACTCAGAAAGCAAATAGCAGTCACTTTTATTTTGCAATGTGTTTTAGTGCTTGTGTGCCACTTGTGTTGGTGGATGCCATTATTTTAAATATATTATGTATTATGTCATATGCTTACCGCAAAAAGCCAGTGACAGTCATTTATCGTGTGCAATTTCTTTCTGTGTTTGTGTGCCGGTTGTGCTGGTGGATGCATTTTTTAATATATACTTTATTCATTATATTGTAGATACATTTAATGTTCTACTGAACTCGTTTTATTTTTCTGAGGAACTACAGAAGAATGACGACATTAAAACTATGAGGAATGTTCATGCGTCCTAACCGGGCGCTGCTCGTAAGGCGTCTGGCCTCTTCTCTTCTCTCCTCTCCGGCCGTGGGGCGACTTGAGTTGTTTACTCTACCCTCGCGGAGGTCTGGCCGTCTGGCCCGCATCCGGGCACCCCGAGCTGGTGTCAGGTATCTCCGGTGCGTGCCAGCCTCCTCCGCGGCTCGGGGGAGCGTGTTGCGGGGAAGACGATGTTGTCGCTGAGAGCCTCTACAATGTCATGCCTACCCAAGAAAGCCAGTGGCAGTCACTTTTAATGCGCAATGCGTTTCAGTGTCTGTGAGCCAGTTATGCTGGAAGGTGCCATTTTTAAATTATTTATTATGTCATGCCTGCCTCAAAACACCTGTGGCAGTCACTTTATTGTGCAATGTTCGACTGGGCTTGTGGGTCAGTTGTTGTGGCAAACGTCTTTCTTTTATGATCTATTCTTTATGTCATGCCTACTTTCGAAAGCCAATGGCGCTACTTTTAATGTGCTATGTTTTTCTTGGTTCCTAGGGCAGTTCTGCTGGTGGATATATATATATATTTTTAATATCACTGGTAAATACAAGCCTATGGAACACCTGTACCTAACCTTGTGAGGTGGCTTATATCCTTTTTAAAGCAACGCCCTGCAGTCGTTCTGTTCTCATACATTTAATCTTCCTGGTAGTAAAAGCTTTGTTTTACTTATACCTGCCCAGTTTTTTTTCTTTTTCATACTTTCAGTCGCTCGAAGTTTTAGATAACTGCCATCATGGGCAGCACTATGTTGCATATTATGGGGTATTTATTCTTAATATCATATGCATGGATGTTATGGTGATGGTTGTGCAAATTGTTTCACTGTTAGTGACCTTTTGAAATAAAGTCATGGAACTTGCAAGCCTATATGGACTAACCGATTTATTGGTTACCGCATTCTCTAACATCTGGTGAACATACACCACCCACAGTTCACAGGCTCCTTCCTGAATGCCTTCCGGTGACGTCCGAAAAAAAAAAACACGATAACTTCCAGGGGAACTCTGGTGAATCCCGGCAAATCCGGTGACTACCGGTAATTTCCGGTGAATTCGGGCAAATCCGGTGACTTCTGGTAAATTTCAGCGAGTTCCGGTAAATTCCGGGGATACTGGAAGTAAAAAGAGTCCCGTAATCCAGTAAAATTCATCTTTTACTAGAAATTACTTTCCGATAGAAGATATTTTTCAACAGAGGCAGCATCATTCTGCTCTCTCCAAGGTCGATGATGGCGCCGTATTCACACAGAAAGTCCATGCCGAGGATGAATTCTCTTGCACAGTCTTGTAGAACGACGAAGTTCACAGGACACGTCTCGCCGTGAATCTCGACTCGGGCAGTGCACCTTCCGGCGGGCGTAATAAGGTGTCGCCTGGCGGTTCGAATTTGCGGTCCACCCCAGGGCGTTAACTGTAACTTTTCGCAGGCGGCGAGTGCCTCCCACTCAAGACTCAGTTGTCTGCTCTGGTGTCCATGAGTGTCGATGCGTCGTGGCCTTTGATAACGACGTTTAGGTTGTTGGCCACCGCTGCAGGAACGTTGTAGCGATACGTGGCGTCGGGAGATTGGGAGTGCTCCGGCGTTCATGGAGGTTCTCTACTTCAGTCGTCTTCGGCAACGCCATCTCCAGGCGTTGCCGCACTTAGCTTTTCGAGGCGCAGTGGAGAATGGCTCTCTCGGTGGGGTCGTGGTGCTAAAGTCGCTGAACATCGTGGTGATGGTGAGCGGGAGTCACGGCGGAGGGACGCGCTGGGGATGGCGAGCGTCGGAGGTAATCCTCAATGTCACCAGGACGCTCGCCGTACCTTGGGAGCAGGCCGTGCGGGTGCTGCCCGTGCAGCCCCAGTTGTCGGTTGTGGCATCGACGGTAGATGTAGTCGGCTTTCCCGCAGTGGAAGCAAAGCGAGCGTCGGTAGGTAGGCCGTTCACCAGACGCCTGTTCTTCTCGGTGAGGGACGCTCTGGGCGGACTTACTAAATTAGTTCTTCCTGGCGTCGAAAATACTGCAGGATTGGAGCTTCTCCTCCGTTTAGCGCCGGGGCTTGGCTGTTAGCTTGCGGTGGTCGTCGGGCCATAGCAGCGTAGCTCAACGCCGGTTCCTCCAGCGTCGTCGTGTGGTAGGAAATATCAGGTTGTACTGCCCGTTGAACTTTCTCGTGCACAGCCTGAGCGACGGAGAGTTTCGCTGGACTACTAGCAGCTGGCAACAACCTTCACAGTTTCTCCCGGACGACCTCCCCGATAATTTCGCGAATGTCCGGAATACCATGGGCGAATTTCGCCACTAAGCAGTGTAGATATAGCGACGCCTAAATATCGCTGGTAGTGGGAAGCGCGCGCTTAGAGGTAGCGATGGATGCTTTTGAATCACTGACGAAGGTTTCGACGCTTGTCGGAGCGTTGCGGATGAGGCCTCCAAAAATGTCGTCCATTGCCCCGCGCATGAGGACCCGCAGCTTCTTGTCGTATGTGGCTTCTTGATCGACACGGGCGCTCCGACGCAGGATATCTTAAACGAAGCTGGTGACGCTTAGGTTGGGGCGTTGGGTTCGCTTAGAGAGCAGATCCTCTGCTGTATCTCTCGTCGGTGTTGGGTGGCAAACGTCCGCTGCAACTCGGCCACGGCAAATGTCCGACGACGTAAGCGAAGCCTCATGGTTCTCAAACCAGTGCCTCGGAGTACCCTCCAGCGAAAAGTAGAGGTTTTTCAGGCACTGCTCAACAGTCCATCCGTCATGGCGTGCCACGTGCTTGTAGTGTTGGAGCCAGTCCTCAACATCCTCGTGGATCTCGCTATGGAAGGGCGTCAGAGTGAGTGACGTGACGGGCACGGAGGCGATGGAAGAGGCGGCCGGGTTCTGCTGGGACATCGTCGTCGTCTTGGTCTTCCGCTGCCCGGATGCCTCAAAGACAGCCAAACTCGGGGGCTGTCTTTGAGTGTCGCGGCTGGCTCGGACAATTACTGCCTTTACGAAAGGTAGTTTTCCGGAACTAGGTATCCGGCTCACCGGCGGTTCCTTGGAGGGGTACGAGGAAGGGACATAGGGCGCAATATCCCGTGCCCCCAACAGTAATGTCACGGATGGGAGTGATGACTCGATGAATAAGCCGATGAGACACTAAAAGAAACTGAACTTCTAATGGGGTGAACTTGTGCCGAGAAACAAAAGAGGATTGTACCGTCGCAAGCGCTGGGGTCGGCGTAACAGCAGGGCTTGAGCGCCGAAGCGAGTCTGACTCCGGATCCCCACGCCGCAGTCAGTCCCCGGCCTTCACGGCTCTTTTGTACACGCGTTGGCTTCTGTAACAGTCGGCGCCCAAAGTTGGGCGCGTAGAACATTCTGACTCCGAACAAGTAACAACGTTCTCTAATTTACCAGAACGCGACATTTACAGAAATAAAAATAACGTGCTCCAGGCATCGAACCTCGGCCCTTTAAATGGGAGCCAAGCATGATAACCATTCGGCCACAGACGCGCATGCTCGGAGACGCGCGTAAAAAAATAACAGGCACGAGATCAATGACACCGGGTCCAGCAATTTCGGCAAACTGAGCGAATGCGACTTGCGCCACCCAGCCTCAACATGTGTGCCCAGTTTCTCCAAAGTACCGCATCAAATTTTGTGTTGTGACTGCCTTGATCATGCTATTACGGCAAAGGGACTATTTGTTCTCTCTCTCCTCGCTCTTTTTATAGTGGAGAATTTTAGCTTGAGAAGTTTAAGGATCGCTATACCTTCCTGTAAAAAACTAGATTAACAAACTTGCCAAGGTCGACGGTGGGCTTCGACGCAGCCAACCCAGATAGCGATGGCTGTACTTGTGCCATCACCCAGATAGCGCATCCAGCAGACGACACTACAGGCTTAACTTAGTGCCTCGTCTACTGACTGCTTCTATCGGGAGATGGCAGCACGAGTACAATTTTCCCTAACTCGGTCTTCCGCGTCCACGTCTGTCATAGACCCTGGCAAGTTTGTCGGTCTCATTTTTCCCAGGTAGTTAGCCACTCCTTAAACTTCACAAGCTAAAACCCGACATTAGAAGCACGTTTGATTATTATTTCATATGCCTACACGGATGTGCATATTCTAGAGGTCAATGTTAGGGTCCGACTCAAAGACTATGTCACCCTATATAAGGTTGAAGGCAGGAAAGTCGGGTCCTATAGCTGCCTACCTCTCCTCTACGTCTCGTGACAAGACGCTCGTCATTATATTCTCACAAGGTTAAAGACTTGTCTTAGCAGCCGATGGACGGCGTCGAAGGTACTATTTTTAGTATCTCTGCCCCAGTCCTGCCAGCTGCCCTTCACTTGTATGCTTTGATTATTTTTTATTTATTTCAAATTTTATTAATCTTGTGTTTAGGACTCTTATAGGAGTGGAAAAAAAACAATTGAACCTAAATATGCGGAGATAAACAACAAACTCACTTGCATTCGTGCATATTGATCTAAATTTCAGGAAGCGTGCTCAATGTACCAAAATGTCCTCAGGTTGGCTGCAAAACACGACACTTTCGGGCAGTACATTCCACTCGCGTATTGTGCTTGGAAAAATCATATTTTTAAAACACTCTTTGGTGTAAATGTATTCTTGCAGATGTCGACTGTGCTTATTTCTTAATATTCTGGACTGGTGAGGTGTAACATATGATGTTGTGTTGATGTAAAGAAGATCAGTAAGAACCATATAAAGAAGTTTTAGACGCTTAGTTTTAGAGCGCAGCTCTTAGGCGCCCGTTTCCTACTTGAGCGGCGTCGACGTCGCCGTCGGCGTCGGCGTAACCGCGAGACTCAACCCCCTCCCCCGAGGACCTCGGGAGGACCTCGGGTTCCTTCGGGAGGACCTCGGGAGGACCTCGGGTTCCTTCCGGAGGACCTCGGGAGGTCCTCAGGTTCCTTCGGGAGGACCTCGGGAGGACCTCGGGTACCTTCGGTGACCTAGGGGAGGGGGGTTCACGTGACCCCCTCCCCCCCGCCCCGGAGGTCACATCACCCCCCCCCCCCCCCGAGGTTACGTGACCCCCCTCCCCGAGGTCCCGTGACACCCCTCCTCCCCCCCCCCCCCCTCGAGGTCACATGACCTCCCTCAGTACCCTTCCCTCCTCCTCCTCAAGAGCTGCGCTCTAATTCGGCGTTACAGGGAGTTGCAAACAGCTTTCACTTTTTCTTCTGCTGGTAAGGGACGGTAGACCTGCTTGAGAGCAAAGTTTTGTGGGGGACTGAAGTCAGTGGTATCTAGAAACTATAAAGCGCACAGCAAGGCGTTGAACACTTTCCGATTCCTGTTTAAGATATATTACATAAGAGTCCCATATTTCTGAAGCATATAAGTAAGGGTCTCACCAACGTTTTATATGTTGAAAGCCTCGTCTCAACGGGCGCATGTCTAAGCAATGTGCGGAGAAAACCTAACATACTATTAGCCTTTTTAACTATACTATGGACGTGCGTATTCCATCTAGGATCGTTTGCTATAGTAACGCCAAGGTATTTACAATCTTCCTCGTGATTTTGGAAGGTACCATTAAGATTATAGGGAAACACTAGCGGTTGATGTTTGTGGGTGATTGTCATGCACTGTCTTTTTAAGGTTCAAAGACATTTGACGCGTTGCACACGATTCGCCTAGTTTGGCCAAAGAACAATTTAGTTTTTCTCGATCGAAGACCATCTGGACTTCAGTAAATACTAAACAAACTTCTGAAAAGAGTCTAGCGTGCATATTTTCATCACATAATAAGTCGTTTAAAAATATTTAAAATATTAATCGGCCCAACATGGATCCTTGAGGAACCCCTGATGTCATGTCAAACAATTCAGAGTAGGCGTTCTCAATTCCAACACACTGTCTACGTTTATTTAAAAAGTACTCAATCCACCAAACCAACA
Organism: Ixodes persulcatus; assembly: GCA_013358835.2. Classification (NCBI taxonomy): domain Eukaryota; kingdom Metazoa; phylum Arthropoda; class Arachnida; order Ixodida; family Ixodidae; genus Ixodes; species Ixodes persulcatus. The sequence goes on from JABSTQ010009776.1 coordinate 1,700,402, forward strand.
TCTGTTTTTTAATCAATTGAAATTCAATGATTAATTTCTGATGGCTTACTTTATCGAAGGTTTTCTTGAAATCTAGAAAGACGTCATCATCCTGACCTCTAGCGTCTAAAACGCGTGGAAAATAATGTACAACTTCAGTTAGCTGCGTCACAGCGGAGCGGCCCTTTCTAAATTCCTGTTGCCTATTATTTAGTATGAAATAATTAGCTAAAAAGGTGTCAATATGCTTCGAAACTATGTGTTCATGACGTTTGCAGCAGCTTGAGGTTAGTGAAATCGGCCGACCGTTCAATACATCCTACACATCACCTGACTTTAGGATTCGCATAACTTTAGCCATTTTCCAAACGTCTGGAATAGAAGCAGAAAGCAATGATGCCTGAAAAATAATGAAGAGATATTTGGCAAACCATTCAGCGTAACTCTTCAAACATAAGTTTGGGACTTCGTCAGGTTCTTCTGACTTGGAAGGGTCAACGTTAAGTAGTAGCGGAAAAATTCCCTCATAAGACAAGTGGCCATCATCGATCGTTGGAATATCACAGTATTCATTCTACACTGGTGACTCACCATCATCGCTTAAAAATACCGTGGAAATAAAATTATTAAATGTGTTGGCTATGTAAACTCTTTCAACTACTGGCTCACCATCAATAACCAATTTGGAAATGTATTCCTCCTAGGTGAAATGTACTGCCAAAATTTCTCGGGAGCAGTCAGAGAAATCTAGACATTGTGATGTTATAAAATTTGTGTTTAGCATTGCTTTTATGGCAGTCTTTACGTTTGCGTTCAGAATTCTTATAGTTTCACGCATGCCTTCACTATGCGTTTTGCGAAGGCTTGCTCTACATCTGAACACTTTTCGCTTTTAATGGACTTTATCTTTCGTAATTCACCGGTTGTTGATATGCCTCTCTTTTGTTTTGGTGAGACTGTACTGGTCAATGCATTCGATTATTATTTCCTTAAATTTCAGCCACAGAATGTTAACATCGTCTGCAGGGTCAAGGCTCAATTGCCTAAAATAGTGATAACACGATTCCAGTTTGTCTGAAACGCCAACGTCATCTGCATGATCAAAATCCTTGTATGTTGTTACGTCGCTACTCGTACTAGGGTGCACACCAAACGATAAGGGCAGCAAAACCATGCATTGATCGGAAATGCCTGGTAACGCACTGTACTCGTACGGGAAAAAAGTAACGCTATAACTCAGAAAGAACAAATCAAGAACAGATTTGCATTCACCCAGCGCTCGTGTGCACGATTTCACTATCTGAGTTAAACCGTGCGAAATGATCATATCAATCAAAGTAGAACACAGAGTGACGTCTCGGTTCCCCTGCGTTAAAGTATCCCAATCGATGCTTGGAACATTAAAATCCCCAGAGATTATAACATTACGGCTGTTGGCACGTGTTTTAACTAAACGTTCATTTAACATTTTTATAATGTCGAAACCGGAGTATGTGGTCAATAGACGGCACCTCATTATTTCGATGTTAGACAATTTCACTTTGCACCAAACACTTTCCGTTTCCGATGAGTCTTCGATTTTGGTGCAAGCAAGACCGTGCCTAGCAATTATGGCAACGCCACCACCCTTGCTACCAAGATCCATCCTAAATACTTTATATCCTGGAGGAACTATTTCCTCACTCATCACCGAAATCATGCAACCCCGTCTCCGTAATAACCACGGTATGGGGGTTATGCTCAATTGAACCGCGTGTGGGGTCCTCAAGTTTGTTAATGATACTTCTTGCATTTAAATTAATAGCCACACAACTGCATATACCTTTAGTTGCCCTTCGTCATATCGGTCACAACAGAGTGGCCCGAAATTCTCTTTCTGATGTAAGTCTTACTTTATCATTTATGCTATCATCTCAGGCGTACGTTGTGCCACTTATTTTTATCTTATCGTATGTGAGAAAACACTTTTCCCATTCGCTCTGTTTGCGCAACTATTTTTCCACAGTTTCCGCCTAATATCTCTGACCTCTCTTAAATAGTCTTTGTTGACAAAAATGCGCTTTCCTTTTACTTTTTTTTGCGTTACTAATGATTGCAGTTGTGTCGTCTCAGCTAAAAGTTCCAGAAAACAGCTCGTATCTTAACGGGCAACTGGCTGCCCAGCCAATTGATCTGCTGTACACTGCTAACATTGATACCTAATCTTCCACTGACTAGCTAGTCAATAACCTTTGTAGTTAACAAAGCCTGGCTGCGCTCAATGTTTCATCAGTACCATAGAATATAAGGTTTTACACCTTTCTTGCTTATCTTGATACCCTACTTTCATCTCTAATTCCAAATTGGTTCTCTTTGATCACTTCAGAGACGCGTCCAGTGACGAAATTTGATTTCTGCCTTCCTGCACTTCACTAGTCAGACGCTGTAAATTCGCTACCGAAGACTCTATAAATTCTAGTCGTTGACCAAAAGAGTTTTGGTTTCTCATGATCTCACCAACACCTAAAGCAATCTCTTTCTGACTCTCAAGCAGCGGTTGCATAATAATAGTGTCAGGCTCAGTATTGAGCTCTACATCGCTGCTAAGGTTTAACAATAATGCAATCACACTCCAACACTCGGAGATGATGTTGCACAAGCTGCATCGGCTCGGCGGCACAATGTGATGCAATCGTGTTTAAAACACTTGTAGAAGTATTTTATACTATACCTGTACGTAGAAGAGGAAGCCATTAGACATCCCTGCAGCGATCGTTCCGCCGAGCTCACTAAAGCCGCAGTGTTTCCAGGACGTGTTGTTGAGAGCAGCCATGGGCCACGCCTCCGTCGTAGTAGCCGATCCTCGGTGTCCCGACGCATACTTTCTTCTTCTGTTGTCGTCGATGACGGAAAACCCAGTTTGCACGCGGCAGCCGCCTCGGTGGCTCCGAGGCGAGAGCGCTGGCCTACGGATCCCCATGTGGCGGGTTTGAATCCCGGCCGAGGTGCCCGCAATCTGACGGAGGCTTATTGCGGAGGAGGCGCCGTGTAACCGAGCTTTCGGTTGCACGTCAAAAGATCCCCAGGAGGTCCAAATTAATCCTCAGTCCTCCGCTGGGGCGTGCCAGATGCCCGTCGTTGGTTTGGCACGTAAAACCCCCAAATTTGACTTCAGTTTGCACGCGCAAGGATTCCGGTTGATTATCGCGGATGTTGTGCAGGTTGACGGGACGCTACAGCCACTGGTCTTGCGTTCTTCCAGTCGACTTTGCCGGTGTAGAAAGGCTGCCACAGCAGGATCTGTACATAGAACAGGAAGCAATCAGACATCACTGCTCCAATCGTGCCGCCGAGCCCACTCTATAGTCTTTATAGTTTATGAAAATGATTCAAAGAGCAAGGCGTCTCCTCCGAACCCCCGACCTCCAGCACACGCTCTTTGACTTCCGCCGTGCTCTGGCTACACCTGCGCGCTCGAGGTTTTCCAGACACTGATGTGTTATTGAAGATGCAGCACGCGCTAGAAACGGAAAACTGCTCCCCACTATTCTCATCTTGTTAATAATAATAATAATAAGTTTTATTTCCATTGCGACAATGGGGGTGACAAGGGAAAAAAGCTGAGCAGTCAGCTTGACAGGTCCCTGTCACCCTACAGGTGCCGCCAGGGGGCATAGGCGTAAAAGAAAATAAAGATAATAAAAACAAATAATAGAAAAGTAACAACACTCGTCTAGATACACAAAGTAAAAGGAAAAAACAATGCACACGCAACTTGAGGCGTCTATATAAAAAAGGAAAAACTTTCATATCTGTTATAAAGTTCCACAAACAGCTCCATAAAGGCATAAACACCTCCAAGTTACCCTTCGGCGGTCGGTACATAACGACAAAGATTTTCGAATTGTTACGTATGCATAGTACTTCATAATCAGGAGTAATACGGCTGTAGTCGCTAACCAATTCACACTGATAATCTTTTGTCAGGATCGACAAGCCACCACCACGTCTAGAAGTCCGATTGACGCAAAAAGAGCGATACAACGGCAATTTAAGAACATTCACTTCATCCGTATACCACGTTTCCGAAAGCATTATAACGTCAAATGAGAAATCAAATTGATCGAAAAGCATCTCGAGATCATCAGTCTTATTTTTTGCCGATTGCACATTCAAATGAAAGCACGTCGTGCTTGACGCATACTCCCTACCCAGGTGACCCTTCAAGTTTTGCGGGAGTACGAAGGCAATGTCGGCCATCACAAAAGAAACAAAAAGCCACAAAACCAACGCACACGTACGGCAATTCAAGTTAGCTTTGATAGGTCCTGATCGTGCTCAACTCGAATGACCGGATCGCCCTCCCGTTTCCTGACGTACGAGTATCCCTCCCTGTGCCAAACGAACCTGTAGTCAAGGTTTCTAGCCTTTGTCCGGACGTCATAAAATAACTTTCTATTGGAGGCGGTTAAATTCTCCTGCAGATAGATGTTATCTGCAGCTGCACCGCGCCTCAGCTTGAGCTTGTTCTGCAGCCACCTGTTGCGTTCACTTCGGTTAACGAAACGGACAATCACCATTGGGGTCTTTTTTGATTTAGTTTGAACGCGGTGGACGGCTTCTACACTCTCAGTCGTGAGTCTCGGCACGTCGATCCGATCCGCGATCGTGTTGAGCTTATCGAGCAGGTCTTCATTCAGGGTTTCAACTAGTCCGTGCACCTCGAGATTATTGGCTCGCCCGTATTGCTCCAACCTGTTCAACTCCCTTTTCAGTTTAGCGGTTTCATCACCCCCTCGGTCATTCTCCAGCTCATTCACCCTTTTTTTAAGGACCTTGATCTCGTTTTCCTGTTCTCTCATCTTTTTTAGTACCTCATCATATTGTTCGGACATTACTTGGACGGAAAGTTCCATGCTCTCTACTTTTGCGCTAAGGAAGGGCAGACATTCCAGCTTCTCATTGATGGACGCTAGGACATGCGCTATGCCAGGGTCATCCTGGCCCTCCTCACCGCAGCCAGCACGTGAGTGACGACGGCTGCACGCCGGACACCGCCAGGTCTTTCTGGCGGCTGCCTTTTTTGCCTTATAAGATTTCTCAGTAATGCCAGCACATTTCCCGAAATGGTACGTGCCTGCACACCCCGTACATTCAAAACACCCCTCCTCCTCCTTCATAATGGGTGAACCACACGTAGAACACGTACCAGACATCCCACAGGTCCCGAGGGCTAGGCACTAACAGGAAAGGGGAAAAGAACTTTCGCGTGATTTTTAGCTCGCCGCCGCTGAGAGATGATCACCCCGACGGATGCTTTCGGCTTGCCCGTCTGCACTCGATGGCCGAGAACAGTGCCCACGCCGGCTGGGTCCCCTGGAGTCTTGAATTTTCTGGTGTAGCACTGGCCCGCCGACGAGAAAGCTGGCCCACCGAGGCAAGCACCAGAGGCCGCCCGTGGCCGGTCAGCTGCGGTGTCGAGCGCCGGGGTCTTTTCAGCTACCGTCACGGGGAAGGTGGTCGTAGGGACTCTCACGGGGGACCACCGTCGCGGGGGACCGCCGGAGAAACAGGGAGCATCAGCCCTGAGGGCACGCAGGGGCACGAGCACGAGCGTGTAGGTAAAGTCCCTGTATCTGGGAAAAGTGGCGCATTCTCTTTCCTTCTCCTCTAAAAACCCTCCTTACCCCACCTCTGAGTTCCGGTTTGCGACGGAGGCGCCCTCTGGAATTTCCCAAGCGTCTCGACGTCTCGGTCAGCTGAAGCGGTCGAGATGCCGATCGTGTGGACTTTTCTCGTCAGACAAGTGTGGCAGTGACCTCATTTAGAGCCCGCATTCGTATCCGACCGTCCTGAAGCCGCTCTAGATCTGTTCGTCCAACCGTGGATCCCGAAAGTGCTTTTGGATAATCGTCCCTTCCGAGCTGCATTAGGTCAGTGTCTCGCGAGTGTTCGGCTTCGCAGCTGGAGCGGGCGAGTTGCCGATCGTGTGGACTTTTCTAGTCATATAAGTGTGGCAGTGACCTCATTTAGAGCCCGCATTCGTATCCGACAGTCCTGAAGCCGCTCAAGATCTGTTCGTCCTACCGTGGATCCCGAAAGTGCTTTGGATAATCGTCCCTACCGAGTTGCATTAGGTCAGTGTCTCGTGAGTGTTCGGCTTCACAGGAATTGCAAGTCGCTTTTAATCATCATATCAAACCGCCAAATTGCAATTTTATTCTCAACGATTTCAAATGATTGACTACTTTATAATACGTGACCTTGGCGAGCTTTCGGGAGGGTTTGGCCTACGGGCGCTAAAAACAATTTGGCGGCCTAGAAAGCAAGATGCTATTTTCTTTCTATTTGGGGGCAGCGGTGATGTGATTGACGATTTCTGTGCGTGTATTCTGTGCATGCTGTAAAAATTTGCGGCACCGCGGGCCTTTCGCTACGGGGCTACACGGTGTCGCTTTTCTTCCGAGCGTAATACATACCATTTTCGTTATTTTAATTGATGAAACCGTTTTTAGACATGAAAACTCCGTTTTAGTTTAGTTTTGTTACTCCGTAATTTTATCAGTGTCTGCTTATCGTTCATACTAAAAAAAAAAATCCAGGTTTAATTACGATTTACGCTGCTTTTAGACTCCTGGGCCAGCGTCCTAGGTCTAGAAACCTGGTGCAGACTTGGAAACCAGCGCTCGGTTTCGGCACCTAATCGAGTCAAGCAATTGCAGGTTATTTCAGTAAAAGAGAATGAGTGAGCCAAAAATAATTCAAATCTCATCCAGAGAGCAATGCAAAACAAGCGAATGCGAGATAAAAATCTCCATGAAAATACACAAGCACAGATCACATTAAAGAGAACAAAATCAGTCACAATTTTATTCATTTCACAAAACTGCCAGCCAAGTAAAATGCTACGGCAGAAGCATTCACTACAAGTAGAATACATGCAGAGTACATAACAGATCACAGTATGAAAAAAAGGAGACTGAGATGCACCATACACCATCAAAATACTTTATTAGTTCACGAATGTGCAGATCGCTTTACTGACAGGTGCAGTCACTGTTACATATCATAAAGTAGTTCTAAAGCCCTTGCACCTTCTAATGCTGTTACTGGTATGGTATAGCCAAAGACAATAAATTGTACAAACCACATGGGGTTAAACATCGAGCTGCTTGATGAGATGGGTCTGCAGGTATCAGACTTCAGATGCATACTCGAGATAAGGATGCACGAGTGTGTTATATGCTGCAAGTTTGACTCACCTTGTATGCTAAAGAGTCCATCAGCTCATGAATTATGTCTGACACAAACCTGAAGTCCTGGAGATGCCAATGAAGTGTGCGTTCTACAGGCAAAGTCTACCCCAATTCCCTAGTACCACATTGAAACCATGGGAAACACAAGAAAGATGAATCCTAAAAGCTTTCTCGAGGATGCCTTTACTTTATGCAGTCCTCTTCATAGTGGACTTTCTGCAACGAGAAAGCGCTTAAGTCCAAATTTTAAATTGTTCTCATCACGTTGCACCTCATACTCCTGTCGTTGCGCCATTATCAGTTTTATCTGCATAGAATATAGTTGTCTTTGTAGCTCTTTGTTATTCATCAGTACACCAGAAAGCTAAACTCACCAACACACTAACACACTTCTAGAACGAATAAATGAGCAGAGACGACAGTCATTGGAGGTGTGCCTCGGTTGACCTGGAAACAGTATCATTGTGCTAAACTCACCAACACACTAACACACTTCTAGAACGAATAAATAAGCAGAGACGACAGTCGTTGGAGGTGTGCCTCGGTCGACCTGGAAACAGTATCATTGTGCGAAACTCACCAACACACTAACACACTTCTAGAACGAATAAATGAGCAGAGACGACAGTCGTTGGAGGTGTGCCTCGGTCGACCTGGAAACAGTATCACTGTGCTAAACTCACCAACACACTAACACACTTCTAGAACGAATAAATGAGCAGAGACGACAGTCATTGGAGGTGTGCCTCGGTTGACCTGGAAGCAGTATCATTGTGCTAAACTCACCAACACACTAACACACTTCTAGAACGAATAAATAAGCAGAGACGACAGTCGTTGGAGGTGTGCCTCGGTCGACCTGGAAACAGTATCATTGTGCGAAACTCACCAACACACTAACACACTTCTAGAACGAATAAATGAGCAGAGACGACAGTCGTTGGAGGTGTGCCTCGGTCGACCTGAAAACAGTATCACTGTGCTAAACTCACCAACACACTAACACACTTCTAGAACGAATAAATGAGCAGAGACGACAGTCATTGGAGGTGTGCCTCGGTTGACCTGGAAACAGTATCATTGTGCTAAACTCGCCAGCAACTTGGGGGGGGGGGGGGGGGGGTTGCCAAATTAGGCTGCTCTAGGGAAGCTGGGAAAGTTAGGTTCTGTACAGCACCGCTTGGAACTTCCTGGGGGGCCTCAGGAGGACACACTCGCCTAGAATTGACAAAGATGGCACTAGTGATAGGTGAGCCTCAGTTGACCTGGGAAGAGTATCGGACTGCCAAACTCACCAACAGCTACGATCACTGCGGCAGATTGCCCCGAGCGAAAAGCTCCGCTTGGACCTTGCTGGGGGCCCTCCAATGGACACACACTCCTAGAATAGACAGAGATGGCACTAGTGGTAGGTGTGCCTCGGTCGACCAAGTAATAGTATCAGACAGCCAAACTAAATAGCAGCTGTGGTTGCTGCAGCAGTCTGTTCTGGGGATGTTTCAGTACTGTGGGCATTGCCTTGTGGTGTTCTATTCAGGTTTTGCTGGGGGTGCCTCGGTAACTTTAGGGAGCCAACATAAAAAACAAATAAATAGAACTGCATTTTGTAAAGGAGGCATCCAAAATCATCAGTTTGTGTATTGAATTTGTATTGTAAAACAGATATGTGTCTTACTGAATAAAAAAAAATGGTTTGTGAGATGTACATACCACTTACATTTCCAGTTTCCTTGCAGTGGTGGTTTACTCTCTTGGTTGAAGGTAACGAAAAAAGAAATGTTTGGGAGAGCATCTTTCCTCAATTTTTTGCTCTCCTTTGTTTTGCATGATTAGTGTTTTGATTTGGTCGATACTGAAGTGGTCCTGTAATAGATTGAAGAGATCGGATTTTAGTCGAGAGCAGATCATGTAACGCCACCTCAAACGCCCGTTTCTGCAGATCCCAGGTTAGCCTGCCAAAGACCTGCACGTAAAGTTTGCGCTGTCAAAGCTGCTCGCGCGAGTGTGGGGTTGATCTCAAATGTTTTATTTGCTTGCGTTTTTGTTTCAATAAGACTGCGAGCGAAGGAGACCCTATTGACACTGCGAGAGCGAACGCACTTTGAGCGGGCTAAGCACACACGCTCGTCCAGTAAGAGCGTCGTCAGAGACATACTCGTGCTTGTCGCACTGGCTGCGCTCGCACTTCTATTGAAACGGAGTACAGATACATCCACATGCTCGGGTCCGCAGCCGCGGCAGCGTTGCAAGCTATGTGTGCGAAACAAAGTATGGTACGCGAGCACGTACGCAAAGCTTGACGAGAGCGCGTACTCCGCACGCACCCGTAATTGGGAGCGGCGCCGATGCCACCACAAGCACGAACAGGAGCAGGCCGTTTTGAACTACTTAAGGCCCCTACGCACAGTTGCGTTTGAAACCGTCTCACTGCGTTGCGACTGCGAGAACGCAGGACATCTGTACTTCTTTTATCGCATGCCAAGCCATCCCTTGAATTGGATTCCACGCTTCATACGAAGCACAGATGTGCCGGTCACTCACTTTCGTTTCTCGACTCAACGCAGTTGAACGCTCTCAAACGCAACTGTGCGTAGGGGCCTTTGCTTCCACGGCACGGGCATCCGTGCATGCCAAGCTGGCAATGTTGTGCTCGCTATTACATCGCTCGCGTTTACGGTGGAATGGAGTGCATAGCTCGCTCTAAACAGCTGTCTTGCATGCTGGTGAGCTTTATACGGAGCACTCACCTCGCATAACTTTGCGGCTCCCGTCGGGTTGAAATCTTTTCGATCGATTCGGTGAAGCAAGATCTTCCTCCAAGGTTCATTTTCCGTTCCAGAGGGAACACTGAAAAGCTTTCCGGCCGACTTTTCTACAGGCGCAGCAGCTCGTCAGCTGCGGCGTAGTAGCATCTTGGGAAATTCATGGCGAGCGGAAGTCCAAAACCGAAAGCCAGATGTCACGTGACGACCGGCCAATAGTGTGCGCGGCGGCTAGTTCAAAGAATGGCGCCACTTTTCCCAAGATAGAGGGGCTTTACGTGTAGGCAGCACGTCCCGCCCTCTCTTGAAGGCCAGCGCAACCACACCGGCAACACGCCGATGTCGGTGCACGTCCCGCCCTCTCTTGAAGGCCAGCGCAACTACACTGGCAACACGCCGATGTCGGTGCTCAACGAGCCGGCAGCACTAGGCCTAACCCGGCCAGCTTGAGCGGCGAGCCGTAGAAGAACGGGCAAGCGTCAGTCCAACAAGCCACGTACCGTAGATTGATCCGCAGGCACTCGGGAGCTTCTGCAGTTAGAAGATGTACACGGAGGGAGCACGCGCCGACAGACACACAAAGTATTTCACGGAGACAAAGCGTCCACCTGCCGTCTCAGTGGCCCCCTGACCTCTCTCCAGCTATTCATATAAAGTGATGCGAATCTATGTTTTTTTTTTTTTCATGCTTGAGACTCCAGTTTTTTTGTTATATTTTATAGGACTATATTGATTAATTATACTTTTATGTGTTTGTATGCTGGCAGTATGTTTGCCTGCTGGCAAATGTTCAATGGTGTTGAGGCGTCGTCAGGTAAAATTTGCTTTCATTTTGCCGCCCCTTTGTTTGTGACTCAAGTACAGTGATATTAAAGTTACTAATATTAATATTCTTCTACCTCTTCTTCTTCTTCTTCGTCTTCTTATTATTATTATTACTACTACTATTACTATTTTTATTATTATTATTAATGTAGCAACGCATCTCTTCACACACTTTCCTGAAAATTCGTCAGACACACGACCCCGCCGTACGAGACGGATGAGCCATCCCAGCACTTTTCTTACAAAAAAAAGAGTTGAAGGCTGGAACGTCTAAGCAAGAAACAAAATGTTCGGTCACCCTAGCGCGCGCGAGTACTCTTGTTAAAAGTAATAAAGATTCGAACCCATTATTGTTGCACAGCCCAGCACTAGTTCATGTCACTAGAGCAGCCGTAAGAGTAAAAATATTTCCAATGCTACACCTTGCATTAAGATTGGTCTCAAGGAAGCGATCTGTGCAATCTGCGCGTGCTTTATTTGAGCTAAGACAGATATAGTGTGCCGTGCGCGTACGTAGTATAGTGTGTGCGCTCGCACCGAGACATATTGCTTGTACAGCTTGGGCTTAATGGATCGTTTTTAGCTTCCAAACGAGGCACACGCAATGGACTCTTGATTTATCACAGTTTTATGCGGCCTCCGGGGGGGGGGGGGGGGGGGGGGGGTGCTGAGAAGTCGAAAAATATTTAGGGGCGAGCCATGTCCGTCCGTCCATCTGTCCGGCTTCCGGTGCTCGTGCTCCTGCTCGTGAGCTCACGTGCTCACGTGCTCGTGTAGCGCAAAAAAAAAGATGAAAAAAAATTATGAAAAAAAATGTTTCCGCAGTCGATAGGATTCGAACCAGTGCGGGGAGACCCCAATGAATTTCTAGTCTATCGCCTTAACCACTCACCCACGACTGCGGGACGAGTAGGGGGCTCTGAGATGTGGTAGTAACTCAAGAGCTGGGGATGTCATGAATGAAACGTTGCATGTAGCCGCTCAACGTCTGTACAGGAGAGGGCGCTGCGGTCAAATGCGTATATAATCGCGTTAAACTTTGCATGCATTGGCTCAACGTTTATAGACGAGAGGGCGCTGCGGTCAAATGCTCAAAGGCGTATATAACCACGTTCCATACCACACATTTTCTTTCTGACATGGATGAAAACGAACGAAAGGCTCGGCATGCTGCGGCTCAGCGTCTACGCAGATAAGCACCACCAGAGCTTCGCCCCAATCAACATCATTCACCACGTGGAGATGCGGTCAATTTTTAAAGCCCCAATGTCTTCACGTAGAGATGCGGTCAATGTCTTCTATTTTTTTATTTTTTTTATTCTGAAATCTTGTATGATTATGTAAAAGTTTAAACGAAACCCCCCCCCCCCCCCCTCTATGTAATGATCCTTGGGAGCCTTTAGAGGTATGTAAATAAATAAATAAATAAATAAAGTTAATTTGTGTGTAGCAACCGATGAATTAATTTTACATACACTCGAAGATAGCGGACATTGTATGTGAAAAAAACCCCGCGCGTGTATCGTCCTTTATTTCTCGTGTCTCCGCAGTCGCTAAGATGTACCCCCCCGGACAATATGAGATAAACACCCGATCCGTGGATCGGGTGTTTATCTCACCGAAGCCATCCGTGCATTACGCGCCCGATTCCCATGGTCCCGGTAACGACGCTGTTTTTCTGTCTGCGAGGCAAGATTGCACATCTTGGCCGGCTCCACCCGCTGTGCCACGTCTGGGCACTTTCATCGACCTCGGCTGGAAACCAGGGATGTCGACGGAAGGGCATCTACTTAAGCAGCTCCAACAGCCCGGCCAGTCGGGGCACGACACCGCTGCGGAAGCCATGACGCAAATTCGCTTGTTCGTTCAGGTTGATTACCTCAAACACGTGAAATGCTATCGCAGCAATGACCTTTGTCTGTTTTTGGTATCGTGCCCCAACGACGATGTGTGCTCTTGGTGGAAAGCGATTTGTTATTACTGTTTCCAGTACTCGTACGTTTTATCGGTTTCTCAGCTCCTCTTATTAATGTCGGGAGATGTCGAAAGGAATCCGGGCCCTGATACCGCCACTGACCACGTAGATAACCCAGGACCTCATACCGACAGCGCCCACATAGCGATTATTCTAGCTGTAGTACAGAGGATCGAGGCTAGACAGGCAGACATGTTGGCGAAGGTTGTGTCTCGAGAGAGAGAGCAAAAAGCTACCGATATATCAGTTCAACAACTGTTCTCTAGGATAAGTGCTGTGGAAGCTAAGTTGGCTGCGACCGACACTGCATCGGAAACTACGCTTCAGACTTCCCAAGGCATGTCTGTCGAGCTGGCGAATATCCAGAAACAGTGTGAAGACAATGAAAATCGATTTAAAAGGTCAAATCTGTTGTTTTTTGGTTGCCCTGATAACCAAGCCGAAACGCGGGGGCAATCGGAAGAAAGAATCATCCAGTTTTGCGCGCAGAACTTGTACATTGCGCTCGACCCCTCAAATCTTGAAAGACCGCACTGGCTGAGAAAATTCAATTACAAGAAAACTAGACCAATCATTGCCAAGTTTGCCCGATTTAAAAATAAAGAAAACGTTTTGTCTTCTGGTTTCAAGCTAAAAGATACAACTTACGCTGTGCCTTAAGATTATTCCGAGTCTGTGCGACTTGCTCGAAGCAAACTTTTTCAATACGGAAAACACTTAAACGTACTGTTTAAAGTACGTTTCAACAAATTGCATATTAACAACAAACGATTCGTATTTAACCCCGAGTCTCAATCTGTCATCGAAATCTCCTAACTAGCTCGGCGGAATAAAAACAAAACTAAAACGTTACCGTCATCACATCAAGCTGCAACACCCGATAAAAACCAAAATGTTTCTGTCCTCTTCACAAACATTCGCAGTGTCATGCCAAAACGAGACGAGCTTCATGACGTACTCGAGGATAACGCATCAGACATAGTCATTCTCGCAGAAACGTGGTTAAAACCGAATATTGAAGACAAAGAAATCTTTCCTATTAATTTTAACTATAACGTGTTTCGGCATGACCGGAGTGGGCAGAGGGGTGGTGGTGTACTCATTGCGATAAAAAGGCACATATCTTCTTTTGGGGTGTGTGTATTGAACAACAGCTTGGAATTTACTTGCATAGGCGTTTGTACTCCCTCGAGTAAGATTATGATAGGAGTGCGTTATAAGCCACCTGACTGTGCTTCATCCTTCCATACCGATTTGTGCTCTCTTCTCGTTGATATTAAAGGTCGTTTTCCTAAAGTCGACATGCTGTTATTTGGCGACTTAAATTTTCCTTTCATTGACTGGTCAAAGTTATCCTCTGGTGGTACAGCAGCATCTAAGCAATTCCTGGAAATGCGTCTCACTTTAAACTTCACACAGTTAGTTGATCAACCAACACGTGCAGATAATATCCTAGACTTGGTACTGACCACGTCACCAGACATCGTAAAATATATTCACTACTGTGAAGGGCTAAGCGGCCACAGGCTACTGCATATTACCTTATCACTTCCCGTTATCGTAAATCAACCTACTTCTAAGATCATTCAGGATTATAATAAGGCAGATTATGTATCAATAAACCGCGAGTTGACAACTTTGTTTTACTCTTACGTTGATAATTTTAACCTTAGGTTGGGGGAGGAGAACTTGGTGCAATTTAAAACAAAAATGAATGAACTTGTGAAAATATTTGTTCCTACAATCCGTATTCGTACAGATTCGACTAAACCCATGGTTTACAAAAACTTTGCTTTCATTGCGAAATAGAAAAAAGAGACTCTTTGCGAAGGCCAAACGTGTCGACATGACCGAAGTTTGGGAGGCTTACAATTCTTGCCTCAAAGTTATCCTCTGGTGGTACACCAGGAGCCTTAAGCTGTCCAAAGATAAATTCTTCTTCCATGGCTTACCGACCATCCTGCGAACTAACCCTAGGAAGTTCTGGAACCTAGTATCACCAAAAACTAATAACCCTATCGTACATCTTACCCATAAAAATGGTGACCTCATCCCTGAGAGCGAGTTCCGTAAAGCACTAAACGACTACTTTTCCTCAATTTTCACTATAGAGTGCTCAGCCACTATCCCTACTCTCACTGAAGAGCTTTACGAGCGAATGCCCCCAATCAGTATAGACCCTGCCGGTATCGTAAACCTAATAGAAAAATTAAAACTCACATCGTCTGCTGGTCCTGACAATATAAATTCGAAAATTCTCAAAACCACCAGCATCATTTCTACTGAACTTTTGTCGCTCATATATAATCAGTCCTTATCTGAAAGCCTCCTTCCTTCAGACTGGAAAACTGGCAAGGTTGTTCCGGGTTTTAAACAGGGAATTCGCTCTACTGTCTCTAACTATCGCCCGATATCTTTAACATCTGTCTCATCCAAGCTAATTGAGCACATACTTTACTCTCACATCATGACTCACTTAACAACAAACAGATTTTTCTTTATGCATCAACATGGATTCCAAAAAGGACTATCCTGTGAGACGCAGCTCTGTGACTTCATTCATGATCTACACACTAACCTCGAGTGTCATGCTCAGACAGACGCCGTCTTTCTTGATTTCTCCTAATCTTTCGACCGTGTCCCCCACCAAAGTCTCCTTTCCAAGCTGTCCTCTCTCCACCTTGATCCTTTAGTGCTTTCATGAATATGCGACTTCCTTTCCTCCCACGTACAGTTTACGGTCATCAATGATCACGAATCCACTTTAACGAATGTCTCCTCTGGTGTTCCGCAAGGGTCCGTTCTCGGGACTCTGCTTTTTTGAATATTTACCAATGACCTTCCTTCCACCACTTCCTCTAAAATACGCCTCTTCGCAGACGTCTGCGTAGTCTATAACAAAGTAACGTGTGTGCATGATCACAACCAGCTATAAGAAGACCTTCTAAAAATTAACCAATGGTACAATACCTGGTTGATGTCACTAAACAAATCCAAATGTAAATTAATCCGCTTCACCAGAAAGAAATCTATCCTATATCATCAGTACTTTCTCGACTCTGACCTAATCGAAACCGTTTCAATGGACAAATATCCTGGTGTAAGACTAACATCAGACCTCTCATGCAATAACCACATTGAAGCCATACATGCTGACTCATCGAGAACTCTAGGCTTCATTCGACGTAACCTGCGCAGTGCTCCTTCACTCGTCCGCAAAATGCCGTACGACACGTTCATCAAACCAAAATGAGAATATGCAGCTTCCATCTGGAGTCCCCATCAGGCCTACCTCATCAACCACCTGGAAGCAGTACAAAACCGAGCCGCTCGTTTCATCCTGTCCACTTATGATTTTTCTGTCAGTGTATCCGCGTTAAAAAGTCAGCTAACCTTGTCTTCTTTGCAGCTCCACAGAAAACTCTCTCGCCTCTGTCTTCTTCATAAAGTCTACTATCACTGCACCGACCTCAAAAACTCTTTGTTATCACCTCCTGACACAACATCTTCTCGTCTTAACAACTCCTGCACAATCAAACGTGTTTCCGGTTCCACAAACGCATTCAATCAGTCTTTCCTTCCTCAAGCCATCTCCGACTGGAACAGCCTACCATCCTTCATCGTCACCATCATGGGACCCAGAAGTATTTCTATCAAGCTTACGGATCCATTTTCTTGTTATTGGTTTTTTGTGCCAGTATGTACGATTAATGAGCTTGACCTGGATGTATTAATTAGCTTGTGTTTCTTCCTTTTCTTGTTTGTATAACATGTATATACCCCCCTTATGCAATGCCCTAATCGGGCCCTTAAGGTGAAAATAAATGAAATGAAATCCCGCCTTTTGTTGTGTTTGCGAGCCAAAACGCTCTAGTACCATCTCAATTTTTTAAATGGGCCTCCTGCGATGAAGCTTTGAACAAACTGTGGCGCCCTCGTTTTGGGTAGTACAAGCTCACCTGGTTGGGACTCCCGCTATTGTGGCGCCTTCGCCGTGTTTTTGTTTCCTTCTGTGCAGTGCCAAAGAACGAAAAAACACCTTTGGACGTCCGAAATCGGCTACATTTCTAGATTAAACGCCGCAAGACAATCGAAAGTTCCGGATTCATACCACCACCACTAGGGTACGCGCCTCGTATCTCTAAGTGGTGACGTTAGAACATCTGGCGTCCCGACGTTTCTGCTTTTTCTTCCCCTTTATGTTTCTTTGGGAGGCGTGATACGGCATTTCTTGGTTCACGCTCTTATCGTCCTAGCTTTGCCTTGTGCTTCGACAGCATTAGCATTTTTCTTTCTTTTTTTCTCGTTATCGTGTCCCGCGCCAGAGCAGGCACGCTTCTATATGTGGGGCAGTTTGAGTCGCTCAAGTTTGTACTACCCAAAACAAGTCCTAACAAGTCATTTACGCAGCGCCTCCTGGGCAAGGCAGGATGCCTATAGTCCAAAATATAGGAGGTCAATTTTTCATTCCATTCTTAGCTCGCACCACGGCCCCTAAAAGAAGCTGTTGTAGAAAGCACTCCGCTCTTTTCAGGCAATCTTGGGTAGCATCGCGTTACTAGTATTACCCGATTCACACGACAGACCGAATCGCGATTTTCGTCCGCGGACCGTGCACCACGTGACCGGCCCGTCAGCAATTCCTGCGATCCGCGCCTCATCCGCGGACGCGCGGACTGATAAAATCGAGCGCCTTGTTCACTCGCGGATTTTTGGCGGAAGATTGACTAGAAAAGCGTTTAGTGTGGCAACGGCACATGGTTTTCTTGTTTTTTTTTTTTGTTTCTGCACGATTAAAACAAAAATGTCGCATCGCCATGTTTTGTGCATTCGTTGATCCATTTTGTCTCGCGACTCTTGGATTCACGCGTGAAAGAAACTCCAGAAAATGTGTCCGGCTGACGCGACGCAGGAATCCGGTACTCCTCCGTGTCCGTGTCAGGAAGCTCCCGTCAAAACTCGTCTAGCACGCCGCGATAATTCTTGCACGTCCAATTAGGATTTCACCGAGACAGACCTCTCTTGCGGCTGTGGTGTACTTGAGTGTTGTGCGCGAACGCAGAGTGCGTGAAGGCATTTCCAAACGCCCCTCCGCGGTCCCAGAACTTGGTCGTTGCTACACCAAAGCCTTCTCGAGCAGGACCATGCCTGTGTCACTGTCATGCTTTGAGTTAGTAAAGCTAGTGGCACTTCGCGCAAAGCCTATCACGGTGTTTTGTCTCGATCTGTACGTAACAGCGGCGAACGATTCTTTATCGCGGTAGCAAACGTCGATTTCTCTCTTGGACAACGGCCACAGTGCGATGTTGGAGTTTCGCGGCACTGTGGGGTGGCGAACAGGTTCGGTCCGTCCTCGCTGGCGTCTGCTCGTCGTCTCCCTCGTGTGGATGCGCTTGGGAGACGGACGAACCGCGGACATGTCGGCACGTGATCAATCCGTCCGCGGATCAGTCCGTCGTGTGAATCATCCTTATCGAGATACTGTACCTCATTAATTTTTTTGGTATCTTGTAACTGTAACTCGTTACCGTTTCAAAAAGTGTCTGTAACGATAACTTAATTACTTTTTTTTTGTAAAAGTGACTAAACATTATGGCAAAGTTACTGTTACTTTTAGTAAAAATGAACCCTGTCTCTCTTGATGGCTACAGTGGCATTCAGCCTGTAGAACAGAAGAGACTTGGGCCTTTGACAGCAAAAGCAAAAATAAAACAAGAAATAAAGAATGTTTCGTTTGCTGGCCCAGTGGGTATAAGTCAGACTTGTGTAATTACGCTAGTGTAAAATCCTTGACATTCAGACTATCCAAGATTATTTCACTCACCCCTTTAAAATTGTCGGAAAGGTGGAGCGGAAGATAAGTGAGGTTCCTGGCTCAGGCTAAATTACATTAATCTCGCCAGGCCATATTTCCCCTGTACATTATCATCAAAACGCGGTACAAATATAACGCTGGGCGTGCCCTTCATATCGTAAGCAGCGAAATTTTAGGTTACGTCAAAGAAACTTCGAGTGTCCAGGTTTCTTATTAATTGACTATGGTATATCTTCGATGTTGCTGTTTTGAATACTTTCATTTTTTTCCTTTAATAAACCACCTTGCAGAGACGGCACACGAGGATCAGAAGCAGGCACTCCAACTCCCGAAGACCTCACCAGCCTCTTGATTGTTCGCCCTGTCATGAACAACTCCTCAGGCGAAGTGCTGCCCCTGCCCAAGTAACGAGATGTGCCGCGCATACTTTGAACATAGTGGCGACTGCGGACGTAGACAAAGGATGCACGATTAGCACGTACCGCCAGATGGCAACGGCCGTCTGTGGAAAACTGAAACTTATTTGGAATAAGCAGGACCAGTCCACCCGAGCGGCGGAAGTCAGCAAAAAGAAACTAGGGAGGTACTTCCGGTTCCTACCACTACTCGCTCGAATTCCTCTATAATGCAATGAAGTTTGTTGACGAGGCCCAGAAGGACAAGATGGAGGCTGTCTGCGACGCCTTCTCACTGCCGCGTCTACAAAAGGACGATCAGAAGTTCATCGAGGAGTATTGCCAGGTATACCCAAAAGCTCTCTCACGTTTTTGCGATATTTGTGATGTGCTTTTTATTATTTAGACAATGAAAAAGGTTGCCAAGGCGCTCGACATCCTGCAAGGTGAACAGTAGATGTTCATGGGCACTTTAGTGCCGACATTGGTGGCGCTGATGCAGCACTTACATTCCCTGCCTACGCTCACGTTTGCAGCTCGATTGTAGACACAGTGAAGATCGCAGTAATGACGAGGTCAGTTTCTTATTCTTTGGAAAATCTGCGACTTCTTTGTTAGCGCCTTTTTGTAGAAAGTTACGTTTGCCAGGCAGGCTCATTCACGATTATCAATACAAGTAGTGCACGCAATATTAAATTATAACCAAAACAATTGAAATTATTTTTTAGATATTAGACCTAAAGGGCCTTGGCCACAATATCCTTACAATGTTTTATTGAGGCACGCATTATATAGAGACTACCATGGACGTAACAGCTGCGACCCGCTCGTAAAACGTTTGTTCTTAACGTTACACATGTGAGTAAATGTTTTTATTTCATTCGTAGATTTTCTGAAGACCTCAGGTCCGACGAGCTCCTTCTGGCTGCAGCGGTGCATCCAAAATTAAAAATTTCATAAATGAATGAAGCGCAGAAAACGCGTTCTCTGCTGTTTCTTGAAGAGGACTGCAGCGTACGGCGCCCTTCTAAGGAAGCTACACGGCAGCCAACATGCGATGACGACTTCTCGCGTCTGTGTCCTAATGTTGAGTTGACCAGTGAAGCACAGCGATGGAAGACTGACACCTCCTCGACGGCGTTATCCAGCCTCAACGACTTTCCCAGCATTAAGAAGATTTTTTTTTTGCGCCTCAATACCGCACTTCCTTGTAGTGCACCTGCTGAGTGTCTTTTCAGCAAGTGGCGAGACGTTTTAAACATCAAGAGGGGAAAGCCAAGCGACAAGAACTTCGAAAAGCAATCGCTGCTTCGATGCAACATGCAGTAAATAATAACAAGGCGTTATTAAATATATCTCGAAAATTTTAGAGTTTTAAGAAATTCCCAAATAAATGTAAATGTTGCTCATTTTGTTCTGTCATCCATGTCTTTATAGTTGCATACACGTAAATTTATCTTGAAAGTAACTACGTTACTCTGCCGAAGTAACTGCCACTGTAACGCGTTACTTTTATTTTTAAGTAGCTGTAACCGTAGCTTAAATACATTGTTAGGAAAGTAACTGTAAATGTACCTAAATACTTTTAAAAAGTAACTTACACAAGACTGGTTTCAGGAAATGCGAAGCATCGTGTATCAACACTCACGACGTCATTACAAGAATATATAAGATTTTGTTACAGTGCAAGATAACTACGTCACCTCTCAAGACGCAGCTCACTATGAATACAACCACACAAATAGTGAGTAGAGGCTTTATTGATCCATGCTGTCGATGATGTTCTAGTCTTCATGGTTGATTGCTAGTATCGAGACTAACGCTATGTGCATGTGAAGTACAAGGTGTACTTGAAAGTGTGTATGTCGACTTTCTAGTAAACGCGTGGTCGATGAAACTGACACGTCGTGGTGTTGGAACTGCAATCTCGCTGTCCGCCTTCGTTGCGTATCCGCGACGCTTGGCGGCTATACGACGCCATTTCCTCTCGAGGAGTTCCTGTTTAGGGGGGGTGGTACTGTCTTGCGAGACCCCATCTCATCTAACTCGACGACTGCCTCAACATTGGGTTTTATACGCGGTTTGCGACGCACTCATTGACGTCACCCCGACTGCAGCGCGCCAATACAAACTCGCTTTTGAGTGATTGCTTCGTAGCCCGGGTGTAAAAGTGAAGAAATTCGTATTCCCGCTTCGTGTACGCGCGGCGTGTGTTTATAGCTCCTTGTGCCACAGGCAATCGGGTGCGAGCACGGACCCTTCCTAAAAGCATGGCGCGGGTTTAGGTCCCTTCGCCGCAGGCAATCGGGCGCAAACACGGAGTGCGCACGCGTTCTTTGTCGTCTTCCAAGAGGGTTCTCGGGGAAGGAGAGCGTACCACCGCTCCGTATACGCGCCGCACGTTTATCTCCTGTTTGTTATGAGGCCTGATACATCGCGATAGAGGTAGCCGAAGAATGCTTCGCATTAACATCTGACAGGTGCAACGAAGATGCATAAAAACCTGCTTCAGCTCATATTGTCCGCGATAGCACAGAATAAGTGTAGCCAATTGACCGATCTTACACCTAGTTTATCTACGCTACCGCGGTCGCCATGCGTCGTGGGAACTGTAGTCTTTGTTCAAGCGCGATAAGTCTGTTGGAGATCTGCGCGAACAATGCAAGAGACGGCATGATCTATCTTCTGAATGAGCTCCTGCTACACGTGAAGTATAGATTTGGGGGAGTCAGGCATGCGTGGAACACTTAGTTATATCGGTCTATTGACAAGGCCCAAAGCCGTCTTTGTTCCTTCTAAAGGCTAGTTCACACAGCACCATTTTTTTACGTGATCTTACGTTAGCTAGAAGTCAAAGTCAAAGTCAAAGTTAAAGGGACACTGACACCCCCCAAAACTTTTTTTTCCTTTTTTGTCAGGCGATTCATTATGGTGTCGGAATACTGCCCAATTATATTTTGCTACAGAGTCACGTATTTTTTAAATAAAGCCAAAAAACGCAACTGCTCGAAGACGAAACCGAAACTCCCGCACCACACGGGGAAGTGGAGAGGATAGTGAGACTGGCAGAAGTCACGTGGCTACACCCGACCATGCGGTTATTACTTTTTTTTCTCCGCATGTAGCAGAGCGAAATGCGTTCGCTCGTCGTGCGATTCCTTTGCAGTTATGTTTGTCCCGCTCGCTGTTCTGTACTTCAAGATGAGTTGTTTTGTACATTTAAGTGTTGGCAATTAGTAGTGAGTGCCCGGGTGCCATGGTGAATTCCCGTGATCGGCTCCGAAAAAATAATACTCCCAAGATGTTGCGTGAAGAGTTGCCTCACATGTCCTGCATCTGAAGGTGGCATTGTGTGGCAGAGTGCACAAGTTTCCGAAAGATCAACGGGTCGGGATCGATGGCTGGCTGCAATTCCTGTAGATCAGTTACGCGAAGCTCGGAAAGCGGACGCTACCCGATTCATATGCTCCTTGCATTTTGTGGAAAGTGACTACATTGAGTTCGCAGGTGTCAAAAATGAAATCCCATACCATTTAGTTCAGCGACGTATCGTCCACAACAATTGTTTTTCAGTGATAATTGTTAAAAAAAAAAGAACTGTAAACATCGCAACATGCTTGACAAAAAAAAAAAATGGTACACCCACACCAGGGATGGAACCCGTGCCCGCTGCGCGTAAATCGGATGGCTTTCCACTGAGCTACTGAAGGAACTCTTCCGTACGTACTAATGAGGCCGGTAGACTGTACGTCGGTAGTTTGCTCCCAATTTCCCTTCATTACATGCACTCCCGGCTTGAAGTCGGGCAGCACCACTCAGAGGCCAAATTCGCACCTCGTAAAGAAACCGTACGCGTTCGTATTCAACTCGAAGTACGCACTTCGTGCTTGATGTTTGAGCGAGTGATGTCTTCAGCAACGAGAAGGGACGACGGCTCGGCGACGTCTTCGTGCAATCGGCTTGCTGGTCGAGCGTGTCGTACGGGATGAATATCAGTTCTTTTGATCGGTCCAAAATTTCTCTTTCGAAGGAAGACAGAATTCGCCGGTACCGTGAACGACAGTTCTGAAGTAGAGGTCCAACGCCCGTCGTCCGCTGCCATCCGCTAGTCCCACGATACGCGAAACGACGCCCGACGCCATGTTGAGGATTTTCAGTGAACGTACAGAATGCTTCCGGTTGTCTGTGCTACCTTTTTTTTCAATCAATGTATTTGCAGCTTTTTGGAAGCCACAAAAAAATGGGTTTCATATTTTTTTATATTTTTATTATTGACTGTGTGCCTTCAATGACCCACGACTTTGATTAAATTTGGTGGTCGCTTCGAAACCTTAGAAAACGGCCCGTGACCACGGAAAAGAGAGTGAGCGCGACTCAAACCGGCCAGTTTTCGATCGGCGGTTTTCGGGCGGAAAGAAACTGAATTTCGAGCCGCAAATTCTGTTCTGGGAAGTTGGGCTCTCATATGCCACGTACACCTAAAAAACTCGGCGAGCATAAATACCCTGTCAGTGTCCCTTTAAGTCAAAGTATATTTCGGTACAAATACCTTTAGTAGAATTACAAAATATATTCCGGCGAGGGTCCGAAAGTTTTCGAAATAAAACTGTTTAAAAGCACGGGCTAAACAAAAATTTAAAAAAAAAAAAATCGACACTAATTTTTTTTTTATTTAATTTTTTTTTTTTTTTTGCACATCGTCTATTGTCATGCTGTTCTTAGAAAGTCATATTTCGGGCTGAAAACCAATCTTTTTTTAAAGCAAGCAACGGGTGGCCACGTCCCCTCTTAGGAAACTTGTCGATAAATTCTCCATTAAAAAAAAATGACACCATCTTCCCGAGGGGAACCATGGGGTGATGCGGAGCATCGTGTTGGTTCCGAGGAAAGAGTCAGTTGCGTGCTGACGTCGAGAGATGACGCCACCGACTGCCCTAGCGTTACCCCCTACGCGAGCCTTCGTCGCGGCTCGCGGTAGAGAAACTTGGAACGCTCGCCGCTCGCCGTTTATTTTTTTCACACTTGAAGGAGAGAAGACTAGAGGAGGAGAGTTGCGCGTGCGCGCGCGGTGTGAGGAGAAGCGAACGCACGCGCAGGGCACGCAGCTGGTAGAGAGAGAGAGCGGAGAGAGTAACGCGCAGCTGTTGGAGAGAGGGAAAGAGGAGAGTTGCGCGTGCGTAGTTCGAGTGCCGACTACAACGCCGACGCCGCGGGACATAGACCCGAGCAAGAGATGCTCCGCATCTAAAATGAAAGCCGTTTACAACTCCCTGTAACGTCGAATTAGAGCGCAGCTCTTGAGGAGGAGGAGGGGAAGGTACGGAGAGGAGGCTATGCCCATCCTCCTCTCCGGCTCGCCTCGCATTTAGGGCAAAATTTTCCGCTAAATTTCGCGGGGAAATTTTTCCGCTAGATTTAGCGGGGAACCTTTTTCCGCTAGATTTAGCGGGGAAATGTTTACCGCTCAATTTAGCGGGGAAATTTTTTCAGCTAGATTTAGCGGGGTAATTTTTCCGCTGAATCTAGCGGGGACATTTCTCCGCTAGATTTAGCGGGGAACTTTTTCCGCTAGATTTAGCGGGTAAATTTTTCCTCAAGATTTAGCGGGGAAATTTTTCCACTAAATTTAGGGGGGGAAATTACCCATAATGCACCGCGCGGTTACGCCGACGGCGACGGCGACGCCGTTCAAGCCGGAAACGGGCGCCTAAGAGCTGCGCTCTAAAATTTCTAAACAATTCTAGAAGCATGTCCGGAATTATAAATCTCTGAAAACATATCTGGCAACTATGGCATAGTTTTTTTAACGAAGGCAATCACGAGACGGGCACATTGATGCTTTAGACCTATGTTGTTCTAAAAAAACTATCTCTAAACTTCGATCTAAAACATGCTTTTGGTGTAAGACTTCCAATTATGAGGCGCTTGAGAAAACCAGCTTACTGCGTTAAGTCCTTTTCTCAAACTCATTTTGTTCGCGTTACGCCCATTGAAAGGCATGCTGGAAAGGCCTCAGCACGCACCTCGTATCGTTGCGTCATAAGTGTTCTTTCGCAGAATATAAGCGGTCTGCTTTCATCAACGTCGCCATGGCAACGAACACCGATTTTCTGAACGCGGTCTGCTAACCAAAGTTTAATAGTTTTGTCATGAGCAGCCGCAGTCTGTCGCCTCGAATTGGCGTGAATGCGGGCAGGGAGTGCGTTAACATGATCCTCAGGGATACACGCGCCACCCAAAAAGGTCATTCGGCGTTCATTGCCAGGGTGCCGGCGATGAAAGCAGACCGCCTTTATGCTGCGGAAGAATATGCCGGCGCAGCGATACGGGGTGCACGTTGAGGCTGCTCCCGCATGCTTTTCAAGTGGGCGGAACGCGAAAAAAGAAGAGTCCGAAATAAGGAGTTAACGCACAAGTCTTGTTTTCTCCAGCGCCTCATAATTTAACAAACCTTACACGAAAAACGTGGTTTTGGCCATCCCACGCCCCTGCTTTTTAATGCATTAACTGTCTCATGGAGCGAACCGATATCATGAGCTTCGAAGCCGCGTCAAAAGGCACCTTCCCCTGTCAAAATTGTCGTCTGTAGCAGAAATCTGATAGATAGGCTGCCATAGGCTGGCGTGCGTCATCAAGGAACGAGGCTCTCGTTGGCTCTCGTGACGTGTAGTTCCAAAAAACGCCATCGGAGAAGCCCTCTCCATGGCGGCGCAGCGCACGCAGCGGCTCGGCCGCCGGTAAGAGGAAGCGGTGGCCGCCGAGCTGGAAGGGTCCACGCGGGCAGCGTATAAGCAAACCATATCTCGTACAGCACCTGGCCACGCCCCCTTGACACGCGGCATGATTTCACTTCCGCCAAGGCAACTAGGTATGTCACGTGACCTCACGTCACTTCCGCTTTAAAACGGAACCAGTTATTTTATTGATATGCGAAATGTCACGTGACATTACGTCACACGCGCCGCATGTGGTAAGGCAAACATGGCGCCCGCCGCCTGAAACACGAAGCCTACGCGGTGATGCAGTCACGGCTGAAGCGGCTGAAGCCTGAAACCCTTAAATCAAAAAGACTACGCGGTCGACGCAGTCGCGGTTGAGACGCTGGGAACGCGGTACCGCGAGGGACTGAACACTTGGTGACGCAACTATGTGACGCCCGCAGTATGAGAAGTCTCGCATCGTGCTACTGCAATAGTGCGTAACAGGCGCAAGTACTTTTCTTAGCGTTCCCAACTCGTCTCGTGCTAAGAGCGAAGTAGGTGTACTACAAACGCCCACCGCTAGTTTCTGAAGTCGAGCCTTGTCTCGATGTCGCCGCTGGTGCAGACTTTATTCTTGCTGAGCAGGTTCGTCGCCGACGCGCTGGATGCGAACCATGTCATGCCTGAACGCTTGTCTTTTTCGATACGAAAATATGCTCTGTCGTCAAGAACGCTTACGCTGACCCACAAGTACAATTTGAAGTATTGCCAGCATTTTTATTTCGGCTGTACGTTGTCATCGCATCGTTGTTACTTCGCGGACGACGCATATCTTCGTGCTTGCCTTTTAGCGGTGCCGCGGACTCTCCCGACCCAAAATAAATGCGGCTATGACTACAACTGCTCGACGCTCGAACCGCGAATTCGGGAAGTGGTAAAGAGATTAGGTTAGTACCGTCAGAAACACTCGTGCCATTGGAGAACCTTTCATGGTGGAAGTACGCAGATGACGATACGCATGCCCAGTGGAACTATAAAGAGAAAAAAAAAAGAGTGCATACTTCGAACTCGGGAAGTTTTTATTTTGCCACATTAAATATATCATTGCAATGCAGTGCTCGTTTGAAAAGAATTCTATTTACTCAGTCCCTTCGAAACAACAGAGGCCATTATATGATGCGCATACATGCAAAAATCAACAGTGTGAAGCCGTGGGAACGATATGGCTACGGGCTGTAAAGCAAAATGGCAAGTTCACACTGAGAAGCAACAGTTTACATGGACTTGAAAAGAAGTTGACGAATCAAATTAATAGTTTCTCTCGAGAACTAGGGTCAAGCAAACGAACATGTCGCTTTCAAGGTATAAGGCACATGAAATCTGTCGTAACTTTCGCCGCTACTATAGCTTATTCATGTTGAAGCCTCTTCACACACTTGCAACAGCTTATGGCCAGAGTGGCCGACCAGTCAGTCACAAGAGACTTAAAACCGGTTTCAAGCCATTCCTGTCGTAAGCAGTTGCATGTGTGGGAAACAACCTTAACTTGTGACGCTTCCGCTGTAAACACTAATTGTTAACAATGAACAAACCTTTTCTGTTCTTACTTAATTTGCACCATGTCGGAATTTGACATCACACTCGTGTGCAAGAGCCCGAAACTAACTTGACTGCAAAATAAGCTAGAGATATAAAAACTTGTGTCAGATTCGAAATTGCATCCTACAATCCTGGACGCGGAGCAGGCGTTCGATTGTATCTGTTCGAATGAGCAGTTTTGTTTTTTCTTTCATTGATCTAGAAAGTTTGAATGATAGTAACCTTTGCTTTAGTGCATAACATGTGGCAATGAGAACAAACAACAGGGGAGGCACCCAGCATTAACATCAGAAGAATGAAAACACATTAGAGAGCAGCTGCTTTGCTGGCTGATGAGTTCGTGGACGACGACATGAAGCGTGCAGCCTTCTGCCGCGCATGTGAACACTCCGTGTACGCCCCTCTTTCCATCTCTTTTTTTTTCTCCGCTTTTCGAGAGACTTAGGGCTAAGGACATTGGTAACTGGCCACCGGTTCACGCTTAACAAGTGCTGCCGGTGAGTGTGCCCGACTACATTGCTGTGCTGCGTCGTGTCGCTCAGCACTGCGAGTAGACATCGTTTTCGTACAAGTTTTGCGACCGGTTAGTTTGTGGGGTATGCGAGGAAGCCATTCAGCGACACCTTCTCGCCACGCCGGATCTCACTTTTGCTAGGGCCCAACAACTTGCGATTGCTGCGGAGTATGCCACAAACGAGAAACCCCACACTTCCGGGCTCCAGAGACGGCAGAGGTTCGCCCCATCGACAAACACGACCCACACAAGGCATGAGACGGTTCATCAATGCCAAACCACAACCCTGGCCCAGGGAAGCCATCTCCGAGTACAGCTAGAAAACGTTGCGCACGGCGCAATTAGCTATAATTCTGAACATGCCATTTCTGTGGTGGAAAGGGAAACATTATACATGCATGCCGTCAGTTGTTGACCAAATCCAAGCACCACGCTCCGGAAGCGGGATCCAGTCATAGTCTGGAATAAGACAGGTCAAAGGCAGAGCATTAACTTGAACCGGGGCGGAAATCGTTGAAGTTCAACTAAATGAAACTCCCATCTGCATAGAAGTTTACACTAGAACTGCTTGGTCCACAATTGTTCTAAAGAGAATGTGCCGTCTTGGAACGGCAGCATAGACTTAAACTGAAACAGCCCTCCGGACGTATTCACAACCTAAGTTGGTGGTTCTGGGAAGTGTCAATTTTTCCACGCTGTTGAAGGGAAAGGAGCGTGAGCTACCGTTGCTGATCATGAAAAGACGTGGAGAAAGCCTGCTTGAAAGGAACCGGTTTTAGGTGTTCAATAAGCTGCGTGATGCGTGAGCAACAGACCTTTCCGGAAATATGTGGTGCCCCCGGCGTCTACTTTGTGCACTGCGACGTTCAGATGCACGGTACGAGGAATTATCCAAGAAGCAAAGACGGAGTTGACGTTGGTGTAACAGTTCGTGATTTCAGAACGTGGAGAAGGCAGAAGGAAAGCAAAACAGAGGGTGCGATGACCTTTTCGTTTTACCGCTCACTTTATTTTTTTGCGTGTTCTGAGCTCCTAATGATAAGAAAGGGTGAATCGCGCTACTACCACGATATACGAAGCGTTCAAGCCGGCACGAGCGAGCATCCGATGAGCCCCACAATTCCCATCGTTGCCAGGACTCTTGAGATTTTCCGGGAAGGTCTACTGAGCATTCAGAAAGAAAGAGAGAGAGAGTGGGGGTCGCAGAAGACGACAAATTGAAACACTCTTTGTCTAGGCTTGAGAAAAGACGGTCTTGCTCTTGCCCACCGCCTTACACAACACAAAGCACAACTATTCAAGCTGTCCTTCAATTAGCCGAGCCACTCCCACAGACTCAAGGACTGTCAAAAGAATTTCCGAGGGTCTCCGAGTAAGGACTTGCCGACCCACATACACTTTCGCACTAAATCCAAACTTCAAACCCAAGTACCACAAGTCTTCATTTGTTCCTTTGGCACTTGAGCCAAAAGGTGTACGACACCACCACGCAACTCGTACAACAAGGAATATTGCCCCCAGTGTGGAACTCTGCATGGGCTACGCCAGTTGTACTCGTGGGGAGGTCAAACGGCGTGATATGTCTATGTGGAGGTTATAAACGCATCATTAATTCAGTCTTGAAAAGGAAGTCGTACGCACTGCCAACAGCAGAGGAAATGTTGACCTAACTTGTAGCACAGTCTTTTAATATGCTCTTGGTCACGAAACTTCTCCGTAACGCTATAGAAGGGCTTGGTACGCGACAACGTGCAGCACTGGGGTTGACAAGAAGCCAGAAAGCTGTCAATCTAGCCAGCACCACTGGGAACTGGGCATCCAGGAAGTCCAATTCTAATTTTGAACCCACTCTGAATGAGCCACCTTTAGATAACGGTGATGCATCGCCGCACTGACAGCATTTCTCACAAGTCTAAGTGTTTTTGGCTCTGTACGCTGAGTCAACTGATCAAACTTTAAGACCTTCATTGCAGGTGCCAATTGTAAACAGTGTGAATGTTATATCTGGCGGCAACACTGATAAGAACACCGTGTGGAGTCCAAGTGACGGCGCTCCCGCGGCGCCCCTCACTCGGATCAAGTATTGTCAGCGCCAGGAAGTCGCGAACATAGATAGACCCTCTCAACGAACTTCGCAGCATCGTGTTCGCTGCGCCGTTTTTTTAACCGAAACGCATTTAACTCCAGTATGCGTTCAATTGGCGACGAGGAAGTTTCCGGACCCCTGAGGATGATCGACGCCGCTCATCACAGATGTATTCTTAAGCTTTCCCCTGGTGAAAACTAAAGTTAGTGATTGAAATGCCTCGAACTCTACTTCGTGGCTAAGAACAGCACAAGCTCCGCAAAGAAGCAAGCTGTCCTCCTGACGTTCTGCGGTGAATTAACCTATGACACCGTACGAGCCCTGCTCGCATTCAAAAAGCTTTCAGAGTTGGCGTTTGAGGAGATTATCAAGCGCCTCAATGAACACCACGACCCCAAGCAAGCGAAACTGCTCAGTCGGTTCAAATTCCATCAACGGAACGAACCAAACACTGACAGGCTCCATCTCGGTGTATGTGACCGCACTGCAAAAAATCGCTGCCGACTGCAACTTTGGTACAGTGACGGCTCTCCGGCAACGGGCACGACAGCCATGCCCGTGTCAAATGCCAGTTCCCCACAAGACACTCGACAAGTCTCGTAAGCCCCAGCGAGAGAATTCTCCACTGTGCTACCGCTCGAAGTGATGCTGAGGGACCGATTCATTTGTGGCGTCAAGGATTCCTACCTTCAATGTTTGCTAGTGAAACGGAACATCACCTTCGACTGCGCCAACACTCTCGCATTGAAAACAGAGTCTGCCGCCAGCCAGCAACTCCAGATGCGGAAAGAAGCTGAGGTGCCCAGTTCCACTGCAACCACAAGTAAGGGGGCGAAATCATCCAGGAAACCCTGTATCCTTTGCACAGGCATGCGTTCACCTTATGAATGCAAGCTCGCTAAAGCCACGTGCCAATGTTTCCCCAAGGGACACCTGGAACAAGCGCGTTTCAAGCACAGATTTCAACGAAAGTCACAGAAACACTCGTAAAGTCGTACCCATCAGGTGACAGTTAAGCAAGGCGAGACGCATGGAGACCTCTGCAGTGAGCAGCGTCACTCAAGGGGACCCATCGTGGATTATGGTCACGCTCCTGGTGGATGGAAAACCTTTGGAAATAGATCAGAATCTCTCAATAAACGTCGCAGATTCCAGTTCACTTCCCGGTCCTTTCAACCGAAACGCATTAATAAAACGCATTTAACACTTGTATGTATAAGTGAATAAACCTCTTCCAAACGTCTCTGATTTAAAATGTGTTGGAAGATGCAGTCAGCTCTTAAATAAATGTGACTTAAAAATAAGTGCATAACGCATGGGAGGTTAGCAGACTCCCGCGCCAGATAAGAAATCTTAGAGTACAAGTAGCGTATGCCAGAAAGGTCCAACCGGAGAGGCAACCTGAACCAAGTCGGGACCCAAAGAGGGCTTTTTTGCAGTGGCACACCAGGAAAAACTGTTTCCGTGGAAGCCCACACTCTTCTCTCAGATGGGTGTTTCGTCGTTTTAGACCGACCAAAGTGAAGCTGTTGTTCACGTCCTTGGCAAGAACTGCTTTACGGGGAACGGTTGCCAACACCGATTCAGCTACACTAAAATCGCTGACTTCACTTCCCGTATCCACCACAGCGGCTGCAGATCGGCGAATATTTCGTTTTCTTTGCGATTACGCACCGGAATAGAAGTTTTTCGGGGCAAGTGGTCACTTGTGCTTGGATAAGCAATATAAAAAATACAGTCTGCCAATTCTTTCAACACTAAAATCGTTGCACTACCCCTTTAACGTGAATCACGCTGTAGTGATACATGACTGCACGCCATGTACGATGCTCATCCTGATTGACGCGAGCAGGGATGGCGATTGAACCTCGAATGCCAGGATTCTGCAGTCCAAGCTTCCTGCTTCAGGTGCTCCGAGTTCTGGCGCACTAACACATCACGGCCGTATTCTTAAACGGGCCTCCACTCGAACCTCCACCTCGACTCAGTGGAGTGGAGGAAAGAAGCGCGCCTCCACTCGAGGAGCCATTGGGCTTCAGAGACGCGCCTCGGCGTTTCCTCGAGTGAGGAGCTCCTCGAGAAACCCTCCTCCACTCGAGGCAACTCGAGGAGACGTGACAGGCACCTGGTTACGAGGTTGTAGTAAAAAGTTACGTTTAAAACATTATTGTGGTGTGAATTATGAGCATATTAGTTCATTTTATTGGAAGAGACACATTTGACTAGCATTGTAGTGCGAGTTTGCAAGAGCTTTTCTTCGCAGCGCGAATGTTTTATGCGTTGTAGCCGGTAACAGCCACAAGCGTTCTCCAGTCTGGCAACAGCGGCGCCCGCAACTTCTGTTTCTCGCGCCTCGCCGGCCTCGCCGAGCCTTCCGTCCTTCTTGCTTCGCGCGCCTAAATAA
Source organism: Ixodes persulcatus (assembly GCA_013358835.2). NCBI lineage: Eukaryota > Metazoa > Arthropoda > Arachnida > Ixodida > Ixodidae > Ixodes > Ixodes persulcatus. The sequence goes on from JABSTQ010009776.1 coordinate 1,732,692, forward strand.
AGGTTCGTATCTGTCTGACTGTCTTGCTTTTGACGTCTAACGATTATCTTCCACCCTTCTTCTTTCTTCAGAGCAACCACAGTCTCACAGTGCCTTTCCCAACGATGCCGAAGGAATCTGCTAACGAAGGAAGTACTGTGTACACGAGGGAGGAGCGCGATCTCCTCCGAGCACTTGTCAAAAAATATTGGAAAGTTATAAAAGACAAAAGAACTAACAACTCCTCGAAAGAGGCTAAACTTGAAGCATGGGAAAAACTCTGCACTGAGTATAACTGCCAGCCGAATGTCTGTCCAAGGGACGTTAAACAACTAGAAAAGTGTTGGGATAACGCTAAATTCAGATGGAAAAAAGGTGACTTGGAGGAGAAGCGCGACATCCACGCAACAGGTATGTAATTCATTTCTACTTTCGGGAAAATAGTGCGTTTGCAGAATCATGACACGATGTGTGTACTTAAATAACTCTGCAGAGGAATTTTTTGTGGCCACCTCCGTCGTCTGCAGGAGTGTACTTTGTCGCTCTATCTGGTGCTTGTGCTGACATTAACAACCTGCGTTTGTGTGTTGCGCAACATTTAAGGGACCATTACACAGTGAGCATTCTGGTTCAGCTACACCACCCTAACCTGAGTTTCGGCTCTGTCTTGAGCTGATTTCGAGAAGCAATCTGAATGTATAAAAAATCCGGCGCACAAAACTGGCACTATAGTACACGTAGAAGCTACACCGAGCAGGAGTTTAGACTACGTGAATTAAGCCAAGCAACTAATTTTTTTGGATGCTGTTTTTTTTTTTAACTTGTGTTTTGCATGTTGCTGGTTTAATTGTATGTCATCTCTCATTTCTTAACTGTGACGATCTAGGAACAGCCATTATAGGGGGTATTCACCTGCGGCTTATGTGCAGGTTGCGTGGGGTGCGTTCTGGGTACATCGCCATCTTTGTACCCTTGACAGCAGACGGCTGCAACAGGACCAGCCGCACTATGCCCCAAATCTTTCTCCAATTTCTGTGACACCGGAGTTTGCAGCGCCAGTATGGTGTCGTGCGTGATGGTCGACTGCTGCACCAAGTTGCAGTTCAAGAAAAAAGAGGAAAGCAAGCTTGCAAACTCCCGTTACTTTAAGATTCCGAGAGTCCGAACACACGAGGGTGGGAAAGCACGGTAACTCAATGCGAATGGCTTGCGCGCATCGACCGGGAAGGCGTCGACAATACCGATGTGTTCAAGGCACTTCGTCCGGGTAAGTGTAGCCACCATTTGCTTTCGTCGGACATCAGCAGTAAAATTTCCACAAAACGTTGCCCGTCACTGCTGCTCATTGCGACCTGAGTCACATGTAGTTTCGACGGACCGAGCGACAGCGGATCTTGTCTTAAAGTTGGAAGGAATGAAAAAAGAGCCGTAGGGGAGTGTGGTGAGAGTGTGACTCCTTTTGCCTGAGCAAGGGTAACTAGAGAGCGAAAGAAATAAACTCGGGAGCGGAGATTTCTTTCAATGTCAGTTTTCTGACGCTCCTGCGATAAACTCACATTCGAGTTTCTTAAGCATGTTTTTTATCGTGATTGACTAGCAACTAGCTCTAAAGTATGAACCAGATATAAGTGATTCTTCCAAACAAAGCGACGCGACAGGACCCGCTATCGCTCGGTCCGTCGAAACAACAAGCAAGCGATGCACGTCGCAATGAGCAGCAGCGACGGGTGATGGACGAAGCTTTGTGGAAATCTTACCGCTAATGTCCGACGAAAGCAAACGGTGCCAACGCCTACCCGAGACGAAGTACCTTGAACACACTCGACACTTGTCTTCGTCAAGGACATTCCGGTTGATTCACACAAGACATTTGCGTTGCCTTCTCACGGAGAGTGGCCGTGCTTTCTCGCACTCGTGTGTTCAGGCTTTCGGAATCTTGAAAAAACGGGAGTCCGGAAGCTTGCTCTCCTCTTTTTTGTTGTTCAACTGCGACTTTGTGCAGCAGCCGACCATCATGCAGGACACCATACTGGCGCTGTAAATTCTGGTGTCACCGAAACCAGAGAAAGATTAGTGAAAGTGAAACTCTCGGTGAAACTTTGAGATAGAGTGTAAGCATTTATTTGTAAACAGTGAGGTCAACTAGTGCTTTGTGCTGGCATACCAAGGTGGGGTCAATTTATTTGAAAACTTATCAATGTCCGTAACATGGCTGTAGTGGATCACATTGAATCTCTCTAGCATTCTCTATACAGATTGTGAAACAGAACAATCATTACGTCATCACTTTTCATTCTTGCCGTTTAGTGTCAAACTACAAATTTTACTGATTTAGTTGTGGCATGATTCCTTGTCCTTTCTGTGTTGTGCCTTGTACATCTCAGTTCATGCATGCTGTCACATATACGCCGCAGGAGGGGGCCCCCGTACCTGCCGGCCTATGAGCCCTTCCCTCCAGCTTGTGGGGGCACTGGCGTCCCACATGGCGACACGGCTGCGAAATCCACACGACAGCGACTGTGCCCATGCTGACCAGCCGGTGCTGTCACTGCCACCAGCTGCCACGCTGGAAGCAATGGTCGACCAGCACGCCAAATTTGACATGATGCCGGGTAAAAGCTTCCACTTATGACTGCATTTGCTATGTACAATCACGCAGAAACTAAATAGCTCCAAGCGAGCAAGCATTTGTTTTCTGAGGAGCGCTATCCTGGCGGTTTTCCTCCGTACTAGTGCTGACGTCAGGACTCGTCCATGTGAAGCAAACAGAGGGGAGCCCTTCAAAGCAAAGGAACTGCAGTTATCATCCCCGTCTTCTAAGCGTGGTCTTATTGAAAAGGAAAAACGCCAGCTCGCTTGGAGCTATTTAGTTTCTGCGTGACTGTAGATATAGAAATTAGTTTATAGGTTAGTTACTACTAGGCTGCATATTTTCTTGTGTTTATTTCTGAGAAAACTATTGATGTTCTTCCGTTTATCTGTTATTTCAATTTTGGTGAGCTGTCTTATAGGAATACAACTGTGATTATGGGTCAACAAATATCACCCGCTCCTGCAGTAAATCTAGCAGTTGCGCAGCAGGCGCCTTCCCATAGTCCTCCTTGTCACAAAATGTAACGCAAGCTGTTTACGTTAGCTGCAAGGATGCGCGCTTTATGTCTCCACCCACCTTGCCTAGTGGCTCGAATGCGATGCTCATCCCAAATGCATATGCTGTGTTCATAACGACACTTAATACGGTGACTGGATTCAATGCGCCTAAGTCGCCTTTATGTAGACACGGCTGGAGTCCAGTTTGCATCAAAGGCATGTATACCAGTTTGATTCTGTCAGCCTTCGCATTATTTACCGTGGCAAGTTTCATTGTTTAGGACCGCCATCCATAATCAAGCCGATGAAAAAAATGGTGTAATAATGCAACTATGAAATAGCCACAACACTGGAAGAGGTGCAGAACAGGACCCCTCAATCAGATTATACCAACAGCTGGCATTTAACATTTCCATAATGGGTTCACATTCTCTCGTGTCTACCCCCTGCCTGCAACACTCACAGCGTCTATGTGTTGTGCCTGTCCAGATGCTCCTGCCTTGCCCGCTTCGCCTGCCTCGCCACCGTTGGACTGGGGTGACAGCATGGAGCCGGCATTTGCTCCATCGCCACCCAGGCCCCCCAACCCCTCCGTCTCCTCAGCCGACCCATGTGGCCCCCCGAGCGAAACCGGCTGGAGGCCGCGTCGCCGCTTTTGAGGCGATGTTGGCTCCTGAAAAGAATGCCCGTGTGGCCGCCCTGAGAGGGAGGAGCTGCGCAAGGAGGAGCTGCACCAATTGCAGGTGCAGCTGCTTCGTGGCCAGCAGCAGCGTATCGAGCTGGAACTTGAGCTGCTCCAGCTCGACAAGCGAATTAAGCTGCAACAGCTGCTTGCTCTCGAAGCGAAAACACAAGAGTAGGTAGTTTTTTTTTTTAGCGTTGCATTTTAGTTTATTACATTATGTTTCACTTTGTTTTTGTGTAAGGATGGTTTTTATAGGGTGTTACTTCGTTCATTTTGTCCCTGTTTAGTAAAGCCTTCTTTCTTTTTTCCTTTTTTAACTTGGTGCTGCAATAATCATTTGTAGTGAACTTTCTATGCGAAAGGGCAGTTACATCAACTTTCGATGCATTCTCTCAAAGAAGAAGTAGCCCAGTATTTTGTTTCTTTCTTTACGCAGATTTTTTAAGAGAGGAAGTAATTATGATGCGAGTGTTTAGGCAGGGGGAAGTTCGTCAGCCCCAATGAGTGTCTATCCATGTACTCCGAACTGTGATGCTTTAACACACACTGCCACCGATCACCCTGGAGGAAGCGTAGCAATATATTTTTTTCATATGTACAGCCAGATGTTGCCAGCACTTTACCATTGTTCTATTGCCATGTTGGTTTTTATAATTGTGTGATTTGTGCATGCTGTCTTGTGAACTAAATGTTGTAATCGGTATGGTATGTTATCACCGTCATTGAGCTCAGACATGTCCCATTTACTGTCCAAAGGTTCGCGCCATAAACCCTATATGGACTTATGCCACCACCCTTGCTCACTGCCCCTTTGTGGCCCACTGCAAAGTGCCGATGCAGCAATTGGGCCCAAGCTTGCAGCCGACCACATGTCGCATAGTCCCAGCCAAAACCTGACGTGGTGCTCAACTACTCCCACTGAGTAGTAGTGCGACACCACCAGAATTGAAGTGCAGCGGCCCTGCACGTTCGTATTGTTTGGTACTGTTGGGACACCCTTGACCACCAACAACTGAGAGTGTCCTCACAAGGAATCGCTGCATTGTTGCATTATGCATTCTAACCTAAAGCCCTTCAGGTGCAATCCCAATTGCAAGATAAGGTTTCAAGCATCTTTAAGTACAAGTTTATTCCACACAAAAAATCTCACAAAATAGGGAGCATGTGCTCTTCAAGAAAAGGGTCGCATGTCTACTGTAAGATACCTGGCAAACTCCCATGCAAAAGTAAAGACAACACACGAATCCGTCAAAACGTCGACACAACACCGACAACACCATCAGCAACTAAACAAAATGAAACCACGAAACAGCTTCCACCCTGCGACAGCGGCACTGATGGCGGACGTCGTAATAATAAAGCCACTATTTTGATGTTTTACGGAAGTGACGTCACAGTTGTCGAAATAATTTGTGAAATATTTTGACGGTCGACATCGAAATAGTCAATGCCGGGCTCAAACCCCCCCACCCTCCCCCTCCCCCCCGGCCCTTCATGCCCATCTCTCCCTAGCCAACCCCCCTCCCTCCCCCCACACACTAACAAAATTCTGGCTACGCAGCTGCTGTGTTTACAATGCGCCTATGTGAAGCTTCTAGAAATTATCTGCGCCCGTTTCCATGCCCCGTTGATGGTGTCCACGGGGTCCGGAATCGGTGGCAGGTGAGGCTGCCTTTGACGTCGTTGAGGTGGAACTGGTGGAGCGGGCATAGGTGGGGGACACGGCTCATTCCGCAGGCGGGCCAAGTTGTGCAGTGCAGCACAAGCCGTGATTATCACGGCTGACCGTTCAGGCTTGTGCTGCAACCACATGTCGAGGCACGGAAACCGCCTTTTCCACACACCAAAGGCTCGCTCCACCGAGTTCCTGGTCCGGATGTGGGCCTTTTGGTACCTATGTGAGAAGAATAAAGAACTATCAGACATCTCTCTACTGCTGCAGTCACCGACAGAGTGAGAACGGCAGGGTATGTCTTTTGAACGCCTGGCTTCTTGCATGTGCTCCATGCCTTCCAAAGTGCTTTGGCTGTGTGTGTGTGCCCGAGGTGCACGAGATGCTAGAACACTGTCTAAGGTAAGACACTGAACCTGGAGTTGGGGCAACTGAAACTCCTCCCTGCTGTTCTCACCTTGTCAGTTACTATATACAGTATTGTTGCTTCACATTGAAGTGATACAGTACTTTTCAGGTGGAAAATACGACACTGATTTGTGTAGCGGTTTATCGCTGATAGATGCTCTGACCACTGTTCTTGGCAGAAAGTACTGAGTAGGATAATGAGTAGGAGACATTATCCGGCTCTCCCATGGCCGGATAATGTCTCTTTGCGCTTTCAGAGTTGCTTTAGGTAACTCGAAGCATCAGTCCGGGGGATATGGGTATGCCGTACGGTATGGACCATTTGTGCGAGCTGCATTTTGGCACTGATTCTTGCCGGAGGCTACAACTTTGTGTATGGTGTAATATTGGGGGTTGCTTCCCTACATTATTGTCTACTAGTGTGGACCACTAAGCCATAGTCCCACCTCGGCAACAAACACCAAGAAGCAACACTGACCAGTCTCACTGAGCGACAAATCTTGTCGAGCAGTGTGCGCTTGCCATCCAATTTGCCAAAGATGTGACGATCACATGCAGACAAGAAAACACTTAACGTCTTGGTCTGTTTTTATAAACCAATTGTACAGATAAGCTAGCGAAAACAAATTGAAAAGATGAAATCGGAAGCGTGGCTGATACATCAATTTTGGGTTAGCTTTAAATCTCATGATTTCTTCCAGCAGAGTAGTGCATACCTTTCCTCTGGACTTTTGGTTGCCCCTAGAGTGGCCAGAGGCGTCATGAGGTAGGTGGTGCAGGCATAGCCTGCGTCTCCCAGCAGCACCCCAGGTACACGCTGGTGCTCGGAGAGGACCCGTGCACGACTGTTGTCAAAGATCCGACTGTCATGCACGGAGACTGGCCAGCTGGCCACGATGTCATAAAACTGGAGCTGGTGTCCCGTGATGGCCTGAGTGGGGGAAATGAACAGCATTGGGATGAACAGGCTGCGGTGGTATCAAAACAGACACACTTTTAGATACACATACCGTAAATTCCGGAGAGATGCCCCACCCCTATTTCTGGCTTGAAACACCGAAGGATAGCCCACTCTTAGTAATAGTAATGTTGGGATGAATGATGGCCTCGGCGTAAATGCAGCTAGTTCGCTATGGCGGTATGGAAGCGAACGTTGCTGACTGGGAAGTAGTGATCTTTACTTCGTTGCCCCTCGCCACCATAACAAGCTTGGAAGGGACACGACCTAATATTGGCAATTTTTTAAAACTTTCCTTGATTGTGCATTGAAAGTTAGCCCACTCCATACTTTCAGCCGATATGCTCTTGAAGTTAGATGGTCTATCTCGGGATTTTACGGTATACTCTGTGAATAAGTGCAGTTGCCAGCTTCGCAAATGAGGAGTTAATGACACATTAGTGTCCTGACTATTTATTTCATGCAGATATGACGAAGCATGGCAAGGCCTCATTCCTTGTTATCCGAGATCCAGTAGATGATTGCTCGATCACCCATTAGCGTGAGCAATTATCACATCCTTGGTGTAAGCACCATATGGTTCTGCATTTCTCTGTAGAAGTAACAGAATTCTTGGTTTGTAAGCACCACCACTGTAGTTAGAGATACGATATACATTATTAAATAGACAAGTTTTATGTTGTAGGAATGTCTTCTTTTATTATTTAATTGACTGTTCGCTCATTGAAAGGAATTTACTTTTACTGTGCCCTATTTCCGTGCCTTCACATCACAAGTGGAACGCCATTCGGTGGGGTATTCCTTGTTCCAGTTGAGTAAAATCGTGACATTCCCTGTTGCAGAAACAATCGGCACATGCAGACTTTATTATATTTTTTACGATGCTTTGTTTTATAATGTCACCATATTTTTTATTTGTTTTATGGTAAGGGCAAAAACAAAAATGAACTTACTTGCACGTTGATGGAAAAGTACATTTTCTGTTACGGTAGACTTCGCCATCGGGACCACCAGGCCCCTTGATCCTAACGTGAGTGCAATCAATGCACCCAGTCACTCCTGGAACTTGTTCAGAGCATAAAACTCTAGCATCACGCGATCGAAGTCCGTCGCGGTGCTGGGGAACTTCACGAGTCGTCGAAACAGGGTGCCGGCGATGCGTCGCGACACCCGCTCGACAACCCGACACACTGTCGGCTGCGACACGGCGACGAGGTCGCCGGTAACGACCTGGAACGTCCCAGCGCCGTAGAATCTCAGCGCGATGAGAAGCTGAAGCGTTGGAGGGACCGGCAGACCGCGATTGCTCGCGCACTCCTCCAGCGACAGGGACTCCAGGAGGCTTTCCACTGTCGCTTTGGTGAAGCGGTAGCGCGCGAGAAATTCGCGGTCGTTGAACACCTAAAGATGGTTCAGCCGGTCCCTCAAACGACGCCGTGGCACTGGGACACTCTCATCTTGGTGGTCGTAGAGGATTTCGTCTGCTCTAATGACGAAGTCGACGAAGTCGCAGAACGATCTGTCGGCCGCCATTACCTCCTGGGACCGACTCGAGTTTCGAGGAGCTGCTCGAGGAAGCGCCGGACCTACCTTGAGATTCTCGAGGAAAGAGTCGAGTATTCCCTCGAGTAGAGGAGCGTTTGGAGTGGAGGTCGGTTTATGAAGCACAAAACCGGCCTCGAGTGGAGTTTCGAGTCGAGTTCGAGTCGAGTTCAAGTCGAGGCCCGTTTATGAATTCGGCTGTAACACACTCGGCATCGATACCCCTCAGCAGCGCCTTTGAAGGGTTGTGTGCCTCGGTCCAGTCCCATGAGCTGACCGCTCGACCAATGTTGATCGTGTAACCCTGCAGGCAAAGAAAGTGCTACATGTTGCAGACTGCCACTCATCTGTGAACTTAATTGACGCTAACACAGTGGTGTTTCCAGGCCTGGGTCTGCAACTGAGTGAAACCCGCCTGACAAGGGTCCTAAGAAGGCTGCCAGCTGTTGAGGCCTTTAGTGTAGTCCCACACTAGGTGAATTGTCTTGCACGTTTCTCTGCAGGGAATGGGGCCTTTCTTGGCCTCTTGACAGGCTAGACGCTTGGTGGGTGTCCGACTGGCGCCCTTTTCGAGCCCCTCGCCAACCCTGGCCTATGTTAGGCAAGGCTCGTAGGCTGCACCCGGATCTGGCGTCCCCGGCGCCTTCACGCTGCCGCAGTCGCCTCGAGGGTGAGCATGAGGTCGGTGGTGTCGTTGCCATTGGGCAGACGGTCCAGCTCGTCCTCAAGAGCCGGCAGGATCTCGAGGTATGTTGTGCTGTCCTGGTTCAGGGCATGCAGGCGCTGCAAGCTCGAGTCCACGTGCCAGTTGTTCTCGTGCCTGCGTGGAAGGCTTGTTTTCGTGCTTGCGTGGAAGGCGTTGAGGCAAGCAAGTGAACAAGTTACCTCCTGTCTGTACTCCATCTCACTTTAAGGGGAAGAATAGCAGGAGCCAAAAGGAAGCGCGAGCTCCAGGCTTTCGGCATCCCTGCAAAGCATGAACGCTTGGGCAGTGCAAGCTCTGCTCTGGATAACATGCTTGTGCTTGTAGCTCCAACTTCTCTCCCTCGGAATGTGAAACAAACTATAGTTGTGGTGAAGGTTCAGATTTTGAGGCTACAAACAACTACTAAAAACTCCTTTGTTTCCATTTGTTTTTGTTTTTTTGTTTTTTTTTCAAGTTTACACATGCACGATTTACAAGCAAACCTACTTGACGTTATAGTATTGTAGCACGACTGTGATTCTGGCAAGATATTTCTGCCACATAGAAAACGACTCCTGCCATTTGTAGACTAGTGAGCAACACACCAGGCTAGCTAAATTGTGAATGTAACTTGGCAGGTATGTGAAGCTGGCAGAGCCCGCTTTCACTGTTTTAGCATGGGTATATGTGCCGAGATGCTCCAGGAATTACAACAATCAATCTCAATGTCCGGCACATAGATGCATGCCAATATGCCGGACGTTACGATTGACCGAGGCAATTCCTGGAGCGTCTCGGCATATATACCCATGCTAAAGCAGTTAAGGCGGGCTCTCTGCGCTTCACACGTCGGCGCTGTAGAAACAAAACCATTATGCAACAATCATCAGTTTTCATTTGGTACAGCAAACATGAATGCTTGGCTGGACACAGCCAGGAAATATGCACCACCTAAAATTCTAGGCGCTGCACTTGGGCACCTCCTAGTACGACCTGTAAGAACTGTTTGTGTTCCAGAAGTTTACTACCAGCGACCGGCAGAAAGTTTTTGCAGTCTCTACCTGTGTATTCAGATCGTCGAGAAAAGAAACAAGGAACTGGAGTGAGCACGAACATGAAATGGCACACATACTTGGGCAAGCTGAGCTCGGTCAGATCCTTGCACAGCCGGAGACGCCAGAGATGAAGTGGAGGGCTTCTGGCATGTCGCTGGCTTCTGCAGTGTGCTGGCCTTCTGCGGCTTTGGCGGGCAGCTGGCCACGTCTGTTTCTTGTGGCGACTGCTGCCTTTTACGGAGAGGCATGAAAAACTCTTGTGCCGGACGCTTGTCTCCGAAAAACAACTTGGTCATTCGGTATCCCTCCTTCGCGCTCCAACAATGTGGCAGGCCCAATAAAATAATGATCACCGCACTACTCAGCACTCGCAGCAATAAACCGTAACAGAACTCCCTAGAAAATCTGCAGTAACCATGCTACAGATGCTGTGCCGTGGAGGACGCCGCGAAGGATCGGGATTCGGATCCTTCGCGGCCATCTTCACCCAGAGCGCGCAGACGCTTCCGTGGATACCGCAAATTCTAGCAAAACTAAAAAATGCGATATTGAACAAAAACAAATTCGGACATGGGCAATTTATTTGCGCAATTTTTTGTTTTATTTTTGGACCAAAAAAAGTTATGTGCAGGTAAATTTAGAATGTCCAAATTTGTTTTTGTTCAATATCGCATTTTATTTTTAGTTTTGCTAGGATTGTCGGGAATCGTCGGGAGCGTCTGCGCACACTGTGTGAAAACGGCGGCGAAGGAACCGAATCCCGATCCTTCGCGGCACAGCATCTGTGGCATGGTTACTGCTGCAGATAATCAAGAGAGTGCTGCTATCTTTTATTGCTGCGAGTGCTGATTATTGCGGTGATCATTAAATTATTGGGCCTGCCACATCGTTGTAGCGCGAAGGATGAATACCGACTGGGCAAGTTGGCCTTCGGAGACAAGTGTCCGGCGCAAGAGTTCTTCATGCCTCTCCGTAAAAGGCAGCAGTCACCAAAAGAGCCAGACTTGGCCAGCTGCATCGCCAAAGCCGCAGAAGGCCAGCACAGTGCAGAAGCCAGCGACATGCCAGAAGCCTTCCAATTCAGCTCTGGCGTCTCCGGCTGTGCAAGGATCTGACCGAGCTCAGCTCCAAGTATGTGTGCCATTTCATGTTCGTGCTCACCCCAGTTCCTTGTTTCTTTTCTCGACGATCTGAATACACAGGTAGAGACTGCAATAACTTTCTTCCGGTCGCTGGTAGTAAACTTCTGGAACACAAACAGTTCTTACAGGTCGTACTAGGAGGTGCCCAAGTGCAACGCCTAGAATTTTAGGTGGTGCATATTTCCTGGCTGTTGCCAGTCAAGCATTCATGTATGCTGTACCAAATGAAAACTGATGATTGTTGCATAATTGTTTTGTTTCTACAGCGCAGACGTGTGAAGCGCAGAAAGCCCGCCTTTACTGTTTTAGCATAGGCACATATGCCGAGACTCTCCAGGAATCGCCACAGTCAATCGTAAAGTCCGGCATATTGGCATGCATCTATGTGCCGGACATTAAAATTGACCGTGGTAATTCCTGGAGCGTCTCGGCATATATACCCATGCTAACAAAGTGAAAGCTGGCTTCCGAGCTTCACATGCCTGCCAAGTCACAGTCACATTTTAGCTGGCCTGGTGTATTGCTCACCAGTCTACAAATGACAGGACTCGTTTTTTATTTGACAGCAATATCTGGCCAGAATCGCAGCCGTGCCACCTTAGTATAACGTCAAGCAGGTTTGCTTGTAAATCGTGCTTGTGTAAACGTGAAAAACAAACAAAGGGAAACAATGAGTTTTTAGTAGTTGTTTGTAGCCTCAAAATCTGAATCTTCACCACAACTATAGTTTGTTTCACATTCCGAGGGAGAGAAGTTGGAGCTACGAGCAGAAGCATGTTACCCTGAACAGAGCTTGCACGCCACAAGCGTGCATGCTCTGCAGGGATGCCGAAAGCCCTGAGCTCGCCCTTCTTTGTAGCTCCCGCTATTTTCCCATTTAAAGGAAGACGGAGTACAGAGAGGAGGTAACTTTCTCACTTGCTTGCCTCAACGCCTTCCATGCAGGCACAAGAACCAGTGTATTGGCGCCTGGTGTTGAGCTTGCAGCGCCTGCATTCCCTGAACGAGGACAGCACAACATATCTCGAGATCCTGCCGGGTCTTGAGGACGAGCTGGACCGTCTGCCAAATGGCAACGACACCACCGGCCTCATGTTGAGCCTCGAGGCGACTGCGGCAGCATGAAGGCGCCGGGGACGTCAGATTCGGGTGCAGCCTTCGAGCCTTGCCCGACATAGGCCAGGGTTGGCGAGGGGCTCGAAAAGGGCGCCAGTCAGACGCCCACCAAGTGACTAGCCTGTCAAGAGGCCAAGAAAGGCCCCATTCCCTGCAGAGGAACGTGCAAGACAATTTGCCTAGTGTGGGACTGCACTAAAGGCCTCAACAGCTTGCAGCCTTCTTAGGACCCATGTCAGGTGGGTTTCACTCAGTTGCAGACCCAGGCCTGGAAACACCACTGTGTTAGCGCCAATTGAGTTCACAGATCAGTGGCAGTCTGCAACCACGAGCACTTTCTTTGCCTGCAGGGTTACAGCATCACCATTGGTCGAGCGGTCAACTCATGGGACTGGACCGAGGCACACAAACCTTCAAAGGCGCTTCTGAGAGGGATCGGCGGCCGAGTGTGTTAGTGCGCAAAAGCTCGGAGCACATGAAGCAGGATGCTTGGACTGCAGAATCCAGGCATTCAAGGTTCAATCGTCATCCCTCCTCGCTTCAATCTGGATGAGCATCGTACTGGCGTGCAGTCTAGTTTCACTACTACGTGATGCACGGTAAAGGTGTAGTGCAACGATTTTAGTGTGTCTGCATTTTTTATATTGTTTATCCAAGCACAAGTGACAAAAACGTGTCACCTTGCCCCGAGAAACTGCTATTCCGGTGCGTAATTCCAAAGAAAACGAAATATTTGCCGATCTGCAGCCGCTGTGATGGTTAACGGAACTGATGTGTGACGTACTCTGTGGGAAGCGCGGAAGTGAACAAAACCTGTCCCCGTCCGCTGCTACACTCGCCGTCAGCCCCGTTTCGAGCCGTCTTTTGTGTCGATCGCTCGCCGCAACCTTCGACGACGCTAATCCTTTAAAGTCGATATTCGCGCAGGAAGCGGCTGGGGTCTCTGAAGAGAGAACCCAGGGGATACCACGTGATCCCCCAGAGTGCGTCACTCGAAAGGCGACGTGGAGAGTTGAGAGGCACTCTGACCTTCGATATGTTTTTTTTTTTTTTTTTTCATAAAAACTAGTGCTCGCAAGAAAATACGGTTTTAATTGGCCAAAGTCTGAAAATCGCTGCACCACCCCCTTAAATACCCCAGGCCGGCAGTCATACTGCAGCTAGCTAAACTTCTCATCTACGGTGTAAACCAGTGTCGCCAAACTCAAAAGGTAGACCGACCTTACGCTTTGTAAACACGGACGTGAAATTTTGTCTCGGGCACTGCTAGCATTCCTTGTCTTGCCCAGGGAGGTTGTCCGTGGTAGTCAGCGATTTTAGTGTAGCTGCATCGTTGTTGTCAACCGTTCCCCGTAAAGCAGTTCTTGCCAAGGACGTGAACAACAGCTTCACTCTGGTCGGTCTAAAACGACGAAAAGGCCATCTGTGAGAAGAGTGTGGGCTTCCACGGAAACAGTTTTTCCTAGTGTGCCACTGCAAAGAGCCCTCTTAGTGTCACGACTTGGCTTAGGTTGCCTCTCCTTTTGGACCCTTTTGGCGTACGTTACTTGTTCTCTAAGATTTCTTATCTGACGCGGGAGTCTGCTAACCCCTACAAAAATATCTATGGACGTCCTATGTCCATGCTTTTGCCTTCTATTACCCCTTTGCCATCCTATGGATTCCTGTAGACAGTTCTTAGACCGTGAATGTACCGCTGGTTTGCCATAGAACGGCCACAACAACGCTATAGGGATCTCCGCGAAACAAAAAGTTTTTCATTCCTTCCTATTTCCATGCTATGGTCCTGGTGAGTCTATGGCCATCCTATTGCCTCTCTTTGGTGTGAGCTATATATTAGTACATTAATAAAGTGATGCCGCGTAGACGTTTTCTTTAGGTGTAGCGAGGTTTCTGAGTTAAAAAGTTGTTAATTAAGCGCCGGGGATCAATTTGTTACATTGATGTCTGGAGACATATCCAACCTCAGGGCATATTCATTGTGGAGATGGAAGTGTTTAGTATGTGCCGAAATAATTTCTTTACTTTCTCAGAGGGAGTTACGTGTATGTGGGTCTCTGCGGCCCCAGTAGATATTCGCAACTTTCACGACCCATAGGGGGCGTACTGGTGCCTATCAAAATGGCGGTCATCTGGATGATCGTCGTACTAGCCTGGGTCTGCGCGCGACGCTTGAGTAATCCTAGTTATGCTATATACGAGCAGTATCAGAGCCTTACGTTATTTTTCAAGTCAGGAAAGTGTAGGCAAGCCCTTTTATTATGAGGCCAATCATCCAGGAGCTAGGGAACGCGAATCTCATCGCTGAAAGTTGCGAATACCCTCAGCAGACTGAGTGACTTCTCTATGGACCCCGTAGGGACTCCGTGCAGACCCTGTATTGCTTCTCTGCAGACCCCATAAGGACCCTGTGTAGACCCTGTATGGCTTCCCTGTGGACCCCGTACGTACTCCCTATAGACTTCTATAGCTTCTTTGCAGACCCCTAAGGACCCTACACTTTTAAAACTTACTTTTACAAAGCACGTTTTTGCGTAAAGACAAATGGAAAAAGCTCTTTTCTTAGAAACCTTTATTGGAGATTAGTACAAAATGACAGGAGCGTGATGTTTGCAGAAACTTTTAGCTTATAGGATTTTGCGGCAAAATTGATATTGTTTTTCTACAGCCATGCCTCACCGGTGACTTCAGGTAGCGCGTCCCGACCTGGGTGCGTCTTAACTTCGGTGGCAATTCGCGGTGCGTTCGCATGGGAGACGGGGGTTGGCATCCCTGAAACTCCTTCTACCGTATATGTTTCGGCTCCAAAAAGGCCGATTAAAGCCAAAATAGAACACTGACACGCTGTCGAAAATCGATACTCCCAAACAAATTCACGTGGTCGTGCAGTTCTCCGAGTGGCCGCTGCGGGCGAAATGGCGGTGTTGCGATCGCAATTAGTTCGGTTTTCGAGTACCGATTGGTGCCGCTTTTTCAGAGCAAGCTCTTTGTCAGTTTCCCAACTGACTTGTTCTAGAAACGTTGGTCGGTGTGGACCCCGTAGCGGACCCCCTGCAGACTGAGTGGCTTCTCTACGGACCCTGTAGGGACTCCCTGTAGACCTTGTGTGGCTTTTCTGCAGACCCCATGAGGACCCTGTATGGCTTCCCTGTGGACCCCCTAGGGACTCCTTGTGGAACCTCGTATGGGTTCTCTGCAAACCCCCTATAGACATCGTAAAGACCCTGTGTAGAGACCCTATAGAGCCCCTGTGGAATCTATATGGCGTCTTACTATAGAGAGTGTATAGGATGACCTCACATCGTCTATGGAATAGGACGTCCATAGAACGTCCGTTGGCCAATATTCTATAGGGCAGCCATAGGACGACTTCACGAAGGCAACAGCAGTCGTAGTCTGCCTATAGATGCCTTATGGTCTGCCTATGGACGTTGCTCTATAGAACGTCCAAGGAGTGTCCATACATATTTTTGTAAGGGAACCTCCCATGCGTTATGCGTTTATTTTGAAGTAAAATTCATTTAAGACGTGACTGCATCTTCCAACACATTTCAAATCGGAAACGTGTGGACGAGGTTTATTCACTTACGCATACTAGGGTTAACAGGGTTTTATTAATGCGTTTCGTTTGAAAGGACAGGGAAGTGAACTGGAATCTGCGACGTTTATTGAGAGATTCTGATCTATTTCCAAAGGTTGTCCATCCACCAGGAGCGTGACAATAATCCGCGATGGGTCCCCTTAAGAGGTCTCCATGCGTTTCGCCTTGCTTAAAGGGGTTATGACACAGAATATATAAAACATGAGATAACTATGGCTGAAGAACCCATTATGTGTTACCATGAATTTGCGATATTTTGTTTTGTAAACAGCCCGCTAGTTTCAGAGATACAGTCGTTTTTATCGCGGATCCTCGGCTCCCCCCACTGGGTGGGTCTTGGTTGTTCGGAGGTCCGTGACGTAGCCAGCATCTGCTGCACGCGCGCCCCTGGTAGCGCCGCGGTGCAACCGGCGGAGCTGGGGCTGACTCGCTGCAAGCACTCTCAAACTAGCTGCTCTGGCATCAGCTTCCGAGCTTTCGTCGTCTTCGTTTCCTGGCATTAGAGCCGATGGAGACTCCGGCTTCACCCGCTTCGTCGGACTCTTCAAATTCTGGCGGTTCCTACGTCTTCGAGAGCGATCTCAGCAGTGACGCGAGCGATTACGAAGAAATTCCCGAAGTTGGTCATTTTGTTTTCGACCCGCTGGCGACCAGCTCCAGTGACGACGACGACGATGAGAGCGTTGCGGAGGACGACGGCGATATCGTCAGAGACGACGCTGAGGAGGCCGATAACGCTCAATGGCACGGTTTGGAATGGTGAGTGGTTTACTATACTATTTCGCAATCAGTGCGAGCAAATCGGTGCTGCAAGGCCGCGCATGTCATCTGAGTGACGCGTTCACGAACGTGTGGGCATAGCATGGGTATAAGGGAAAGTCGTCTGCTATTTGCGCAGCTCGTGCGACTGTTGACCTCTTGAATGCGTTCACCGTTGCCATTGCCATCTTAACACCGTTGTTAAGTTCTTGGAGAGTAGGGGATTGCGTGACTATGATATCGGCAGGTCACCACTTATTCGCTCACAAGCTTTTGTTTTCCCATACCCACCGCGCGCGGTGCGCTTTAGTACGCGCTCAGCTCGCGCTCTCTGCACAATGCCGCCCGTGTCCTGGCGTGACACTTCTTTATATTTTCTGTTTTTGAGATGCCATGCCGATAGCGGTAGCCAAGCCGCACCGCCGCTTGAAGCTGGTGGAACGGAAGGTCGTACTGCAGAGCCCAGAATTCTTCGTACGTTCAAATCCCCAACTCTGCGCGTCAACTACCGCAGTCTGCTGTGTATTTAGATCGGAAAACTCCAGGCTAGGAATGTCGCCATAGAATGGCAGACAGAAGTCGCGGTCTGAATATTACTCGCACATTTGCTGAAACGGCGTCACGAATTATCTTTTGTAAATGTACTTCAGTCAAAGTTGCGACTAGTGGGGAGGCGTGTACGAACATTTTCTCGGCGGAATGTAAGCTGCCCTTTATCCTTCAGGTGAGAGTGCACTGTTTCGTCCAGTAAGGTGCGGCTATATGTTTGTTGTCACTTGTGTCAGTAACACAATACTCATGCTCTTGGCAAAATTCGGTGTATTCCAGGTGCGGGTGTGGACTCTGTGAAGTGATGGGCACAGCCACCGAGAATTTGTGCTGCCACAGCATCCAGAAAGTGCGAGAAAAAATTCCAACAACTGAAATATGCATCACTATGCACCCTACATTTCTTGGGGGTGTTCTAAATCAACATGCAATTGAAATAGCGTATTTCAACTTAATGGAACATGAGCGGGAAGCCATCAATGCCCCAGATCTCCACAGGTAAGAACCAAAAACTTGTTTTGTTTTCATTGTGTTCCTCTTGCAGAGGGACAAAATAGCACGTGCTTTATTTTCTTTCTTTGCATAGGCGGTACAGGTTGACGGCCTATAATCAATTTGTGCGGTGGGTTTGGCACAAGCTTGGACGCCACCACCGCAAGCCACTGCGAAGCTGCGTAGTCGTCAAGATCCGGGCAGCCTACCCATCTGAAATATATACGGGCTTCAGATATGTGGAGTACTAAATACTTATATTACATTCATGCACATAGTTTGAAGTCCTTCACTGAGAGGGAACTGTGTAAATATCTGTGTCTAACTTTAGAAATATAATTTACTCCGAGCGAATGATTATGTGAGGGTGACCAACAAACAGGCCAGATTTAGCATTGTTGCTCACATTGTGAGTGGGCATACAAGGGAGGTTCCCCAATGCTTTAAAAAAAATTTGCAATAGAGGCAACAATTTAGGAGAATACTTCGATCAGAGGATTAACTCTGGTAAAGCATGTGTTCCCATGGGCTACAACGAATTGCTTTTGTATCTTACAAGCAGTTGGATAGTTAGCTCTCAAGGAAGGCTGAATCTCTAGCGACGCTTCCTAACAAGTTCTTGGGTAGGAACATGTGGTTGGCTCTGGCTGAGTGGGGGAGGCACAGGACGTGATGTTGAGCAGCGGGCAGTCGGCTGCCGCTCTAACTGCAGAACCGTCTCCAACAACCGGTCAATGTAGTCTGAAAGATCAAACATGACATCACTGTCTGGCTTTGTGCTGACAACAGAGTTAGAACAAGAAGCTCCAAATGCTTGGGGTGCACATGAAATGATTGAGCATGCGAGAATTTGAACCAATTTTAAACAAGTGTTGTCTGTTGTATATTGTAGTAGAGGGCACATTTGCATTCTCCTACCTGAAAATTAAAATCGGGAAATATACAAGTCAGATATTGCAGCTGCAGGAGATTTTGTTATGCTGCTTCGTATCCCCGAGCAAAAACTGTGTCTCACTGAATGTATTTAGCACAACGTTTACAGATACAATTCAAAAAGACTTAACTAGCTAGTGCTCCAGTTGTACACAAGCGCATGGAAATTGACAAAAAGAAAATATAGTGTATTCCCGTGCCAATGCCACTAAGATTATTAGTTTCAAGAGTTTCAACAGGAACACGCAACATGCTATAGTTCTTATACAAGTTAAGAATGAGCACAATAAATACAACCATGTACCAGCTAAGACAATGAGTTGCTCCGCAGACCAACCAAGAAAAGCTGTAGCCATGACGAGATATCTGATGTAAGTGTGACAGACAGAATAAAAGTGAACTTTGAAGAACACAAAAGCTTTCATGCCTATCCACTCCGATGAGAAGGCAAGAGCAGCGGAGCTGTACTATGTGCCGCCATCTATGAGCGATGGCGACAACCAGACAACCGGCAAGCCGGTTGTCTAATTGCCGCCGTCGCTTATAGATAGCGGTAGCTAGTCCAGAGGGTTGTCGAGATTTATTTGTCCACGGACACGAAACTGGGGAAAGTAGACCTTAACAGCTCCGCTGTAAAAAATATTCAGGGAAACAGCTGTACGCCACCCAAAACATGGAATGTGCGATGTTAAACAAACATATCACACCTTTTATCAAGTCTAACTCTTAGAAATTTGCAGCATCTGTTTATTTGCTGGTGCACCTTTTGTGCTTGTGTTTACCGAGGTGAACAAAAGCAAGAGACATCACTCAGTGCCCTTTTATATCCTGTCCCTGTGTATTTGCGCCATTTCTCTCTTCTGCTAATACAATGTATTGACTCGCTCAGCTGCAAAGGTTGTCACAGCCTCAATAGCGGACTACTTGAGCATTGCGCAGAAACAGTGGCCGGCGACAATGAGGACGTGGGAGGAGCTTCTGGGGTATTCTTAACCCGTACCAGACTATAGAAGTCTGCAAGAGCATGATATGCTGTGGCAACCTCGATGGTATCGGCCTGCACAAGTATTGAAGCTTTGGCTAGTTAGTGGCAACACATAAACAGTGTGAAGACAATGGACAGAGAGGCAGCATCGTTTCCAGTAAGTCTTCTTCTACTCTGTCCGTTGTGTTTGCTCTGTTTATCTGCTATTGAAGGCTTTCACAAAACAAGGGGGATAGCGTGTTTGTCATGTTTCTTCCACTTGTTCTAAAAGAAAATAAATATATTCACTGTATGTGGCATCCTCCATGAGTTCTTGGACCACCGGTTCTCCACCTTGCGCCTTCGGATATTTTATTTTCCATTGTAGTTGTTCATCTTTTGTTTTTCGCAGCTTTCTGTTTAAATTTTCATTGTAATGCAGTGCTGCTATGAAGGTCCTTGAAAGAGGAAATATAATTTACTCCGAGCGAATGATTATGTGAGGGTGACCAACAAACAGGCCAGATTTAGCATTGTTGCTCACATTGTGAGTGGGCATACAAGGGAGGTTCCCCAATGCTTTAAAAAATATTTGCAATAGAGGCAACAATTTAGGAGAATACTTCGATCAGAGGATTAACTCCGGTAAAGCATGTGTTCCTATGGGCTACAACGAATTGCTTTTGTATCTTACAAGCAGTTGGATAGTTAGCTCTCAAGGAAGGCTGAATCTCTAGCGACGCTTCCTAACAAGTTCTTGGGTAGGAACATGTGGTCGGCTCTGGCTGAGTGGGGGAGGCACAGGATGTGATGTTGATCAGCGGGCAGTCGGCTGCCGCTCTAACTGCAGAACCGTCTCCAACAACCGGTCAATGTAGTCTGAAAGATCAAACATGACATCACTGTCTGGCTTTGTGCTGACAACAGAGTTAGAACAAGAAGCTCCAAATGCTTGGGGTGCACATGAAATGATTGAGCATGCGAGAATTTGAACCAATTTTAGACAAGTGTTGTCTGTTGTATATTGTAGTAGAGGGCACATTTGCATTCTCCTACCTGAAAATTAAAATCGGGAAATATACAAGTCAGATATTGCAGCTGCAGGAGATCTTGTTATGCTGCTTCGAATCCCCGAGCAAAAACTGTGTCTCACTGAATGTATTTAGCACAACGTTTACAGATACAATTCAAAAAGACTTAACTAGCTAGTGCTCCAGTTGTACACAAGCGCATGGAAATTGACAAAAAGAAAATATAGTGTATTCCCGTGCCAATGCCACTAAGATTATTAGTTTCAAGAGTTTCAACAGGAACATGCAACATGCTATAGTTCTTATACAAGTTAAGAATGAGCACAATAAATACAACCATGTACCAGCTAAGACAATGAGTTGCTCCGCAGACCAACCAAGAAAAGCTGTAGCCATGACGAGATATCTGATGTAAGTGTGACAGACAGAATAAAAGTGAACTTTGAAGAACACAAAAGCTTTCAGCCTATCCACTCCGATGAGAAGGCAAGAGCAGCGGAGCTGTACTATGTGCCGCCATCTATGAGCGATGGCGACAACCAGACAACCGGCAAGCCGGTTGTCTAATTGCCGCCGTCGCTTATAGATAGCGGTAGCTGTCCAGAGGGTTGTCGAGATTTATTTGTCCACGGACACGAAACTGGGGAAAGTAGACCTTAACAGCTCCGCTGTAAAAAATATTCAGGGGAAACAGCTGTACGCCACCCAAAACATGGAATGTGCGATGTTAAACAAACATATCACACCTTTTATCAAGTCTAACTCTTAGAAATTTGCAGCATCTGTTTATTTGCTGGTGCACCTTTTGTGCTTGTGTTTACTGAGGTGAACAAAAGCAAGAGACATCAGTCAGTGCCCTTTTATATCCTGTCCCTGTGTATTTGCGCCATTTCTCTCTTCTGCTAATACAATGTATTGACTCGCTCAGCTGCAAAGATTGTCACAGCCTCAATAGCGGACTACTTGAGCATTGCGCAGAAACAGTGGCCGGCGACAATAAGGACGTGGGAGGAGCTTCTGGGGTATTCTTAACCCGTACCAGACTATAGAAGTCTGCAAGAGCATGATATGCTGTGGCAACCTCGATGGTATCGACCTGCACAAGTATTGAAGCTTTGGCTAGTTAGCGGCAACACATAAACAGTGTGAAGACAATGGACAGAGAGGCAGCATCGTTTCCAGTAAGTCTTCTTCTACTCTGTTCGTTGTGTTTGCTCTGTTTATCTGCTATTGAAGGCTTTCACAAAACAAGGGGGATAGCGTGTTTGTCATGTTTCTTCCACTTGTTCTAAAAGAAAATAAATATATTCACTGTATGTGGCATCCTCCATGAGTTCTTGGACCACTGGTTCTCCACCTTGCGCCTTCGGATATTTTCTTTT
Organism: Ixodes persulcatus; assembly: GCA_013358835.2. Classification (NCBI taxonomy): domain Eukaryota; kingdom Metazoa; phylum Arthropoda; class Arachnida; order Ixodida; family Ixodidae; genus Ixodes; species Ixodes persulcatus. Next base: position 1,754,735 of record JABSTQ010009776.1, read on the forward strand.
CCATTGTAGTTGTCCATCTTTTGTTTTTCGCTGCTTTCTGTTTAAATTTTCATTGTAATGCAGTGCTGCTATGAAGGTCCTTGAAAGAGGAAATTTAGAACTATTACTGAAATATTGTCACGAATGACAGAAGAGAGGCAAGGAGTAACTAAGGAAAATAATGTTTAATGGGGCGAACTAGTGCCCACAACGGAAGAGAATAACAGTAGATCGCGGGCGTCGAATCTTGGCACAACAGCTCGGACAAGTGATAGCGATAGACTGACTGTCTGCAGCCACGGGTGCACTCTTTTAGAGCCATCGTGTACCGCCCAGGAAGTACTAGAACTAGAACAACACAATGTACAGTCGACAGCAAAAGTTTGCAGTGCACTCCTTTATAGCCATCGCGTACCGCCCAGGAAGTACTAGAACTAGAACAACACAATGTACAGTCGACAGCAAAAGTTTGCGGGGCGCGGGAGCGTCAGCCGAAATGACTGGTTACGCCTTCTGACGGCGCGCCGCCGCTCTCCAAGATTCACGCTTCGAGAATGTGCTTCCTTTCGTGCTCGAGATAACCGGGACCGGCGCAAGGTGCCGCTATAACAGCCATCATGCCCCGCGTCTGCCTCAGCCACCGTGATGTATGACGGAGCTCGCGCATGCTACAGATAACATTTCGCGGCACCTTGCGCCAGTATCTGTTATCTCGTGGGTGTCGAATGGAAGCGAGCAAAAAAAGCATGACCGCGAACAAGAAAGGAAGCGCATGCGCAAAGCGCGAGTCTTGAGAGTGGTAACGTGCCGTGACAAGGCACAGCAAGTCTTTTTGGTTGGCGCTCCTGTGCCCCGTAAACTTTTGCTCCCGACTGTACAAGCGGAAAATAAGGGGAACATGCAAGTTATTTCTAGAATCTTCCAGAAACTAGATGAGGAATAAAAGAAAGAATAAAAGGTGCTTCCGTGGCTGTGATTTTAACCCAGCGCTGCTGCGTGAAAGCCGGGCAAGCAATCGACTGCGCTACCTCGGCCGCCTGAAAATACGGCAATATTAGAAAGTTCAATAATCCAATCCATACCTCGCAGCCATGATGCTGTGCGAGTAGGCCACAGACTTGCGGGCAAACTGGATCAATGTCGAATGAAACGTCTCAACGCTAAACGTTTAACCCTCTGATGACAGTTGTTTGACATCTTTTAAAAAAGACTTTGATGCCAGAATAGTGGCCAGCCGATCGTGGGCATCAGTTCCTTCAAACAGAAAATGAAAATTGTAAATTCAACTTTCCTAGGGGAATCTGCAATTGCACAAAGCATGCATTGGCTATTCTACCCACACATTCTGTTGAAACTTTACCAGAGGTCCACTATGTCTCCGCATAAGTAGGCCTCGAGCACCACCACTCCAAAAAGTACTATCCGTGGCAAAATATAGTCATTTGTTCCTGCTTTTAGAATCCAATAACTAAAGATAACCGGCCTTTTCTTACTTTTGTAAGAATTAGTACCTACAGCTTTACATAACTTCATGCCTACATTCACATGAAATCCAAGGAATAATAGCATACCCCCATTTTCCACCCCAGCTGATCCATAAGCATAGCTGCCGCATTGCCAAATACGCACTACCCTTTCCTGCTTTACTGACTAGATTCATTTGCATATGACAACTTCTATTGAACAGAGTTAAAAGCATCACTCTTATCGGACACACACAAGCTTTCTTTTAACCCGATCAAAGATGTAAGAAAGAATAAACATTGAGGACAAGGACTGAACAACTACATCTTTCAGGTAGCAACGAACAAATATGAAATTCCAAGAGCGAGCAGCAGATTAGAGGTGCAAAAAGCCGAGGGAAGGGAAAATCAAACGATAGAAGGAAGGAAAGAGACAATAAGATAAAAACATAGTCAAGTTGACAGTGTCATCTCTGGTTTCAGAAATTCGACTTCAGTCTTCGTCAGCAGCAATGAGGGGGTAGAAACATTGTTTTTTACACTGTGGATGGCAATCGCCTCTATGATTTACCGGCCATATCTGCTATTATCCCCCCCCCCCCCCCCATCCCCAAAATTCATGTCTCATTAAAACAAGGGCTGCACTCGGGGTAAGAACGAGCGTGTGTGACAATGGGGGGAAAGGAATCGGGTGATACCTTGATTTAGGATGGCTCCCTATTCTAAATATTTATTCTTTCTTATATCTTCAACCTAAACACCGACACGCTCCTAGACCGTGTATTTCTTGGAAACATGCTTCAATTTTATTCAACCCTTCTCCAAGAGCAAAATCGCTTCTGAGCAAAGAAAGTCTGGACATCGTGTGGAGAAACAGGAGACTGCGGTAATAGGATGAGGGAAAGAGTCACGAATAACCTTCTCAAAGTCTGGACCTTTGGAACCTGTATGTATCAGACCAATGTCCTGGCACAAGTTCATAATTCACATTCGAAAGTCCATTAAAAGCACCGCATATGCATGAACAATGTCTTAAAACAGTAATATCAGTATACTAAGGCCAGTAGTGCTATGCAAGGAAGAAAAATTTATCTCTGCACTTCTGATCATGCCGAAATCACTTGCCTTGTGTGATCCATTTTCTACGGTGAAGGGGGCCATGCTCGCAGGCTGGGAAGATCTCACTGTGGCCAGTGTGTACGTCACCGATGTGGTTCAGCATTGACAACCACTTTGCCTGCATCAAGTCTCCATCTCCTCCACTAGTGGCTGCACAGTGGTACAGATGTTTGGTGATACTTTTTGTCCACAAGCCAATTCTCTCAAAACCTTTGCGACGGCATGCAGCCATCAGCTTTTTTTTTTGATCCCTGAAAATTGAAGAAATTCATAGTGTACCTAAATTTATGTATTCCGTCTTACTTTTGTAGGCAGTTATAAGCATACTTCTTTTAAGTAACGCTGTGTCTAAAGGTACATCGGACGTATCCCGATCCCAGAGTCTAAAGATACGTCACTCATACCCGGATCCCAGAGTCTAAAGACACGTAGGACGTACCCGGGACTCGGAGTCTTCGGGCGTAGCCGCGATTCACATTCCAGGTGTTCGGGGCACCAAGTAGGTAGTATGCCGTATGCATCGCCGACCCTGAGCTCAACAGACTCAACGAGCTCAGCTGTCAAGGTTTGAGAGCAATGCTCAAAAGAGAGTACGAAACTTACGAGACATAAAACGTTGTGTGCCGTTTACGGCCGTTTCCTTCTCTCGCAGTCAAAGTTTCGTTTCGCGAGTTTTGAGTATGGTGCCTGCAGCGCGTCTCCGACTGGCGTGTTTACCGCGTCCAAAAAACGTGGTCCCTCCATTTCCGCCTGGTGACGTCATAGAAGTGTCATGCTGTCGCCGGTCGCGATCCTGGCGGCATCCCGACAGCTGTGGTGTATGTGGCAGACGCCTGTTCTGCTGCAAGTCGCTCTCCACTGTGGAAGTCCACGGAAGCTTCAACAACCAGAAGTTGGGACGCCGCGAAGACAGCGACACTCGCGGCCGCTTGTGCTACTCGCAGCTTTTCGTTAGAATTTCTGCGACCATCTGCCAGGATCGCAACATGCAACAGCATGATAAAGCCCCTCTATCCTGGGAAAAGTGGCACCATTCTTTGAACAAGCCACCGCGCACACTATTGGCCAGTTGTCACCTGACGCCCTGCTTTCAGTTTTGGACTTCCAGTCGCCATTACTTTCCCAAGCTGTTGCTACGCCGCAGCTAACGGCCTGTTGCGCCTGTGGAAAAGTTGGCCGGAGAGCCTTTCAGTGTTCCCTCTGGAACGGAAAATGAACCTCAGAGGAAGATCTTGCTTCACCGAATCAGTCGAAAAGATTCCAACCAGCAGGAGCCACAAAGTTATGCGATGTAGGTGCTCTTATTAAGCTCACCAGAATGCAGAGAGAGCAGTTCATAGCAAGTTATGCACTCCATTCCAACATAAGTGCGAGCGATGTAATAGCGATCACAACACTGCCGACTTGGCATGCACAGATGCCCGTGCCGAGGAAGAAGCGTTGTTTAAAACGGCCCGCTCCTGCTCGTGCTAGTAGCATCGGCGTCGCTCTCACTTACGGGTGCGTGCGGAGTACGCTCGCTTGTCAGGTGTGTCATACATGCTCGCGTACCATGCTTTGTTTCGCACAAAGTTCATAAGCTTGCAAAGCTCTCGCGCCTGCGGACGCGAGCATGTGGAAGTATCTATACCCCGATTCAACATAAGTGCGAGCGAATCAAGTGCGACAAGCACGAGTATGCTTTCTCTCCACACATTAAAAATAAGCAGCGACTTGTCTGAAATCGTGGAGAATATAATTGCAATTTGGCGGATTAATGTGATGAACAAATACGATTTGCGATTCCTGTGAAGCCGAAGGGGCGGACAGGTGGACACGAGACACTGACCGATAATGCAACTCGGTAGGGATGATCGGGACGATTATCCAAAGCACTTTTGAGATCCACGATTGGACGAACAGATCTAGAGCGGCTTCAGGGCGGTCGGATGCGAATGCAGCTCTAAATGAGGTCATTGTCACACTTATAGGATGAGAAAAGTCCACACGACCGGCATCACGCCGCTCCAGCTGACCACGACGTCGAGACGCCTGGGAACTTCCAGAGGGAGCTTCGTTGCAAACCGGAAGTTAGAGGTAGGGTAAGGAGGGTTTTTTGGAGGAGGAGGGAAGAGAATGCACCACTTTTCCCAGATACAGGGGATTTACAGCATGACACTTTGGCTTTTGTGACGTTATTTGTTAACACTTTCGGACCATTTTTGACGTATGGGCAACATAGGACACTAAACACACCGATCGAAGACGCTCTCCAGGCACCATAGTTTCGAGAGCAATGAGATTACGAAACTGACGAAACATGAACCGTCGCGTGCTGTTTCCGGCCGTTCCCTTCACTGGCGGTCGAAATATTGTTTCGTACAGACGTGCAAAGCATGCAGTGTGTGAAAAAGGATCGTTGGGTCACGGCTCCTGCCTACCGATTTTTGCGCTTGTATGATTAACGTTCCTTTACATGCCTCTGATGGCATAACAAAACCGACAAGGAGCAAGCACTGCTGAACAGCTTTCGGTTTTTCCCCATTAATGACCCTGGAAATACAAAACTAGTGCTGTACTAATTCTACAAACTGGAAACGAGTCACCTCAGCTTGCAGTGCATTCTACCACCAGCAAGGAGGACTGCTTCGACGTCACGTGCAAGCCATGTATATTGGACTAGACTACCCTATTATAGGTCTGCTACATATAGAATAATAATTTCCCACGGGTGTATTCACTGATCTCTATGACAATTGCTGGATCGCGCTTCCCCGCTTGGTCACTGCAGCGCGAGCGAAGCCACCGGACAGCCATCTTGCTCAGGCAAATTTCGGTTTTGCTAGCGTTGCAGAGGCTGGCGGCAGCATGCTGAAGACATGCTTTCTATTCGTTCATTGTCATTCGCCAAAGAAATTTTTAAGACCTGTGTAAGCGTTGAGACTTGCCGTTGAGAAGACGAGGGAATTTTTTACAAAGGCGCAGTGCCCCAGGAATAGAGCCAGGGCACCTAACACAGATTAAAGTGTGCACTTCTAGCTTCTATTTCTGTATATCACCCTTGGATAGCACATACGGAGGTGTACGAAACTTTTTTTGCTGCAACTGCACCATAGCAGTAATTTTTGGTTAACACTTTTATAAGAATAAAATAGCATACTATGTGAGGAAATAATAATCAACCTTTTGCAACATGCCAGCTAGTCAAATAGATGCTTAATATCCGGATGTTGTTCCCTCATGTACTTCCTTATCTGCGAATGCCTGTCAGTGACCAACGTGGAGATGGATACTCCCCATCCTTCAAGGTGCCGTATGGACCGTACAAGGCCTTCGAGCTCCATGCGGGCACTGCCCCCAACTTCGTTTGACTGTAAAACAAAACAAAATGTCAGTTAACAGAACACATGAGCAGTCAAGGCTGATACAAACATAAGAAACCAAGCCTTAGAGTGACATCTGCCATTTTCGAAGAGACAGCACCTTCAGAAGCATACCTCCTCAAAAAATTACGTCTCGAAGCAAGGTGTTGGCTTCAGCTACGATTCGAACGAGACGTTTATAGCTGATGGAGGTCTTGTTTACATATGTGAGTTTTCTCAACATTTGACCTGAATTTAAGGTTCTGCTGCATGTATTAGCACAACCAGAATTTTCTTTCTTGGGAAGGGGGGGGGGGGGGTAGTTACAGAAACTGAAACCTGTACCGTGTGGAAAGGTTGGCCAATAGCTGCACTTCGAAACCTGTGGCCTCCTTTTTTCCTCTATCTCTCTCTCTCTCTCACTTCCCCCCCCCACCCCCCCCACACACACACACACTATACACAAAGCAACAGTGAAGTGGAAGCTACATGCTCGGCGGACCACTCAACCGTCAGCCTTGTGTCATGTGATCACACTCTCTGTTCATACGCACGTGCAGAGAGGAATGTCAAGCAATAAAAGGCAGGTGAGAGATTGGTCCGCTGCACAAGTAGCCTCCACCTCACTGTCAGCTTAAAGGTGAACAGAGTATACAAGTTCGCAAATCCATGCCAAGTCCCGCTTATTAACTGCACAACTGTCGTCGTCATTGACCCCGAAGTAGCAGCTGTGTGCCTTTGACAGGAATAACATTGTTTCCCTACGAGCCAGTCATATATAGCTGAAATAAAGAGCTTACTAATAACAGAAGTTAGATTCAAGGAAGGACAGCATGACCGTCCTCGTGTCTTTTGTGTTCCCTTACATCTAACCAGTCGTGTGGATTACTCAAACGTTCCCGAAGAATGTCGAGTTATCATGGCTTTGTGGTCAACTTCGCCGACCATGCTAAAACTGAAAGCAGACTACACAAAAATTTTCCATTCGCCTACCGACAAAAATGGAGCATGAAAGTAACTGAAATTCTGGACTTAGGCTCAAGCCGGGAACAACAAATGGAAAAGGATATGTTTCAACTTACTTGGACCAACTCCGCGTGCAATATTTTGTTTGTTTTCATGTCCAACATGGTGTACGTTCCATACTTTGCCGAAAATCCTGGTGAATCGGCGCGCCCATCACCGGCAAGTGCAACCGGAAGCTCAATCTTCTCCAGAAGGTCTTTTTGTGCCTCATTCCAAACCTGAAAGTGTATTATGCATAATTTCAATTCTTCCCTTTCCCATTTTTATTTGGCAGATAGAGTTAGATCCTGGTGTTTACTTGTTGCACAGCAGGCAAGAGAAGATCCGTCTGGTATCGGAAGAATGTTCTCGTGCAGTAGGTTGCCACTCCGATGGAGGTCAGAAACCTTAACGTCTTGCTTGGGCTCAGGCCAGAGAACAGTATTCCTCCAGCCACCATCAGGTTTCCAACTGATGTTTTCTCTGCCGTTGGCTGGCTCTCCCACGATCTAACGTGGTCATCGGAACATCTTGTCCAGATTTTAACTGACGTCCCAGAAACGCAGACCTCTGGAAGAACACTTTTGTGGCATTTTGGGCATGATGTAAAGAGCGCCAGCAACTTTCTCTCATGTACAATGAACTTCCGCTCAGTGGTTAGAATGGAGTCGCTCTCGGATCCAATGGTCGTCCTGAAAGTAAGGTATAAATGTGTCACAAAGAGTCTAGTTTACATTAAAAGTAATCTTACTCTGCACTTGTTTCGCACACTGAGGGAACATACGATGAGTCAACTTCATTGTTGGCGACACTTTCGTCCATTTCGTCATCAAAGTTGTCAAGGTCAATGGTCGTCCTGAAAGTAAGGTAGAAACGCGTCACAAAGAGTCTAGTTTAGAATAACAGTAATCTTAATCTGCACTTATTTCATACACTGAGGGAACATACGATAAGTCAACTTCATTGTTGGCGACACTTTCTTCCATTTCGTTGTCGAAGCTGTCAAGGTAATGGTGATCCCTGCCAAGTGATCGTATTGGTGAGGACTGCCAGTAATGGGGCTTTGATGCAACCTCAGTTTGTGACGAGGTGCTGACCAGGTTGGCTACAGAGCAGGGAGTGTGCACAGCTGAATGGAACAGAAAAAAAGCAATGCTTACCAATTTCAAAAATCAGGGTGAAATAAGTGTGACGCAAACTCTAATCATTGCTTCACACAGATATTGCATTCTCAAAAAAAAATTACAGATATGATTACCGGTGCATGCAACTTTTGGTGTTGTCTGGCATCGCACATTTCTAGATTTAGGCCTCATTGCCACTTGCACAGACTTGGATGCCATACTGGGTGGTATTGTGACTGGCCGTGAAGTGGTGCATGGCTCAGCATCAGCCTTATCTGTAGATGACGCTTCCATGGTAGTCATCAAACCGATGCTACCTGTCACTGCAGTATTGTACTGTGCAGCCAGTGGCTCATCGACGATCTGTGAGTAAAGCAAACAACGGATAAGGAAATTTGAACTGGAGACAGAGTGATCGGAATAGAGGGCGAGAGCAACTCCAGCTGTCTTGAGTTGGTGAGGTGCGTTAGTTGATATAGAGAAGAGATTATGAGTGAACAACTAAGGGCACAAAAATACAGACAGCGCGATGGCGTGCTATGCGCGCTCCTTTCAGTCCTTTTTTTTTTTGCTGTGGGCAGCTTTTTGCCCTGGCTTCTAACAGGTTTCAATACGAAATAGCACAATTGAATGCCTTCACTGCAGGGATGTGGAACTGGTAGGGAGAATGAAATCTAGGGAGAACAGAAGGAAACTGTCAATGGTATAGTGTTCAAAGTAAAGCACAAAGAATCGCAATGGTTAGCTTCTTTGTATTCTTAGCTGTTTTCAAATGATTGCAGTGTCCGGTCAGTTTCAAGTAATTTTAGCTTCTGTTTGAAAAGTATTCGGAGGCACCGTAGTACGCTATTTTCACAATATTGCAGTATCTGGCGAGTTTAAAATTTGCTTCTGTCTCAGTAGTATTTGGCAGCATCTAAGTAACATTTTCGCTAGTCACGCGACACCTTTTTTAAACACTTGATCTGTCACTTTACCGATAGTGTTGTAACACTACTTTGTTGGGACCTTCTACATATTTTGTTTCAAAGCTTTGGCAGGTGGCTCATGGCACGAGGGTTCGTGTAGCAGAGCTAGATGTTATTCCTGTGGTGATGCTTGTTTGCTAGCCAACGCCGACAGCATGCGATCACAGACAGGCACTTTAGTTCTGCAAAGTTTCGTCGACAACATTCTTTTTTTTTCAGTGTTGATCGTAAAAAAGAAATGTCGTAAATATCGCCAAATGCCTCGACAAAACAATATGTTCGAGAGAAAAAAAAAAAGTAGGCCCACACCGCTGATCGAACCCGCGTCCACTTGGGCAAGAAGCAGACACCTTACCACTACGCCACGCCACCGCTTAGAAAGCTTGTTGTAAGCATTCCTTTTATACGAGTTTCGCCCCTTTCCGGCCGAGGTGCACGACGGAGTAATGTAATTCGTTGCATTGCATCTAAGCATTGAGTGCGTGCTTGTAGCTGTGCTGCGGTAAATCTGAATGCGAAGCAGTGAACACCTCTTTTATACTCCTAAACATATGGAACATACTTGAAACCGCGATTGAAATCAATCATCGCGCGCACTCGGGCTGCTCCTCGTACACACAGGTTGCAACGTACGTACCTCGTTGTTCCCGTTCGGTGGTAAACCGACGAACAGCGTTGGCACTGCACCGTGCCTAAGCCGGACAGTCTTAGGTTGTAGTCCGACACAAGATCGACAGTCGTCGATGTCCTCATAGCAGTCGGCCGTGAAATGGGCCGCGCACAAAATCGTTGAGTCCGAAGGCTCCCAGACGTCGCGCGAGACTCCTACCTTCCACCTGTTCCGCATCGACGGATCCTTCGGGAAGCGGAAAAATGACACAGCCGCCCCCTTCTGCGCGTTAAAGCACCCAACCGCACAACATACTTTGACCATTCTCGCAATGCGGCGGAGAGGATCAGGCAGGATCAGGCGCCAGACGCTATGCGTCGGGGCGGCAGCCTCTGTGCTCGCAAGAGTGCCTAGGCGAAGAGAGTTGCCGAGCGTGGCGAGCCTGAGTCAGTATCACGTGACCCATGGACTCCATGTTGTGACTATTGGAGGCAGGGGTAGAGGCTGGCTACGTCATATTCTTCCAGGGTTGCCTGATCATTTCTTACAAATGATCAACATCAGAAAATTGATTTTTGCAATTACTAGAGCTCCAAAATTCATGAAACTTGTTGTGAACACTACATGGCACACGTAGACCTTATATCTACCTCCCAAAATATTCATGTCATAACCCCTTTAACTGTCAACTGATGGGTACGACTTGACGAGTAATTCTGTTTCTTTCGTTGAACTCTGTGCTTGAAACACGCTTCTTCCAGGTGTCCCTTGTGGAAAAATTTGCACGTGGCTTTAGCGAGCTTGCATTCATCAGGTGAACGCATACCTGTGCAAAGGATACAGGGTTTCTTTGATGATTTCGCCCCCCCTTACGTGTGGTTGCAGTGGAACTGGGCACTTTACCTTGTTTCCGCATCTCGAGTTGATGACTGGCGGCAGACTCTGTTTCCAATACGAGTGTGTAGGCGCAGTCGAAGGTGATTTTCCGTTTCACTAGCAAACATTGAAGGTGGGAATCCTTGATGCCACAAATAAATCGGTCCCTCCGCATCACTTAGAGCGGTAGCCCAGTGGACAATTCTCTCGCTGGAGCTCGCGGGACCTGTCGAGTCTCTTGTGGTGAACTGGCATTTGGCACGGGCATGGTTGTCCTGGCCGTTGCCGGAGAGGGTGTGGTCGGTGTGGTTGTCACTGTACCAAAGTTGCAGTCGGCAGCGATTTTTCGCAGTGCGGCCACATACTCCGAGATGGAGCCTGTCGGCGTTTGGTTCGTTCCGTTGATGGAATTTGAACCGACTGAGCAGTTTCGCTGGCTTGGGGTCGTGGTGTTCATTGAGGCGCTTGATGATCTCCTCAAACTCAACGTCTGAAAGCTTTTTGAATACAAGCAGGGCTCGTACGGTGTCATAAGTTAATTCACCGCAGAACGTCAAGAGGGCGGCTTGCTTCTTTGCGGAGCTTGTGATGTTCATTAGCCTCGAAGTAGAGTTCGAGACATTTCAATCACTTACTTTAGTTTCCACCAGGGGAAAGCTTCAGAATTCATCTGTGTTGATCGGAGTCGTCCGTCCTCAGGGGTCCAGAAACTTCCTCGTCGCCAATTGAACGCATACTGGGGTTAAATGCGTTTCAGTTAAAAGAATGGCGCAGCGAACACGATGCTGCGAAGTTCGTTGAGAGAGTCTATCTATGTTCGCGGCTTCCTGGCGCTGACAATACTTGATCCGAGCGAGGGGCGCCGCGGGAGCGCCGTCACTTGGACTCCACACGGTGTTCTTATCAGTGTTGCCACCAGATATAACATTCACACTGTTTACAATTGGCACCTGCAATGAAGATTTTAAAGTTTGATCAGTTGACTCAGCGTACAGAGCCAAAAACACTTAGACTTGTGAGAAATGTTGTCAGTGCGGTGATGCATCACCGCGATCTAAACGTGGCTCATTCAGAGTGGGTTTGAAATTACAATTGCACTTCCTGCATGCCCAGTTTTCAGTGGTGCTGGCTAAATTGACAGCTTTCTGGCTCCTTGTCAAACCCAGTGTCACGCACGTGGTCGGATACCAAGCTCTTCTATAGCGTTACGGAGAGCTTTTTTGACCAAGAGCGTATTAAAGGACTGTGCTACAAGTTAGGTCAACATTTGCTCTGCTCTTGGCAGTGGGTACGACTTCCTTTTCAAGACTGGATTAATGATGCGTTTATAACCTACACATAGTTATATCACACCGTTTGACCTTCCCACGAGTACAACTGGCATAGCCCATGCAGAGTTCTGCACCAGGGGCGAAATTCCTTGTTGTACGAGTTGCGTGATGGTGTCAGACACCTTTGGCTCAAGTGCCAAAGGAACAAATCAAGGCTTGTGGTACTTGGGCTTGGGTTGCTCGAAGGCTCTTGGAATTTCTTTTGACAGTTCTTGAGTCTGTGGGTGTGACTCGGCTAATTGAAAGACAGAACTTCAGCTTGGGCGAGTTGGTAATTCATGATACTGCTTCACAGCGCACAAGATCAGACACACTTAAAAGAAATTTCACGCACACAAAGGAAGAACTCTCACACAGCGCTGACTGACAACTCGAAATATATTATGCACCATCTTCTTCTTCCTTCACTCCGATGCTAATGGAGGTGTACAGAGAATTCATTATTTTTTCCTTCTATTTTGTTTTTATTCCATTTTTCTTTTCTTTCCTTTTTTCCTTTTTCATACGTTCCTCGGTTTTTTGGTGTTCACCTCCATTTGCATCGGAGTGAAGGAAGAAGAAGATGATGCATAGTATATTTCGAGTTGTCAGTCAGCGCTGTGTGAGAGTTCTTCCTTTGTGTGCGTGAAATTTCTTTTAAGTGTGTATGATCTTGTGCGCTGTGAAGCAGTATCATAATTGAAAGACACCTTGAATAGTAGTGCTTCGTGTTGTGTTGGACGGTGTACAAGAGCAAGACCGTCTTTTCTCAAGCCTATACAAAGAGTGTTTCAATTTGTCGTCTTCTTAGACCCCCCCCCCCCCCCCCACCCTCTCTCCCTCTTTCTGAATGCTCAGTAGACCTTTCCGGAAAATCTCAAGAGACCTTGGAACGAGGGGAATTGTGGGGCACTTCAGATGTACAGGTCCCCTCAAAGTAAAACGGAGCGCCGGAACGGCGACCGAACTGCATCGCCGCGCTATCTAGCAGCGCCGGCTGGAACTGATAGGCTACATCTGCGCATGCGAACGTGCCTTTCTCTGGGGCCTCCGTTTTCTTCTTCCAACCCACACGTTTTCGGTGGATCGAGCGGCGCAACGATCTTCCTAAAATCGACGCCAGATAGCACAAGGGGCGGTGCTCATCGACAACACTGGCCCTCTCCCATCTTGCCCTCAGCGTTATCTCCACGTGTGAGCCGAACACCTAGCGGTGTTTATCGGAACAGCGTTTGGCACCTCGAGACGCCGATAATGCGAGGATCAAACAAGAAAGACGGAGGACACCGCGAACGGCACGCGCGCATGCGCAGACCGCGCGCTATCAGTTGCAGCCGGCGAAGCTAGATAGCGCGGCGATGCAGTTGTGCTGCATCGCCACTTGTGCCGGCTTGAACGTTTCGTATATCGTGGTAGTAGCGCGATTCACTCTTTCATATCATTAGGAGCTCAGAACAGGCAAAAAACTAAAGAGAGCGGTAAAAAGAAAAGGTCATCACACCCTCTATTTTGCTTTCCTTCTGCCTTCTCCGCGTTCTGAAATCACGAACTGTTAAACCAACGTCAACTTCGTCTTCGCTTCTTGGATAATTCCTCGTGCCGTACATCTGAACGTCGCAGTGCACAAAGTAGACGCTGGGGGCACCGCATATTTTCGGAAAGGTCTGTTGCTCACGCATCACGTAGCTTATTGAACACATAAAACCGGTTCCTTTCCAGCTGGCTTTCTCCGCTTCTTTTCACGACCAACAACGGTAGCTCAAGCTCCTTTCCCTTGAACCGCGTGGAAAAATTGACACTTCCCAAAACCACCAGCTTAGGTTGTGAATGCGTCCGGAGAGCTGTTTAAATTTAAGTCTATGTTGCCGTTCCAAGACGGCACATTCTCTTTAGAACAATGGACCTCTTGGCGAATATGTGCTGCCACCTAGACACGCGAATCGGTTCGAGACTAGGTGACTGGAAAACAACGCGCGCCCAAGGCCTCTCCCACCCGTTCCACACCAAAAACGTCAGCTACATCCTGTTCACCCATTGAGGCGATGTGACCGAGATACGGCTCCCCCAAGCTCACCTTTTTCCCCATCGTGCGTAATCTTCCGCCCCGAGGTCGACACAACGAAACCGCTCAAGGCGAGAAATGCAAGATGGCGGATTGTTTCGAACTAGATACTCTCGAACCCAGGCGCATGAAATACTCCGCGCATGCGCACCACGTATTTCTACAAAAGGTCCATTGTGGACCAAGCAGTTCTAGTGTCAACTTGTATGCAGATGGGAGTTTTATTTAGTTGAACTTCAACGATTTCTGCCCCGGTTCAATGAAGTTAAGGCTCTCCCTTTGACCTGTCTTATTCCAGACGATGACTGGACCCCGCTTCCGGAGCGTGGTGCTTGGATTTGGCCAACAACCGACGGCATGCATGTATAACGTGTCGCTTTCCACCACAGATATGGCATGTTCAGAATTATAGCTAATTGCGTCGTGCGCAACTTTTCCTAGCTGTACTCGGAGATGGCTTCCCTGCGCGAGGGTTGTGGCTTGGCATTGATGAACCGTTTCATGCCTTGTGTGGGTCGCGTTTGTCAATGGGGTGAACCTCTGCCGTCTCTGGAGCCTGGAAGTGTGGGATTTCTCGTTTATGGCATACTCCGCAGCAATCGCAAGTCGTTGAGCCCTAGCAAAAGTGAGTTCCGGCGTGGCGAGAAGGTGTCGCTGAATGGCTTCCTCGCATACCCCACAAGCTAACCGGGCGCAAAACATGTACGAAGATGATGTCTACTCGCAGTGCTGAGCGACACGACGCAGCGCAGCAATGTAGTCGGGCACAGACTCACCGGCAGCACTTGTTAAGCCTGAACCGGTGACCAGTTACCAATGTCTTTAGCCCTAAGTCTCTCGAAAAGCGAAAAAAAAAAGAGATGGAAAGAGGGGCGCACACGGAGGGTTCGCATGCGCGGCAGAAGGCTGCACACTTTATGTCGTCGTCCACGAACTCATCAGCCTGCAAATAGAAATAAAGTCCAGCTGCTCTCTAATCTTTTTTCATTCTTCTGATGTTAATGCTAGGTGCCTCCCCTGTTGTTTGTGCTCATTGCCACATGTCATGTACAAAAGCAGAGGTTACATCCATTCAAACTTTCTAGATCAATGAAAGGAAAAACACAACTGCTCCTTCGAACGGATACAATCGAACGCCTGCTCCGCGAACAGAACATGTTTACTCATTGTTAACAATTAGTGTTTACAGCGGAAGCATCACAAGTTAAGGTTGTTTCACACACCTGCAACTGCTTACGACAGGAATGGCTTGAAACCGGTTTTAAGTCTCTTGTGACTGACTGGTCGGCCACTCTGGACATAAGCTGTGTCAAGTGTGTGAAGCGGCTTTTACGTGAATAAGCTATAGTAACTTCCAAGGTTACGACAAATTTCATGTGCCATATACGTCGAAGGCGACATGCCCGTTTGCTTTACCCTAGTTCTCGAGAGAAACTATTATTTCCATTCGTTAACTTCTTTTAATGATCATGTAAACTGTTGCTTTTCAGTGTGAACTCGCTATTTTGCTTTACAGCTCATAGCCATATTGTTCCCACGTCTTCACACTGTTGAGTTTTGCATGTATGCGCATCATATAAAGGCCTTGGTTGTTTTGAAGGGACTGAGGAAATAGCATTTTTGAAACTAGCACTGCATTGCAATGATATATTTAATGTGGAGGAAAAAAAACTAATAAGGAAATAAGGATCGCTCCAGCGATTGTCACACTTGCGACAATCGCTGGAGCGATCAGCGACCAAAACAGGTCACCACCGACCGGTTTTGGGCAGTCGCTTCCTGACCCATTTTTCAAGTCGCAAAAACGAGTCGCTGGACGGCGGAGCCAATCACAGTCTGGTAAGAATTGATGCGTGCGTTTGTTCACATCCGGCACTGCTTCCCGCGGAAAATAGGGACGCGTGGACGGGGGCGGTAGCTGGCAAAGACTATCCGTTTCTTTACAATAGCGGCACCTTGACCACAAGGATCTGGACAAAAAAGCTGCAAACCGGGAATGAGATCGGCGACATTTTGAGCATGGCAGGTGCGTACAATATCACGGTTGAGAAAGCGCACATATAGCCGTTGTTTTAAGTTCCGAAGCACCATTAAGTTTTTTTTGTTTTTTTTCTGTCGGCGCATTTGATCAGAAAACCCGTTCAGCCAGCTCGGGAATGTGTTCATTATTATCCGTTAAGTTGGCAGCAAGCCTGGCGACTCGTTAGTCGCTGAATCAGGTGTGAACACTGGTGGTCGCCAGTCGCTTGTCGCTTGTCGCTGCAGCGGCTGTCCGAAGTCGCAAGTGTGAACGGGCCCTTAGTTCCACAGCCGCCTCGCATCGCTTTTAAACGGCCACGTAATGTTATGAAAATGTTAAGACTCGATTGGACGTAGCACGGTCCCCCTCGGTTGCGTAAAATGTAATAATAATCGCTGCAATTTATCTTTAGATTGACTGGTTGCTTACTCTCTTTGTAGCGCAGCAAACAACCTTAATTGAAAATAAACGACGCGTTTAAGTGTAATTCAGAAAATGTAATTTATTTGGTTCATTATAACAAATGCCTAATTCAACATATTGGAGAAACTGGAACAAGTATACGAAAACATATGAATCTACATATAACTCACTTTCATATACTTGATCCTGGACCAGTTTTTCGTCACTTTAACTCTAATGAACATAATGATGTTTTTAAATTTAGTTTTATTATACTTCAAGGTGGCTTTAGAACCATCACAGACCGAAAAAATAAGGCATTGCAATTAATTTTATCAATTGAATACCTTACAACCGAAGTCCTTTAATTTTTGCAAATTAACTTTACCGCGTCCTTATAGATCTTCCAATCGGTGCGGCACTGTTATTTTGTTACTTTTTTTCCTCGTTTGATCGTTTGATACGAGATAAGCGAATATTCTAACAAATGATCAACATAATATGACACCAGATATTGTTGGCTTCAAGCCAACCACATGTCCCAAAACTGGTTTATCCTAGAATAACGATTTCATTATTAACATAATAAGGTGTATCCAGAGACCATGTCGTCTGCTTCTTGCTCAGGGGTTGCGGTGACGTCAAAATGAAGCCGAGCTCTGATTGCTTTGATTGGAAGCATAGGGCGTAGGCCTCAGCATTGATGCCTTGAGTTCTACCCACTATTTGTTATTAATCCGCCAATAATAACTCGGCGTTTTGATAGCATCACAACCCCTGCGCAAGACGCGGAGGAACTTCAGCTCCACATTTCCTTATTAGTTCAATTGTACCAAACCATTAAGCGAGATATTAATTTAGTATATTTCTTTCATGAAGTAATATTTTTTCAGACTTCTTTTTCTTTGCGAGACGATCTTAAACCGAGGAAAGAAAACAAGGTTTCTTGAGGTTTTTAACACACTGAAGAAGGACCTGCCATGTCTCGAAACGTTTCCGGCTTTTTCCTCGATCGCCACACAAAACTTTTACCACCAAGGCCATTTTCTTAATTTCAAACGCTTGCCATGATTTGGGACGGACCCTCTCTTCAATCTAGGCACTGTAGGCCTGGATGACGAACACGGCGCCATCTGTCTGTACGTAAACCACCTGCGGCGGCAGGTACATTTTTATTAGATGCTTCTATATAAATCGTTTTTGTGCTGTTTTTTATCGTCACAGAAATCACCTGCATGAACGGAAGCAGAGGTACAAAGGGCGCGGAACACCGGCCGATAAGAAAACATTTCGTAATAACGGACCTGAGTTCCATGCAGATAAACGAAATGCCCACGTGGTTCGCGAGGCAACTTATCTCGAGCAATAAGTGGCAGCCGTAGAGGTAGTGACTCGCACTAAAACGTCGAAGTTTCTAATGTTTGGCTAGCCATAATCTCAAACATGAAACCGAACGAGCTACTTATTTTTCAACTCCTCGCGGTCCTTTCTCTGGGTAAGTGCCCGTCTATTCTCCCTCGCGCCCGCCGGAAATTGCCATTTTCATTGCCCTCCGGAATATTCCTCACAAGTGACAAACCCTGACGCTAGTGTCGAAACAAACGTCCGTTTTGTTTTATGAGATTGGGCTAGCACGTTCGTATCGTTTATCTCCGGCAGCTGATAGACAGCGTTCGCGTGGCGGTTGCCGTTTTCAATTCTGACGTCCCCGGGCTGGTTCCAAAAACGAAATTGCTTCGTTTCACGATCGGAACACTTGAGTGGCCAAAGAGCTTCTAGTATTAGCTTTACTTTAGCTCGAAATCGTTTGTGTATTGTTGTTCTAAGCAGCTTAATAAGGAGCTTAAGAACTGACAGTTTAACAAACGCTGGGCGTGATTTCTTATGTTAATTTAAATATATTTTTTACCTTCTTGATTAAATCTTCGGCGTTCTCATTCGTTAGTGCTTCAACTTCATTGTCTGAGGAGTAAGAGGTTTAATACTCGCCCCGCCCTCTGTTTCTTAAAGTTGTTAGGGTCTATTGGAAAGTGGAAGACACCCACGTCCTAAAAAGCTTCCAATCGCACTTTGTTGAGTGACCGCTCGCGCCCTGTGCTGCCACCCTCAAGGCTAGTTCCTCAAATAAGGTAGCTAAAAAATGAGATTCATTCTTTTATCACGAGACTTTGTAAACTAATGAAATGAGTGTGATAGTCAACGTCGCTGTCGTTCCTGCTGTGACAGAATGAAGCTTGCAGTTCGGTGTTTACTATACACTATTCCAATATTTAGAGTCCTCAGCCGAGCACGCGGATGTTCGTCTCTTCGGAAAGCGAGCATATCACGCGCCATACGCATGAACACTGAAAATGAAACCGGCCAGGGGCAAATTTTTGTAACCCTCCATGCAACATGCAAATATTGAGAGTTTCGTGTTTTCGAAAAATTCGCCCCCCCCCCCACCAAAAAAAAAAAAAAAAAAAAGCTTGTTTGTAAACATTTGTCAAATCAAAATTATCCGAAAAGCCCGGCATTTTAAGATCACTACAGCCAGAAAAAGACGGTGTTTTACAAATAAAGTTTATAAGAGCAGAGGATCACTACTCCTGAGAAGAGGCCACTCCATTTTTCTTAGAAATCTTGGACTACTGAAAAAAGCGGCTCTACCTCTAAGCTCGTCAAGGTTCGATGAACATCTCTGGTTCATGACAAAAGTCATTGTTGAGGTTTTCTGTTTGGATCATAATATACTTGATTCTTAAAAAAGGAGGGGTGGTGTTTCAATACCGGTGAAAGCCATCAACCCATAGATTTGAATGGAGGGGAGAGGGAGAGCAGCTTAAGCTTCAATGTTTCCTAGCGACTACTTCCAGGAATGTAGTTATTTCAAAGTACCGACTTTAATTGAGACAACACCTCATTGTGATATTTGTCGTGGGATAGTTGGCATTGCCAATGGCAAGTGCGTCAATGCCAAATGCAGCAGCAAGAATTTTCGGTACAGGTGAGTTCTGACAAATTTAAGGAATGTTCGTATCCAGACTTTATTTTTTTTTATTTATTTATTTATTTTCAATTGAGAAAACAATTAGTGTCGAAGTTTCGAATTGGGATTCTAAATTCTAACCAAAAATGAACTCCGATAAGCGCCGAATTCGCAGCGGAAAAGAAACTCCGAAAAATTTCCTCCTAGTTTCACTGGAAATAAACTCCGAAAACACGAAATCCTATACTCCACTAATTGCCTTTAAAAACATTTCCTTCAGCGACCTCTCTTCAATTAGCGATGTGTTGCCCGTCGTAAAAATATACCATAGTGAATGTTAGATTTGAGACAATCAAATTGTGTTTTTCGCTATTCCTTGGCAGAAACGATGACATTCCGAAACTAGTCGCAGAAATAACGGCGGTAATCTGTAAAACCCTTTATTTTTTACGAAGCTTCAAATGGAAATATGTGACAAGATTTCAGTTAAATCTACCTGCGAAAATTGATAAACTCTTCAGAATAAATTGAAATTCTCGTATAAATTTATTGCACAAAGAACGACTATAGGCCAAACGTAACATTGAAACACTAGGTTTTTATCTTAAATACACTGCTATGTACGTTTCAGGCAATAATGCAGTTCTTGCATGCGTTTACTACGTTAGCAGTGTTTGCACTCTGATGTGTAGTGCCGTTTTCAGTTATTCTTTATCATTTAATTTTCGGCAAGTATTCCTCATAAATAATCCATCTTGTGGGAATTGCTTCGTCAATCACAATTTCCTGCTTCAAAGTAAACCCTATCTCTAGACCTTGTTATACACCCACCCCGTTCTTGCATGTTACATCGGTGATTTTATGCAACAATAATTTTCCAGTCTAAGAAACTCACATTTCTAGCTCAAACGCTGTTAACAGTTGACATTTAAGGAAATAAACACGCTCGCATCAAAAACTCCTCGTTGCTATGACGGTAAATCCACGCGGGTTTCGTTCTCTTCCGAGCGTTAGTGAGGCCCTGATAATCGTTTTTCGGCCATTTAGAAAAAAAAACCTGATGCCTTCCTAGTCTAGATGTTGGTTAAACACATGCACTGCTCTTGCCAGACGTAGAATAAGACGGTAAGGTAGATATTCGAAGCACACGTTATTGAAAGATAGGGTGCAGGCTGTGTCAGCGTTGCCTCCATCGAACAAATAGATAAGGAGGTAGCGCTCTTGCGGGCAGGGCCGAGGCCTGAGATTGGCTGAAAGTGCAATGATCGCAGCGTGTATACTTCCTCAATTCTCAATGATTAAAGAGTTGAAGTCAGCCTCTTGTTTTGTCCAGTCTCCTCTTTTGTCCTTGTTTCCAGCGCTACCATGTTTGTTTGTTTTTAGCATCAAGGTCTATTCATATTTGTAGTGTTTGATATGCGCCTAGCTCAACCTCCATGAAACTCGCATAGTTCAAGGTTCATGCGCACGTCATTCTTTCAGATTCTGTTATCGTTCTTCTATCTTTCGGTGCCCTTCCGTTCTTTATCGCTCGTTCACGAAGAGATCGAGCGACTCCAGAAGGAGAATGTTGAAAGCACGAAGCAATGCCCTTCTCGTGAAATTTGTTTCCAGTTATGTATTTTGTTTTTGCTTTCTTTGCCGTTCCGGAGAATTAAACTGACCCGATAGTTGCCACTAGAGTTAAAAAAAAAAAAAAACAGCGCAAAGAGTATCGGCGCCTTTTCACGTTTGTCCGACGCCACCACAAATGTCTTTCTTTTTTTTTTCTTTTACCTGGGTTACCAGACATTTCATTTATTTTATTTATTTTATTGAGAGGGACAGGGCTTACATGGTGCTAGCAGAAGGGGGCATTTATGCCTGATAAGTTATCTACGCCCATTGCCGATCCGCAATAGAACCTTCTCAAAGCTGCGCGCCATGTTGTAGCTCTTGTGCCACTTATGATAGTCCGCCATTGTCTGGGAACATACTCTAGTCACGTTATGGAACGGAAGGCTACGCCAGCGTTCAGCGTGAACTCGGCTCTGCTCTATCGAAAATGAGTGCTGCGTCAATGTTTGCCGAAGAGTCAGATCCAACCACACTCTTCGTGCTAAAGAAATAGCCTCCGCCATTTTTTGTTTACTTGGTAGGGTTCTTAAAAGGGTCAACTATTCCTTTACAATAATGACAACACGATAATCGAGAAACCTATACAAAAATGCAAAAATATACAAAATGTACTTAGCCAAAAGTTATAAACATATATATTTATAACTGTTGGAACCAAACCTGGGAGAATAGTTAATAGTGATGAATGCCAAGAGGAAATTTGAAAATGTCTACTACAGCAGAGATGTAACAATAAATTGTGTCTAAAGGCTTTATGAGTGTAGTGAAAACACTGCAACTTTCAAGACGCTTTTGCACAATTCAAATATTGAAAATGGTTGTAACCTTCTAACATGAACTGTCAGCACTTCTGTATTATACCTATTCGTGACAATATAAAGTGATAACCGATCTTACATACCCTCTTGCGGTACATTAAAAGGAAAGCATTGTCCCTCGTAAGCAAAGATATAAATCAGTTAATACATAAACAAATCACGTACACAAAAAAAACATGATACGACAAGTTATTGAAAAGAATGTTGTTAAGTAATATTTCCATTAATTTATGCACCTGTCACGAAGACTATCTGAAAGAGTACGTCATAGCTGTGCTCTTTTTTAACTCAAGCAAAAAAGGAAGTTTAGCGCATTGTTTATTCGCCGCGCAAGTTAATTCTTACAAGATTTGGTTGTCGCAGGAAGACGCGATGCTTTTGGCGTTTGAAACGTGTACATGTTGATAGAATAAGATATATCTAATCTAAAATGCACCTACATATATCTTAACTCTCCACAAAAAAAAAGGAAATTAAAAACGCGTCGCGAGAAGCCGGTCTTTTCTCATAACGGTTTTCTACGTCAGGGTTCTCCAAACCTTTCGGTTAAGGGCCGGCAATATTGGGGATTTGTCGCAGTCTCGAGAACCATAGTGTAGGTGAGTAAATACAAAATACATAGGGGAGAAATTAATAAATAGAGAAGCCCAAACAGCCGTTTTAATACACGAAGATAACCTAGAGTAAGGATAAAAAATATATATGAGGTGGATGAATACATATGGTAAACACTTCATATTCGCGAGATCTTAATTTTTGCGAATTTCGCGAGTTGAAAAGTTCGCGAAATATAGGGGCATGCGAAAATTTCGGTCCTTAAGAGTTTTAATGCAGGCGCCTGGAATTCAGGAAATTTAATGGCTGCGATTACGTCCTCTGTGACCGATTCGCGAAATATAGAGACCACGAAAATAATGGTTTTACAGTATACAATATTTTTAAATGCAATTTGATGCTAATTGTGATATTTCAGAATAATTGTGACCCAAATAACTTACCAGGCATAAATCTAAGCAGGTATGAACTTTGGCGTAGTACCACAGGGGAGAAGAATACTAACGAGAATGCTAGATATGATGATGACAATATGCATGACTTGCAAAAACAATCATAGTTAAACAGACATGAAACCGGGAACTACAAATGACAATGGTGATGATGACAATGTGCAACAAATATCACTCTAAAAAATGCCCTAGCTTCTACTTACTCACATAACACTGAAAGAGTCAATCTATGCGATCTACGAAATCAGCTGAGCGAATGATGAGGCGGAACATCTGTTTAGACCTCAAAATCAAGTCTGCGCTGTGGCATTGCGCAATGCAAGCATGACGATTTGCATTGCGTAATGCCGCAGCGCAAACCTCATTTTATAGGTTTAAACGGATGTTCCGCGTCATCATTCGCTGAGCTCATTTCGTAGATCGAAGAGATTGGCTCTTTGAGTGTTTTGTGGGTAAATTGAAGCGCATGCGATTTTTAGAGTGTATACTAGAACACGCGTCTTGATACAGATTTTCTTTCATTATTTCTTATGTCTTCGTGGACGCTTTTGAAGCACGTCGCGGCATCGGCCGGACGGTACTTGGAAAATCGGAGCCATACGCAGGCCGGAAGGCGCGCCTTTTCGGTCCGGATATATGGCAATCGCGCCAGAGTTTCGAGACCCCTGCGATAGGTGAAAGCGAGTATAGTTCCGCGCAGTGCTGTCGAAGCCACGGATGAAAGAGAGAAGAAAGCTGCTCTCATTGGCTCGAGGAAGCTTTAGCGTTGACACTCTTCCAGCTATGGTAAAACGACGTGGGGTGTATAGACCGTTCTTCGTCCACGTCGGACTTGTTGCAGCTCAGGCCGTCCGGCATAAGTTCCCCATCCAGTGCTTCCAGTGCAGCTGGGACGCAGAGGTGGAGGTGGACGATGAGCGACGGAAACTTCTGGAACAGCAGATGAAGGAGATCGAGGACCCCGAAGGCCTGCAAGGACCTATGAAGCCTCCCTTCTTGGGCATCAACAACTTCGCGGAAATGCCGTCAAGGGACCAGCTGGCGCTGCAGTGTAAAAACTGCACCAAGATGGACGGTACCTGCGCTCGATGGACCTACTATACCAACGGTGAGGGCTAAAGGATTGCCTTCTGCGAGTGTTGTGCGGATGATCATTAAAGGGACAATGACGGGGTATTTATGCTCGGCGAGATTTTTATTTGAACATGACCTTTGAGAGCCCAACTACCCAGAACACAATTTGCGGATCGAAATTTGTATTCTTCCCGTCCGAGCATCACCTATCGAAAATTAGCCGTTCTGATGAGCGCTCACTTTCTTTTTTATGGTCACGTGCCGTTCAAACTAGCGCACCAAATATATTCAAAGTCGTGGGTTATCTAAGGCACACATTCAATATTAAAAAAAAAGTGTATGAACCTCAATTTTGTGGCATCCAGAAAGCTGCAAATATGTTGATTGAAAAAAACAAAGTTGCACTAATCACTGGATGTACACTTACTACGTCATTCTCAAAATGGCGACGTACCACAGACTGGGTGATGCCATGGGCACACACGACGGAAGAACGTTGCGACGAACTGCTACTTCGGAACTATCGTTCGCAGTACCACCCAATCGATCTTCAAGCACTGACCAGCGAAACAATCGCAAGACAAAATATACAGACAACGTTGTCCTCGTCGTCGTCGTCGGATGCTTCACACGCCGGGCAGGGTTGGGCAGTATCGCGATACAAATGTATCGCGATAGTATTTCAGAAATACATTTCGTATCTGTATTTCTGTATCGCGATACATTTTTTTCACCAGTATCTGTATTCCTGTATCGAAATACATTTGGAATGTTTCTTTGTATCGCGATACAATCGCGATGGAATGTATTTCGTTACATTTCTTGAGAAATACTCCCCTCCCCCCCCCCCCCCCCCCCCCAAAAAAAAAAAAAAAAAAAAAAACAGTCCCAACGCATTTTTTTTTTTTACTTCTGAGGGCACCAGTGTCAAGGTGATTCTGGGGCATTGTTACTATGCTGACCTTCCTTTCGATTCCCCTAACTATTTTTTCTATGCGTTCTCTTCTCTCTTCTGAGAAGTGTTGCGTATAGTAGGGGACTCGAACCAGGTGGCTTGCCAGAAGTGGAGTCAGAGTATCTTCTGGCGCAGGTCCTTAGGTAGAAATTCCATGAGTCATGTTTCCAGGCATCCAATGCCCGCTGCTAACAGTCTCTCTTGCCTTAGCGTGCACAGCACACCCAGCCGGCAAAGCTGACTCATAGTCCGTTGCAGCACAAGCCTGGCGGTGGTTGGCTTGAAAGAGTAGGATAACTCACGCAGTGAAGTTTAACAATACTCGAATGGGTCTGCGGCTGCGCCCGTAATATTGCGCGGCTCAAGGGTACGTCATCAGCCGACGTGAACGTTACCCGCTGCTTTGGTGATCCGAAACACAGGAAGGAGGCCACACGTGGCCTCGCGGTGTTGACCCAGACTTCGTACACCTGCGACTTGTCTCGAGCGCGCTGTTTCTCGGAGAGCTCGCACCTGTGCCGGCCAAATAAGGTCGCAATCCACGAGGTCTCTGTTTGGATGATGCTAGACGAGACTTGAGGACTGCAATCCATGCGTCGGTGGCGAAGGGTCGGCAGAAAGGACCTTCACAACAGGGTTGCCACCGTATCGTTTTTTTCAACCGTAACAGACGATAAGACATGTGTTCCAGGATGCTTCAGGTGGTCCACTATTCTCGAAAATTTCAAATGACACTGCCTGCACGATCTTAAACGAGGTAACCTACAACGAAAGTACGTATTGTCCTTTAATACAGCACCGCGGTAAAGTTCCATGTTCAAGGCCACACCTACAGATAAAGAATACCAGTTCATTCCACCGTGACGTCATGCCATCAATGTTGACAGGGGAATGCTTATTGGACAGGGGCATTGTGACGTTTTGATGGGATTTAGGGTGATATCGAATTTATTTAGAGGTCGAAGTCTTTTCGCATCGTCAAACAGACAGGATGTCAGGGAAAGGACCGCGGTCAATCCTTGATGAAACGTTTTTTTGTTTTTTTTGAGCTTATTGAAGATTCCTCGCCGTCCGAAACCATTATCTTCAAGGCAATTGGTGCCAAGCCTACAGGAAAGTAATTTCGGGATCAAAAACTTCCACTTCAAACTTCAAGCTTCATCTCAGTTGGCGTCTCAAACAAATTTGAAAAATATATTGCAGTATCGGTATTTCTGTATTTGTATTTCTGCCCTTCCTAAAATGTATTCCTGTATTTGTATTTCCAAATACTTTTTGCCTCTATTTAAAATGTATTTCTGGTACGTATCGCGATACATTTTTACAGATATATTTCGGTATCAGTATTTTAGCTACTGTTTTAATGTATCCCAGTATTTGTATTTCCAAATACATTTTTGAGTATTTCTGCCCAACCCTGACGCCGGGGAAGCGGAGTGGCGGAAAAAAAAAAAAAAAAAAAAAACTAGGCAGGGAGCGATAGCCGCGTGACTTCCGGCAACACTTTCCTCCACCACATTTCGCCCTCTTTCTCGGTACGCTAGTCCGCCATGAATCTCCCTGCTCATGTTTTGGATTCGGAGCCGTGGATTTTTTTTTATTTATTTTAGAAAAACACAAGTGACTCTGAAGCAAAATATTGAAAAAGTGGTGTCCTGACACCATTATAAACCGCCTAACACAAAAGAAAACAAACTTTTGGGGGAATGTCGGTGCCTTCATAAAGGTATTTTATAAGCGTGTTTCTTCTCAGAACTATCAAATTGAATGAGGTTTGTAAGGACCGTTAACACCCCAAGACACGCACTTTATAAACTATCTCAGAAAAGTGCTTCTGGCCGGTTTCAGCGTTCGGGCGTACGTACCTTTTCACGCTTTCCGAAGAGACAGACATGCGCGGAGTGGGTTGTCGAGATCGAACTCTAGACTGTAGATTTCTAAACCTTAAAATGGTGTTAAGGCCGGTTCATCTATTTGCAACGGTTGGGTTCACAACAATCAAAACGACAAAAACAATCAGAGCACTGGAACAACCGTGACTCATGATTGCTTCTTGAAGCTATCTTTTGCATCTCTTGCTACGTTGTGTACGGCGAACACTTATCCCGGTGACTCTGTCGCTGCTGCCGTTCCGGTTGATGCAAGCGCAACCGACGAGAATGTTTGAACCAGGCTTTAGTGGTCCTCAGTACTTTGAAAACTCTGCAGCGAGTCAGAACTCCAAGACACCCCAAGACATGCACTTTATAGACCGTTCTAAAAATGGGTTTCTGGAGGGTGCAATTTTCAGCGTTCACAAGAACGACGTGTGCTTTGCTCACTTTCAGATGCGATCAGCATGCGCGTGTTGGGCTGTGATCTACTTACGTGTGGGCTGTAATTTTGTGCAAGATTAGAATGCTTTCTTTGCGACTCCAACGACTTGAGGGGTCGCCACTCTAGACAAATAGGGTGACCGAAAGCCAGTCGTGCCGTTCAATGTGGCAGCTCAACTCGCAGCTCCCGGGTAAGTGGGCTAGAGAGCGAGGTGTGCTCATTGCCTGGTCCGACATAGTCAACTGGAAGTGATAGTGTGGGTGATTTTTGCTTCTCCACATCGTGGCATGAACGCCACTTGTACGTCATCCGCAGCGCACTACTGATGCTACCAGTCAAGTCGCACGTAGTACACGGCACCTTATTCAAGCGAATTAGGGATTTGTGAACTAGGATAGAAAACAGAAAGATTGAAATCGTTTCGACATCGGGTGAGCTCCAGATCAGTCTAGTTTTCGGCACCCGTATCTACTGTCCGATTTCTTGTGGACACGTAGTCTTTGTCGCATGTGCATACGGAGCAATCAATATTGTTGCATTAGGCTCATCGCATTAAGGCAGGCTCCGGCATATCATGCATCAACTGATGAACCCTTGCCCATCTATGACCGCACACTTCCGCCCAGTCCACTTTAATTTTAGCACATTAAGACAAATAATCAACGGTTTCAGGACAAGTGTGGGGAAACTGATCAAATATCATGCAACCGTCCCAAATCTGCTCAGTCAATCATCTACCTGAGCCGCACCCCTGCTTGTTTTGAAATGGACAGACATCGTACAGGTGTGCGGTTGTGTAGTCACAGCAACGTGGAGCGCGTTACACACCTCAGGTTAACTCTTAAGGCGCACTAGATAAGTAGTCTTACATAAAGTTGAACCATGCCACCAAATCTCAGAGGTAGATTGCTTTCTCGTTTTTTAGGAGTTCACGAAGACCGACTTGTTTTCCCTCACTCAATAAGGAAGTGGAAGAACAGGAATATGACGACGGTCTCTGTACGAGTACAAGTGTTTATAAGAATTACAACGTACTTCTCCTGATAAGGTACGTCTCAAAAAAAAAATACTTTTCAACGCCACCGCTCTGTGCTACGAAGAGATCCCATAAACTTAGTGGTAAATGTTTTTCTTCTCTCCACCGAACGGCTAAGTCCGTCTCCAGACCTGGAAAACAAATATTTTCGATACCTATTTGAAACGCAGGTCAGTATTGTGCGAGCTTTATTCTGAACGCCTTATTAGTCAGAAAGGCGTTGGTACATTCATTTTATCAGTCGAGACACTGTGAAGTTATACGAAGGCGTCATACTTTTTTAGGACAGCATCATGTAAGATTGGTCGTCACTCAGTCCAAAGGCTCAAATCCGGTATTCAGTTTTCTCGTGCTACGGTTCTCATAAAGGCCTGAGTTCATTCTCGTAGCTGGAGGCCACCACAGGAAATAATATGAAGCGCAATGTTTAGACATTCGGTCAGCAGCAGCATGCAGCTGAGTACTGCTGACTGTTATCATTACCAGATTGTTCCAGCACGTGGAATGACGCGGCATGAGGCGCGCAGTTTTGGGCAAAAAGTTTGATCAAATTCAATGATTGCGCCATCTATTTTCGCCCTGTATCTTTGGATTCAATCGATGCAGGTGATGAGCACACCTCTCCCTTTAGCCACTCTAGTCTGGGCCTAAGCAGGCAAGCATTAGGTCCAAATTTGTTTGCCCCAATGTTTGTCCGCGCCGTTAAAAACCTTTTTGGTGGTGTTTTAGTGTGAGCGAGTGTCCAGGCTTAACGTCCTTCCGGGAGGCGATGGAAGCACTGCCTAGTATCCTTCTACTGCGTTCATGAAATGCAGAATACCTGGTTTACGATGTTGCATAAGTTGCTTTCAGAGCGACCTTGGTCGTTTATAGAACAGCAACGACAGAGTCACTGGGCCAACTGTTCGTCCTACAAAACATAAGAAGCAATACATGCCATAGGTCACGGTTTCCCTGCGGTCCTTTCGTTGCAGTCGCTTTCGTCGCTATGGACACAAGTAGAGCCACTAAATAAGCTACGCTGAAGAGTAACGACACTTACCGATCTTGGGGCTTAAAATCCTGGTTGCCAGTTATTTGAAACTTCATCTGAAATCACAGGAAACGCTTTTTCCGTCCTCCACAATTGTGTAAAGA
The DNA here is from genome assembly GCA_013358835.2 of Ixodes persulcatus. Classification (NCBI taxonomy): domain Eukaryota; kingdom Metazoa; phylum Arthropoda; class Arachnida; order Ixodida; family Ixodidae; genus Ixodes; species Ixodes persulcatus. The sequence continues at coordinate 1,783,942 of JABSTQ010009776.1, forward strand.
GTTCACGACAGAGCAAAGTAATTTCACATGATATTCCTAACACCGAATCTAATGCTGAAGAAATCGCACTTTTGAATCATGACGATTGGCAGTTGCGTCTGCTCTACGCAAGCACAAAGATGCCGGCTCCCACAACAATATCGGGGAACAGAGTGCCGATACTCTAAGCGTAGCTCATTTAGTGGCACTAGACACAAGGACATGTGGCCGATAGAATTTCCCTCGCCTTCCTTCGGTGGCCACAGCAACAGCCGCCATAATGAAATCACGGAAGCCACAAGAGGCGAGCAGATATCGCGAAAGGTCCTGCTTCGGCCAGGTCAGGGTTTTCCCGTTAAATGCCGCCTGTTTTGCTAAAGTCGCGAATAATCAGCGTCGACATTTATGCGCGACTTTGGGAAGAGTAGCGTAGTTTGCAGAATGTTCCAGTCTCGCACGGCTGCGCAATTACCTGGCGTTACATCGCATCTCAGTCTCACGCGCTCTCCTGCAGCAGAGCATACATCAAACGAAGCTACACGCTCGCATAAGTTGATTTGACAGCACTGCGTAACCTACGCAAAACTTTCCAATGACAAAAATATTGATGTCGAGTACATGTTTGTTTTTTTACATTCTGCACAGTTACCGCTGGCGTAAAAATGTCTGACCCCAACATTGTGTTGTTGTTTTCTGACCTGTATCAGAAAACTCGATCATTTTAAACTTTGAACCTAACTGCCTTTGGTGTCCTCTATGCCCACTGAGAGCTTAAATAACGAAGGACGTGGCAAGTCGCGAGCATCTTATTAACGATCCGTAGCAAATAAGATTGCGTCATTATTTGATAATAAGCTAAAGAGCAACTCCCGCAGCAAAACGCGTGAACTTAATATTCCACGTCCTGCGTTTTTGAAGGTGTCAGCGACCATAGCCTCGCCCAGCAGGTATATTCTACGATCTTGAATCGTTGTTACGTCGTCTGTCTTGCAGAGCAACCCCGAAACGTGACGTGGCTGTGCGTGAACTCCGTGGAAGTGGGCTGCTTTGTGGAGAAGCTTCCCAACCAACTCAGGAAAGAAGTCTGTCTGTGCAAGGACCAGGACTATTGCAACGGAACTGGAACACTTCTACCGCAGGCGCAGCTTCTTCTGGCGATGTTTCTACTGCTGGGACTTGTTGCGGCTGCCCGTTGACATGCCACATGTGGCCATTTTACGACCACGCAACGATAGTACCAAATTGAACATCCCAACAAGCGCACCCAAAGCACGACAGTAGTCACTGACAAAATGAAAAGGGCAGGGATATGTCTTCGAGTGTTCCGCCTCCAGCGTGAGCTTTCAGCCTTCAATAACGCTTCGGCACTTTGGAAGACCCGGGCGTTCACGAGCAGCCAAAGCACTGCGGAAGGCAGCGAGCGCACGCTGAAGGAAGGGCGTTTACAAAGAGACGCCCTGCGTTTTTGACAGCGAAGCAGTTTATGGCTTGGGTTCTGTGGATTTTTCGCGTGCGTGACCAAACACTTTACGCTTGCTCCGCCACACGCACCGCACGCGCACGCCTTCCCCGTATAAAAGATTCGAACTAAATAACCAAAATAAAGCGTTGACGAACGCGCGTGCGCGATGCCATTTGTTTTAAGATTTTGCATTTTGAACAGTTACTGCTGAAGACGCCGACACGTGCAGCACGGGGAACATCATTCCCTGCATTAAGGCCGGTTCAGACACTTGCGTTTGAGTGCGTTTGACTGCGTTGCGGCGAGAACCGAAAGCGAGTCACCGGCACATCTGTGCTTCGTATGAAGTGTGGAATCCAATTCAAGGAATCTTCTTGGCACGCGATATAAGCAGCAGGGATGTCCTGGTGTCTCGCTGCCGCAACGCAGTCAAACGCAGTCAAACGCAACTGTGTGAACCGGGCTTTACCCTTGATGCTTGGGTAATTTAGCAATAGGTCTATAGGCCCGTAGCTCTCAAGTTTTGAGCAGCGCTCCAGGCGAGCAATATAGAATATTTGGCTCGGGTTTCGAACATGCGTCAATACGCTTCCCCATTCTAAGTGCCAGCGTAGCAGAGGCTACAAGAGCGAGCTGCGAGCTTTCAGCGTCCCTGTCAAGCACGCGCGCTCGTGCAGTGTGAGCATCTTTCAGGAGGACGTGCTTTTGCGAGAAGCTTCGGCTTCGCTATCACGTAAAGTGAAACATACGTGCTCGCGGAAGCTATGAAAGAAGGCAAAGATGAAAGGAATGTTTAATGGGACGCTGCGGCCGCGAGCTGCATAATTCTTTTTTAATTTTTATTTTTTTTAGAGGTTTTGTTATCGCGCATCTTCAGATGCTTGCATTCGAACGTGGCACGTGCAAAATCGAACGTTACAGAGCCACCTGGATGGTTAAGCCATCATAACATGGTCGCGTCTTGCGGATGCACTCGCGCCCCCTGCCCCAGAGCAACGGGTCTATTCAGTAGATTAGTTATCAAAGGGCACCCTTTTCAAGATCAGTAGACTCTCGGGTAGATAATAAAGGTTTCTCGAAGATTTGTCTCTGTGCGACCCGCGTCGGCCATGTTTACAATCGCGCCGCCTTCTCTTTGTCGTCGTTCCAAGAGCTTGCGTGCCTAGTTTCCTCTCCTTCCGCTCTCCCGGCTTGGCGGTCCCGTTGCGCGTGTCTACTTTCCGCCGGGTGGCAGTACCGTCGCGCGTGTCTAGTTTTCTCGCGATCCTCTGGGCGGGTCTGTGTCGTGTGCTAAACAGCTTCGCTGGTCATACACATTCAGAGAGTGGAATGGCTCATAATTTTGTTTTTCATTTTCTCAGTGACTATGGTTGGACCTTGTGTCTTTTACGAACTCGTGATAGCCCACGGAGTAACTGAAGTACGAACGAAGCACAACGGTAAAAAACAACACCGCTGAACTCTCGAACCGATGCAAGTGGCTGATATTTTTTCACTCGAACTATGGTACCTGAAAAGCGTCTCCGACTGGTGTGTTTACCACGTCGAAAATGGTTGTCCCTCGATTTCCGCCTGATGACGCCATTCCATGTCATGCTGTCGCCAAACCCGACCCTGCTGATGTCCCAGTAGCGCTGGCACACGTGGCAGACGCCTCTTCGCTGCAGGTCGCCCTTGAGCTTGACCGACCACGACTGTCCACGCAAGTTTCGGCAGCCAGGAGTTCGAACACCCCGACGTTCGAACTCCTGGCTGCCAGGCGGTATGGGACTCTAAACACACCAGGAGGAAAGGCGTTTCAGACGCTGCAGTTGAACGTAACGTTGAAATAACAAACATATTAAGTCAAAATGATGGCGGGATTTTAATACAAGTGGCTATTTGAAACGCTTTCGTCGGCTATATGCGGCAAGCAAATCAACGACGCATCGAGGGTTAATCGAGCGTAAGCCGATCCAAAACGCACGCGTCTGTCCAACCCGTGAATTGCATTCGGAAGATACGTTATTTTTTTTTTTTTTTTTAATTTGAGACTGTTCCTTTAGAACCTGGGGACCCAACGGATCGATATATGAAAGCGATGCGGAGGAAAAACAAATAGATCTCTTTTCTCTTCGAAATTTCTCGAGTAAAATCGAGCCTCCTTTGAGAGTTAGATCCGGGTATATTAAATGGTGGGAGAGGGGGTATACCGGAGTCAGTAGCGCATACGCTTGAAGTGCCAGTCCTGCGAGGAGCATATTATATTACGTCAAGGAAATGCGCGAAAGCAACAAAAGAATGCTGCAAACAAGTCAAATGGTTTTCAAGAATAAGAGGAAACATAAACCGCTGTAATTATAAAACCTTTTTAAAACACTAATTGCAGGTAATTTAGGGGATGTCATATATAATAAAGCGCTAATTTCGAAGTATTTTGACAGTACTGCGTAGTGTGCGTGCGAAACCTTGATCATACAGTTCTCTTAATTTCGAAACAATCTAGCGATTCGTTAACTGGGGTGCACTTGCTTCGTTAAAAAAAAATGCCCAGCCAATAAGAAATTTACATATTTATGACCTTCACTTTATTAAGATACAAACGATAGTAATGTGAACTATTTATATTCATCCTAATCCTAATCGCAAGAAGCAAATGTTTAATAGCTTGACATTCTACAGACGTATTGTGATATTTTGTTTTAAAATAAGTTTATCCCATAGTTGGGCAGTCGCTGACCGCAGAAGCTTTACAAGGATTACTAGTGTACAATCCAGTGACCAGTGAACCACAATCCGTATCAACAAGAAAAGTAATTTAAAGGAAAGAATTTAAAACGTCAACTATAATTTTTTAGAAGGTTGTGGCACGTTTGATGTGACGGCCTTTAAATGAGTGATGCGATTTAAATAAAGTCATTTTAGATATGTTTACGTTTATGCTCATTATCTTTAAATTCTTTGTGTACACGTTGCTACGCTCAAACGGGATGCCTTCAGACACCATTACCAAACGGCCGTGCTGCAGTATTAACAAAATATATATATTTGACGCGTTTCTTTTGCCTTGACACTTCCTTGCGATGGTCACTCTTAAGGCTATAGCAATAAGGCCTACCAACCCTCGCACGCAGTCTAGTTTACGGATAGTATTCGAACACTATGTGTTTACTGCCTGTACGGAGCGCAAGTTCGCCTGCCTCTTGCACGTGGGCTGCGATAAGGTCCAAACGCCGAGCTCTTACTGGCTGCTTGAAAACAAAAATAGCGGGTAGACCTCGAGGCCTGTAGCATTGAGGTCTACCCACTATCCTTCCAATCAAAGCCAATCAGAGCTCGACGTCATTCTGACGTCACCGCAACCCCTGCGCAAGAAGCAGACGACTTGCTTTCCGATTATCAATCTGTGTACTTTCCAACAAAGTGTACTTTCCAACAAATCGCTTGTGAGAAGCAGTCAAAGTTCGGCGTATGACAACGTTAAAAATACGTTTCGACCAGAAGTCTCCAAACCCCGGCCCACGGCGGTTCAAATCCGGCCCGCGAAGGTCTTTTGACCGGCCCGTAGCTGGCCTGTGGTCTCCAGAGACCTGCAGTGGCTTACCGGGGCAAAAATAAGCTCCTGTAAAGGCCGACCCACATAGGGCGTATTTTCGACGAATTTACGTGCGTTTCAGCGGGCGTAATCACGGTATTTGGCGGGCGCTTTTTTTCACAGGAGGGAAGAGGGGAAGGCCGCCAAACCACACGAGACGCTTTTCGTCGGCATCTCATCGGCGTTTGGTGCAGTGGGACCCGACTCGCGCCTTTCTTGAACCGAGGCAAAATGTAAATGGGCTGCTACATTATTGCCTTCCGCAAGGGAACAGAAACCAGTGGATGTTAACCAGCAACGGAAGCCTAATTCGCTAGCGCTTGCCTCAAAAATGTGCCTAGCAATCAACAAGTTGCGAACAAGTCCCAGCAGGAAAACGGCCGCGATCTCTCCTCAAAACCCATCCTTTTATACTTTTTTTTCTTCATATCACCCGCCACATAAATTTACTTTTCTTCTCTTTGTCTTTCACCGCTCGTTCGAAAGAGATATAGCAATATCGTACACTTCGCCGATAAACCGGCGAATGCGCCACGCGAGCTTCCATTTCGGCGGCTGAGTCAAGCCAGCCAGCTGGCCGCATAGATAAGCAAGCCGATCCTCGAGCAACTTCCGGCTCTCAACTCCGGAGCTCATTGGCCGGCACCGCGCAGTATGTTTCCGGATATGCCACGCCAAAATGCGCCGGAGCGCCGTGATCTGTCACGGTCGGATCGCCGAGTACGCGCTATCTACGCCGCCCTTGAGGCGTCAAGAAAGCGCTCGTACAGAACCACATAGGGCGTATGTTGGACGTATTTACGGGCGTTTTGGCGGATGTAATATTGAAGTATAGTGGGCGTCGGGACGAGCGCTTCCTCGATGCCTGAATGCCGGTGTAAATAGCGCATATTCGGCGATCCGACCGAGACAGATCTCGGCGACGGTGTATTTTGACGTGGCATATCCGGAAACGTACGGCGCGGTGCCGGCCAATAAGCTAGAGAGTCGTGAGTCTTATATATCCTCCTTGGTCCACACTGCACCAGTAGCCGAGCGGACGCAGACGAAAAGTGCCGTGTGTGGTTTGAAAAGCTCCCGCCAAATGCCGTGGTTACACCTGCTGAAACGCGCGTACATTCGTAGAGAATACGCCCTCTGTGGGTCGGCCTTTAACAAAAACGGCGTCAAGACGCGCACCAACCGCGCCATCCAAGGAACTAGAAAGAAGAGAAAACTGCCTCTCATAACTCGGGTTTTCTCGCCCTACAATGCATAGTGTATCTGATAGGATACACTTCTGTAAAAAAGCAATCCCAAAGAAATCCGAGTACAAATTCAACGCGAATGCATGCTGTATCGCATCCGATTCCGATACACGTTTTGCGCCGCCTGTCTAAAAACGACTCCGCTAGATGGAGCCACTTCCTCGGTCGGCGCTCAGGTGCTGCGCTTCTTGACATCGGCAACACGTGCGTGGAAACACGAACTTCATTGTAAAGATTATTACTGTTCCAGGTAAGAAAAACCTTATTCAAAATTATGCTGCGGCTTCTAATACCTTCTTGTGTCTTGACAAGCTGTAACTCTGAGCAGTTTGATTCTGGAAAGATTTGGCTTGAAAACAAACATGTGTATCTGATATGATACACTATGCATTTGAAGCTTGATTTGGGCTCCGGGAAGCCTTCGTGCACAACATGTTTTCGGAAGCTTTGCCGATGGATTACACTATTTTCTGATTTAGAGAATACCAATCCGATATTGCGGACTCTATTTCCTAAAAATGACGAAGTTTTTATTCTAAAATATTGCCAAGCAACCGAAAATGCCGCCTTCCAAAACGTTTTGAAAAAATATTTTTTTTACTGGTTTTTTGTACAGCTCGTCAATGGCGACACATCTGACTGATGAAGAGATTCAGGGGATTTTGTTTCCCTTAGAAAGCGAGGCAAGCTCTGATGAAGAGGAGGAAAATGTCCCGGACTTTGAAGCAGAAGAGATCGTGGATGACTGCGAAAGCAAAGATAGTACGCCCGATATACCTTCTACAACAGCAACACTCAGCAAGTCTACAGGCCAAGCTGTTAACTGGACAAAACCGTGCCTCAATCTTCCCCCAGAGAAAACCGCGTTTCGTGGTACGACAACTTTGCCTCCTTCGATACAGTCGATGGAGTCACCATTCCAATTTTTAAGTTCTTTTTCACCGATGAACTGATCGATTTTATTGCAGAGCAATCATCCCAGTACAGTGTGCAGACAAGCCCTGATAGACCCGTCGAGGTAACTTCGGCAGACGTCAAGAAGTATGTTGTAATTTGCATATTCATGTCGCTCGTTCATGTCCCGAACATTAGCGATTACTGGGACCCGGTCCTTGGTAACACCAGCATATCATCTGTGATGTCTGTAAACCAGTTCGAAAAAATCAGAAGGTAGTTGCACTTTTGTAACAATGCGGAAATGTCGACAGACAATACAACACGTGATCGGCTCTTCAAGATAAGGCCAGTGTTTGAAGCACTACGGGCAAAGTTTCTGTCGGTGCCAATGTAAGAATGCCTTGCATTAGATGAACAGATGTGCTCGACGAAAGCTCGCCATTACCTAAAACAGTACATGCCTAATAAACCCCACAAGTGGGGTTATAAGTTCTTTGTGCTAAGCGGTGTCTCCGGCTATGCCTATGATATGGAGATTTACACTGGACAAGAAAACGATCCTTCGAAAAGGAAAGCAGGAGAACCGGATTTGGGAGCTACGGGAAATGTTGTTGTGAGACTGAGCCGACACATTCCTAAAAATGCGAGATACAAACTCTATTTCGATAACTACTACACATCCCCCAAGATTATGGTTCACCTAGCAGAGCAAGGAATTCTGTCTCTTGGAACCGTGCGAAGAAATCGAGTAAAGGACTGCAAACTCCCAACAGAGCAGGAACTCAAGAAGGCAGAGAGGGGAACTACTGCAGAACGCGTGGCACGAATTGACGGCATTGACGTTACAGCTGTCGTGTGGAAGGACAACAAGGCTGTAACCCTGCTTTCGACGTTTGTAGGCTCAGAACCCAAACAGTCCGTGCAAAGGTATGATCGAAGGCTGAAGACCAAGATTGACGTTGAATGCCCAAATATCGTTCTCCAATACAATCAGCACATGGGCGGTGTGGACATGTTAGACGGTCTGATGGGCAGGTACAAGATTACCATGCACTCGAGGAAGTGGTACTTTCGACTTTTTTATCATCTTGTAGACTTGACAGTGGTAAATGCATGGAGTCTCTACCGTCGACAGAAAGGGGATGCCGCACTTCCATTGGCGAAATTTCGGAAGGAAGTCTCAGAGTGCCCGTGCAGACTTGGCACCACAGTCAGCAAAAGAGGACGGCCGTCTGAAGTTCAGCGGCAGCTCGAAGCCAAGAAGCGAAAGACATCTGCAGCAGTCCTTCCACCACAAGATGTTCGACTCGACCAGTTGAGTCACTGGCCTCAATGGACCGCTACCAGGCAACGCTGTAAGCTTCAAGGGTGTGCATCCCTCACGTTTGTAAACTGCGAGAAATGTGCAGTCGCTCTGCGCTTGAACAAAGCCAAAAACTGCTTTCACCGCTTCCCCAACCCATGAGGCACCAATGCATGTTGTATCTCATATGATACATAAAGTATTTTTTCGTTTTCGAGCTCAAAAATTTAATAAAAATTTTAAACTGTTTTTACAATCATGTTATTGTAGCAAACACGCACAAATTTTTTTTAGTAAAAAAAGTCATGCATTGTAGGGTTAAGAATGTACCATTTGCTACATCCCCCAAGTTCCCCGGCCCGCGAAAAAAGAATCATGGGAACGGTGTTCCTTCAGCTCCTTAGTGATCGGTAATTTCGATCCTATCCTCGGTTACATATCTTTCGAGCGTAATTCGGAGTCACCCTGGACCAGCGCCTGATATACCCCATTGACCTGTCATATCGCTTTTAAAATTTCTCCTCAATGCCAGCGTTTTTTATACTGTGCATGCGGTCCACCCTTCAACCTGGATGGAACTGCAGAAATCTCTTACATTATTATCATGCTGATATTAAAATAGAAACGCTAAAAATGCTATAAACAGCAGCGCGGACTCCGAGCTAAATCCTGATTATTGTTGTTGTAAATTATCGGCTTTTTAAGCATTTCGTGCTCAAACAACAATCAGGAGAATGATTATATTGTAAGAGATTTCAGCAGCTCAGCCAGGTTGAAAGGTGGATCGCATGCGCAGTATCCAAAATACTGACATTGACGAGAAATTTTAAAACTGATATGACAGGTCCTTAGGGTATATCAGGCGCTTGTTCAGAGTGACTCCGAATTACGTTAAAAGACTGTGCAACCATGGAGCTGGTCAAAAATTAGCGGTCACTAGGGTGCTGAAAGAACACCGTTCCCATGATTCCTCGAGTATAGGAAATATAGCAAATGGTCTATTGAATGTTATCATCATCATTATTAGTCCCGTTTTCTATCTAACAATTGCGTGAAAGTTCCTTCGCGTTCTCAGTATACTGCGCAATTCTTGTCCCGTGTCGTATCTATCGCATATTGTTAGCAAATGTTCTTTCTAACATACTCGTGAGTCTTCTGACCTCTGTGAGTATGCCACATTTTATTGCGCTTTGATTTACGCGTGGCGAGTTATAAGTTTCCCAATCATTGCGCAATCTCATAATTTGCTTAATATTAAATTTGAAAATAAAGTGTATAAATCCATCCACCTTCGATTTTTTTTTTTAATTTGTACTTCTACTTTTAATGCTGTATTCAAATGCTTATCTATAATTTTTTTATTATTTCCTCTATTACATTTACCTATTTATTTTCCGGCTCTCGCGACTACAACAGATACCCAATCCAAAAAAAAAAAAAAAAAAGTGTGGAGACTCCTGGCTTTGACGTAAAGAAACCGGTACGCAGAGGGGCAATGACCGTTGTGAATGGTAGTACACACACCGGGGCACATTTTTTCAGCCTCGTATTTGGCCTACCTCCATCTGCAGATTACGGCGACTGGCTCTCCCAAGTACCTTGCGGGAAAGCGGACCTTCCAGATTCAGTCGACACGTAATTGACACTAAGAACTTCGAACAACGAATCACGAATCGAGAAGCTTCAAGATAAAACAATAATAGGTGAAGACAACACCGCGTGGCTGTCCTTCACTTTAGTTAGAATAACAGCTAGAGCCATCGTGATGACGGGGCCCGCGACCGATAATCCACAATGTTGGCTGCCGCAGGCAACAGCGGCCCTTTTGTTTCGTGTGATAATTTTCTATAGTCTCACAAACATGACGCTCATTATGGTGCCGTTCGACATTGCAGGTGCCCAAAATCTGGCAAGCACAAATACGGAGAAAGTCTTGATTTGTTGAGAATAATCACACAACGGACGGAACATCCTGCAGAGTAAGACGATGGTTGGGGGCCCAATCTGGTCAGAAATTCATCATAAGAGGTTGCAGCGAATAACGGCGGCTTTTTCGAAGAGTAACGAAGATTCCCGGTGCACTCGCAGACGAAGCATCAGTCACTGCTCATTCTGAGCTCGACGACGTTTCAAATCTCCAGGAAACCGGAATGAACGATTACGTCATGCGTGAAACGAGTCGCTTACTTTTTAACCCTATCATGCCGATGGCCGTTCCCGTTTGTGATTATAAAATCAAAGCAATGTGAACACAGCACAAGCAGCGATATTTATGCGACTATTTATTCAATAATCCATTTTCAATATCTGTATGTTCCGCCGCAAAACGTAGCAGCAGCATATAGGTGTTGAAAAGAGAAATTTTACCCCGGAATATTACGGTCCGAAGCTTGAAATTACGCTTCAATCTCAAACGCGTATACATCTTTGCAAGTGGAATTTCGGCTTTACCTCAAACTGCGCGCCGAGGTGAGGCGAAGCTACTCTCCAGCAAGGACGTTCGCTGCTTATCGTACATTGTTGCCAAGCGTCTCTTGTTGAAGTATACGCCACCGAGCACCGAGAGAAACTCGGACAGTTATTTTTAAAACATACCATACCCATTTTCACCTCAAGAATAAATGAAGTTTTGCGCATTGCTCATACGCGGCGCGAAATAATTCTTACGATATATTGTTGTCCGAGGAAAAAGCGAAGCTTTGTCGTTTGGAATATGAAAGTCTTGATAAGATAACACATAAACAGTCTAACATTCACCTATAATATATCTAAGTTATCAGCATAAAGGGGAAAATTATTCATGCTCCGCGAGGAGCCGGCCATTTTTTACTACGGTTGTTGGGGTGAAAACGGGTATAGTGCTGTCTTCGATCGCGGAAGAGCACAAACAAATAAATAAAATGCCCAAACGGGTAACAAACCAAAGCATAGAAGCACATAGAAGTTTCAAAAAGGAACAGGTGTTGTTTGAAAATTTATCTACACGAACAAATGCATTACAAATATCTACAGGGTGTCACAAAAAAAGGCAAATTTACAAGGTTGTTTTTGTTGTTGTTTTTTATTGCAAAAATAAGCTAGGCCTCGCCGAACGCTCATTCGCCGCCTAAAGGTAGCGCTAGAGATCACAACCAGATACCAAAGTTTCAGCCGATCCGATACCTTATTCAAAAGTTATAAGTGATTTTCTGAAACTTTCAATGGGAAAATGGATCCCATTTTTGCCCGTTTTCGGTTTCTGGTGCCACAGAGCTCTATGTATTTGAAAACTCCGTCGGCCGCCATTTTCCAATTGAGATTTTCAGAAAATCACTTATAACTTTTGAATAAGGTGTTCGTTTGGGCTGAAACTTTATCATCTGGTTGTGACCTCTAGCGCTACCTTTGGGCGGAAAATAAACGTTCGGCGATGCCTACTTTTCTTTTTTTTTTTTTTTTTGGGGGGGGGGGAGTAAAAAAGCCTTGTAATTTTTTTCTGACACCTTGCATATGCACACACACACTCTTAAAAGGCCCCTGACAAGAAAAAAAATTAACAGCCTGGTTGGGACACGTACGTCAAAAAATTAATTTTAAGCAAAAAATAAACTTTTTCAAGCAATATTGACGGCGCGAGACGCGATTTAGTCGGAAGTCACCTCCTTTCCACTTCTGTTTCTCTCTCGGCATTTCGGGCGCTTGGAGGAGAGGTGGATCGACTTCGCCTTCACGACCGAGATGGTCATTCCGGAATGACTCGTGGCGTCATGGACTTCGTGAGCAGAATTTCAAATAAATCTGTCGCGGTCAATATTGTTCTAAAAAATCGTTTTACGCGTAAAATTGATTTTTTTGACACGCGTGTCTCAACCAAACTGTTTAAATAAGCTTTTTTTTTTCTTTTAAGGGGCTCTTTTAATAATTGCAGTAAAAAAATCTAAACCAAGCACTCCGAAAGCTAAGAGTATCATTCTTTTCACTAATGCTACCAGTTTTGACATGTCAATACCACCCAAAAATCTGGAACTTTATTTTCATAAATTCGTGTCCCATCAGCCATCAGCTAATAATTGATGCATTGGAGGTGTATAAGTGGTATTCACTTGACGTCACAAGATGCATCATTGGTGTGTCCTGTTTAGCTATCTACAGGCTTCAAACGACCCCCCGCCCCCTCCCTCCTCTCTTAGAGTCTGCATAGGGCGACTGTCCTCAGGGCGTGCAGCGCATACTCCTGATCCCTACGAAAGCTTGCTGTTAGTGCCAGCTCAGCAGTGACGACCACTACTATGGCCACTACTATGGGTTCTATCCCCACCCCCTGCCCGTTTAGATCTAGATGAGCATCGTACCGGCACACGTCTGTGTTTTATGACTGCGTGACGCACGTTAAAGACTCCAGGCTAGCGGTTGTACTGCACCGGCTATATTGCTCATCTACAGTGTATAAAGACATGTCGCATCACTTGAATGATTGACCAACATCGCGCTGTCTAAATATTTACACACAGCCAAAAAAACACCATCTTCCCGAGGGGAACCATGGGGTGATGCGGAGCATCGTGTTGGTTCCGAGGAAAGAGTCAGTTGCGTGCTGACGTCGAGAGATGGCGCCACCGACTGCCCTAGCGTTACCCCCTACGCGAGCCTTCGTCGCGGCTCGCGGCAGAGAAAGTTGGAACGCTCGCCGCTCGCCGTTTATTTTATTTTTTTCACACTTGAAGGAGAGGAGACAAGAGGAGGAGAGTTGCGCGTGCGCGCGCGGTGTGAGGAGAAGCCAACGCACGCGCAGTGCACGCAGCTGGTAGAGAGAGAGAGCGGAGAGAGTAACGCGCAGCTGTTGGAGAGAGGGAAGGAGGAGAGTTGCGCGTGCGTAGTTCAAGTGCCGACTACATCGCGGACGCGGGACATAGACCCGAGCAAGAGATGCTCCGCATCTAAAAAGCTGAAAGACCAGCTTAGATACAAAACAACTTATTTTTCGGAGCGAACTGACATACATAGGGTAAAAAGGTCAGCCGTCCGTCCCTAACAGACACTTCCAGATAAAAGATAACGCGCCGAAACTGGAAGGGATAAGAAAAGACACAACCTTTGGGTTTCAAACGGTCGTCTGCTAGCGGAACGGCGACGGCTGGCTGACAAGCAGTGCCCTCAAGTACCGTCCGCTCGGCTGGATTATGCGCCACACTCCTTCAGCTAAACGTTCCGCTGAGGAAGGGACGTTCCCCGATCGTAAATCACATTTTTAGTACGGAAATAAGGGTCGCACGAGCGTAATTTTGTAATTTTTTTTAATGCTTACAGTCCGGAAAAGGACTTACCACCAAGACCAAAATATATTAAAATCATCTTTAGCGCACCTTTAACATTGGCCTCCCTATTGTGACAGAATCGCACTTGCGCATTCTAAAAATGCAAAGCCATTCCATATACTTACCCCGTAGGCTGCTGCCTTCAACACCTTCTTGTAGCCTAGGAGGTTTTGAAAAAGCTTGAGGGCGTGGCAAGCGTCAAACGTGAAGTGTACCTCCTTTGTGGGTCCGGTCGTGTGCTCGAATGTTGGCTGGAGGCTCTCATAGTTGGTTTCGTGGACCCGGCACCCCAGCAGCTTTTCCATGGCAACATTAACTCCAAATCCATCCCAAACCACAGCTTTGACATGGAGGCCACCGTTTTCAACGACTGCAATGGCGTCTTCAAGGAGGATCTTGAGGAGCTGGCCTGATGGTCCGTTGGTGAGTAAGTACCCGATGGAAGTCTCCCAGGGTGATACGAGGCCCGCCGCCATGACGATCAGAGCCTCCATTGTCATGGGTACCTCGTCAAATTCGTACCGTCCCAGTGCTTCTCTAAGATCAATTTAGCCAACCAGCTTGCCGGATGAGACGTCAAGGCTGACGTCTCTCTGGACGAACATCCCATTCAGTATGATGACGCACAGGTTATCTCGTGCCGAAGAAGTTGTGAGCCGCCGCTGGAGCTCTCCCAGGGCTTCTCGGGTGAACCCAGGTCACCCTTAACCACCTTCAGCCAGGACCTGGGGGAGCTCACAAAGGGCAGAGGGTACAGTCTGCTTACATGCTCATATGCTTGTGGAGAGTAATACTGCAAGGTGTCAGCCCACTATTTCGTCCTTTCACTGTACCTCCTGCCGGACAACTTTCTTGTTGCGTTCTTCTAAAATCCCTTGAGAAGCTCCTGAGGTATCTTTCTGAATGCTTCCAATTTGAGTTGGAACTCGTCTGTGAGCGCATGCTGGTCCCTCAAGCGCTCCACCAGGGTTTTGAGGTCTTTGAACTTTTGATCTTGTCTTTTCAGAATTGTCTTCCTTGCGTGGATTTTCTTCTTAGCCGACTGTAGCTTCTTGGTCATGCACAGCTTCCTGATTTTTTTGAGACACTCGGTTGAAATATGTGTGGTCTGTACTAGAGGATGGTCCTGGTGATATGTGGTCCCTCTTGCTGGACGCTTTTTGGGAGCCTGCAAGTTAAAGATCAAGACGGCTCATTGCTGTGTACGCACTTTGTTTTGTTTCACTGGATGTGAGCTGAAGACTGGAATAAAAAAAAAAAACTGCATTCAGAAACAGGCACCACAAATGTTATACTTTTTTTTTCAGATTTAACGCAATGAATCGCAAGCTTAATTGTACCAAGTACTATAACAGCAAAGGGGCGTATGCACTTGATTACCTTGTTTTATTAAGACTGTCGCTTTGTTACATACATGCAAAAGCAACACCAGTTTTGTCTTAGCTGGTGGCTGATTTTTTTTTTTTTAATTTTGGTAAGTTGTGAATAAAAGGGTGATTATTCTGTGAAATATTTTACAGAATCCCAAAATGTAAGAAACAATTTTTTTCCATACTTTTCTTTTTTTTCCTTTACATCTGTACTCTTTTAAAGAAAACTATCAGTTTGATGACCATAAATTTTTATACGCACTCTAAAGTGCCTGTTAAATATTACGTTAGAACCACATTTACTTTTTAACTCACGTTTTTTTTTCAAAATGTTAATGAACAAAAATGTTGATGTTTTAATAAACAATGGTGCTGTTCTCATCTTTACGTGCATATTTGTATGTCCCAACTGTCATGTTAACCGTGAAGTTTGGCCTAAATACGAAAATAAATCTTATATGTCGGGACCCCAGAAATATCTCCCAAACAGAATAGGTAAAATGGGCCTTGCCATGCACATGACCAGGGGTTTATCCAGAATTCCCACCCTGTGAGAGTGTTAAAATTTTTGGGGGCGTTGTAGGTGGGGCGTGGGAGGGGGTTAAAGTCTCGTATTCATTTTGCGCAGAAACATCTGGGATGGTGTCGGTTTCAACCTGGGCACAGTTGGGGAGTGTGTATAAATCGCTGCACATGGACAAGTGGTTGGGCATTTTAGAGAGCAACTAACTGGGGATATTTTTAAATTTTTATAGCACATTGGGGCATCCATCGTTCTTCAGATTTTATAGGCATATATATAAATGTGTGTAGACTCTAGTAGGACGACTGGCCATTTTTCTTTTTTTCTTTTTCATGTACATGATCGAGTCGCTCCAAGAGATTTCTACGCAAGTTACATGAAAATTTACTGAAGTGACTCAGTCATACTTT